>OY754960.1:11549319-12279448 GCA_963576555.1 Ferdinandea cuprea
TCATCAAAGCATTCGGGGGTGTTTGAGGCTCACCTACTCTCACCCCCTTTCCCACAGGATCAAATGCATAACTGAGGTCTCCCTAGAAGGCTGAATGAATTCTTCTCGGCAGCAGCTCAAGCTCAGTTCATGCCTTCAAATGCCTTTCACTAGCCCTCAAGTAGAATATGTAAAGTATAAAAATAAATTCTTGAAGATCATTTAGTAAAGTAAAAGTAAGACGAAGTGCGACAAATTTAATTGATTTTTAACTATTAAGAAAGTTGAAGTCTACTTAGGTGGGAAATAGTCACACAATTTCGTTGCTGAGTCAAAACCCATCCATGGCAGTCACCAAATACGGCAACACCGAAAAGTCGCATCCACATAAATAACAATCAAACCATAAAGCGGAACCTTAAAAAAAAACACATTTACATAGACACAAAAGCGTGACAGTTGAAAATGCTTACGTCTAACGTTTGACGTCGTCGTCTGTTTTTTCATTCATAATTCACTTTGAATTGACCCATCAAATACCCGACGGGACAGACAATTTAAAATACAACTAATTAACGATCACTTTCCCACGGTCCAAACAGAAATACAAAAAAAAAAAAAAAAAAATGCCGTTCCACAAATCGAATTCCAGTATACACCCACCCATTCAACAATAATCTACCTAAACATACCAATCCCATTGCCAGTCGGGCATACGCTGCAGCGGAACACAGTAACACACACACACACATATACAACAGTGAGCGGGCTGTGACGTGACTAATTCCATATGGTTGTTAGTAAGGCAAGAGCTCTGCGGTTTGACTGTATAGATTCTTATGTCATGTGGTTGCAATTAAAAGTCATTGACGCCACACCATGCTGCGCCACTACCACCACCAACGCTGACACTTAGTCAAACAGTGGTAGCGGCCAATAATGTAGGTGTATCTGCATGTTATTTGTGGCGACCTCCAGCGGATTTCATCATCATCATCGTCAAACGTCAAACGTCAAAGTGGATCCTTTCTTGTCTGCATAAAGACAGCAGATGAAGAAGATGACGACCACACGACCACACGACCAAGTTGACCCCACTTCTGGCTGTGTGTAATGCAAGTGGGCCGATGATATTGATGATGATGGGAAATGGTATTGTGGGCGCCTTTTAATATTGCAGCTACAGATGGCTGCATGCTTCCGGTGAATGGCTGAATCGCATATAAAAGTTGCAACAGCCCACGCGTGCAACAAGCAGTCACGGAAATGAGATCTTCCGTTTGGGTAATCAACAGCACCCACCAAGCCAAGTCGAGGCGGTGGGTCGAGGAGTCCTTTTGGCGGCGCCCTCTGCTCTGCATCAGTCATCTGGGACTGTGGCCGTTGCACATGCAACTAATCAATAATTCAGGCGAAAGGGAAGAAGGGAAGAAGTATCTCCTGCTAGTTAGTGTGGAGGCTGGTTAGTGGTTGTGAAAAATATCGCAATGTTGTGAAATCCCATTTCCAACTGCGTAGTTTATATTTTAGGCTAAAAAAAAAGGTGCACTTTTTCGGGTCGATATCGTTCGGTGGGGGCCAGCCTGGGTTTTGTTGGATGCACTCTCTTGAAGTTGTGCGCAGTTGTTGCGGCTGCAGCGAAGTTGCTTTTGTTTCGTTGGAAATGCAATTCACGATACACAAGCAACGAAGTGGAAAGTTCTCACAGCTTCCAAGTTTTCTTCTTCTTTTCTGTTCCGTCGTCGTCGTCGTCGTAGTCGTTTGCTAGTTGGTATGGTTGATGGAGGAAACTTATGTTCTCAAGTGCTGATCGGGTGGGGTGGACGACGTGGAATGGTTCTGGAAGCTTCATCATACCGTAAATGAAAAGAGTATGTATGTATACATACATATGTCCGGTGCATGGAAAGCACTGTGAATGTCATCGTGGGTAAATGCAAATGCCAGCACGTGGGAATTGAATATTGTTTGCAGAGTTGTCGGTCGTCTCTAAACCTGGGCCGACTGGGAGCATGATGTGAGTGAATGGTTTTATGATCCACTTGGTTTGGGGGTGGGATGGACTCGGGTTTCCAGTGAAATGGTGTAATTGGAAGATGTGTTTGCGAATATTTAATGGAGCTTCAGCTACACGTGCCGCAAGAAATCGATACAGCTGTAGTACATAGTAGTGTGTGTATAGTTTCTTGTGAAAATGTATAAAATTGATGTGAGGAATTGACAAAGTTGTAAGTCAGTTGGAAAAGTGAAAGGGCATCTCGGCTAATAGGGATTATGGCGGTTGAAGTTCCAAAAAATAAAAAAATGCCCAAATGCTCAAAGGTCATCTGTTATTTAATTTGTTGTGCTTCACGCGTGGGAGAACGTTTGATTATTTAATAGGATACTACTATGTATTTAGATAATGTCAGGGATGCTGCTACTTTGGAGGAGGATTAGGCATGTTTCGTTTTATCTGGATAGGGACAAAAAAAAAACCCACGTCAAATGCTGCTGGCGGCTATTACCTCGTGGCTTTTTACTTTCAATATTGGAACTAACGATGCTCACTATGGAACTAGTGATAAGAAGCCAGTTTCATATTTTGTTAAAAGACGGAAGGTTCTTTCAAAAGACGCCAGTATCTCTGAAACGGGTGTAGTTATTTCAAAGACATGAATTTCCAGACCTAAGTTTTCGTAGAGCAAAAAAATTTCGAATCGTCCCGTCGTATAATTTATTTTAGGTAAGCTGACCCACTGCACTTCTGCCTCGTTTAAATAAGACAGCTAAGAAGGGATGGGTGTTCTTGCTTATTGTAAACTAGAAAAATTAAATAAGTACACGACGTTTCGGTTCTCAAATCATTGTGTGTGCGAAGTTGAAAGGTACCTACAATTTTATGGCGATTCTGATTGACATATATGAGAAGCCTTTCCAGGCAGTTTCTTATTTTTGGATGTTTGTCCGACTTTCGCAAGAGACAAGGCAGCGATACAAACAGCTGTAGTTAGTATTGGGTAGCTTGTTCACGGGATATACACGTACATTGTTAGACTTAACCTCTTGTAAGGGGCTGTTGTTTGGTGGCAAGGAGCTAACACTCTCAAAAGACATCTAACTAAGCGCTACAACACCTTGCATGTGTATGCATTACGGGTGCAATAAGGGTAGCTCCAATCGCTGTTATGAAAGTCTTGCACAGCTTACCTCCCTTTTAGCTCTTTGCTTTGAGTGAAGCCAGAAGCTTCAGGATGATTTATGTGCTCAAAAGATGCCGTTTTACGGTACTCCTTGCTGACCGCCAGAAATGGAGAGGTGACGGGTGAATTTGTTTTAGGCCGAGCGATACTGTCAGATGTTTCACTCATGCATGGTTTCTGCGGTGGCGTAGACTACTCCAATGATTATCGGATCAAATTATCTGAGTAGACAGACCACAGTTTTTTAGGCTCAGATCTTTGCGATCACAGCTGCCGCGGATATCCTTCTAAGGAGAAGAGTAAGGGCGCTGCCTTATATATTTGCTCAGATAGCCAAGCTGCTATTAAAGCCTGCTCCACTGAACCGGTTACCTCCAAAATTGTAGAGTGGGCTATATGCAATCTGAACAGGGTGGGCAGATATAACGCTATAACACTAACCTGGGTACCCGGACACACCGGTATCCAAGGAAATGAAAGATCTGATGCTCTTGCTAGGCAAAACTTGTTATCAGCTTTTGTCGGCGCCCAACCTACCAAAGAGTGCTGCTCACCTGTTCATAAAAATGAAACTACATTTATACCGAGTACTAGCATGATTTGTCATCATGCAGGCATTTGAAACTATTAGTTGCCGATCCCAAACTGAGGGACCGAGAAGATGTGACTTGAAAGCCCTAATTGGCCTTGTCACTGGTTTCAGTCTTCTCAAAGAGCATCTAAATAGGATCATAGTTGGAAGCCTTGGACCTATGCGAGTGCTGTCTGGACTGTGTGTGTGACTGGCCCGCTTTTGCCAGAACCAGACTTGCTACTCCAAATACAATATAATACAATAGGTATTGGTCAGATAGAAGCTTTGAACTTGCTAAACTACTGCATTCTCCACTATGGCAAAGTTTGCCGTTGCTTATATGTCCTTTAATGCAATAAGCCCCTATTCGCCTATAATACCCAGCTCCTAACTATAATAGAGGTTGCAATATTTTTTGTATGCATAAACCATTCCCGGGAAATGCATTTCATAGCGGTGAAAACGGCAGTCGAATCCGTTCATTACTTCTCGAGATAAGCAGCAACACACAGAGAGACTATGAAGACTCTGGAGACTAGCTTCAGACAAGATGAATTCACTCGGATGAATGACCTAGGCCAGGTTTGCTTATAATAATCTAAGGATTTTTCATTGTTCGGATGAAACAGTCGGGAAAAGACATGAACTCAGGTTTAAGATGTAGCAAAAAGCTACAAAGTGATGGTTTAAAATACTTGGGTAAGTGTTGCTGTGAAATTTCGGTAAGCTTAGTTAGGTTAATTACTAAACAAATGACGGATGTCGAATCAAGTGAAATCGGACCTAAAAGCCTCTAAAGAAAAGGACGTGGAAACTAATTTTGAATAGACTCTCTTAGTTTGAACTGTTTTGCCTAACTGCCCCCAGCAGCGCACTCCAAGTTAGTTGTTGATACCTTTGAGCCCATGTTAGGCGAGGGCTTTTGTTCCTATGGAGTGAGTCAAAATTTCTGCGGATCTTGAGGTTGGTATTCATTCTTTTTAATCTCTTTTTTGAACTCCCAATGCGAACTTATTTTAACAAGTCGTTGTGGCTCCCCAACTGTGTAATATGTCGTTGAACTAGAAGTACACGGTCAATCAGTCCATAAAACTATATATTTCCTTTAAACGTTCAATCCAATGAAAAATATCAAAATGAGTCTAATTCAAATATTCCCAACAGTTATAATGATATCAAGCCATGAACAGTTTATTATATATGTAAAACGTTTTCCAATAAGCGTTTCCTATCTTTTAATTTGAATGAAATAATAAATATTTAGAAGAATCATGTATGCGCAGCCGCTTCACTAGGTGGCGCGCATCCGAAACGTCAAATTTTCCCATTACTTTGGCACATAAATCAGGCTGAATTTGACCAATGACATTGATTATGTTGGCTTTCAGGGCAGTTATGGTTTGTGGTTTATTGGCATAGACCTGTGACTTAAGAAAACTCCAAATCACATCACCTCTGCGTGAGATAACCACTCAGATCACTCGTGCAAAATATCCATCTTGGCATGGGCTGTGTGGCATGCAGCGCCAAAACCACATGTCCTTGGGGCCAAATTGACAGTGATGGCGTGGCCGATGGCATTTACATCAGAAGTATGGATGATACCCCACTCCAAAACCGTGACTTTCTCTGGATGCATTGCAATTTGTTGAATCTTGTTCGGGTTGTTACCGTCCCAAATTCAACAATTTTGCTTGTTGACGAACCCATTTATCCAGAAATGGGCTCCGTCGTAAAATTGTCAAAAATTGTTAATCGCTATAAATACTCCTCAAGTTGATGTGGAAAAACAGACTAAATATGTAAATATGACAGCCAATTTGACAGATGTAGCCCTAACAATATGGCCGCAATGACCTGTCAAAGTTCGGAAAACCCATCACAAAATTAGTTGCAGTTTGGAGATGAGCGTCTGCCGTTTGTTTGTTTTGCGTCATCAAGTAATTTTTAGCAGCGTTGTCAATTGAAATTATCTCATCAGCTTTGTGACTGCAACGTACTTTAAAGCGGCCCTTACACGCTTAATCAACTCACGTCAATCATTTATAATTTACTTCAGTGAATTTGTTTATATTTTGATTGTTCACTAATACACAAGAAACGATTGATGTCAGTTGATTGACCGTGTAAGGCTCGCTTAAAGGTTGCACGTTGTGATGTTGACGTTGTTTTTGAGTCTGTGGCAAATTGATTTTAAACACCTTAGCCAAGGAATTTTTGAATTTTTGCAAAAAAAGGTTAAAGGTGTTGCACGTTTCGTCAGTTGATGTTACAAGTGAATTGAATAGCTGTAATACATATATGTAGCGAGGAGTTGATAAGATAATCAAACCAACACTTAGTCCATGCTTACTGTTGAAATATTTAAGCTTAGTTTGTGAAGTACTTTGAAAGGTACGCATTCGTATCAAAGCCTGTCGGTAGTCTGAATATTTGAGAGAGCTTTGAGCTCAGAGGCTAGTTGAGGGATTCAAGGTACTCTAGGATACTATTTTTGTAAAGGGTGTTTTTTTTTTTTAGAGGTATAGAACTTTGAAATGGAAAAAAGCAAAGATGAATTTTTTTAAATTTACGTCAGGCTTCAGTCTATTCATGTTGAAATGTTCAACATAGCTAAAAATAAATAACTTGACAGCTGAGAAAATGGCTGCCAGTTCAAATATCGAACTTAAAGTTCTATACCTCTATACCTGCGATTAGGGCTCTTGATTCCAACCACCACTACGTCAAGGTTAGTTGAGGAATATTGGCTCGGGCCAGTCTTTGATTTAATATCACTATCTTGTCTTCTCCGGGTTTCTGGTCATAGTAACAAAGATGGGAATGAGAGGGCAGACGAACTGGCTAGATATGACTCTTCTCTGGGCGAATCATCGGCGGAGGAAGTTTACCCACCGCCGGGCTTCGCAAGGAGAAATCTTTTCCTTAATTTTACCCCGAAGGCTTCCGCCTTCGTCAAAGGTAAGTAACTGTGTCTGGTTACTTACTGGTACTATCTGGTTGCTCGGATTTGGTTAAAACTACATAATGCATACTAGGTAAACTATTCTTTGACGAGTTTTCTGAGATCTTAGGCACCGATCTTTTTCTTTCTAAAAATCTTCTCTTCTCTCTCTCTTTAAGGTCACGTGGGTTGTAGGTTAAAAACGACACTTCTCGCTTATTGCGTGTTTCTGACTTTTAGAGTTGGAAACCGGCCCACCTTAAAGGTTGACCCAGGCGAAGCTCTGACATAAGAAGCTCCTCCTTCAAATATTTTTTCTTTCCGTTGTAACCGTGACATACCGAAGGAAATAGAAAAAACTTAGGCCTTGTCCCAAATGAGTCTCCAAGGTATAAGGCAGTCCCTTCTACGTAGGTCATACTGTAGATGCATTTCCTGTGCCATGCTTCAAGCAAAGATCAGCATATTGTCAGTCAAAAATAAAGTTCAATCACGGTTGCCTAAAACAGTCAAATTAAAGAAAAAGCAAAATTAAAATTAAAAATTTCAGGTCATTTTTCCCTCCAGCTGTCATTATAGATTGATGGCCACATTTATTTGAACGTCTTCTTTGTATTTGTATATCCCTTAGAATGGCCCTCAAAGTTTTCCTATTAAAATTCACGACAATTTGTCTAGACCAGCAAAACATTCCTATTCTGCCAAATGACAAATAGATATAACAATTAAATATTCCTCCCACAAGCTTCGTAGGTCGAACTGGTGTCCTTAAAAATTTCTTAATTACTTTAAATTTCGTTCCGCTGCTAACTTAATATTTCCCATAGAAAACAACACAGCAAGATGGTTACTCTCCGAGAGCGATGGCAACATCGGGTGGTGGCGCAAACATCATAAAGCGATACAGCACCCTGCTTCTGGTTTATCCATTCCATTCATCTGTTCGGGGCTTCCTGCGAAGGCATTCAAATTATAGACGCGTATTATAGTGCCACAGTATTGTAGTCAATGGCCTGCTGCTGTTGCTGCTGATGTAGTTGTCGCATGACGCAGAAGGGCTGCCGCTGAACTCATTTAAATTAAAAATGAAACTCGACGGTGGATGGATGAATGGATGGGTGGATGGATGATGTTCCGAGAGTTCTCCCCAAGGAGTATCTCATTATACTTTCTACTTCTTCCTCTTGGTAATTTTTTTTTTTATACATTGTTCACACTTTGTGAATAATTGCAACGAATAATGCGGTATGAACTGGATTATTATGCGTTACGTGTGCGGGTGGGCTTGGGCTTAGGCTTGTGGAAACAGGAAATGCAGTAAACTTGACGCAGTTTTCCTTCGGATTATATCGACGAGGACCTTTACGGCGGCGAGGGGGAGGCCTGAATGAAATCGCTTTGCCATGCAAATGCAAAAGGGTGTAATGATTACATCACCAGTTTCAGTACACTCGGCAAGGTGTGGTGTATCGTCGTGTAATAGCAGCTTGTAGTATTGCCGCCACGATGAAAGTGCTCAGCAAGTAAATTGCGGTAATAAGTTGCCACCCAATTTCGAGTGTCATTAAAGAGGGTGGGGCTATCGCTGCGAGAATGGTAAAAGGTGGAATGGTAAATTACTCGCATTAAGAACATTAAGAAAAATGTCACTGCAAGCATTCCTTGAGGTCGAATTAATATAGGACAACTTGGCGGCAAGTGCGATGGGAATGCAAGAAATGGCAGTGGCATCAGCATGACCTGGGCTCTATGACGCGACGGCGGAAGTTAAATGTGCGATACATAATTGGTAGGACAACATTGCGGGCAATTAAATATATAGTGTGTGAGTGTTTATGTTGATGGTTATGGTTATGGTCATCCCTTACTACATTTAGTGGACAATTTTAGCCGAAGGTAAGTTTAAAATTAGCACTTTTATGAAGAGGGCCGCATATTTTGATATAAATGAGTTTTGATAGTTAGTATGACTACAAGTAAGGAATTAGGTGAGGTCTTATTCCTTCTCACGAACGGCTAGAGGGTATTACTTGCTTAAAATTAATCAGTTGAATTTTGGCCCCTTTTGGAGAAATTTCGTAGGGAGGATTTAACGTGTAAGGGACATCAGCCTGGGCCAAACAAGGCATTGGCGGCTAAGATGTGGAGCAAAGGAAGAAATCAGTGAGGCACACAAGTAAAAGAGGAAGCCAACTTGGAGGCAGTAAGCCTCCTGTAAACGTACATTATTGTTTGAAGCCCAATTTTCAGAGAGGACCTAGGTTTGTAATGAAATAAGAAGGCCTTAGTTCATGTCTATCACTTTGAAGGCAAATAATCTGACAAACATCCAGTTTGTAGTAGGAACTGTCATGAGAAACTTCTTAAAAACAAATAACCATTCGTGTCAGAAATATATCTTAGAATGGTTGAAAAAGAATAGCTCTGGGCCCTGTAAGAGCCGTGTACGCCCAATATTTACTAATTCAGATCATGATACATTAAGGCATAAGTAAACTTGGTCGAATTGCCATTAGAGTCAGAAATATATCTTCGCAAATAGAATGGCTGAAAAAGCATAGCTCTAGGTCCTGTAAGAGCCGTCTACGCCCAATATTTACTAATTCAGATCATGATACATTAAGGCATAAGTAAACTTGGTCGAATTGCCATTCGAGTCAGAAATATATCTTCGCAAATAGAATGGCTGAAAAAGCATAGCTCTAGGTCCTGTAAGAGCCGTCTACGCCCAATATTTACTAATTCAGATCATGATACATTAAGGCATAAGTAAACTTGGTCGAATTGCCATTCGAGTCAGAAATATATCTTCGCACATAGAATGGTTGAAAAAGCATAGCTCTAGGTCCTGTAAGAGCCGTCTACGCCCAATATTTACTAATTCAGATCATGATACATTAAGGCATAAGTAAACTTGGTCCAATTGCCATTCGAGTCAGAAATATATCTTCGCACATAGAATGGTTGAAAAAGCATAGCTCTGGGTCCTTTAAGAGCCGTGTACGCCCAATATTTACTAATTCAGATCATGACACATTAAGGCATAAGTAAACTTGGTCGAATTGCCATTCGTGTGAGAAATATATCTTCGCAAATAGAATGGCTGAAAAAGCATAGCTCTAGGTCCTGTAAGAGCCGTATTGCCATTCGAGTCAGAAATATATCTTCGCACATAGAATGGTTGAAAAAGCATAGCTCTAGGTCCTGTAAGAGCCGTCTACGCCCAATATTTACTAATTCAGATCATGACACATTAAGGCATAAGTAAACTTGGTCGAATTGCCATTCGTGTGAGAAATATATCTTCGCAAATAGAATGGCTGAAAAAGCATAGCTCTAGGTCCTGTAAGAGCCGTCTACGCCCAATATTTACTAATTCAGATCATGATACATTAAGGCATAAGTAAACTTGGCCGAATTGCCATTCGAGTCAGAAATATATCTTCGCAAATAGAATGGTTGAAAAAGCATAGCTCTAGGTCCTGTAAGAGCCGTCTACGCCCAATATTTACTAATTCAGATCATGATACATTAAGGCATAAGTAAACTTGGTCTCACTTGGAAGGATGCGCCACGATATCTTTACTCCTTAATCACTTAACATTTCTGGTTTCCCCAGGTTAATGGTTCTTGTCTTGAGAATCCTCCTATTCCTGAAAATCATTACTTTGGACTTAAAGGTGTTCACTATCAAGTTTCATAAATTGTAGTAGTTTTGGAGTTGATGGATCCTCATCTGACCTATGTAAGGTCCATTGTGATACCACGTGGATCTGAAGTTCCTGCCTACTCGTTGGACCATATTGAGCTGCTTTAAAAAGCGTAAGAGACATTTTGGGTCGATCGAGCTTAGAGCGTTAGGATCATCGTAGAAGTAAGCTCCTAGGTGGAGATTTCGAACAGTTGTAGAGTTATCTCAGCATCTACAAAAGTTATTTGAATACGTGCCAAGCCTGAGTGCATGCCTTCCTAACAGACTGCGAAAGGCAGTGATGATACCAATTGTAGTGCGATCTATTGAGGGTAATCAAACTTGAGTCTTTTAGTTCAAGCTTAGGCCAAATCTGCGTTGTACCACCGGTCCATTCTGTTTTTTCTATTGCATCCACTTTTCAACAAGAGTTTGCAAGTGGAAACTGGTATGCCTATAGAGCCTTTTTCGGGCAAAATTCAGGTAGTTCAAAGTTTGGCGAGTCCGTCAGCTTTACAGTTACCCGGAATGTCTCTATGCCCCGGCACCCAGCATAGGTGAATATTGAACTGCGCAGCCATCTCCTTTAGAGATAATCTAGGGCTACTAAGGAGTTAATAGAGACAGAATCCAGACACTTGATGGTCGCCTCACTGACCTTCGAAAAGATTCGAATATCCTTTACGGATACCACGTTATTCTTTAGCCAGGACTATACATCGCCATAATTTCTGCTTGAAAAATACTACATGGGTTAGGAAGACGTTAATAAAGCCGAGTCCATTTCAAAAGACGCTACTACGCCCACCCCATCTGTTGTTTTTGACGCGTCTGAGTGTAGAAGTTGATCGATTCTTCCTCCACCAAGGCACCGTCCTCCCAAAAGTATCCGGGGGAACTATTCACTATATCAAACCTCTGTTGGGGTGTTTTGTAGCCTGTGTATCTAGGAGGGATTCCGAGTGTGTTCAAAATTACAGAATGGAATTAGGAAGTTACTTTTGTGGGCCTTAGATCAGTGACTTGAATCGAAGGGCTATGTTTAATTTTTGAGGGGTTTAGTGTAGTCCTGTGAGATGAGAACTCAGGTTAAATTGCGCTTAAAGCAGCGCACTTCTTCGTGATCGTAACGGTGGGAGGGAAGAAAGATGTGTTGGAATCAATCTCGAAAAGAATTACAGAAACTGTAACATAGCAGCTATCAAAGCACTGGACTCCTTTGTCATTAAATCCAAAGTTGTATGGGAATGCCTACAAAGACTTAACAAGTTGGGTTAGAAAAATAGAGCATCTGTCTGCTGGATACCAGGCCATGTGGGCATTATTGGTAACGAGGCGGCGGACTCTCTACCGAGAAAAGGGGCAGCAACACCATTCATAGGATCTGAACCATTCTGCGGGATAGGGGAACACACCCTACGCGAAGAATTCAGAAAATCGGAAAGGAAAAAAGAGCTAGAACCTTTCGCGATGTACAAGGTCTGAGACAAGCCAAAAAGTTCTTAGCAGATTATAATCTTAAAAGATTTAAAGCATGCATCAGGCTTAGTAAAAATAACATACGTATCCTGACGGGGCATTGCAAAATCAGGGAACACCTAAGGAAGATATGGATATCAGATGAAGGCCTCTACAACACATACTGGAATCCTGCGGGGCACTGACCCAAAATACGTTTAAATACTTGGAAAAACACCAAATTCAAGAAAAGGATTTATCACCCACGCATCCACTACTCATTCTCAGATTCTTAAAGGAAACTGGACTGGATGATGAGCTCTAAGTGGGAGTTTTCTTGCCAAGGCCAAAGCCAGAGTATAAGCACTCCAACATAACATCCCGGCGAATTAAGCTGTGGGGGGGCTCTGGAAGAGGGAGCAAAACCTCTCCAAGGTATAAGTAGACCACAAGATCGCAGAGTTCTTCACCCTATATATACACTATTATTATTAAGGTCAAGCTGTTCTTCTATATCAGCGGATGGACAGGGGCGCATGGCACCCGTGAAGACCCTAACGTCCTAGCATGGTCTAACGGGTTGTGTCTTTCACCTCGAACACCACTTGGATGTCATTACAAAAATAGGTGCTTCACCTGTTGCCACCAAACACATACTTACCCTCGCACTCCAAAGAAAACACCAGAACCATCATAATCTACGCATTGCACCTTCTCCTGAACCACGTCGAAATTCAACGATTATTCTTCTGCAATAACCTACACCTCTTCCTTCGTACGGCATCCACTTCGCTGGCCAAATAAATTATTTTCAATGAATAAACTTTGACGGTCGTAAATTACAAAATAATGTACTCCTCGCATCATTTTCATAAAATCGGCATTGGAAAATGTCCTTCGTCGGAGCGCAAGGAAAACAAGAAGAGAAAGAACAAAAAAAAACTGATTATACACAAATTGCCGTTGCAGATACTCTCCCAATAGGCAGACGACAGCCATTCGGCCGCCAAAGCTAAATAAAAATGCACCCGCGCCAATAAAGTCAAGTATGTTTACCGAATTGCCGTCCATCTTGAATCCTGATGAAGCACGAGCTTAGTTGAGCGCAAACACAAGACAGTGTACAAAATACGACGTGCAAACATGAACCGTCGTAACCGAACAAACAACTGAAAAAAACCCATAAAAATAAACTTTGGAATTATTCCTCTCAATTGGGTGAATAAAAGATAATAAATCCTGAACATCGAATGCAATTTGTCGCAATACAACGATGTTGATGAGGCAGGCCTCCTTGTTTATTGCTTGATAATGTTGTCCCTCCTCCGGTGGTGGTGATGGTCTGATGTTAACGTGTACGATAGTAAATGAAACTCCAAACAATGCGTGTGTGTGTGTGTGTTTCCTCATTCTGCATACACAACACAACAAATTGTAACGACAATGCCGGTCGGTGGTGGGTGGGCGGGTGGCTGCTGCGCCAAAGAGTGTGGGGCCTCATGGCAAGAAAAACTCCAAAAAAAAAAAAATATATTTATTGGCGACAACTTTTATAGCCTACGGCACTAATGTCCTCGATTATTATCGCAATAAAAATTGTTTCCCTTGGAAGGAGCCGAACGGAGCCGCCACACAACACGGATGCGAAGTAGGCATAAGTACGATGCCAGGACTGCTACAGAGGCAATAACAAATACATAATAATAAACCAACCAACCAACCGAACTATGCAGTTTACATGTTGTAACTTAGCTGGGAGAATAATTGCCAATAATGCATGTAAGCGTGCAACTTGCTGTGAAATCCTTCTTCTTGCCCCACAAACAAGAAACAAACAATATTTCAACGAGTTTTTGTGCGAACTTGTTGGTTTTTTTTTTTTTGTTTTATAACATTTCTTGTGTGGCAACGGCTGGGTGTTCTATTCGAGCTGCCAAAAGGACATGGGAACAAAAACGAACAGTCCTCAACGACGTCAGGCAAAGAGACAATCAGTTGATAGGTTTATTGTTGGGGAAGTGGTGTGCTGTTGGTGTTGCGAGGTTTCGAGAGTCACACACTACAAGGTATCGTGACTGTTGATTGCATGCTTTGCATGTGCCTGCTGCCGTTTGAAGTGGACTCTAATTGCTCTTGCGAAAGGAATGCCAAAAAATTGCGGATAAAACGTCAGATACAAGTTACAACTTTATAGTAACTGCATGCAGCTAGGAATGTGCAAATATATGATGGAGTTGTTTTGTCAGAGGACACGCCACAGCAGAAGCGTTTTGTTGCAGTTAAGTTAGGTTAGGGCCTCTAATTATATGGTCCTCGTGCGGCAACTTCTTTAACTCCTGACGAACTTTTGTTGCGGATGGTGTTTCCGTAACAAGGACGATTCTAGGCTAGGGTCTCTAATATAATCTAATATGATACTCGTGCAGCATGAGGCTATGATTTCTTCTACTTCTAATATCGCAAAGTTAGGTAAGTTGCTCTCGCAAAAAAGACTCAAGGGAAGGGAAGGATGATTCTAGGGTTCAAGAAATAGATAATATAACAGCAAGTGGGCTTGCTGCGACACCTCTTTTAATTTGATGAAGATTCGTCATTGAAATCAGTCTTCGGTATAAGCTTTAGACATGTGAGCGGACTTATAGTAACAAATAGAACAATTTTCCATTACCATATTCGCGGAAAGAGTACCTTTGCGAGGGGTACCTTTTCGGAATACAAAGCCTAAATTCCAATCCGGAACAGTGATGTCGTTTCGAAGAGGAGCTCGTTTGAAGATTTTGGGAGCCGTTTCAGTGAAAGAGAAGCCACCGAAAAAGTCTGAATTATTCTGTACATGGACCCATCATGATGTTGCTATCGGATCTTCTCTGGTTTTTTTGTACTAAAGAGAAAGTTATTGCGATCGTGCGGAAATTTCGAACTCAAACTGAGTATGAGTGAAGATATTACGACTATAGAGATGTCCAAATAAGTGGTTCTGCCAATGCCGTCCGTCGGTCTGTCTGTCTGTCTGTCCGGGCGCCGTATGACGAAACGGTTCGACCGATTTGCTTCAAAGTTCGTATATAAAGTTTTTGGGATCACATCTCAGGGCATCTTTTTATTTTTTGCTTTATCTTTTGAATAAAGGATTTTGGTCCAGAGGCATAATTGGGCCATTTTTCTTCGAAAATGAGCAAGGAGTGGCCGTTACAGTCAATGGCGATCGTTATCGGGCCATGTTGAACGAATTTTTGTTCACAAAAATTGAAGAGGAGGATATTAGCAACATTTGGTTTCAACAGGACGGCGACGAAGCTACACTCGATGTTTTGCGCCCTGTTTTTGAAGATCGCATTATCAGCCGCAGAGCTGATGTCGTTTGGCCACCGCGGAACTGTGATTTGACACCGTTGGACACTATTATTTGTGGGGTGCCGTAAAAGATGAGTGTTACGCCGACATGCCAGAGACAATTGACGCTTTAAAGGACAATATTCGTGAAGCCATTGGTGAAATACAGCTGCACACAATCGATAATGTGCTTAAAAATTTGGACCGATCGTGTGGGCTACTGCATGGCCAGCCGAGGCAGCCATTTGAATGAAATTATTTTCCATTATTAACCGGAAGGATTGTACTTTCAAATAAAAAAAGAAATTGAGAAAATATTCAGTAGTTTTTTTATAGTATTTTCAAATAAAAAAAGTTTTTGGCGGACCCCTTATAAACTTAAACAAATTTTTTTAAATATTTTTTTTCATATAACGATTTTCTTAAATTTTAATTAAATTCATTTTTTCTAAAACGGCTCTAACGATTTTGATAATTTTTTGTATTTCGAAAAATTATATTAAAAGTGTCCAATGCGCGAAATTACATTAAAATCGTAAGTGCCGTTTTTGAAAAACGGCGTTTAAAAATGCATCTCATGAACCTAGAAAGTTTCGTATGACGCAGTCGTGCACTTTATTTTCCTTGGATTGTGAGGACGGCGTTGGTGTTATTTCTGTTTTCGCATTTAAAAGTCGTAACTAACGCTCGACTAAATAAAAAATAAAAATCATTAAACAACTTACTCATCCAAACAAATTGTTCTTGGGAAAAAATTGCAATGTAATGAATAGTGATGTGTCAACTCGAGTTAATAAACCGGTTTAAACTGAGTTACAGCCAAACCGAGTCTAACTGGGTTGATGAAACTGGGGTCACGACCTGATCAGACTTATTAAATGCGAAAGTTTCAAACCGATTTGAACATGCGATTCGGTTTCGATTTCGGTTTGGCCCAGTTCGGTTGGCAAATTGTCATTGTTGGTTTCCCTTTTTTTGCCGGATATTAGTGTAATAGTTCGTTTCATCCTTCCTTGCCATTGTCTTGAAAGGCACTCAATCCTTCCACTTTTAAATTCAAAACTTCTTAAAAATCGAATGAAAATATGGAATAAGCCTGGTACAGAGCATGTGACGGACGACAGACTGATGGGCACTAATCAGTGTTGCACCCTCCCCCAACTAGAGAATTTAAAAATGTAGTAAATTGTAGTGCACCCACTTGAAAACGCAGAAAAACACATAACCAATTTTATATAAAAAAAGAAATACATTCAAACAATTTTAACAAAACTTATTAAATTTTAGTTTTAAAAATTTAAATCAGATGTTAAGATATTAAAAATTTTTCATCAATCTTTACATATTATTCAATGTTCGGTTTGCTCTATCACTAGTCATGAACTGTGTTTGAGCTTGACGATGGATTAGGAAAGTGCATTTTATGCTCGAAATAGAGATGTGCAAATGTAACGAATATTTTTCATCAAGTTGTAATAGAAGGCAAATCTGTTTTTGCACTATACTTTAGAATATTTTAATATTTAAAAAATTGGGGAGCCATTTTGATTTTTAATGAGCCGAGTGTTCACCAACGGAGCCAGCTCTGATTCAGAAACGGAAATTGGCTGTTGAATTTAGTGACAAAACCGCTCCCAGCGTGCTTTAATAGAGACTTTCACGGCCTTTGAAGAAAATACAAAGATAGATAGTTTTGTTGTTAATGAGGAGAAGACAAGCCAGCATCTTCCCATCAGCTAGGGCAGAACGTAATTTTTGAAACTGGCGTAGTGCAAATTCAACGAAGAATTACCCTGGTAACTTAGCCTTTAATTGGAAACGATTGATAGCTGGAACTGAGGCAGAGAGAGAGCGAATGAGAGAGTGATGCATTGCAGAACAGAAGAACAAATAAAGAAAACAGCAAACACGATTCAAGTTACAACAATTTGCCATCTTTGACAAATTCGACCAGGTTTATCGAATAACCAATGAAATTGAAAAAAAACCCTAAAGGAGAAAAACATATGTTCTAGCGTTTTTTTTTGATATCTCCCAGGGTTTTGATAAACTTGAAATATAAGCTGAGCCTTTCCGAAGCAAATGCTCAGATACTAAGTTCGTATTTGGCGGCCAGACTTTTTCGCGTCCTGAAGCCTGAAAATTAATATTCCAAATTTAGAGAAATCGCGGCAGGTGTTCCACAAGGAAGCATTCTTGGCCCTATTCTATTTTTAATCTACATTCGAGATATTCCGCGATTAAAAGGTACGACTTTATCTACGTTTGCGGATGACACAGTAATACGGTTGAATCAGCAAGGAATAAGCTTAAACGGGCTATCGACAGTGTTTTTGAGTGGACAACGACTTGGTGTATTGTCCTCAATGAAACTAAATCTACGCACGTTAATTTTACTTACAGAAATGTAAATACGCTACGCTAGCTAAATATTTGGGTATGACAGGAAACTACCGACGAAGACGAGATAAAAGCATTTGCCCGTAAGCAAAGGACTCGCCTTTATGGAATAACGAAATGCTAAAAATTGTACAAGACAAATTTAGTGCGTCAACTTCAACGGATGAAACCACTTCAACTAGCGCAATAGGATGTAACCGCGAGCAATTGGCATTATTAGCTGGTGCTTTCGCTGGGAGGTTGCCTGCCAAACGTGTATAAAATCGGAAATAAAAACTACTAGATAGGAATAACATGAAGGGATGTGTTTTTAGTGAGTAAGAATCTCACACTATTATGAGCACGCGCGGCCGGTCCTCATAATATCTCATGGAGGATTTTCCACCTACCCTCGGGGGAAAAAAAAAATTTGACAAATATTTCAAAGTTATCGACAAAATCAGTTGCCCAAGTATAAATTGTTCTTTTCTATTTTCTGCATGTGAAGAGGATTTATATTTTTACTATTGTTGGGTCGAGATAAGTTTAAACGGTTAGGGGTTTCGAAACTGAGTCAAATCAAAATGCCGAAATTATGGCAAACCGACTTAACTGATTTGGAAAACAACTGCAAAGAGCACCAGCTCCTATCCATTGGAGAAAGTAGATATAGAAAAAATCAAAATAACTTGCCGAGGATTTAAAATCAGTATCTAAATATAAAATGTCCTTGGCCAATGTTTTAACATTCCCTAATCGCACTTTACCGCAGATTCATTAATCTCGATCCCACGATATTCGAACGCCAACCACTCAGTCACTGTCTCGAAAAACACAATCCAATCCAATCCAATCCAATTTTTAGACTGCCACGTCAAGCTGTAAAATTCATCTTCCAGCTCACTGTCATAGTGCTACTAATTTGGTAGGCACAACGGAACCAAAGCGACATCAAGCACACACACACACACAAGCACCGTCATTAACCACCGCCCTAGTATTTCACTTCCTACTCTATTTTTTTGTTCTAATTTTTTATTGCATTTTATGTAGGTGCCTTCCGAGCCTCATGCTAGTACGCGCAAGGTAATTAAATATCTCTTTGCTTCCTTTGGTGCGAGGTCGGTGGAGAGGTTGGCGCCTCTCTAGCTCCATCGGCAGCGGGCCTTATATGAAGTCACCTGCCAAATGACTACGTAAAATCGCACCCCACGTTCGTACAAAAGACACACACACATAGACAGGGGCCATATGTACACCATCACGCATTCAAATGCGGCCCACTCCGCGCGCTCCAGCTGCGATTGGGCAGCGAATACACCCCGCGACGACATTTCCATCGCTGCTAACACCATTAAGTTGTACTTTTTTAAAAGCATACGTATTGCCCCATAACAATTTAGGGCGTCGTCGTTGTCGTCGTCGCCATCGTTGGCGGCGTCAACGGCGCTGTGCGGATTGAAGTACCTACGTTTTTTTCCACTGTTCCGCCAGTACCAGCACCAGCAGCACATCACCCTACTGAGGGAAGGAAAAATTATTGACTCTGGAAAGATACCCATAAAGGTGGACTCAATAAAAGTGTCAAGCATATCCGACCGCACTTGGTAATTTACGAGAGCAGCAGCGATTATTTTTTGTTTTTTTTTTTTGTTTTGGCTGTTGTCTTCCGCACCTCACCTCACCTCATTCTTCTTATTCTTATTGTTTTTATTTTGCTTCTGCTGCCCTTTCTCGTGTCGCCTCATACTTGGTTCGTAATTAATTTAAATGCCGCCACAGCTACAGCCAGAGCCAGAGCCAAGCAGCACAATCCAATCTAAGAAGGAACGAGAACGAGTACTTGTTGGGGCTCGCTTTACTTTACTGCTGAATTGTAAAACAAAAGATACACCAAGCGATAGCAGGCGAATACTCGTGCGCGAACTTTTCGCTTGAATCACACCGCCTTGTGTCACATGGCGAACAGATACGCGATATTTGTGTTTGCCCACGCGTCATGTGCCCACATATCCGTTCACATCGAATCGCCCGGCCCGCTGCTGCTGGCCGATCGCCGCTGGTGGTTCTGTTTGGTAATGGAGTAGAGACCATTCACAGAATTTTTTTTTTCCTTGCGTTGTTGTCACCTTGACAGTTTGCCGGCCTAAAATCTTTGCAAATGAACTGAAGTTGGCCACACATCACGGCGATATTAAATAAAGCAAACTTTCAGAGAGACGCTGAGGCTGGAGCTGGATGTCTTCGCAGATAATTGAGTTATGCCGTTGTACGGTGGTGGCGTGGTAGTGGTGGTGGTGCAATTTTGACAGATGGTTTTAATTTTAATTGACAATTAAAGTGTGGTATGTGGAATTGTCGTTGAAGCTCTAGGAGGTTCAGCGAATTGACGCGAAAGTGTTCTTTTGAAGTGGCTGTTAAAATTTTTCTTTATCGCTAAAGTGTGATGCTGTGATTCAGCCTGGGTTTGTTGAGAGTGGGTGGAGTTGTTAATGGAGGCATGGATTGAATTGGAAGGCGATAGTTGCAGAGATATTTTCGTTCGCAAAATAGTTTTATTACGTACACAGGAAATTCAAATTAAGAGATGCTTTTAATGGTTTCCTTGGTAATGTTTGTGTTTAGTTTTCACAGCTTGATGTAGCGCGACGTCAAGCTGGGACTTCAAAAGGATTCATGCGATGAAGTCGAATCAAGTAAAGGGAAGACATGAAATACAGATTTGGCTGAGATATAACTTAGGGCTTGCTAATTTGATAGGCAGTAATATTTCCTAGTGGTCTCGCGTTGATAGAAAAATGTAAAGAAAAAAAAACTCGCAATTTTCCGGCAACTTTTTTAATGTTTCTTTTTGTATAAACCTTTTGCGGACTATTACGAACATTTAAAACAAAAAGTGAGTCAAATCGGTCCAGTAGTTCGGTAGTTATGCGGTTACAAACAGCCAGAACTATTTTAATATATAGGGTCCGCCATCTAACGTTTTTTTTCAACTAGTGCTTATTTCGCGAATGGTAACACTTAGCTCAAGTTTGATTTGACAGGTAATTAGTTTTATTCTTCCGCTGAACGAATATGGTTGTGTATACGCTTGAACAACGAACAACAACAAGGAGTGGCCGTTACAGTCAATGGCGATCGTTATCGGGCCATGTTGAACGAATTTTTGTATACAAAAATTTAAGAGGAGGATATTGGCAACACGGCGCTACGTGCCACACAGCCGAAGCTACACTCGATGATTTGCGCCCTGTTTCAAAAAAAAAAGTTATTTGGGGGACCCTATATAAAGGGTGCTTTTCGTAGAGGTATAGAACTTCGAATTGAAATAAAACACAAGAAAATCCTTTGTATGTCCATCAATTTGGCTATATGGGAAGGATAATTTTATCCTTACCAGCCGCGGCTGGTTCAAATAAAGACAAGTCTCGAGGTCCAATTTTCAACCACTTTTTCAAGCATTTGGGGCTGTATATCGGCAAAAACACCACGAATGTTGGCTTCCAAGTCCCCTAACGTTTCTGGTTTGTTGGCGTAGGCGAGCGACTTCACATATCCCCAAAGAAAATAATCCAATGGTGTCAAATCACACGATCTTGGTGGCCAATTGACAGGTCCATTCCGCGAAATTATGCGCTCATCGAATGTTTCCTTCAATAAATTGATTATGACGTGCGCTGTGTGGCTTGTAGCGCCGTCTTGTTGGAACCACATCCCTTCCATATTCATGCCATCCAATTCGGGAACAAAATAGTCGGTTATCATGGATCTATACCGGTCTCCATTAACGGTAACTGACTCTCCAGCATCATTTCGGAAGAAGTATGGCCCAATGACTCCACCAGCATGGAGGAATGGAGCACACCAAACAGTAAGTTTTTGTGGATGTAATGGCGTTTCAAGGGTCACATGTGGATCCTCTTCACTCCAAATGCGCAATTTTGCTTGTTGACGTAGCAATTCAACCCAAAATGAGCTTGCGGTAAACTTCGCGAACTGTGAACCATTATTTTCGAAATAAATTTGCACGATTTGCAAGCGTTGTTCATTTGTCAACCTGTTCATGATGAAATGGCAAACCAAACTGAACATAAATTAGAGTTGCCAGATTTGACCACAAAATGTCAGTTTTATCTTAATTCGAAAAACCGACCTCTAAAAAAACATCCTTTATTAGAAGGGTATTGTAAAGCGCTCTCTTCAAAGTTCATCTAAAGGGTGATTTTTTAGCTGGTTTGGTTTTGGCAACACTGGTTTTGACAGCTGACGTGTGTTTAGTACCTTGTGTCACTGTCAAACAGCTTCAGTTTGGTTTGCAATTTAACCATGGATCATCTTACAAATGAACAACGCTTGCAAATTATTGAATTTTACTATCTATTCGGAAGATTGTGACCAAATTTCGCACCAAATTTACTTTGTTGGACATTAAACCACCAACACGTTTACGTACTGTGCGTATTGAAGAAAATATTGCGGCCGTATCAGCTAGTGTGACAGAAGACAGCGAAATGTCGATTCGGCGCCGTTCCCAGCAGTTAGGCCTTTGTTACAGCACTACGTGGAAAATTTTGCGGAAGGATTTGGGCGTAAAGCCTTTTAAGATACAGCTGGTGCAAGACCTAAAGCCAGCCGACCTACCACAACGCCGAATTTTTGGTGAATGGGCTCTTGGAAAGCTGGCCGAGGATCCGCTTTTTTTATCGAAAAATTGTGTTCAGCGATGAGGCTCATTTTTGGTTGAATGGGTACGTAAATAAGCAAAATTGCCGCATTTGGAGTGAAGATCAGCCAGAAGCATTGCAACAGCTACCAATGCATCCCGAAAAAGCCACTGTTTGGTGCGGTTTATGGGCCGGCGGCATTATTGGGCCATATTTCTTCAAAGATGATGCGAATCGCAGCGTTACTGTCAATGGTGAACGCTACCGAGCGATGATAACAAACTTTTTTTTGCCCGAAATGGAAGTTCTTGACTTGCATGATATGTGGTTTCAACAAGACGGTGCCACATGCCACACAGCACGCGAAACAATGGCGCAATTGCGAGGCGAGTTTGGTGAACAGTTAATTTCACGTTTCGGGCCGGTCAATTGGCCGCCTAGAGCGTGCGATTTGACACCATTAGATTATTTTTTGTGGGGGTATGCCAAGGCTAATGTGTATAGGGACAAGCCCGCTTCGATTGACGCACTGGAAGCCAACATCCATGCATTCATTCGTGAGATACCGGCCGATATGTGTGAAAGAGTATGCCAAAATTGGACTCAGCGGATGGGCTACCTGAGACGCAGCCGCGGTCAACATTTGCATTTGCATCTTTAAACATTAAATTGCAAGGTTCAAACTATCGATTCAAATAAATATTTCATTCATTTTTTCGAATTTTTTGTGTTTTTTTTTTAAAAAAAGTTCTAAACCTCTTAAAAAATCACCCGCTACAACATATCGCAGTTTCCTATAAACACGACTGAGTGAGGTTGGGCTTATTGATCTTAGATCACTATCAGAGTCATTTGCAAAGAGGCCTAGCTTTTAGCCATGTTTCCGATGACGCAGTGTCCGGTTAATACCTCGACGAGCATCCGGATTTGACCTCTGCTAAGAGAGATTTTGATCTTTTGATGTCGACAACAGGCCACAGGCCACAGGCTTCCGGACATTCCCTTTTACTTGCTTTTCTCCCTTTCACTTTCCTTCTTTTTAAGTCCGTCCGAGGTCTACGTTAAGTAACTTGCTCCACTATTGGTTATTTTTTTTCTCTTTACCATTTGGCATGGACTGAACTTTGTTGCGCGGGTGGTATATAGTGACAAGTATCACCCCCGTCAAGCAAATATGCCGCGTTCCCTTCATCTACACCAAAGTTGCCTCTGTGGCTCCACCCTGGTTCACAACAAAGGTCGAGCAGATATATTCTTTATTTTTCAGATACTTTGGTATCAACCATTAGATGGCCGAAATCCCACATTTGCCGGTCTCATACGACTTCAAAGCTACAACTACCTAACCAAAGTCATTGTCCAAAACAGTAATGCATGACTCAATATTTGAAAGCATGATTGTAATTGCTGTTCCCTTCTTCACCAGCATCATCATCGTCGACACACTGACACCGACAAGTCAAGACCCGACCGACATCGACATGACACCCACGCGCAATTCATTGCATGCATTTGCTATGTGAATTTCTCCAACGGAATTTCAATTATTTTCCCATGAATATTACGACGAAAGCACAGAAAGAAGGAGAGAAGATGGCGCCAATAGAAATAGAATCCAACAATATTGACCATGACACCATGAGACCACCGCGAATGGTGTACACTGTACTTTATCATTAAACCACCCACCGAACACAGTCACACACAAACATATTCCACTAGGCCACTACTGTATAACAGTCCAGTGACATGCCATTTTATCCATTGCGAAAACCTACGCGCAACTAAGATCCGCAAAACCGCATTTCTCAATTGAACATACTATATGCATGTAGGAACGTCGAATGTCTTTTGCTATCTCTGACCAGTTTTATCTGGTCAACGCGTGGTTAGTTATTGAAGCTGGCTAAACTCCATTCATAACGACAGCAGTCAGAGTCAAATCTCATGTGTTGGAAAAATTTCCCGAACCCATTAATCATCGGTATGCTAATCGCTAAGAATGAAGCATCCATCCAACATTCTTTCGATGTCAAATGACAGAGATGAAGTATGTTAATTACAGAGTTGTTGAGTGATAGATACAAATACTAGTTTCCGTTTGTTTTCTCCACATCGGTTCTGTTTGAAGTAGTCATTTATATCTAAATATTTTTTTGTTTTGTGTTAAAGTCATAACTCATAAGGTGTTTGTTGTGTGTGTGTTTTTTTTTGTCGCTGTTGAGTTGTGCGATTCCTGGAAGGCTTGGACTTGGGGGGACTCACCTGTAAGCGTGTGCCGATGAATTCGCGTTAATCAATTAAATTTTTCAATTTTTTGCCATCACGTGCTGAAGCGTGGAACTATTTAGGGTTAACGCTTTGAGTAGCATTTTAAGAGATTAAGGTAGGCACTGCCAAAGGGCTGGGTCATTGAGCGATTCGCAGCACATGACTTTTGGGAAATTTATGAATGAAAAAAGGTTGGATGGATGGATGGATGTGATGATAGTTTTTGATTGAAGCTTTTGCTTTGAAAGTTGCTAAGATATGAGTTTGTTTTTTTGTTTTGTTGCTACTATCCGATGGAGCGCCCAGACACAACTACTGGTCCATTGTACTACCATTCAGACAACTTACATTAATGTACTTAGTTTTTCCATCTTTCGATAATAAATGAGAAGGAGCTTCAGGGATGAAAAGCTTAGATGTTCGGCACTCACCACGTCAGCCCCGAAAATCCGCCACCTGATGCGAGCATAGGCCGGACAACAGCAGAGAAAGTGTTCTGCTGTGTCATCCTCCTCACCGCAGGACTGGTAGTGGTGTCGCTTAAGCCCAAAACATTTAAGTGCTAAGCAAAAGCTTGGTGGCCCGAAAGAACTCCTACAAGCAGCCGACATTCGATTCTCCTAAGAGATAATTATTTGGTCTGTCTGTAACCATCGCAGTCGCGCCACCGAATCTTGTGTTCAGGAGAAACCCAAGCATCAATGTCAGACATGACACAGGTTCGGGTCCTGAAAAACTTCTTCTAAAACCTTGCCTAGCAAACTCATCCCAGATCTCATTTCCCTGGATGCCAGTGTGAGGATGAAAGAGGGTTTAACAGCACTTTTAAGATAAGAGTAGTTTATGAGTAGAACAAGGGGATTTTACCTCCTTCGATATTGTGACCACAAGGTTCCAAATTGGGCCCTATTCTATTCATCCTGTATACCAACGAACTTATGCGGTTATTTAAAAAATGTACTGCCTATGCCTATGCCTATGCCGATGACATTGCGATCGTGGTAAAACATAAGAACTTAAATTCTGCCGTAGAGATATTGCAAGAAGAATTCAACGCTGTTTCCAACTGGTGTCATGATAACGGACTGGTTATAAATGCTGACAAAACAAAGGTGATGCACATACGCACCCCATCCAAGCGAGCGGAAACTGTCCACATTTATCACCGAAATGACTGCTCTTCACTAAAAACCAACAGCGAACCCATTGAGGTAGTTAGAAGCAACAAATATATTGGAGTAACAATCGACAAACATTTCCTGTGGCGCGAGCATATAAATGTTCTGCGTCTTCAACTAAAAAGTACAATTTTTGAAGTGGTGTATCTTAAGCGAAACTCAAGTCTAGAAGTCCAAAAGCAGATGTACTACTCGCTAGCTGAGTCGCGCATAAGATATGGGATTCTGGCTTGGAGAAACGCGGCGAAATCTCATTTGGATAAGATATCTAACCTGCAACATCGTCTTGTTAAAATTTTTAGACCTAGTAATGCATCTCTTAAAGTTCTAGATGTCAATGCAATCTTCCGGATGACAACATTGCTACACTACATGGATGACCAGCGTTTTCTGCAACCTTTACGCCACACGCTAAACACAAGAAGACAAGCCCAAGGGATGTTAGATGTTCCAGAAACTTACAACACTTTCGGAAATCGAGAACTACGATGTGCTATCCCAAAACTAGTGAATACACTTCCTCAATCTTTAAAAGTCATTCCAAATTTTAAGAAAAGAAAAAAAGAGCTAAAAAAGTATTTACTCCAATTGCATTTTGTACAGTAGAAACTATAAATAATGAACTCACCTTAAACTTAAATCATTAAACTAATTAATATGTATAATGAAATAATTTGAAATTCAAATTCACTTCAAAACTAAATTTGTAAACAACCACCTGCAGATGAGCATTTTGCTTTGCGGGTAAGAAATTGTATATGATAAACGAATGTGTTAAATAAAAATACAAATCTTAAAATCTTAAATCTTGACAAACGTCGCTAAAATTTTCATTCGAAATATAGCTCCGCAATACGTTGATGTGAGTCATGTTCCCTCGGAAGTTGATAGAGTCCTGAGACCAAAAAATAAAAGCAGTATGAAGGGATAAAAAACTGCTTCAAGAAATCTCGGTTTCTACCATCTAAGACTTACCTCATTTATCTGCTTTAAAAATTTGTCCTCGCTTTTAAAAAAAAATTAACCCGTTGCTATGATGTTTATTTCTCAAAGATGAAGAATGTCGGAAGGAGGGAATGAGAACGAGGCATTAATGACGTAAGTAAGATGGCAAGGATATGGATCTGGAAATTTGTGTGAACTCGTTTTGAAGGCTGCAGACAAAGAGGCAAAGAGCTGACAAATGTTTCCCGACCTTGGTAGTAGGTAGTTACTGGATGACCTTTTGACGGTAGTCACGGCTCATTTAGACCAGCTGTTTGGGTCCATGGGTCCACTAAGCAAGAGGTCGCCGGTTCAAATCCCGACCTGTACCACCTGAAAGTTTTTATTCGCTGCCCCACCTCTTGCGAACGTCTGACAAACATCCAAGAGTCAGAAATGTCATGAGAAGCTTCTCAAAAATAAATTGCCGTTCGGAATCGGCATTAAACTGTAGATCCCACCATTCGTGGAAAAATATATATCTTTGCACATACAATGGTTGCAGAAGCTAGGCTTTAGGTTCTGTATGGGCCGTTTACACGTAATATTTATTAATTTTTTTGTTTGGGTCCATTATGTCCATATGTGTATCTTCCTTCTTTAAACAAAAATACCTACAAATATACAACAGAAAACCGCTTTTGGAGGCTTACAGTGTCGCTCTCTTAGGCAGGTAGTAGGGCAGTGTTAGTAAGGGGTGTAGTAAAAAGTTTGAAAAAAACACGTTTGAGCCAGATGATCGAGACTACAAGCCCGGATACTATAGTTAGGGAATATTTGACCCATGCCAGCTTGAACCCCAGCGGTCCGGTCTGGTCCACCGATGGAAAGAAAATGGAATCTGGGGTTGGAGCATTGGACTGGACAAGTTCTCCATTTCAATATAAATGTGTCCCAACGTGTACCAGACTGAAATCCTTACCAATGAGATCTGTACCAGATTTGACCCCTAAAAAGGTATCAAAGGCACCAACAAATTTAAAACTTTCCAGATAGTCAGGCAGTGAAATACAGCTACAATGCGCTGCAATCTTTGCCTAAACAGAGTTGAATAAGTTGGATGGGCAACAGCTGTTTTATTTTGTATAAAGATCTACTAAATATACAACTCTGGGTTATAAAATTCTATCTCCTTTATAATCCCGGCCGTATGTCATTTTGGGTGAAAAATCCTTTGCAAAGGAGACCATTTTGAACTTTACGAGCTGTACAGTGTCATTTGGATGGTTAAAAAAACTGCGCATTCGTCGTTTTTTGATGGGTGGGACAAGTTGGCAAGTTGAGTAAAATCTCCTATTTTTGTTGTCTATTAAAAAGGAAAGTATGGCTCATGAAAACATTACAGTGAAAGCTCAGAATAATTCATAAAAGTCAAGGACCTTCACGCTTAAAAATTTAAAATATCGCCACAGTCTAAAATATCTTGGGAGACGTGTCCAAATCATATCAAAATTGTGTGACTTAATGTGTCCTAATGGGTTAAATTTTGAGATGTTTAAATATACAAGCTCCATTATTGCCGTTGTTAAGTAACGATGTCTTCCAAAGTTCAAGTTGCTTCGCAGAAAAGTGACGTTCGTTCTCCTTAAACGGGCAGTTGTAAATTTCACTTCGATATGCTTAGCAGTTTGGGAGTAAAAGGCTTTAAAAAAGGGTAAGGAGACCAAAATAATATAAAAATTGCTTAAACACAAATCGCATCATTTTCAAGGATGGTCAAGATAGGTTCAATCCCTAAAAAAGTCTCGAAATGCACAACTTTAAGTTTTCAACAACAATCTCAGCTAAGGCGGAAATGTTTTCAGCTCACTTGGCCGGATCGAAATGTAAGAGTTGTAGTTCGACCGTTGTGAGAGAAGTTTGATGATGACCAAAAACAGCAAAAACTCCACAAAACGTTTCCGCGATTTGGGTTCACCATTCCATTAATGCGAATAAGAGAGCCAATGAGGTAACTAGATGCGGCATCACTCTATGCGAATCCTTGCACTGTCAATATGTTTCATTTTTCTTACGCATGTCAGTCTGCAGCCAGTACAAAACATAGACCTTTAGGCAAGCCGTTCTGCAATGACCTGTCGGACATCTCAGGCTTACGACGAGATTATGATCAGGATTACAGGTATCATAACCTTCCCACTTCACTGCATTCCTATTGGTCCGTTCCCCGGTTCAACCTCACAAAATATATGCAGGCATCCCGATTTTGGATCACTTCATCATTGAGGCTGATGTTTCTGCATTTGTGTGATCCAGGAGTTTTTAGGCCTGCCTCCCTTACACGATTGTAAGGGAATGTTGGTTGCCACTGCCTTTTTGACGGGGTTCGTAGGATCCCTCCTTTGAGCATGACAATACCAACTGAGTCGGTCGTGCTCCAATTTTTTCGAGATGGGTTCTTTGACGTGAAGGGTTCCTCGGATTCTGGAACTTCTAATTCGATCAGACTTGCATTTCAGTAATCTCATTAAATTCATCAGTTAGCTGAATCCCGAAGTAAGGGTATCAAAACGGTACTTTAGTGATGATTGCGCCTAGCCTATAAAATAATTTAGCGACCTAAAGTTTCAAAGGGGTGCATGGTTGGGGATCATCAGTGGATTGCCACAAAACACATCTACGCCAAACGTATTTTTCTTCTTGGTTTCCTGCCATTGACAATGAATTCACCAACAGGGTGAAATATTAAATTACACCTCTCGCTGAATAACCGAACATTTTTGTTACTCGTTACAACCTTGTGCACCTTGTGATCAGCATCAAAAGTTTTGCGGATCAAGCGCGGAGGAAGAGTTCAGTTAAAACAAATCCCGAAAGTGTTGGAAATGTTTCTGGGATAATTTTAAAAGTTAGGTTAGGGTGGGTGTGGTAAAAATGCCATCACACAATATCCGTATCTGACGATCTGAGTCTGTTTGCGTGTTTATTATTTGCCTCAATCCTTTACCGTCGTAAAGTGGCCAAAGGAGAGCCCTAGATATCTTGACTTGACCACCTTAGGTTGGCAGTCCTTGTGGTTTCTTCCTCTAAAGTGCCCCTTACCATGCAGAGTGAAGGTTTGGTGTCAGGAACCTCACAATTATTGAGTATCCCGCCTCTTCTTGCAAGTTCATGGCACACATGGCAAGTTCATGGTCCTTCAGTCCCTGACTTTATCAGAATTAATTTTCCTTGATCGCATATCCCTTAAGTGCTGGCTATCGATATAGGTGGCATATCCGACGATATCATCTGCATTAGCTCAGCCCCGCCCTGAAGACACTGCTTGCGTCCGGGTAGTCTTAAAGGCACTCAAGATACCAGCACCGGTTTCTTCCTCTGTTTTCGAACCTTTTTTAAAAAAATATCAGTATGATACCTTGTGGTGATACATTCGTTGCACCAAATGTCGAGACCATGCGACAAAATGTCCATTATGCGACGGCGGAGAACAACCCACTTAAGCTTCGTCCACTTCAAGGATATCAACAAAACACAACAAAACTTATTTAAAACACTTTCCCAAATGAAGACTCCACTTGACCGCATTTCGTCTAAAAATAAACCTGCAACGAAACAATATGCATAGCTACCTGACGTTTACGATAAGCTAATGACATCTAGTACCGCAAAACACGGCAATATTACGTTTAGTTCACGGTGCTAGCCCAGCACGGAAACAAAAAACAAAAAAAAAAAAACAAGAAATTTTTACCCTTAATTACGAAAAAATGCAAATTATCTACGTGCTTCCATTTAAAAATGCTAACATTTTCAGTAATTAACTGAAATGGCGGCGCCACAACGCCCCATTCGGGAGCCAAAAATTATTCCAAATGCACTTTGGCATATAATTGCGAACGAGTGTGCTGTTGTTTTGTTACATATACGAATGCATGTGCACTCATATATGGACGTTCTCCTAGTGAGACGGCTAGCTAAACATGACTAACATGCACATATTAAATACGAGTGCAGATACACTTCTTGCCCTCCCCAAAACGAAATGAAACGAAACGAAACGAAGCAAGCAGCATAAGACCTCTAAGGTGTAATAAGATTCACCCCGAAATAGCGTACACGTGTAGTGTAGGTAGGTGTTGTTTTTCCTTGTCGTTGCCATTATGTATCTATTCTATACGAACGACGAGCAGATACACTTCTTGGTGGCATTATTAACGCCACAAGATAGTGCAGTGCAAAATTGCACGAAGGGTGTGGGTCATCGCAACGTCTGTTTACCGATAGCTTGGCTTAAGTTGGTATTATTTGTAAAATTTAACAAGTGCTTGTTGGTTGTTGTGCACGAATTAACGGGGTGATGAAAAATATTTTGAAATTAGGACGAGGAAAAGTAATGTAGGGCAGTGGTGATACAGGTAGGCGATTCCATGAGTTCCAGGGTTGCCAACACTTGAATTTTGGTTGAAAATACCTTTTTCCTTCATCCCCACTTAAGCAGTTTTTGAAATTGAAGGACTTAAGGTCAAGAGGCGTAGAGCGTACTTTATGGTACTTCTAAATGAAAACAGACCGCGGAGCTACAGGTTTGATGGTACTGCGCGGTATCTCAGTTAGAGTCAAGAAAGAACTCGAAAGGGATGAATCTAGATTGGAGAAGGTAGCTCCATTAAAGATTGCGGCACGAGTGTTAATTATCAGAACAGTGGCGCAGGACGATGGGAATGTTTAGGACCTGGAAGCTTGATCTTGAACGAGAAACTGGTTCATGGAGATCACTCTGGAAAACTTCAAAATACTTCACGGTATTTCGGCGTCAGGATTGTTTACCTCTCGAGGTCTACGGCTAGTTTCAATTCAGGAGCCAGGATGTGTATATGGTGCTCCCTGGGAAATGCCCAATGAACAATCAGTAATAAGGTAGCCAAACGTTCAGCATTACGTCCGCATAAACTCCTAGCTAATTACGACAAAAACACACTTCGAAAATTATAAGAAATCTTCAAATCAGAGTTCTGTACCAACTGGCACTGCAAATTGCAACTTGACTGGAAATATCGGCCCATTAGTCCGACTCTGACATTTAATGATTGAAGGCACAGTCTCCTCTCGATTATTCTCAGAAAACATAAAATTGACGCCGCACTCTTTTGTAGGAAAACAAACTCCCATTCTCGCAGATCGGCAGAGAGGTTTGGTAACAAGTGGACATAAACAACACACCTCTGCATTTTTCCAGGAGCGTGCTCTAAGACCTTCCACGCTTAGGCAATACCTGCCTGTTCCCATCGAACTGGTTATAAAAACCCACTCATAAATAGCACTTCCAAGCCGATTTAAATGGCGGTTTGACCGCCTGGAGAATGCAAGGTAGCTGAGCGGATCTTTAGCCGTGGAAACCTAAGGCTACTTATCACCCCATATAAAAAGCTACAGCAAAGTCAATTAGTTTCGTGGAGGCTGTGCTTACCAAATAACCCGCCAAAGATGTTTTCCTTTCCGTCTTTAAAACATTAAAGCCCCCGGGGTACAATTTTAGCAACGAACTCCGGACAGGCCTGTTAGGCTCACTAGTAAATTAATTTCGTGGAGGCTGTGCTTACCAAGTAACCCGGCAAAGATGCTTTCCTTTCCGTCTTTAACATTTAAGTCCCGGGGTACAATTTTGACAACGAACTTCGGACAGGCCTGTTAGGCTCACTAGTAAATTAATTTCGTGGAGGCTGTGCTTACCAAGTAACCCGGCAAAGATGCTTTCCTTTCCGTCTTTAACATTTAAGTCCCGGGGTACAATTTTGACAACGAACTTCGGACAGGCCTGTTAAGCTCAGTCCAGCTGGTCATAGTAAATTAATTTCGTGGAGGCTGTGCTTACCAAGTAACCCGGCAAAGATGTTTTCCTTTCCGTCTTTAACATTTAAGTCCCGGGGTACAATTTTGACAACGAACTCCGGACAGGCCTGTTAGGCCCAATCCAGGTGGTCATAGTAAATTAATTTCGTGGAGGCTGTGCTTACCAAGTAACCCGGCAAAGATGCTTTCCTTTCCGTCTTTAACATTTAAGTCCCGGGGTACAATTTTGACAACGAACTCCGGACAGGCCTGTTAGGCTCAGTCCAGGTGGTCATAGTAAATTAATTTCGTGGTAGCTGTGCTTACCAAGTAACCCGGCAAAGATGTTTTCCTTTCCGTCTTTTAAACATTAAAGTCCCGGGGTAGAATTTTGACAACGAACTCCGGTGAGGCCTGTTAGGTTCAGTCCAGCTGGTTATAAAATGATTCCTCAATAGGGTCGTCAGTCTCGTGGATAGGGGCGTTTCCACATATTAAGCTGAATAACAGCTAGGCGATCACCTATCACATGCAGCAGCAATAAATATCGCAATTTTGTAATGTAGGGCTTGTACCGCGAGAGAACGTACTCAACGTTTGGATTAACACCTTTGAGGGAAATAGCTTTCCGAGGCTATCCCCATGAAATCTGACTAATAACTATAATTTTTTAACTTGGTCGGAAGGTTACCCCGACGGCCCAGCCCGCAACTTGGTGAACCAGGCCCTGGTTTTGACCTTAGGACAGCAGGCCGGTAATTCTAGTGCCAGTAGCCCATGTCGGTGATAAGAGCTCCCGTTGGCCGATTAAGGACCATCAACTACCAACTCTTTTCCAACACCCTGGCTGAGTATTGGACATCCTTATAGACCTGGGATTTAAAGCTTATATAGGAATATCACTAGTTAAACCTAACTGAAACTGCGAACTCCCCCCGTTGACCCATTTTTAGAATCCGCTGCTGTCCTGAATCAGGAGAGAGTGCCTTAGTAAGATGGCACTCCAACACCTCTCTCTCTCTCTCGACTGCTGCTACCAACGATCATCTACAGGGGATGGTATCGAGGTATTAGGCATTCAGTGACCAGCAGTCACCATCGTGAAGGTGAGTAGTAGGAGTTAATGGTGAGCTCAGATAAACTTTTCACCATCCTTGTCTTTGGTGATAAGATAGACAAAGAGTTTTCAGAGACCGGTGATAGCAACTTTGCTTCCGAACTACTAAAATAAATGGACGACTTCAGAGCGACAGAAAACCCTTACTTCACACATGCCTGGTACCGTAGCTTCAAGTCTTCTAAAACAACTCGGGGGTTAGACTCGTTAACCTAACCGCCAATCGCATCATGGATGTATCGAGAGCAAAGCCGGAGCTCAAGAACTCTTCCAACAATCGTATCCTTGTCGAGCACTTTAGTGAGTACAAAAACTGCTCATTTCCACTTAAAACGAGCTGTTACATTCCAAATGCAGAACAGCGTCCATCGTTAAACCACCAATTCTTTGACTGTAATTCCGAACTCGGGCTTTTTAAAACAGCGAAGTCTTTTAATTGAGTCACCAACGCGCCTGGGGAAGTAGCGTATTCCTGCACCTGCTAAACCAATAAATCTAATAACAGGTGGAAAGCACTAACTACCTGTGAAGTATCTCGGAAGCTATGGCCAGCATATGACAAAGGCCGAACATTCAAACTTCTACAGTTCGACAGGCCATCGCTGTCTAAGCTGGTAGGGGCTCTAACGGGTCATAACTTCTTAAGAAATCACATGATGAAACTAAATCTCAAGGACGACGATATTTGTAGAGGTTGCGGAGACGAAGAGGTCCATGAGGACACACCTCACTTCCTCTGTCACTGCCCGAGCCTCTGTCACTTGAGAAACAGAACACTTGGGAGTTTTTACTTCCATGATTTACGATAACTTTCTGATGTTATTTACAGGTTCTTGAATGCGTCAGGATGGCTGGACGGAGTCGGGTAAATGCAAGAAGGATGACACAAGCTGACCATCAACAACACCGACGGTCAACCCCCAACAAAAGGGAGTCACAATGGGTCCACAAGAACCTGAGTGTGGTATAGTAGGGTCAACCCTGCTCTACCAACCCACATACCTAACCTAAAACTGGAAATTGTTTGCAAGTAAAACAAGTAAAAACATCAGTATCCGTAATATGAAAAGATATTTGCAATATCACTTAGCTCATATTTCACATTTTATTTTTTTTATTTTATTTAATATTATTTTGTTTATTCTAAAATTAGAACTTCAATTATAAAGGCAATTTGATAATCTACTTTCAAGTTTGCAAATACATAGCAATCATACAGTTATCCGATTTGAATTAAGTGAAAAGAGATAGAGTGATCGCGATCGCGATCGCGCTAAGAATTCTCTTGAGTGTCAAGTGTTGATGTTCGGCGATTCCAGAAACATTCCACTCAATAACAAATCAATTAATAAGTTTTACGTGAGGAATGTAAACAAAAGTATAGCCAATCGATTTGTATAGATAGATAGATGGATTCAGTGTTTTGTTATTTAATACAGTTTAGTAGTACTTAGTGGGTTTTAGCTGCCGCCCACTTAAACGTTGAGTCGTCATAAATTATTTATCAAGGGAGGGATTTATTTGAATTCGACATAAGTATGAACTTGTTTAAGTGGTAAATGAGGGTGGCATAGTCTCGACATGAAGAAGAGCACCCCAATTGAAGCAAATTGTATGGAAAACCTGTGGGGTGATCCGGAAGAAATGACTTATTTTTCTGCTGATTTGAACCAGGCTACCTACCAGCTGCAACAAAACAACTCGACCAGGGCATGGAGAAGGAAAATTGTAATTGCGACAGCCCCTCTTTTTCTAGTAGGTTCAAGAAACAAAAACAAATAGGTTGACCATCAGAGCTAGCGGCCTAGTTGTTCTTAAATTTTTTTTTTAGCTGAGCCAACTTTTCTATGCTAGGTGGAGGGATTGGTTCTTCGTTGACTGGACGTTTGATTTCTTCTTGCTGCATCAGTCTCTCTATATGATACCCGTTTACCAGGGGCTGGAAATGCAACTTGGATACATCTACTGCGCGTCGGTGAGTAGGATTCCTTCGCTGTTTTCTATGCTAGGTGGCGTGACTAGTTCTTCATTGACTGGACTTTCGTTTTCTTCTTGCCGCATCACTCTCCTTATATGAAACCCGTTTAGCAGGGGCTGGAAATGCTACTTGAGTACATCTACTGTGCGTCGGTGAGTAGGATTCCTTCGCTGTTTTCTATGCTAGGTGGCGTGACTAGTTCTTCATTGACTGGACTTTCGTTTTCTTCTTGCCGCATCACTCTCCTTATATGAAACCCGTTTAGCAGGGGCTGGAAATGCTACTTGAGTACATCTACTGTGTGTCGGTGAGTAGGATTCCTTCGCTGTTTAAAAGAGCCAGCGTTTCGGTCTTAAAGTCAGCGGCTAGTTCCTTGGTTTTCTTATAAAATCTTTGGATATTGTTTGGATAGCGATATTCTTCGATCTCCTGGAGCTGGGAGCCTGCGTACTCTCTCTTCTTTCTAAACATGATCTTCTTCTCCTACCTTCTCCTGGCTCGGTACTCTACCCTGATGTCACCTTTTGTCGGTATACACATACATACATACATAATCATACAGAGGGCTTTTTCTATGGGATAGCTGGTAACATGGGAAATCTGACAAAGGAATCTGATGACTGGCCGTGGCAATCCGTGAAACAGCTGTAATTCCAGCCTCACCATAAATTGTTGTTTTTTCATTCAACCAATCGATATGTTGGTTTCGGCTACCTCTTTGATAATGTCGCGATGCAGGGACTACTGGTTGTAAATACCTGTTCCAATGCTTACACCTCCTTTTGCTTCCTCATTCGCTCCCCTTGTCACGTTTCAAGCAATTGATGCATAGCTTAGACAATTTTGCCTGCTCGTATTGCTCCTTTGGTGTCAAAGCTAGGAATTTTTCTCACAAGCAGCCCTTGATGATAAGTAAAAGATACGAAAAGTGTGCCTGGAAATACTGGAAATGCCGGTTTGAAATGTTTCTGCTTACCGGGTAATAGTACCTCAAGTACTTTCCAAAAAGTTAGGGAATGTCTCCAACGTAGGCATCTTGTTTGGTTGTTGAAGTCCCTGCTCAAATAGGCTTCTGCTTTCTGGGTCACGCATTTTGGAGTTAAGATGTACTATCAACAGGCCCAGGACGAAGTATCTACCCCCATGTTGTTGGGAGCCGCCAATCCTTTTTTAGTAGCATCAAGGATTGCCTTTACTTGTGGCCCCGGCTGATGAATCGCATGATGACCTCCTTTCAGAATTTTTTCTATGATCTTAAGCTCGTTGGCATATCATGCATTTAAGCTTTTCCATGCTGTTTTATAGTTTTCGCTGGAAATTGAAATTGAAAGTTTTTCTAAATATAGGGATTTAGATTGCAGAAATACCGGCAGCAAAACCTTCAAGACTGAGCTTATTACTATCATATATGTCTTTCACCAACTCTGCATATATAGTGTATCATGCTTAACGTAATTTGTTTATCTTACTGTGGTTGTCGTCGAATTTCCTCCAGATCTCCTTTTATATCAATAGATGCTCTTCCATGTATTGAATGGTTCTTTTGGAGGGTCTGTCCTTTGAGATATTCGTTGTTTATCTTTCTCTGTCTTTCCACGATAATTAAAATGTCATCCTGACCCATTTTTGTTACTTGTTTAGATTACTTGATAACGCAACTCGAAGGACCAATGTTAAAGCCAGAACGTAATTTGAGGACCCCTTACCTCTGGCTACTGCAGATGTGCTTATTCGTCCAAAGTAGCATTTGATCCTCTGGACAGTTCGCAGCTTCTTCTCAGATTATTCTCAGATATTATTTGTAGGTGCAATGACTTAGTGATTAAGTGCGCTGCCCCACCTCTTGTGAAAGTCTGACAAACATCCAAGAGTAAGAAATGTCATGAGAAGCTTCTCAAAAATAAAATTGCATTTGGTGTAAAAAATATATATCTTTGCACACACAGTGCTTGGTGAAGCTCCTGTAGAGGCCGTTTTTTTTTATTATTTGCCCCAATCGGTATTCTAATTCCCACTTACGATCCTTATTGTATGTGACATTAACTCGGTAGAATGGTAATTATCGCATTATCTTACTTGTTGACGAGCTTGGATGAAGCCACGGTTGAATCAAGAGCTTAGATCGCCGCCTAAATATCAAACAACTTGGATGTCGATGAATTCAAAAGTGCCTTGACTGTCGCCCTTACCTGAAAGACGCTGGTGACCAGGTGATGGAACTGAAAGTCTTAAGAGCTTGCAGTAAATTTTGGACTTGAATATAAATATATTAGCTGGCCCGTGCTCGCCTTGCTTCGCCTGCTGGGATTTGTTAATTGTCATAGAGAAGCAAATTTTAACATGAAGCTGTAAGCATTTGAAGTTAAAGAACTATGCATGTCGCTTCTCTGACCGCTTACTACTCATGTTCGCTTAAAATTGACTATACTTCAATGAAATATCACAGATGTAGAGATGAGGTGCAATGTGATAGAGGCTTAACATCCAGTACCATTCCAAGTCCTCTGGCATTGAACTGACCCCTCAATCGCGCAAAATAGTTCACACTTTATAATAGTTCGCTTAAATCCTTATAAAGAAATAACTTACGTTTGCACTTAAAGTAAGGAGTAGATTGGATAGCCGGGCACATATATACAAACTTAACTCATTCGATTATTCGATATCGAGTAAACGTTTTAATAAAAAAAGAGTTTTGCTAAAATTGCTAAGCTTTTAGAGCACGTAGAAATAGAAAATTGGACTTGAAATATGCGTAATTCGGAGCTGTAAAGACTGAAATTGATTTCATTAGAGTAGGCCGAGGAGAAGTGCACATTTTATTTTGGTTCAGAGCCTAATTATTCAATTACTTGGTCTTTCAAACTCGAATTCAAATATTTTTAAATGCACGAACCTCGGCCTGAAAACCTAAATCAAAATCATAATTACTAAAATCCGTTCAGCCGTTCGCTGTGTAGGTCCAGTCAAAAGAATTTCAACTAACCCTCTACTTTCTGGCCTAAGTCCTTTGGAGACACATTCTATGAGGCTAAAAGACGAAGGCACATATTTGATTTCGTCTATTTTCCAATAGATGACAGATACAGCAAAACAAAACCCCGCAAATCAATTTAAAATAAATGCTCGTGTGACCAATTGACCAATTGACCAATTGACCATTTGACCACTTGTTTTTCGCAATTCTGCTACACACAAGAATTTTGTTTTTCCTCCTAGTTTGGCGCCACTAAACAAATTAAAACAATTACTACCAACAAATTACTTAACGTCAAAGTTGAGTTGCTTCAAGTTATAGCTAGTCCCACAAATAAATAGTTACAATCACAACACTATTCCAAATACCTACCAATCATCATTCATTTATAAAATAATAACTGCAATCAAAGCAATTAACAGTAAAGAATGTGGTTCCATTCAAGGTTTTCTTATATATAGATCTTTATTTTCTTTTGCTCTGACAAAATAGCAATTCCAAGAAACCAAAACACAAAAACAAAAAAACATGACACAAAATCACAATTTCCTGTTGCATTAAATTTCTCACCTGCAAAATAAAAATAAGAAAAAAAAACACATAACAAGAAAACAATTCATCCGTGTACTTATAGCTCTACTTCGCGAAGCACGAAAACATACAAACAAAAAAAAAAAAAAAAAATCCATTATTTCTCATTCCGCGCGCAGCCCCCAAACCCAATAAGTTCACTTCCTCGATAGTGCCAAAAATAGATGTCGATTTCTTTTGTATAGCTCTAGCTACTACTACTCCACTTCATCACGACCAATATTATTCTTCACGATGAAAATAGCAAGCAAATAACCGAAAAAAGGTCTATTTTTAGAAAATTATCTTGCAAATACATTCACAGTGGTGGTGCACTTTCAATGGCAGATAGATATAGGTATAGGTGGGGGATACCACCTCGTACTCGTGGTAATTGCTTAGATTGTTGGTTTTCTCTAGTTTCGCTTTCCGCGTCATCAGAGATTATAAATTGTATTCGAAAGGGGGCCGGGGAAGGGTGGAACTACCACTTAATAGTAAACGGTGTCGTCTCTGTGAAAGTCAAGTTTTGAAGACACCAGCAGGCTCTCACTCTCCCTCTCTCTCTCTGTCTCCATTCGAATGAAGTTTATTCAGCGCAAATAAAACAACTAGAAGACCTTCAACCCACGCACGGTGAGCGATCCCATTAGCAGGAAGATAATCAATCTTAAGACTACATAGTTGGCAGTTTGGTATTTTGGCAGCGATCTCAAGTCGATACAACAGGAAGTTCGAGAGTGCGGAGGTCTGCTCTGCAAAAATAGTAAGAGTGACTAAATCTAAATTTATTATTGGTCAGCAGACAGCAGACGTCAACATTGACTTGTATCAGGATACTGACTGTTCTATGTTTGATTTGAGGTCATTTCAGACGACCTCACTTTACTTGTGATGCCTCTTAAATGGTTTTGCCAATTGATTATGGCTCATTGTAGCTATCTTGGAAACCTGAGATCGTCCTAGCCCCAAAATTATTATGTGGCCTTACGAAACGAGGACGATCGTTTTGTATGGTAATTTGGGTTGGTGGCATGTTTCCAATTTTAAGACTAACACTCAACTCAAGGAATGGTCTGCAGCCATACTACTGGGGAAGCCATTCTCAAGCCTTGATCGTTTTATACAGAAATCTGACACAGGGAAATAAATTATAGGAACTGTATGCACAATTTACAAAACCACCTGTTAGGTCGGTGTTGGCATGCATGGAGTTTTGGAGATGACTCAAACTACCCGAGGTAGCCACCAGTTCAACATAACTCTCGTTAGGGTTCCGGTCCTAAGGAGTAAGCCGATGCGCTGGCAATACGTGGCTTTGCTCTCCATGCATCACTAGGATCCGTGAAGAGAGAAATCGTCTTGCCTTTTACCTAAAAGGCTGAGTCTAGGTAGTCTAGAGTCTGACGACTATGTTGCCCGCTTGCAATAAATCGAGAACATAGAACGCGTGCAAATGTCGCAAGTCTGGTGGCTGTATGTACGAACGCGGCACTCTTGTGAAAGTGAAAGCTTGCTTCATTTTCTCTGTAAATGTCCAGCTAGAGCTATATAGCGCACCCTAGGCAAGCAATTCTTTGACGACCTAGTGGACGTTATAAAATTAAAAATGCCTTTATTTCACGGGCAGGTACTAGGCTTTGAGCTATACTTTTGCTCTCTAGTCCCGTGAGTGGTAGCAACAAAACGGACGTTTAAGCTAAAGGGTCCGCCATCTAATGTTTTTTTTTTTTCAACTAGAGCTTACTTCACGAATGGTAACACTTAGCTCATGTCTGATTTGACAGATAATTAGTTTTATCCTTCCGCTGAACGAACATGGTTGTGTATACGCTTGAACAACGCTGGGAAATATTGCGACATAGCGACATAGAGAAGATGCCGATTTTGCCAAAAAAATCATCATCTTTTCAGATGAAGCTCATTTTGATCTTGGCGGGTATGTAAACAAGCAAAATTGTCGCATTTGGGGCACAGAAAACGCGCACGCATACATTGAAATGCCGATATACCCAAAACGAGTCACTGTTTGGTCCGGATTTTGGTCCAGAGGCATAATTGGGCCATTTTTCTTCGAAAATGAGCAAGGAGTGGCCGTTACAGTCAATGGCGATCGTTATCGGGCCATGTTGAACGAATTTTTGTATACAAAAATTAAAGAGGAGGATATTGGCAACATTTTGTTTCAACAGGACGGCGCTACGTACTACACTCGATGTTTTGCGCCCTGTTTTTGAAGATCGCATTATCAGCCGCAGAGCTGATGTCGTTGGCCACCGCGGAGCTGCGATTTGACACCGTTGGACTATTATTTGTGGGGTGCCGTAAAAGATAAGTGTTACGCCGACATGCCAGAGACAATTGACGCTTTAAAGGACAATATTCGTGAAGCCATTGGTGAAATACAGCTGCACATAATCGGTGTAGGCCACTGTATGGCCAGCCGGGGCAGCCATTTGATTGAAATTATTTTCCATTATTAACCGGAAGGATTGTACTTTCAAATAAAAAAAGAAATTTGAGAAAATATTCAGTATTTTTTTTTATAGCATTTTCAAAAAAAAAGTTATTTGGCGGACCCTTTAGTAAGAAATTTAATTACCAACATACGCTTTACTAAGGGTATTTTAGTTTTGAGGCATAGTTTAGAACACCTATTAATGTTGGTTTAAGACCCCTGGTTTTAGACTCCTAAAAGAAGATGGATTTGGATCTAGGGCTCTTAACTATGGCCGAAACTATACATTTTAAGTGCATGCATCGACGTCGCGATTTAAATTGATTCAAGGCATTAACACAAATAAAAAAGGGAACAAAAAATTATTTTAAACAAAAACCTTCATAAAAATACCAGCTTTTTTTTTCCTGCGTATTTTTTGATTTTTCCATGGTTAAATATTTCCTGCTGCTCTGAAATTTGAAGCATTACCATTGGAAGGATCACCATCCAAAACATAGGAAGCAGTGGGTCCCGAATTGTTTTTTGATCCAATTCGGCAAAATTTCAAACTTAGATGTAAATATAGCGTCATTTGGGCATTGAAGGGTTGAATTACTTTGTGCCAAAAATATAACATTGCTGGGCTTTAGGATCTGTATAGGGTTCCGTGCTTCGCTGTGGAAATAATTTTTGTATTAAATTTTCCAATTTACAATTGTCAGTCCAAATGTTGTTAGTAACTTCTTGGCTGCTCTATTAGTTTCAAATTTATGAAAACTCATTTTTAAGTCAGTAAGTTAGAACTGGGTCGAATTTGGGAGAATGCAAGAATACCTAAGTTTTTTATTCTTTCTATTGCCGAGTCGATGCCAAGTTAAACCGAATAAAAAAAAATCTTTTTCTATAAATTTTTCTTAACCAAGGGTGCCACCTGCGAACATATCCCCAACACTTTTTTCTGTCAGCGTGCAAATTTAATACCAATTGGTAACGTATTTTCCAAAATTTTGCAAAAAGTGTGAAAAAATGAGGAGGAGAAATCTTATCCAAAAATCCCTACATCGACGTGGGAATAAGTTTCAAAACTGCTTGTGCTTCTGTTGACTTAACGAAAAGTACAAGTACCTGCCTACCAGGGGAACCCCTTAATAAACTTACAACATAACGACGTTCATTTTATCGCTTCCCAAGAGCATAACAAGCTTAAAAATTAGGGGAATCCCTTACTTAGCTCACATCGTACCTTGGCGCTTTGTATGGCTACCGTAGACTATCCAAGTTTTCGCTTGTAGGAAACCTAACTAAAAACGAGTTCCTTTAAAACACAGTAAGATAGAATATCTCTTAAAATAGTTAAAAAGTCTATAAAATTATATAAAATACGCAAGTTGTATTAAAACGGAATAAAAAGTGAAATGTAAAGGAAATAAAAGATAGATAATTAATTACATTTTTTTTACAAATAATAACAAAATAGAGCAATCTTTTAGCTTGCTACCAAATCTTGTTGTGCTATTTATTCTTCTGATTTGACTCAGTAAAGAGATCCACAAACGAACAGAGCTAACAGAAAGTGTTCGTAAGAAAGATATACCTGATCTTGATAGCATTAATAATGCCTTCATATTTAACTCCATAGAAAGTACACCTTCCCTACCCACTCTTCTGAACTCTTCTGTACCGCTACCTGTCTTTGATTTTGTTGTGGTCTCAGAAGCTGACGTAATCAATAACATTTGGTCTCTCAAGTATGATGCCTCCGGTTTATCAAAATGATTTTAACCCACATAATTAGGGTGAATAAGTATCCTTCCCAACCTATCAACAGTTATGAAAAAAGTCCTATCTAAGCCGATCTCGAGTCACCCAGAGTAACATAACCTACTTCGGTCCAGTCCGGTTTTCGAGCCAACCACATTTGTTCTACGGCTATGAGTAAAATCCTTGGTGACATAAGGATCAGTTACGACTTGAACTTTATCACAGTACTCTGCCTCCTCGACTTATACAAAGCTTTTGATACGGTCAATCACTTTAGCCTTATTGAGAAATTAAAAATTTATTTCGGATTTTCTGACAGTTCGGTTCGCCTTACTTAAGTAATCGTAGAGAAATATACTTGCAGGAGTGCCTCAGGGCTGTATACTGGGTCCTGTTCTGTTTTGTATATTCATTAGTGACCTTCCCAAAGTTTGCTTGAACTCAAGTCTTGGGTTTTATGCTGATGATGCACAAATATATTTATACAGACCCATAGGGCTGGTTGAAGAACTCGTTTGCAGGCTGAATGAGGATTTATCTACCAATGGTCGCTTCACAATTGCCTCACTCTGAATCCAGCTAAATCCCAGCTGATTTTTAATAGCTATGAAACTTCACAATACTAAATTTATGCCGCCTACTTACCTCAATGTTACTCAATTGCAATTCGCTCTATTCCCAGTAAGCCACATTAACTAAACTGTGGGACGAAATTATGTTGGTTTTCGCAAACTTTGGTTATTCGCATGTTTTCCTCCTGTCGAGACTGAGACTTGTTAAAGCCTAACTAGTTTTGCTAACTCAGCTGTGTATTGCTAACTTTATTCCCTATCTCAGCACTAATTGACTGTTGCATTCAACGACATGGTGAGGTATGTTTACGATTTCCAGCTACCACACAATATCCTTGGTTGTTCGCTTCAGCAATTCGACTAGAACCTTCAGTCTTATAAGTCCTGCCTCAAACTATCTGAACTCCTCTCGTAATTTCTTCGTCTCTGCCACTTGACTCTGGAATTCTCTTTCTTAAAATTGAAAAAAAAGGAATACTTTCGACCACATCAGCAGTGTTTACAGCTGCTAAATTAAAAATTGAGCAACGAACACAGAATGAACGTCTCTCAGATGTTTGAGGTAATTGATGAATGTCATTTTGTAAGTACATTAGGATAAATACCATCAAGATGAGGATATTTAGGTTTACCCAATCCAATTTTACGCAAGTATTGCCATTCAACTTTACCGCCATATGACACATTAAGGCCTATTACAAGTTCCCTTCGCAGCAATCAAAAGATCCGAAGGAAAGAAAGAAAAATCCCTTAATTTCCCCGAAACTATTTTTATACCCTATCCTAAGGGTATATTAATTTTGACACATAGTTTGTAACACCCCTTAATATTCGTCGTAGACCCATAAAAGTATATATATTTATGATCAGGACCAAATCCTAAGACTATTTAGCAATGTCCGTCCGTCCGTCCGTCCGTCCGTCCGTCCGTCCGTCCGTCCGTCCGTCCGTCCGTATCAACTTTTGAGGCCTTTAAAGTTATGCTAGGAGGCTGAAATTTGGAGCATATACTCCCTAGGGTCCCGAAATGGTAAAGTGTTAAAAGTTTTTAAATCCGCCCACTGCCACGCCCACAATTTAGAAAAAACCGTTTTAAGGCTTAAGTTAGAGAGATAAAGTTGTAAAACCTTCACAAGATATGTAGGTACTGCCTACCTTTATAAATTTGTCATATAAAGTTTTTTGCCACGCCTACTTTTTGTGGGCGTTTTCCACTAAAATGCTGTTTTCTTTGAAAATTTTCATAGAAATCGAAAAAAAATGTTTAACAATATATTTAGCCAATATTTTTTCCAATATATTGCCCATACAAAGTTTTTGGCCACGCCCACTTTTTGGGGGCGTTTTTTCAAAAAAAAATTTTTTTTCATTAAATTTCATAGAATAAAATAAAATTCTATCCATCATCTTCCTAATGCTTTTTTTCTTTCGGGTACATAGGGATAAGGATAGGGTATCATACTGTTCGCCCCAAGCGGACTGTAGCCTTTCCTTATGTTTTTACCTATCTTTATTTTATAGTAAAAATTCAATTTTTGTGCCTTAAATGAGTTCTTATAGATTTGGAACATTGACTTTATTTAAAATATATATGTAATGAACAACAACTGTCGAATGTATAAAATGTTAAAAATTCCCAAAAAATGATTTTTGTTACCTGTTCCCTGAATACTGTCCCATGTGTCAAATTCAAATTCAAAAACTGAAAAAATTAGTTTGTCGCGTATATTTTTTAAGATAAAAAAAAATAGTTTTTTACTGAATGAAATCAATTGAAATTGCTATCGCTGCAATTCATAAAGAGGCGATACACCAAAAAAAAAATAACTTCAAAGAAGGTGACTAAGGGACGCATGTGACACGTTTGGGTGAAACTCTGTAAGTTATTCTTGCGATTATTTAATTTTGCTTATTTCATTACGCCTTTAAATACGCGGTTCAAGACCTTGAAACGGAGCTGGAGCCAGGCGTTACAACAATCTTCTGCCGATTGAGATAAGTCCACGACAGAAAACAACATGTCGTAGAGACGCACAAAATAATTCAGGGGTGGAATCGGCTAAAGTGATAGTTGATTGTCGCTTTTTTGATTACAACTATCCTTTGCTCTGCTTAAAGTGATCACTAAAAAATGATTGATTATTGGCAGCACTCACAGTTTTAAACGCTACTTCCTTGCCGACGCTGTCATTCCGAGCAGCTGATATAATTAAAATCGAAATACAATAATTAATGCTACAGAAAAAAATAATATTTATATATATGAATTCTTTTATCGGGCTTGGAAGTTCGAAGATATTTGCTTCTTCTTAGTAGTTGGAAATTTTTGAAATTTTTTTCTTCATTTTCCTCTCTATTTGAGCCCTAGAAAAGTTCCAATGAAGTAAACAGTGTTTTTCACGAATTTTAAAATTTGACTTAAAGTTTTTGTTTTAATTTATTTTATATATTCTTTTTTTACTAAAGAATTTATATTATTTAGAGTTGACGACGAGGTGCATACCTATGAATACGACACATATGTATGACAGCGACACCTAAATAGCTGTCACACGAAATCGATATCAAAAAAGTGATTGTCAACTTGATAATCACCTTAACTGATTCCACCCCAGGTTTCTACGAATTTCGTACCAGTTTTTCCACTATGAAGGGAACTATGAATTAAGATAAAACTGACATTTTGTGGTCAAATCTGGCAACTCTAATGTCATTTATGTTCAGTTTGGTTTGCCATTCCATAATGAACAGGTTGACAAATGAACAACGCTTGCAAATCGTGCAAATTTGTTTCGAAAATAATGGTTCAGTTCGCGAAGTTTACCGCAAAATTTTGTTCAGTGATGAGGCCTATTTTGGGTTGAATGGCTACATCAACAAGCAAAACTGCCGCATTTGGAGTGAAGAGAATCCCTTGAAACGCCATTACATCCACTGACTGTTTGGGGTGCTCTATTGGGCCATACTTCTTCCGAAATGATGCTGGAGAGTCAGTTACCGTTAATGGAGACCGGTTAAAGATAACCGACACACAGCGCCCGTCACAATCGACTTATTGAAGGAAACATTCGATGAGCGCATAATTTCGCGAAATGGACCTGTCAATTGGCCACCAAGATCGTGTGATTTGACACCATTGGATTATTTGCTTTGGGGATATGTGAAGTCGCTCGCCTACGCCAACAAACCAGAAACGTTAGGGGACTTGGAAGCCAACATTCGTGGCGTTATTGCCGACATACAGCCCCAAATGCTTAAAATTGAACTTCTAGACTTGTCACGGCGGCCACATGATAAAATTAATGGCAGAAAATTATCCTTCCAATAAAGCCAAATTGATGGACATTAAAACGATTTTCTTGTATTTTAGTTCAATTCGAAGTTTTATACCTCTAAAAAAAAACACCCTGTAGTAGATTTTTCGGGATTCGTACATATTTTTCTATTACGACGAAGCTCGTGGTTGGGGGTGATTGAGTCAATTGGAATACAATTGACCCTTAGCTGCACGAATATCGCTGTCACATTAGAGAACGTATTTGGCTAGACAGCCATGATAGGTAAAATAGTTCCCTTAGAACATGTTGGAAGTCATGAATTGGATTTGATCATTGAGAGAAGAAACATTTCTAACTTTTTCATCAAGCGATGATGTTGATAAAATCCCGTGTTCCCGACACAATACGAGCCTAGAAGGAAGTATTAAAGTCAAAAGTGAGATTAAGACTTAAAAGTTAAACCCGGAACTTTATATTTTTTTTCTGACCGAAATTGCTTACGACCTGTAATAAGTTCGTTTCCATATAATTTACTGATTGCATTTTTTTTTTGAAATTGTTTAAATAACGGGTGATCGAAGTAGAGATACTTTTTTCAATAGCCTTTTTTGACAGATCACGTGTGAGTCGTGTCATGCTGTCATGTTATTTTTTTTTAGTATTGTTTGGCATTTCATAATGGAAAGACTTACGCGTGAACAACGTTTACAAATTGTTCAACTTTATTATGAAAATTCACGTTCTGTGAGGAATGTGTTTCGTGCACTTCGCTCAACGTATGGTCAACATAATCGGCCTACTGAGCGTACTATTCGCAACACCATCACCCATTTTGAGACCCAGCATTCATTATTGGATAATATTCGACCGAATAGACCACGTCCAGCACGCTGTGAAGAAAATATAGCGGCCGTAGCTGAGAGTGTACACGAAGACCGTAGAGAGTCGATTCGGCGCCGGTCGCAGCAACTCGGACTGACGTATGGAACGACTTGGCGCATTTTACGTCAACATCTTAAATTGAAAGCGTACAAAATACAGCTTGTGCAACAACTGAAGCCGCTCGACCTTCCCAAGCGACATCGCTTCGCTCTATGGGCTCTTGAAAAGTTCCAAGAAGATCCGACGTTTTCGAGGCAAATTTTGTTTAGCGATGAGGCCCATTTCTGGCTCAATGGGTATGTAAACAAACAAAATTGCCGCATTTGGGACGAAGAGCAACCTGAAGAGATTGAAGAACTGCCACTTCATCCAGAAAAAACAACGGTTTGGTGTGGTTTGTGGGCCGGTGGAATCATCGGTCCATATTTCTTTAAAAATTATGCCTATGCGAACGCAACCGTCAATGGCGACCGTTATCGTGCCATGATAACCGACTATTTGATGCCTGAAATTGAAGCTCGTGATCTCGGCGACATTTGGTTTCAGCAAGACGGCGCCACTTCCCACACATCGCATCAATCAATGGACTTGATTTCACGATTCACGTTTTGGGCCGGTCGATTGGCCACCAAGATCGTGTAATATCACACCGTTAGACTTTTTCCTGTGGGGATATGTAAAGTCAAAAGCCTATGCCGACAAACCCGCTTCGAAACATCACGCGTGTCATTCGCCAGTTACCAGTCGAAATGCTCGAACGAGTGATCGAAAATTGGACTCAACGGATAGACCATCTGCGACGTAGCAACGGCCAACATTTGGTAGACATAATCTTCAAAAAATAAATGCCAAAGAATAATCTTTCAAATGATAATAAACATTCTCCATTAAATTTGAATTTTCTGTGTTTTTTTCTTTAAAAAAGTAGCGAACCTCGAAATGGATCACCCTTTATTACATAATATCTTTTAATGCAGTAATTAAAATTTTCGCATGAACCTAGATATATCTCCGATTTCAGTGTCTATTACGTTTATTATAAATTTTCCTTGTTTTTGTTTATAGAAAAAAAAAATCCATTCATCAAGTACTTCCTACTAATTGTACACTCATTTGTTATTTAATATGGGCCTTTCTATTTTTATCCGCAATCATATGTATATACTCGTACTGGGTAAAGCAAGCCAGTCACAAAAATATCTCACATGACTCAGATAGTGTTCCGCGACGTACCTGTACCTCTCTCTACCTGTGCCATCAAACAGCAGGTAACACTAACAATAACAATGCTCCTCTACTCTTCAATTGTCAGCCGTTCGTTCAGTAAAACGTCAACAACAAGCTGGCTGAAGTAGTGTGACAAATAAACAACAACGGGCCAAACCGCAACAACGCGACCGCCTTCCCGCGCAAAGCGAACCACTTCTGTGCATAGAGAACATGCAGATAGTATTTTGTTCCCCCGTTCAATCGGGGATCCCCTGAACAAGCACAGCACAAAAATATTGCCGCACACAAAATGAGCGCGTACAATCACAATTTAGCTTTGGCGCAACTATGCCAAGGTGTATTTTCTCTCACACAAGTCAGAGCGAGAGCAGCGACGACGAAGCACAGCTGCTGAAGGCGGACGCGCGTGTAAACAGTGTAGTAGCTGTAGGTACGGAACGGGTGTCGGTGTAGTATACAGGGTGAGCGGTTGGCGCAAAGCACAGCGCGCGAGATAAAAACCAAAATATGACTCAATAAGAAAATGAAATAAAAATATTTTATGAATGAAATAGGCGCACTACCGAGACCGACACGACGAGTGTCGTTGCTCGTTGGTTTTGCTGGGCCAGCGCGACGCAACGGGGCGATTGGTTTGTTCGGTTTTATTTGTCGATTTTAAAATTGTATTGAGAAAATATTTTGTAAGTGATTCGAGGCGCCCCCGATACATTGAGACTTAGCCTTTGGATAGCTAATAGATACAGCGCTGTATGGAGTAGAGACAATTGGCGCGAGGTGGAGCAATGCGATGGGAGGTGGTTGGTTGGCATTGTGGTATTTGGGTCTATGAGAAATGCAATGAATGGGAGCAAGCAAGAGTTTGATATTAATTTTTTGTTTTTCTGATACTTTGATTTTTCGTAAGTCTTAAGACAACCATAAAGGACTTTTGAGCGTTAAACCTTATGTCAAAACCGAAGAAGAAGTCGACTCAATTTCTCCCAAACGCTCTAGTTAGCCAGACTAGAGTTTTCCTCTTCAAGTTAGGTAAACTATAAAACGGGAAAGAATGACATTTTCCAGCTCCAGCTCCACTTCCACTGTTACTGTCATTGTTACTGTCACTGTCACTATCGCTTTTACTGTCATTGTCAATCGAATGAACCTGTTTTATAAAATCTTTATAAAAACAGAACGTATACTTCGGGTTTGAGGAGTCTCCAATTCTATTGTATTGAAGAAAGACCGTCGACTAAGTTGGATGCAACAAATTGGGTCAAATCATGCCAAAATTAAAAAGAGACTTCACTTATTCTGTGCTGACGATAAATAATTTCCAATTGGGAAAAGTTCACAGTGAAGCAACCATGGATAACAAGACTACATCAATCATCGTGTAAGTGAGAGACTTGCTTAGCTTTATCTCAGCTCAGCTCAGCCTTACTTATCGGCTCGAAACTGGGTGCTTGAATTCGAAGATTCTCTTGACTTGAGCACTAGTGTCAAATTCGCTCGATGTGTACGACTTGTTTTGGCTTTTTCAACTACATCCAAATCTTGGTGCAGCTCATAAAGTTCGTGGTTGTATCTTCTTCTCCATTTACCCTTCTTGCACACAGGGCCATATATCCTTGGGAGATTTTTGATCTCAAAAGATTTAAGTACCAGCACCATAGATCAGAACTGGCAGGATCTGTTTTTTTTATAGAACTTACACTTCGTCTTCGAGTTAGGAGCTTTGAACCCATTTGTTTTGCAAGTTAACACCGAGGTAGGCAAACTCCTTAACCACAAAGGACAAAGTGTCAGGAAAAGTAAGTTAAGCTGCCTTCCGGAAAGTGGCCTCTTAACTGAAAGTAAGACTCTCGATTCGAAATTTGGGACACTTTTAACGCAATTTTGAACAATTGAGGCCAAATTGACACTAGCAGCAAGAGTAACGAAGGTTGAACGAATTAGAAGTTAAAAAATTCAAACAGGAGAAATCTACGAACCCCGCAATAAGGCAATATCAATCAACGTTCCTTAAAAGGAGCGACTCTCTTTCGCGTAACAACTCCTGGTTAATACAAAAGCAACAACACCAGCCTATGATTGACCTCAGCGACGAAGTTATATGAAACTGGGGGGTCTGTATATATTTGTTCACACTTCAGACCAGCGAACCTGTACAGGTGAATTAGAAGAAGTGGGAGACCTATCTCTATACGTCGCCCATTAAAAGGGAAAGAAGAAAGATGAAAGACTCCTTGTTGAAAACACAACTTACGAGAGCTTAAAATAGAGAACACAAGACGACAAAAAGGTCCTAAATCAGTCTGTGGGCAGTGTTCCAGGCCTTTAGCCACCAATTGGGCGACTTGTGCTCGCGTGAGGTTCCGCATTTATGTAGATTCATTGTTCAGAGGCCGAATATCTTTTAGGATGTAATAAAATTCGTCATATTCGTCCATCTAATCTTAGATAGTTAGGTTCGACTTAGAAGCACCTATGAAGGTACATTAAATGATTATTGTGTCTTAACGTTCATTCCGATCAATAGCCATTTTGTGTTCGTAGAAACCCTGTGAATTTTATAAAAATGTGCTTCGGTCGGACTTGATCGTAGGGCTTCTCTGGATTCAGTTCCAATTGTCAGTTGGAGAAGTGTACGGACACAAAGTCCGAGATTGATTACTTGGGCCATATTATTGCCGACAAGGGTATACAAGGGTAGAACTGACAGTAGGGCTTCAATGGATTCCGTTCCAGTTGTTGGTTGGCAATTTGACACATTATAAAGGGTGTTTTTTTTTTTTTAGAGGTATATAACTGCGAATTGAAATAAAACACAAGAAAATCGTTTTAATGTCCATCAATTTGTCTTTATTGGAAGGATAATTTTCTGCCATTAATTCTGTCATGTGGCCACCGCGGCTGGTTCGAATAGAGACAAGTCTAGAAGTCCAATTCGCAACCACTTTTTCATGCATTGGGGCTGTAAGTCGGCAATAACGGCACGAATGTTGGCTTCCTAGTCCCCGAACGTTTCTGGTTTATTGGCGTAGGCGAGCGACTTCACATATCCCCAAAGAAAATAATCCAATGGTGTCAAATCACACGATCTTGGTGGCCAATTGGCAGGTCCATTCCGCGAAATTATGTTCAATAAATCGATTGTGACGTGCGCTGTGTGGCATGTAGCGCCGTATTGTTGGAACCACATCTCATCCACATTCATACCATACGATTCGGGAACAAAATAGTCGGTTATCACGACTCAATACCGGTCTCCATTAACGGTAACTGACCTCAGTATCATTTCGGAAGAAGTATGGCCCAATGACTCCACCAGTCCATAGAGCACACCAAACAGTCAGTTTTTGTGGATGTAATGGCGTTTCAAGGGTCTCATGTGGATTCTCTTCACTCCAAATGCGCAATTTTGCTTGTTGACGTAGCCATTCAACCCAAAATGAGCTTGCGGTAAGCTACGCGAACTGAACCATTATTTTAAAAATAAGTTTGTACGATTTGCAAGCGTTGTTCATTTGTCAACCTATTCATGATGAAATGGCAAACCAAACTGAACATAAATGACAATAGAGTTGCCAGATTTGACCACAAAATGTCAGTTTTATCTCTATTCGAAAAACCAATCTCTAAAAAAAACATCCTTTAGTAGTAGGTAGACCTTGCTTAAGTAGTTCCAAATGCATGTGCCTATTAAGGAAAAGTACCTGATTCATCCGGAACCCGGTGATCCACTTAAAGACGATTACGTCAGAATGACAACTCAATGCATTGTTTACTACGATTGTAAAAGCTGACGCATCAACATTGAAAAGTCCCCTTGCAGTACTCAAGTGCTTGGTGTCCCTCCCAGACAGGATCTTACCTTCGAATTCATTGTCACCACAACAAGCAAGTAGTAAGTCACAATTTGAATATGAATTGATGCCTCTGCGTGAGCCTAAGCCCAAGCATGAGATCAGCTTCTAATACGAGTCTAAACATAAATATCGAGTCACTCGCACCAACAATGAAGATCGATGACCTGAATATCTATATTTGCTGTAGCGTAGTAGTAGTAGTAGCTGCTTCCTTCCCCATTTTGCAAGTCACGTACCACGCCAAACACACGTTAGTCAGTTACGACAAAAATAAATTTTCCAACATCATCGGGGAATTTCGAAATAACAACAGTCATCGCGTCATATATTATATTTTGTTTACAATAATTTATTTTTACTTACATGCTAACTACGTGTACTACATGCACTGCGTCTTTGACGCTTCAACCCCCTTCATAATTGTAAAGTGTGGGGCTTTGCCAAATGCCAAATGGAAAGAAAACCACAAGCGCACAGCATATCAGTTTTTGCTCGTGCTCTTCATGTGACTGCACTTAAGCGGAAATTCCTACAATTAGCCCGAGAGGGCGGGTTGGGTGGGGCATGTGAAATGAAGAAGAAGTCGGCGACGCGACGTACCTGCACGCGTGCGACTAGGTACGGGTACGGAAAAGCGGTGAGCTTCTCGCAATTTATTTGGAAATCGAAGGTGCGATCGTTTGACGTCAATTGACGTATATTTAGTACTCGATGTGGATTTCCATGGAAAAAAAAATGCTTCTTGCGAATTGTCAACAATGCTGAACTGTAATGTGACAGATGGAAGGATTGTAAAATTTCGGTTTTGGGGGAATTTATTAAGTAAATATTTACGCCGCCTTATCTCCGTCGTTATGTTTGATTGAGGAAGTTGGGCGACCGGCGGCGCCATCTTATCCACCGACAACGACATATTGCAGTCTTAAATACCTAGAAATACGGTTTCTATTTTTTTTGTTTGTTTTATATCGTCAAATGCGCGAAACTAATTGACTGACCTTGCCATTAGATTTGAAGTTAAAAAACACACACGATGTGCTTGTTGATACATGGTCATCGAAAATATAATTATAAATTACTTAATATAAATATTTCAATTTGATATCATTGCGGACTTGGGACTCACGGAGTTTGTGTTTTTGCGTGCGTCAATTTTTCTTGGAATTTTTATTATTTTACGACTTGAAATCGTTTTGTGTTTTTGGGTATTTCTTTGTCTTTTAATTCACACACAATCGACGTATATATGTAGACAGATAGAGTTGCATTGAAATTTTTGTAAGAATTTTTTTGACGTCATTGTGGGTTTAGTTTATTTTTTTTTGCAAACAGGTGCGCAGAGGTATTTTCGCTGCTGGGGGGCCATTAGAAGATAAGCTTTAATCGATCTTTAATCTATTGAATCTTATTTTATGAGATTAAAATAAAGAGGTAGGGTGATGGCCAGCGTTGCCACAAAGATACAAGTGTATTAATTTGGATACATTTTTTCTTTTGTGCAAACATTTGATACGATACTTTTTTTTCTATTTTTCTTCGATCTGATACGTTTTTAAATTTTCATCAAATTCTATCTTTTGTGAAATGTTTTCAATTTTTTCAAATAAATTTTCAAATCTGGTAGAATGAATTGTTCGTTTTCATAACAGTCAGAATATTTCATGTATTGTACATGTACGACCTGACTGGAGTTGCTCTGTATTTTACTATTAACAAGTTGTAATAGATTGGTGGTAGTTTGTGTTTTGCTATTTTAACATTCTTTTACAATTTTAAGAAATTGAAATACCAACTTATTTTTAAAATTCTAATATGGACTATAAAATGAAAGTCATTTGGTGGATTTGCCATATCAATAATTTGACCCGCAATTTTTACAGATGGCTCAAAAACAACAGAGGAAACAGGGGCTGGGATCTACTCAGAAGACCCAGAACTAAGAGTGTCTATAGGACTACTGCGCACAAACAGCATCTTTCAATCAGAGGTTCGGGCTGTCCTCGAGGCGGCTGAGCAAACGCAGATGAAATCGATATCCGGAAGAGATATTGCTATCTACAACGAGAGCCAGGCCGCACTTAAGGCAATGGAATAAACAAACATAAATTCGCATATAGTCAGGAAATGCAATCAGAACCGGGTGCCAGGATGAGCTTGCAACAATAGGAGGGCTACTCAATAGTCGTGAGGTTGTTGACATACAACATCCCCTCTGCATAATCAGGGGAAATAACTTTAAGGACTGCCAACCTAGGGTGGTCAAGTCTTGAGGACACACGGTGTCAAAAGCGCTATGTCTATTTCTCTACTGTGAGAGCTCCAGTGAAGTTGATAAGCTTAGAATATTAGTAGGAATCCTGACAGGGCATTGCCTCTTTTGAAAACATACAAAGAAACTTGGACTGTCTTCTGCAGGTTCTGTGGTGATCTGCAGGCTGTTATGGATATACCGCACATATTTTGTGAGTGCGAAATTCTAAGGGAGACGCTTCTTCGAATCTTTGGAGGAAATATACGGTAAAAACTTCAAAGGCCTTAAAAGGGAAAGTGTTAAGATTTTTTGTCTACCGTTTGAGTACAAATTTAACCGGTTCCCTAGGGATCGCAATAGGTCCGCGTCGGTGCCTAATGTTGTGTGTGATAGCTCTTACATCGCACCCCTGTGAAGCGTGGAATGGATTTATATTTTAAAACAAATAATTGGATTGAAATGGTGGTTTCCCTTTTGAATTAAAAATACAATTGAAAAAGTCAGCGGCAACACTGGACTAATGGCATGTAAGGGCGGCAATGTAGTTTGCCATTGCGCCAAAAAATTATGCGTACCTATTAACGGGTGTTTTTTTGGAGGTGTAGAACTTCAAGTTGGCAACACTATTTTAACTGGCGGCCATTGTGTCAGCTGTCAAGTGATTTATTTTTAGTTTATTTTGGCATTTCAACATGAATAGACTGACGTTTGAACAACGCTTCCAAATTGTGCAAATTTATTGTGAGAATCATGGTTCTTTTCGAAATACGTATTTGCGAATTTTGTTTACCGATGAAGCTCAGTTTTGGTTGAATGGTTACGCCAATAAATAAAACTGCGTATTTGGAGTGAGTGCGATCCTCAAGTGTATGTTGAGACACCATTACATCCACAAAAACTGACTGTTTGGTGTGCTTTTCAAATTTCATATCAAATTCATTTGTAAAACACACATGTAAGTTTTTTTTTTGAAAAGGCCAACGGTTTTCCTCGCTGTGGAGGTTTTTGCAATGCAGCTGCTGTTTCTACGTTAAAATTCTCACTTTGATTCTAGTGCTTGTCTGAAGTCAGACTTCAGGATTTCCATACAAAAAAGTCCTATAATCAGCGAAATATCATTAACACGAAAGGTTAAGGACTACTGAGGATTAATTTTTTTTGTTTTGGTTAACTAAAGATGCAAATTCAAAGCTAACTTCTTGTATGACTGATTTTCGATAAAATTTGCAAAGTTTTCTTCCTTGATTTTAGTATTCGACTCCCTGTTAACGAAACGAAAGAGTATGGCCGACTTTAGGAGACATGTCGGCCTTCAATATTTTAGATTAAAAAAAATAAGTAGATCAAGGCAAGCTATTATTTATTAAAGCCTCAAAAATGGAAAAATCTGAAGGACCGCAAAAACGAGCTTTCCATAAGTACTCAGGAGAGGCACTTAAAAAAGATAAGGGAGGGAAATCGGCCAATAAAGAAAGCAAGCAAGGAATTCCGAGTCCCTAGAACAATAATGTAAGACCGAATTCATGGGATAATTGTGACATAGCCAAGAGAAATGGGGCCGGGTACTGGGCTTAGTGGAGAAGAACAACAGACCCTGGTAGACTGGCTTTTGAACTTAGAAAAATTAGACCAACAGATCTGCTAAACACGGTGCAAAAAATCATTTTAGAAGAACGTCAAACAACACCATTTAAAGACGGTCTACCAGGAAAGACTTGTTACTACGGCTTCTTAAGTGTCATCCTGAACTGTCCCTCAGAACAACAGAGGGACTCTCAAAACGTCGAGCGATAGTCACCGAAGAGTCGGTCAGAAAGTTGTTTTTTAGACATAAGAAATTATCTGAAGGAAATTGATGCCGCAGATATTGTTGAAGACCCTCTCCGAAATCTGGGTCTGCTTTGGCACCTGGCACCAGACTGGTAAAAAAAGACAGTCACTGTTTTATTGTAGTACTGTTGCTTAAGTAATTCTGGGTAAGGCAGGTATCAACACGGACGGCAATAGCAAAAAAATAATCATCGTTCCACCACTTAGGACAAACTTATGATTAAGACCCACGTCTGAAGCCCAAGTAAACTATGTGGAGGCAAAAGAGGAGTAGGTACAGCCATGCGAACGAAGATGTGCATGTTATTCAAAAATCCAAACCTCAAAACGACTACAATAGATCGGTCATATTAAGCAAATGGGCAAAAATATTACGCATCCATGATGCCATGTTCGAGCTTCCTCTTGGCTCTCTGAATCTTTGAACTTGCATTTCAAGGACCAAAAACCGCGGTGAGTAGAATGCTGGTATTTTTTTTCAGAAAGGGGTCCTGCGAAGAAAACAAGCACAAGACCTAGTGGCCTATTATACTCGAGCAAGGCTGCCCAAATTATTCGGAGCCTAAATTATAGATCTTGACAGTGCTTTAAAGAGAATGAAGAAGGTTGGCTAGTTTAATTTTCTTAGACGATATTCACGGAGAAAGTGTTTGCCAAGGATAGCCAGTATGATGTCGTTTCATCAGCTCCCATACAGCACTCACATAGGGCCGAGCCTGTTGACAGAATTCAAATCATCGAGAAAACAAATGAAGGTTCTTAGGTCACAGCTATTCAGTCCGAGCAGATAATTTAAAACTGACGACTTTTGGGCCGAAATTCAGCAGCTTTGTAATGCGAGATCATGCCAATATTGTGTATGCTGAAGACGTAAACGACAGGTGACTGGTATAGAGCCTTTCAAACCTTCAAACCGCACTGAATAAATTAAATGAATGGACGAGGAACTGGCGGATCGCCCTCAACGAAACTAAATCTGTTCACTTGAATTTCACGTATAAGAAAACTAATGACTTGCCAATTTTTTAAACTTGGCCCGAATACCCTTTGCAAACGAGGCCAAATACCTGGGAATGACACTAGACGCAAAGCTGAAATCGAATTGGCACGTGAAAATGAAACGTAAAGAACTCGATATCAAATATAGAGAAATGTACTGGTTACTCGGAAAACATTCCCAGCTCAGTACCGAGTACAAACTGCTTTTATACCAGCAAGTGCTAAAGCCGGTGTGGACCTACGGTATACAACTTTGGGGTTGTACCAAGAAAACAAATGCTAATATTTTACAAACTTTTCAAAATAATGTGATTAGAGAAATTGTCCAAGCTCCGTGGTATACTAGAAACGACAATATCCTTTAGAAACCGACTAATCGGACATATCAACAGTACAGTCCGACAAATTTTGGATGAGAATAATTTATCGCGCCGACTACAAAGAACGAAACCTTTCGGCAAGATAATGATTAACCGCATCCTCATTGCGGAACATGCAGGATCTTATAGTGGAAAGAAACCTGTCAAAAGTTTTTTTTTGCTTGATAAATTATATCTTAGTTGCAGTATCTAACATTCTATAGAAGGGTGGTGTTTTTAGTCAGCACGCGCTCGCTATCCTCATAGTGTCTTTGGAAGATTTTCACCTACCCTCGGGGGGAAAAAAAAATTACTAAATCAGCTAGACACTGTAATATTTTATGACATTTAGAATGAACCCATGCAAAAAGCAGTTATTTTCCTTTAAAAAATTAAATAATTCTAAACGCAGTTGACTATCAAACCTGCCTGTGCAGTCAAAGTGTTAACTTTAATCATCTTCTCAAACAAACTTTGTCTCAGACTAATCAATTATTTCTTTTTTAAATGCATAAATCCAAACACCTCGTGCCGTCAAAAGATATCAAAGCAAATACCGCAGACTGAAATTTTATTCACACAAAAATGTCTGGAGGACAAAATTCAACATGAATTAGTATTATGATCAACGATTTTATTTTTATATGTCACTTTTGTTTGCACTTCCAAAGGCGATGTGAAATGTTTGTGGAACGCATTGTTCATCGGTACTGTTGAGTTGAACTTTATCGATTAGTATTACAGAAAACTGTAGGTTGTTTTTTTGTTTGTAGCTTCTGACTCGCCGATGCGATAATAAAAGAGGGCAAGTCGACCTAAAAGATATGTTGAGCTTAGCGAGAGAGTTAGTATCAGCAGAAGCATTCTTTATATCGCCAAAGAAATATTTCCTTCTGATACCGTACATTGCTGGCATGGCAATGACATGGTAGGTAGATAGGTAGGTAGGTTGGTGGATGCCCTTGTGTCCATTTGGGTACCTTCCTTGAACAAAAACCACAACTGAAAATATATACAAAATGAAGCCGCAGTTGGAGTCTCAAAGTGTGGCTCTTTTAGAACAAATCTAAAAAAAGTCTTTTAGATCGACTTTGCTTGCATCCCCCAGCTCATCATATAAGTACCTTCCGAGGGTCCTAAAGCTAGTGCTGGGCATTCCCACAATAGGTGATGGACACACAATTTCTTCCCTGCAGCTTCCGCCCTGTGAGGACTCCGGATATCCTGATACTCGGATTTCATTCAGGACATAGTTGGCACTCCGGTGATTCAACTTGGCGTTCGCAGTCTGTGATCGTGCCTGGCTAGATTAATCAATTTTTTTAAAGGTTGAGTTACAATTTTGGGACTGTCTACCTAGAATGGTTTCCCAATTCCAGATACACTTGCGGTGCTCCTAATTTTATGTAACCGAATTCACTGCTGATGTGTTTATTGCACAGAAAGGTTCGGGACCTATAAAGGGGAGCTCCGACACTTTTCTGGCAAGTTCGTCGGCTTTTTCGTTAACTTCAACTGCGTCGTGTCCGGGAACCCACAATTTATTTGGTATTGTTTTTGGCATTACGCTTTTGGAGGGTGGCAAAACAGTGCAGTACTGATGGGTAAGATAAAGGCTTTTATAGGTGATTGACTGTTCGTCAACTTTTGAGCCGTCTATATACCACGTTAGGCCGTTTAGACAGATTCGTGGGTTACTGCCAACCCATGCTTCTCTGATTGTGATCTCAGTGCATAGTCTTTTGTATTAGCTTAGGGTGTTCGCTGATGTTTTGTCCTTTCTCGTTTACATTAGTATACTAAACAGAAAGCTATTGCGATCGTGCCGAATTTTCGAACCCAAACTGAGTATGAGGAATCATATTAAGACTTTAGAAAAGTCTAAAAATAGTGGGTCCGCCAATGACGTCCTTCGGTCTGTATATCTGTCTATTCGAGCTCCGTATGGCGAAAAGGTTTGACGGACTTGCTTCCATGTTCGTATAAAAGGTTTTTGGGATAACATCTTGCGGCGTTTTTTTATTTTTTGATTTATCGTTTGAAATAACGGTACCTGCCATAATTATTTTTTGTAGAAATCAATCAACAAAATAATAAAATCAAATTAACAAAGCTTGATCGAATTAGAAGTTTCAGAATCCGAGGAAGCCTTCACTTCAAAGAACACATCTCGAAAAAATTGGAGCACGACCGACTCAGTTGGTATTGTCATGAAAAAGGCAATGGCAATCAACCTTCCCTTACAATCGCGTAAGAGAGGCAGGCCTAAAAACTCCTGGATCACACAAATGCAGAAACACCACCAAACACCATCTGATTGGCCTCAATGATGAAGTGATCCAAAATCGGTATGCCTGTAGATATCTTTTGAGGTCGAACCGGCGAACCCCACAGGCGGATCAGTAGGAATGCAGTGAAGTGGGAGGGTTATGATCCCTGTATTTCTGATCAAAACCTCGTCGTTAAATGGAGAGAATCAACAAAATAATGCACGGGCACGGACTTGGATAACATTTCGCTGAGAAATTGGTAAATAGGTCAGGGTGAATGACCTACAAAAGTATCAGCTGTGTATTACATAAGCCATGAGAAGCTTCAAGATAGGAAATATGAAGATGTTAAACCACTCGCCAAGTACTAGCCCGCCATTAAAGTTCAACATTTAAAACGAAGGTTTTTGTTGCCGGTTTTTGAGTTTTTTGTTCATTGTTCGAGTTCAGTTCCCCTAACTGACAACGAAATTTAAACTGCTTGCGAATTTTCACATACCAAGTCCAACTATTAATTTCCCACTGGCCTCAGCGCGGAACATCACTAATATTCCTAAAAATGGTTTCAAGGATTTTTGACCTTTTTTTGTACTTTGAATAATGGGGATGAGGCATGCTCAGGTTTTTTTTTTAAATCGAATAACGGTAATTTAAAAAACCGCCAATATCTTAAAAACTAAATAAGAAATTTCTAAAAATGTTACTATTTTTTATGATGGTAAGTTGAACGAATCGGCGTACTTCGATTTTTGAAATAATTTTCAAAAATTTTTCTTAAATTTAAATTTAATTCGTTTTCTCAAAAACACCTCCAACGATTTTGATCTATTTTTTTATTTTGGACTATTAGGTTAAATCTGTCTAATAAGCAAAAATTTAATCGAAATCTTTAGAGTCGTTTTTGACAAAATCAAATTTTTCAAAAGTAAAAAACTGATTTCAATAAATTTGGTATGAGATCAAGTGTTTCCATTTTGTTTGACGGGATTCAAAAATGCATTTCATATTTTGAGAAAGTTTCGTATGACGCAGTCGTGCACTTTATTTTAATTAAAATGGCGAGGGCTGTTAATCCTATAAAGCTTGTATAGCCGCCATGGGACAGGTTTGCATGGCTCCGGAGATACCAAAACACTCGTGACAAGGTACAACTTGATCCGTTTGACTGTCTTTTGGGTTTTAACCCAGATTCTGCCATACTTGCGGCAGCAGGCACAAACGACATTAGCTCCCTTTTTTTTATTGGTTAAGTGGGAGTTCCAACTTAGTCTTTTATATTAGATAACCCCAAGATTTGACTAAATGTTTATATCATTAATCGACTTTCGGTTCAGACTTAAATTTGTCTTCTCTTCGTGAATGGACCTATAGCAGCCCTACTGGGGTTGATAGAGGGAGAGACCACCTTTATGCAGGTAGTATGAAGACTTCCACTTCCACTTGCATTGTGAAGAAGCAATATTTACCTCTTGTTTGATCGGTAAGATAAGTGAGGCGCCATCACTTTTCATGCTTCAAGTAGGTGCCACTGATATGTATTTCACCATTTCCAACTAAACTTTCATAAAAGCTGACAAAAACTTTCATTTATGTCGAGTAATTCTTGTATAATAGTAATCTTAGTAAACAGACAAAAAATAACAACACACAATTCAACTATTGACCCTGAAAATGCTATAAAAACTTGGCCAGTGGAGTATTCCAAAGGCCAAAGTCACCGAGTCATAATTTACGCGGTTTTTTTTTTCTGTTTTATTTACCTAACAAATCACAAGCATACTCTAATCAGTGGCGATGATTATTATTATCGTCGACATCGAAAACACATGCAGGAATCATGTGTATGAAATAATGTTATTGCGAAATCGCAGTAAATATTGATCCCACCACTTTATTTGGCGAGGGTGCAAATTCTCAATGGAATTGTTTATAATAAAAGTGCTGACTCTGTCAATAGGATGGTCCGAAAAATGGGAACATTTTTTGAAAGTAATAAAAATATTTTAAAGAATGGAGGAATTGCTCGAAAATGTGGGCGTGTCAGTGGGCGGCTTGAAGAGAAATATAATTCGAGCTGATTTCTCAAACTTTGTTCTTTCCTTCCTGATAGGTGGCGCTGAGTTAGAACTTTAATTACATTTAGGACTGTTCGAGGAAGGACTTAAAGAAACTTGAAAAATTCGTCAACTGAATGAAAAAAAAGGCCGGACAGTGAAGAATTTTATTATTTGTACCAAAACACTGCCAGTCGACGTTCTCCGGAATAGATTTCTGTTATCACCGAAAATTCTCATTTATTTTATCCTTTTTCTGTCAGCGGGCTCACTTTGAATGCCATATTATTAGAAAAAGAGGGGAAAAGAAGAAAACTCTGTTTGGTTGTTATATACCTAGAATAAGAAATAACTGCTCTGCAGGTGTGGTGGCAGCTTATGATGCTTCCTTGGCCAAACGTTCAGCCTTCTCGGAGACTTCCTTGATGGGTTAGACCATGTATATGGTCCGCCATCTAACGTTTTTTTTTCAACTAGTGCTTATTTCGCGAATGGTAACACTTGGCTCATGTCTGATTTGACAGATAATTAGTCTTATCCTTCCGCTGAACGAATATGGGTGTGTGTACGCTTGAACAACGCTGGCAAATATTGCGGCATAATTGGGCCATTTTTCATTTTTTTTTTTTTAAATGAGCAAGGAGTGGCCGTTACAGTCAATGGCGATCGTTATCGGACCATGTTGAACGAATTTTTGTTCACAAAAATTGAAGAGGAGGATATTGGCAACATTGGTTGGTTTCAACAGGACGGCGCTACGTGCCACACAGCTACGAAGCTACACTCGATGTTTTGCGCCCTGTTTAAAAAAAAAAAAGTTATTTGGCGGAACCCTATAGAAGGCGACGTCTGGCAGATCATCGTACTTTCGTACCAACGGCCAACATTTGGGTGAATGCCTTTTCCAATAGGTCCAATTTACCGGCATGACCTGTGAATTCTTAAGAGACCTGGAAAGGCTGCTGGCACGGGCCACGGTCTGCTTATGTTCCTCAGACAAATCATCCATACCCAAGATAGCAATGATATCCTGGAGCGACTTGTAATCCCGCAGGATCTTTAGCACGCCACAAGCAACATTTTAGTGCTCAGCGCCAATTATGTGCTTTGGGGTTCATGATGTGTGAGGTGGAATCGAGAGGATCTACAGCTAAGTAGGTGCCGGGGGCGTCCCAATGAGCAAATGTTGAAGCTGGGGCATGATCTGCTAAATCATCAGCTGGCCCTTAGGTTGCCTGCACGAATGTTATGGAACCATTCTTGGTGGTGGTGATAAGATCCTGCATGGAACCCATGTCAGTTCAATGGACTGGTAGAGGGGGATACGACCCAAAAGGGCAGATACCTCGGAAAATTTTGGCAATGCACAGCAACACGACCTCTCCTTCTCACACGGACTCGGCCGCCTGGGTGGTCGTTCATCTATTCGTACACAAGGAGATGACACCACTCTCAATCGTGTCATTGTAAAGACCGTTACCTTCGCGGGAACGTTCTCCTACTCCGACAAGCACAGAGTAACCACCATGGGCCTTGGCAACTCCATGATAAGCACGTTCTTGCCGACACCGGCAGCACCGAACGGACCAATACCTCTTTCCTATACCTTAATGCCAATGCCAAAAATTTCCTATTCAATGATCATCTTGGTGAATTTAGGGAGCTTCAGCGTGAGTGGGATGGAATGGGGCCACGCACATCGAGTTCGCTGGAATACTTCTCCCCTTTTTGACAGAACCACTCATAGTTATAACTACTTACTTGGGCGGCGCTACAATTCGGTGTAGACCTGGTCTCAACTAATAAGCCTCTCTAATTAGCGCAGTCTTTGACTAACTTCAACGACCTTGGGCGCCTTCTATGGCCATGCCTTTCTCTACTGCCTTGTCCCTCCAGATTTTAGTCGAATATTCTTCGGTCTGGAATATTCTTCGCTCTAAATATTCTCGCCCTAAGCGGAGTTTTCCTTTAACTAGGTCGATGTCACCGCAAATGGGACCAAAGGTCTGTCTTCCGAAGAATTTTTCCCCTTAAACGAACACTACTAAACGTTGGCCCAGGAAAAGCGTCGGCAGATCACATTCAGTTGGATTCAGGGTTAAACACATAAAAACAAACTGCAATGCCATCGCAAGTGATCAAGTAATAAATAAAATAAATAGTAGGCGTACAGGACATAGCTTCTCCAACCATTGTGTGTGCGAAGATATAATTTTTGACACGAATGGGTGGGGCCTACAGTTTTATGTCGCAATTTTATTTTTGAGTAGCTTGGATGTTTGTCAGCGAATAAAAACTTTTAAGAGTGATACTGGTCGAATTTGAACTTGGGACCCCTTGCTTAGTAGTCCAACGCACTGCACCAACGAGATGATTGGGTAGTCGTTGTTTTAATTATTGAATTTCAAAGACAAGATTATAAAGGGTGTTGTTTTTAGAGGTTGGTTTTTCGAATAGAGATAAAACTGACATTTTGTGGTCAAATCATTTATGTTCAGTTTTGTTTGCCATTTCATTATGAACAGGTTGACAAATGAACATCGCTTACAAATCGTAAAAAATTTATTCCGTTCATTTTATGGTCGACATAATCGTCCATCAGAGCAATTAATACGGTTAACCATGCGTCGTTTTCGAACTACGTGTACTCTATGTGATAATACGCATCCGCAGAGACGTCGAACGGTGCGCACCGAAGAAACAATTGCCGCTGTAGAGCAAAGTGTTGAAGAGGACCTGAATGAATCGCTCCGCCACCGTGCACAGCAATTGGAGCTCTGTCCATCAACTTTATGGAAGATTTTGCGCAAAGACCTCTTCTTACGACCTTACAAGATCCAGCTTGTGCTAGAATTAAAGCCGCGAGACCATGCAATGCGTCGTGATTTTGGTGTATGGGCCGAAAAGAAGATTGATATCGATGCTGATTTTCATCGCAAAATTTTGTTCAGTGATGAGGCTCATTTTGGGTTACGAATGGCTACGTCAACATTGCATTTGGAGTGACTGTCACAAAAACTGACTGTTTGGTGTGCTCTATGAGTCATTGGGCCATACTTCTTTCGAAATGATGCTGGAGAGTCAGTTCTCGTTAATGGAGACCGGTATAGAGCCATGATAACCGACTAGTTTGTTCCCGAATTAGATGGCATGAATTTGGATGAGATGTGGTTCCAACAAGACGGCTCTACATGCCACACAGCGCACGTTACAATCGATTTATTGAAGGAAACATTCGATGAGCGCATAATTTCACGGAATGGACCTGTCAATTGGCCACCAAGATCATGTGATTTGACACCATTGGATTATTTTCTTTAGGGATATGTGAAGTCGCTCGCCTACGCCAGCAAACCAGAAACGTTAGGGACTTGGAAGCCAACATTTGTGGCGTAATTGCCGAAATACAGCCCCAAATGCTTGAAAAATTGTACCTCTAGACTTGTCTTTATTGGACCAGCCGCGGCTGGTAAGGATAAAATTATCCTTCCAATAAAGCCAAATTGATGGACATTAAAACGATTTTCTTGTGTTTTATTTCAATTCGAAGTTCTATAAATCTAAAAAAAACACCCTTTAATACTTCCCTCGGCTCAAAATCTCGCACTTCATAAGCTGACCATATTCCTAAATTGTGGCAAAAATGACAACCAATACAAACGATAAGAAGCGCATTTTCAGAAGGCGTACCAATTTGACATTTTGAACTTTTTTTTTTCTCAAAGAATGCGAGGCACATCGTCGGTTTAATATTAATGGGCGGAGTTAACGTACCAAAATACTAAATGTAGCTTGACGCATAACAAAATTTGGTTAACTCGTTGCCAAGAAATTTTAACAAGAAACAAGAAAGTTTAACAATGAAGAACAAATTTTTTAGAATCTTTAAAATTTTGTCTTAAAACTGAAAATCTTAAGTGTACTTTGAAACCCTTCGAATAGGAACTCTTAAAGAAAAAACAAATATTAGCTTGTTGTATTTTTCGGGACCATCCTAATTCACACAACCATCAGTGTTGTACCTACTCATTCTGACTACACTCAAAAATTGAAATTGTATATCAATCAGCAGCAATCGAAGAGCTGAATTCCTTTGGCATTGCGTTCATACACAAAAGCGCATACGTAAGAATTGATAAAAATAACCTTTTAACCAAATGTCCATGGAATTCGCAAAAAAAAAAAAAAAAACGCGCCCACGTACAATAATTACGAGTCAACAACACGCGCGCTCATTTTGGCCAAGAACCTTATCGCTTTGCGTGTGTCGATCGCCGTTTGGCTGTGTAAAATTTCATCAGCACTGCAGTACCTACTACGCTCGATAGGATAGTGATAAGGCGAAACGACGAACAAACGTAAGGTATCTATCTACCTATCTATCTGTAGTCTTTCGTATGAAATTCCGACGCAAAGTTCCTTATCAAAGAAACGCAATCAGTGCCACGCTAATCTTACGTTCCACACGTGACTGCTGGGGCTATTCATATGGAATACAATTTATTAGATACTCGCGTATAATGATTGAGTAGATACTAATGGTGTTAGAGCCCACCTGACTAATGATGATGATGAGCCTGCGGGAGTAACCTTGCTCGTGTTCGAGTATTATGACGTCTTCTTTGAAAAACGCCGGAAATGTATATAGACAGTAAAGTTGTAGCCTGCGGATTGGTGAACGAAGTTAAATTTATTTAATTCTGTTTTCTTTTTAAATTATCTCAGCCAACATATTGGCGCCAGGTTTTGTTATTATTATTATTTTTTTTTTCCTACTGCGCTATCTTGGATTACATTTTTTTCGTTAATGATTGTCATAATAGGAGCAGATACCTACCTTGTAGTTTCTCGTTATTGTGAAATAGAACAGATAATTGAGGTTGAGGAATGAGGTTGCAAAAATGATATTACGTGAATAGAGTCATCGAGTCGTACAAAGTATGAGCTGTTACAATTAAATAAATAGTTAACGCATAGTTTACTGTCAACAAAAAAAAAGAGAGAAACAAACAATCATCTGAAACGGAAAATTATTAAATGACTTGCAAATCGAGGATTGTATTTGAGTGATAGAGAGAGTGAGAGAGGTATGGCATGTACCTACCTAGCAGCGTTGCCGCTGACTTTTTGCAAAATGTATCTTTTTCTTTTGGAAAATGTATCAAAACAGATAAATCATTTATTTTAATTTTTTAGGTTTTGTAGTTTTTTGTATGAAGGCTGACGTCTCACGGCATTTAAGATGGATAATAATTTCATAAGGGAAACCACCATTTCAATCCAATTATTTGTTTTAAAATATAAATCCATTCCACGCTTTACAGGGGTGCGATGTAAGAGTTATCACACACAACATTAGGCACCGACGCGGACCTATTGCGATCCCTGGGCAACCGGTTAAATTTGTACTCAAACGGTAGACAAACAAATCTCAACACTTTCCCTTTTAAGGCCTTTGAAGTTTTTACCGTATATTTCCTCCAAAGATTCGAAGAAGCGTCTCCCTAAGAATTTTGCACTCACAAAATATGTGCGGTATATCCATAGCAGCCTGCAGATCACCACAGATTCTGCACAAGACAGTCTGAGTCTCTTTGCATGTTTTCGAAAGAGGCAATGCCCTGTCAGGATTCCTACTTATATTTTTAGCCTATACCTGCTAAGTTTTATAAACTCCACTGGAGCTCTCATAGTCGAGAAATAGAGCTTTTGACCCCATTTACTTGACCACCCTAGGTTGGCAGTCCTTAAAGTTATTTCCCCTGATTATGCAGAGGGGATGTTGTATGTCAACAACCTCACGACTATTGAGTAGCCCTCCTATTGTTGCAAGCTCATCCTGGCACCCGGTTCTGATTGCATTTCCTGACTATATCCGAATTTATGTTTGTTGATTCAATTGCCTTAAGTGCGGCCTGGCTCTCGTTGTAGATAGCAATATCTCTTCCGGATATCGATTTCATCTGCGTTTGCTCAGCCGCCTCGAGGACAGCCCGAACCTCTGATTGAAAGATGCTGTTTGTGCGCAGTAGTCTTATAGACACTCTTAGTTCTGGGTCTTCTGAGTAGATCCCAGCCCCTGTTTCCTCTGTTGTTTTTGAGCCATCTGTAAAAATTGCGGATCAAGTTATGGATATGACAAATCCACCAAATGACTTTTATTTTATAGTCCATATTAGAATTTTAAAAATAAATTGGTATTTCAATTTCTTAAAATTGTAAAAGAATTTTAAAATAGCAAAACACAAACTACCACCAATCTATTACAACTTGTTAATAGTAACATACAGGGCAACTCCAGTCAGGTCGTACATGTACAATACATGAAATATTCTGACTGTTTTGAAAACGAACAATTCATTCTACCAGATTTTAAAATTTATTTGAAAAAATTGAAAACATTTCACAAAAGATAGAATTTGATGAAAATTTAAAAACGTATCAGATCGAAGAAAAATAGTAAAAAAAGTATCTATGTATCAAATGTTTGCACAAAAGCAAAAATGTATCCAAATTAATACACTTGTATCTTTGTGGCAACGTTGGTACCTAGGAACCTTTGGAATACAAACTAACTATTTAAGTGTAGAATGCCCTTGGGCTGTAGTGAATCATTATGGAAGACGTCTGAATGGATATGACTTATTGTTGCGGATTATTAAAACCCTTAAACATCATACCTTCACTTGATCAACACTTGAAAGCTGAAATCCTTTGCATGAAGAAAAGTGGCAAAGATGCTCTGGCCGTTTTGAAACCACAACTCATGCGACCTAAAAGGAAAGAGAGGTTTACTGAAGACCTCAGAACCACCCTGTGCTGCTGAAGAAATTAGTATGATGTTTCCGAAACCAATACCTCAAATCCGTCGAGCATGACCTTCTGTACCGAGTCTTTAGGAGAGCGCTGTAGGATTTTTTGCTCTTTGACCTCTGAACTTCAGTCAACGGCTTATGGTCACTATGGCTGAGTGTGGTCGATGGCTTGGAGGAGTACTGTGGCTGGTACTCGCTACGCTAGAGGAATCGACTACGGTTTCCTGACTGGTCCCATTTTTTTTTAATTTTGTTATTACAGTGTTCATTGTTTTTGAACTCAGTAGTATGAGCCGACTTACCAGGATAAGGCACTTGTACAACCGACCTTTCTCTGGCATCGGAAAGGACTGTTGGCGATGTTCCAATTCTCCTTAACCACTATCTGAGCATGCAGTCGTCGGCATGGGTGCCTCAATACCTTGACTTAAATGTGGGATTTTATTCTGAGTTGTTGAAGCACCTGCCGGCCGCTGACGTCCTGAGTCGGCTTAAGCTCCCACACCCGACGCCATTTCTGGCACCTACGGCAAGGTGCACTGAGAGAAAAAAACGTGATTATTTTAAAATACTAATGATCGAACTTTTTTTTTTTTATTTTTACATTTTTCATTTATTTAAAATGAAACTAGAGCAGTACGAAAAATTAGAATAAAAATTCACGACCCTAATAATGTAGTCATATCAAAAAAAAAAGAAAATACATTAAAAATGAATCCTGCTGACAGGACTATTTTTTTATAAAAATTTTATTTGAAAATTTGTGTTGCTTTTCAAACAATTACACATTGCAATTCCTATTAATTCCTATTAATTACACGCTTTGTCTCTTTTACATGCTGCTGACTTTTCAACGTGATTTAATATGATAAAAATGAGGAAAGATTAAAAAAAAATTAAGTTTTTGAAAATATTTGAACCAATAAGATTCCTTGCTCCGGCCATTGATGCTACTAAAAACGTGTTTCATAAGTTCTAGCAAAAGAATTATACTTGGGACGATTCTGTGTCAACACAATTATGAGATCGATGGTGTTTTATTTCAATCCGTGAAGAATTTCTTTCCATTAGTGTTGGAGAAACAACACTTTAGGGAATGTATGGGTCTTTTGCGCCGACTATTTATTATTAAAAAGCTGAGCTTACGTTATTTGCACCAAAAAAGCTACTCTGAAAACCCACTTCCTGTGTCGTTTTTTTTTTTGGCTCGTAGCAGTTGACTACTAGACCACAGTTTAAGCCTTTTGCCCTTATTAGTTTTTTGAGAATCAATTTTAGCCATATAGAGTATCTCCCTGGGGAGATATTAGCTCTTGTGGCTAAGGACCGTGATTTGCAGCTTCAGCTAACAGATGACCAGGGAAACTGAAAAAGTTTATACTTTCATCTAATACACGGCGTCGCTGCCTTAAGAGAGTGCGAGAGTAATATCCAACATCTTATAGTCAAGGCTTGTGTAAATCTTTTGAACATTTTAACAAGTCTTTTTCTTCACGTTCCACCAAACAGTGTTGCCAATGTGTATGAAAAACATATTCAAAACATAATATTGATTTACTAATATTGAAGTCACCCAATACACAAGGTATTTGAGTGGCTGCGAGATTAGTAACGACACTATCTTTGAGGAATATGGATGGTGATAAAAATGTAATACCATTTAACGTCAACCATGAACAAATAGTTGTCGATGGTCTTCTTCTTTCTTTGGATTTATTTCAAGTAAACCATTTTCCGAACTCTATAAATAGAATATTGGACTTAGTTTTTCTTAATAATGAAATTAATTTTACTATAAGCAAAGCGCTAGATCTTATAGATTCTAATAAAAGCCTTACTTTTGGAAATTCATTTTCTTAATTACTCCAGTGATTTAAATAATATTGTTTCCGCATTATCTTATAACTTTTCAAAAACCAATTTCGTTGCTTTACAGGAATATTGGTGTGGTTTTGATTGGGATGAACTGCTCAAATCCCCCAATTTAAAAGGTAACTATGATATTCTTTTGGATAAGATAAAATCTGGTTTTGAATTATTTGTACCAAAAACGCGTCTTAACAAAAGGTTTAAAATTCCTTGGTCAAATAAAAGATTAGTTAATTTACGTAACGTAAAAAGGAAAGCTTAATCTCGTTATATATCAAATAAAACTAATTCTAACTGTGAAATTCTTTTCGAGATTCAGGAAAGAATATGATTTTTTAAATCGGTTTTTATACAGGCAATATATATTATCGGTAGAGTCGTCGGTGAAGCGTATCAGCAAATCGTTTTGGAATTACATTAATTCGAAAAGAAATACCACAGGCTTTCCTAAGGTAATGGAATTCGAAGATGTAAGTTCAACAGATTTGAAAAGTACGTGTAATTTGTTCACTAATTTCTTTGATTCAGTGTACAGTAAGTCGCATGTGCAGTTAACGGAAAATCATAACATTATGATTCCTGAAGTTTTGGACATCGGTGTATTGCAATTCTCGGATGATGATTTAATAAACGTATTAGAAAAACTAAATTTTTATAGCAACCCTGGGCCAGATGGGATTCCTGTGGTAATATTAAAAAAATGTTTATCCTCCCTTTTTTTATCCACTTAAAATTATTTTTAACCAGTCTCTTGTAACTGGGAACTTTTTAAATGAATGGAAATATTCTTTCATAACACCTATTTATAAAAGCGGTTTAAGGCAAAAAGTAGTAAACTATCGGCCTATATCAAAGCCTTCTGCAATACCAAAATTGTTTGAAAGTATTGTTAAGGACCAACTCTTTTTCGCGGTAAAAGAAATTATTTCAAATAGTCAGCATGGCTTTGTTCGTAATAGATCTTGAGCTACTAATTTAGCTTTGTTGACTAATTATATATTTAATAGTTTTGATGAACGATTACAAGTTGATGTACTTTATACTGACTTTACGAAAGCGTTTGACAGGGTGCATCACACACTTCTTTTGGCTAAGCTAAAGTCTTTGGGTTTTCATTCATCAATGCTAAAATGGTTTCGTAATTACCTGACTAATAGAAGGCAAATGGTTAAAGTTGATGGTTTGACTTTTCGCGTTATAGAAGTTACTTCGGGTGTTCCACAGGCCAGTCATTTGGGCCTGTTGCTGCTTATATTATTTAAAAATGATGTTCATGAAATATTTAAATTTTGTAAAGATTTGACTTTCGCCGATGATTTGAAATTATTTTCTCGGATAAAAAATGTATCTGATTGCATTCGTTTACAATCAGATATTAATAGATTGTCGGAGTGGTGCAATCGTAATGCTTTGGAACTTAACATTTCTAAATGTAAAGTTTTGTCGGCATATCGTGTTAGTTCTACAATTTTGCATGATTATTTTGCCAAGTCTAAGAATGTCATTGCCAAGTCTAAGATTATGTCATTGTTTCCTTAAATGTAATAGTAAGGACTTTCGAGATGTAAATAGCCTTAAAATTATTTATTGCTCGTTAGTCAGAGCTTATTTGGAATATTGTTTCGTAATTTGGGATTCGTCATATGCAGTTCACGAACTTCACGAGGTATGCGGTTCGTAAAATAAATATGTTTGACGAGCTTATGATGAATTATGGTAGAAGGTGCAATTTAGTTGGTCTGCAAACCTTAAGTTTCAGACATGATGCTACTTCCGTCATGTTTATTCGCGATATTCTTAATTCATCAGATTTGATCTTTCTTTTAAATATACATATATGCTCCCCAAAGGTCACTGCGGGTTACAAGCTTATTTTATACAGACAGGCATAGAACCAATTATGGTAATAATGAGCCTATAACGAGGTGCAGAAACACATTTAATGAATTTTGCAACGAAATTGAGTTTTGCTTGTCGCGAGCAGATTTCGAAAAGTCCATTTATTCATTAACTTTAAATTAATTATATTTGTAATTACTGGAAATAGTCTATAAGATGAAAATCGGTAGATGAAGCTTAGTCGCGCAACAAACAACCGTTGCGTAAAGCGATAATGAGAGTAGAGAACGTAGTGTTATGTGCTTTGCTGGGTGAAGGTATTAAAAAACAAAAAAAACTCTTTCAAGTCGAGACACATTTCCAAGCCGTTTTAGAACTTTTATTCGTCAGATTTAGAAGCTACTGATCGCCCTCTTTTAAAATAATCCTCCCTACACTAAAGCCCAAGTCTTTTTCTTTACTTTCAAGTCACAATTCAGAAATTCCATCAACCAAAAGTATGCTGGTAGGACGTCAATGTCGTAGACAACTGTCCTCTTCAGCCCGAGCGGACTGTAGCCCTTCTCCAAGTTTTTATTATGAATGCAAAATTTTTATCTTAAGCCATTAGCCCAGCCCGTTTTAGTGGAAGCAGTCTCAAAACTTCACATACTCAACATTTATCTAGATGCAATACATAATTAAAAAATTTACAGCTACAATAAAATAAAAATTAATAAGCAGTTTTGGTTAAATTTCTTCCGCCATCATATCGAATGCACTTTTGTTTACAAGTCGCGATGAACGCGCAAATAGGTACATAATTATTTTAATTGACTTGTTTTTGAAGTTGAATTGATTGTTTGTATCTAGAAAACGCGTTTATACTACTCACCGCGGTTGTTGTTTCTATCCACTGTACATTACTTCTCTGTAATTGGCTTACTGATATGATAATGATAGGAACACAATAAATTATATATTTTCACACGAACTTGAACGTGAACCCCGCCGCTCTGGCTCTACGATTAAGATTTATCGAGTATGAAATATGAATATTGTGTAATTGAAAAAAAAAAGGTACAGAACAATAAACTGCCATGTTACTTTGATTACTATTTGCTAGTGCTAAGGTATGGATAATGGATCTGTCCATACGTATCTACACATGATGAAGTTTAATAAATGTAAATATTAATGTGGCTCACGATGTTGTCATTAGCTTAAGAGGAGACGATTATCTTTTTCCTAGAATCTCGACAAGAACTGAAGACAGAACAAATTATGTGGCTTACAATGTTGCTCTGTCGATTAACACGTTTAAAAATAAAATAAAAATAAAATATGCGTTAATGGCTTTGAGTATACCAATTGTCGATAGGAGAAACGAGTTATTGACAAAGATATTGTTTGTGGGACCATAAAAAGGTTGGTAAGTTAAACAATAATTGTTCCCTGCAGTGGCAAGAACAAATTTGTAGCTTTTCAAAATGCAACTCAAGTGATATATGTATCTACTAACCCGTTTGCAGAAATATGTAGGATATGGAGTCTAATAGAATTGTGATATTGTCAAGTGGTTTTGTCATATTGAATTGCATTTGTCTTCTTCTCTATATCAATATGTATATCTTTCGATATGTATACGGGTATCGACTTTTTTATACCCTATCCTAAGGGTATATTAATTTTGACACATAGTTTGTAACACCCCTTAATATTCGTCGGAGACCCATAAGAGTATATATATTTATGATCAGGAACAAATCCTAAGACTATCTAGCAATGTCCGTCCGTCCGTCCGTACGCAATTTTAGGCCTTTAAAATTAAGCTAGGAAGCTGAAATTTGGACCACATATTCCCTGGGGCTCCGAAATGGTTAAGTGTTTTTTGAATACGCCCACTGCCACGCCCACAATTTAGAAAAAACCGTTTTAAAGCTAAAGTTAGAGAGATAGAGTGTTACATTCTTCACAAGATATGTAGGCACTGCCCCCCTTTATAAGTTTGTCATATATAGATTTTTGACTAAAATGCTGTTTTCTTCGAAAATTTTCATAGAAAGCGAAAAAAAATGTTTAACAAGATATTTACCCTATATTTTTTCCAACATATCGCCCATACAAAGTTTTTGGCCATGCCCACTTTTTGAGGGGGGTTTTTCAAAAATTATTTTTTTTTTAAATTTAATAGAATGAAATAAAATGCTATCGATCATCTTCTTAATGCTTTTTTCTTTGGGGCATATAGGGATATGGATAGGGTATCATTTTGTCCTTATGTTTCTATTGTCTCATTAATTTCTACAACATCTCGAGAATATTATCCTAAATTTTCAAGTCATTCCGAATAAAAGTAACGGAGATAAAGCCCTGGGCACAGATGAGTAATTATACAGACAGTCGACTGAGAAGATTTTTGGTTCTCCCGTCTATCGTTTTTTATTTGCTTCAAAAAGGCAAAGTACTGTGTTCGTATATGTTTTTAGAAGCAAATCAAATTGAGCGAGCTCACGCACACAATAGCAGTTCTGCGCCTAAGAATCCATTTTGGAAAAGATCTCATGTTGACACATTAAAAGTCAAAACTGGGCTGTGTCCAATAATAACATGCGACGATTTATGAAGAATTTGCAAAAGAATAAAATTTTGTTTTACCTAACAAACTTATTTTTTGGGTAAACATTTTTAAGCAGTTTCGTAAAAATAAAATAAGGATTTTCCTAATTTGTTTGCCGGTATGTTAAACTATTTTAGCAGTTTTAAATTGTCAGTAATAATTAAATTATTTTGTTGTTTGATTTGTCGAATGTCGAGTAAAATAATTAAAATTCAAAAATTTTTAAATGGAAGGTGCGAATTAATGAAATATTCCTTAAAATTACTAAAATTATAGGTAAAATAAATAAAAGCTCAATGAATAAAATTAATGAGTAACGCGTGATAAGTTAACTATTTCAATAATTTAGCACAGTATTTCGTAAATTCACTGCTATTTTATTCACCGCTGTTCACTATTCCAATTCAAAGATAATAACGTTATTAAATTTGTTCAGCATGATGAAATAAATTTAATAACTTTATTATCTTGGAATTAAAATAGTCAAGTCTACATTTTGTGTTTAAAAATGCATTTAAAACTTCTTCGTCGCAGTTTGCCAATTCGCTCGCTCTCATATGAACGTTCCGAATATGTGTATAAATATATTAAACTTTCATATGTTGAATAAAAACAATCAAAGAATTTAATATATACATGAAACACTAATCCAAAACTATTAACTATAAATATTTTACACGCAAACATTACTAATTTAGTAATATTCATGCAATAATAAAATAATATATACATTTTATTCCACTTTATTAACCAAAATGGAAAAAATATAACAACCCAAGTATATTTATTAAGAACTATTTCTTATAAACACAAAAAATATTCGCATTTAATTGCAACAACTTCAATATTCATTATATAGCTAACTATTTTTTTTATAAACATTTCAATTAAAATATCTATTAAACTTGAACTACGTTAACTGAATACTTCGCAGCACTTCCCCAACACATCCGCTATAATCAGCTTTTTTTTGTTGTCATTTGGAATTTTTGCAGAACTGGTCGCGCTAATGACATATTTTTGACACATCAACGCCTATGTTCTATTTATGGCTGGCTCACACGTATTCACCGATAGAACATTTGAGATAGGATTTTTTCTCCATTTTTAAACATTTTTTGTGGGTTCAAAGGGACAGAGGTATGCTGAGTCGACTATCTGTATAATTACTCATCTGTGGCCCTGGGAAGGTGCGCACTTAATTGAATCGCCAGGTTTATTTGAGGTTATTCAAACCAGTGTTGCCGCTGAAAAAATTCATAAAGGGGCTTAAAAAGGGGCTTTCAGATAAAATACTAATGAAGCAAAAACGTATCACTAATCATTTAATAATATAAAACAAAGTTGTAATTCTTTTGACTGGACCTACGGAACGAATAAATGAATGGATTTTAGTATTTTTATGATTAGATACTCACAAGAAGCAGGTTCGTGCATTTAAAAATATTTAATTTTGAGTTTGACAGACCGAGTAATTTAATATTTAGACTTTGAACAAACAAAAAAATTAACTTCTTCGCCTAATTCCATAAAATAATTCCATACTATACTTCTACATGTTAGTCTACTTCTACTCTTAATGCTTAGCAATTTTAGTAACATCTTTGCAAAACTCCTTTTTTCAGTAAAATCTTAATTGATCAAGAATTTAATATCGATCTCAGTGATGTAACGCGGGTGCGTTTATCAACTCTAAAAGGAAACGGGCAGCGCTCAGTACATATTTTTTTTGTAGATATTTATTAGTTTCTCGTACTTTTTCATTTTTCGTGCAATAAAGAAGAAATTCTGACTTAAACTGAAAAAGGGCCCATTTTGATAATATTTGAAAAAGTGGGGGTCAGGGGTCCCGAGCCTTAAAAAGGGGAGATTTGGCCACTAAAGGGGCCAAACGGCAACGCTGATCCAAACTTTAAACGCGTTTTTCTCGACACAGTGTTTTCAAAGTCGGTTGTCAAATGTTCTCGAGCTGTGTATAATTTCATCTATCTTGATGAAATTTTACACAGCTCTTCGAGATACAATTCACAAGGACTGGGACGAAGGATTTTTTTTTTCAATCACAACTGTTTAAAGAAACAAAAATGTTGAGCAAATTTTGCCAAAATCAGCATTTTTTTTGTAAAAAGGTCTGTCAAAAATCCAATTTTTTGTTTCCCCCTTTGTCCAAGTTCTAGTTTATGGTATTAACTAAAACACGAATTTTTTTTCACTTCTGATGATCCTGTCACGGGTTCTACTCGAGTTCAAAGCGGACACACCTTTTTTCCGAGGGGTCACCGGAAATATGTCGAAGTTTTGAATATTTTCCTTTGAAAATTTCAGAAATTCTTTTTCAAATGTATATCTTTAAGACAGTAAAAGGTTTGAATGACATTTTTTTTTTTGAAAACAGACCTTTTTTCCCCGAATAAACCCATGTAACCCCTTATTCCCCCTAATACCATCACAGAGCAAAACCCAAAACCCTACGTTCTCTAAGCGTAAGCTCTCAGTATCGCTTTACGCAACGGTTGTTTGTTGCGTGACTAGGCTTCATCTGCGATATGCTGACAAAAACTTTACATTTAAAAATGCAATTCAACCACTCCGACAATCTATTAATATCTGATTGGAAACAAGTGCAATCAGTATCATTATCTATCCGAGAAAATATTTTAAAATCATCAGCAAAAGTCAAAACCTTAGAAAATTAAAAGATTTTATGAACGTCATTAAGAAATACATAGTATAAATAGCAACAGACCCAAATGACCGCCCTGTGGAACACCCGAAGTAACTTCAGAAGTCAAACTATCGACTTTAACCATTTGCCTTCTATTAGTCAGGTAATTACTAAACCAGTTTAGCATTGAAAAATTAAAACTCAAAGGCTTTAGCTTAGCCAAAAGAAGGGTGTGATGGAACCTGTCAAACGCTTTTATAAAGTCAGTGAAAAGAACATGTAGACTATGCTGACCATGGTGACTATTTGAAATAATTTCTTTTGCTGCGAGAAAGAAAAATTAAAGATCAAAGGCTCGTTAGTCAAAGCCTTTGATCTTCTTGTCTAGATGATGTAGGGCAGTTATCGTAGATTTACCAGATTGATATGCTAATTCTATTTTTCATAACTTTCAAGAAAAAACATGTTAGACCTGAATGACTTGGGATCTGAGGCAGATCTTCTGCCAGCCTTGGGAATGAATATTATGTTAACCTTACGAAGCTGGATCTGAATAGTGCTACTCGAATTGGAATTAGTATTTCAATTCCGTTTTGTACTAGGGCGGGGAATATACCATCCCCACCAGGAGATTAAGAATGGTTTAAATGATGAAACTGCCCAATTAACCGTGTTGGGGTTGAAAATTTGTCCCGAAAGAACCTCAGTGGATCCAGTAACATGAGTTTGCATGAACAGTCCCAGAGCCTCCTAATATCCAGAGGTGAAAAATCTGTCCCCTTTCTTCATCAATCCAATCCCGCTGGTATGGTCGCTAGATGAAGCCTTTTTTTGCTCGGTTCAAGGAAGGAATGTTTTCTGTATTGTCGCAGAACGATCTCCAGGTTAGTTTGTTACGGTCCAGTCTCCGGAACGTTTAGCCCAATTGAAAAGCTTTCTGGCCTTTCTTTTTAAATTTTTTAATCCACTATTCCACGAGGGCACGTCTGTGTTGATAGATCCTGTTCTAATGGTTACATATACTGACATATGACTTTGTGCTATTTACCTTGCCGCCACGGTATATTCAAACCCCTACCACATAGTAATCCTCCTGTCCTTCCCTGAAACATTAGCTAAAGAATAGAAATTTCATATAAAAATTTTATAAATGAAGTCCTTAAAATGCGTCTGTCTGTGTTGCCGGTTATCTCGAGAAGCAGTTAACTAATTCGGATGCAGTCTTCAACGGTGTGATTTTCATTTTCGCAAAAGGCTTATGAATCTTGCAAATTGCTCTATCGTTTATACTAACTGAGCATGAAATGTCAAGACGTCAGAAGTGAGGTTACAATTTTTGCTCTTTCTTAAGGTGATTTCACAGCACAGTCTATAATGGGTTCTCGAATTTAAAAACACAGAATCCTAATCCTACACTTACTCTTCGGAAGAATGTTATTTATTGTCACGCAAACCAGGAAGGGTCAGCTAATGTTATAAATGGGGAAAAAAGTTTTAGTGGATGTTTGGCTGTCGATCAAGCTCTATTGGCAAGATGGATTCTAGGTTAGGTTAGGACTGGTGTTTTGATGTATTGCATCAAGTGTAACTTCACCCAGAAATCCCAAAATCAATCTGTGCTAAATCGTTTGATGTTTACCTCTGGCAAGTCGCCCAATCTTTCGAAGAATGGTGCTCCCATGCAGTTTAAGTTGCATTCCTGTAAAACTGGGCAGTGCCATAGAAGATGTTCTACTTCTCTCTTCAAGTTAAAAAAAAGGAGACTCGTCGACCTTTTAAAATTCGGTATCATCGAAGTATAGGGACAGGGAATAATATTTAGTGACCTCTTCGCGATCGTTAATAGAGAGGATGAAGAGAAGCGGACCTAGATGACTACATTGTGGAACACCGTAGGTGGCCAAGAACGAAACTGAGGGGGCATACCTGAACCGGACACTTTACAAAATATCCCAATGAGCACTTTTACTATCGATGGTGAGCAACAGGCTACGGATTATGGTACAACCAGTGTTGTGGGTTATTCTTCCTTGTGAGAGCAGTAAACTTTTGAAAAGGGCCGTGGGGAATCGTAATACCATCATTCGGATAGTTAAACTCTTAAGTTATGGTCAAAGTCATACATGGGTTTCTAATAGTTAGTAAGTGATGGCATGAGCCCCGTCTGATCAAAAATGTTAGGTAAGAACAAGTGTCGAATCGAACCCGGCTTACAAAGTTTGTTCAAAGCTGAGAAGTGTTTCTAAACCTAGGTCTAAGAGCCCAGAGCAAATTTTGGAAGTGCACGTAATACCAACAATTATTTAAGTGGATCAAGGGGCGTTTTAATACAGACATCTTCGCGTGACCTTGACATTTTGTACAATAGAAAGCATAACGATGAGATAACGCTTGCAATATAGGATAGCGACCTATAGTTTCAAATCATCAGTGGATTGCCACACATCATAACTAATCCATAAGCACTATTCCCGGTTTCTGTTAAGTGTGTGTTAATGTCTTCTAAATAAAGCCCATCAGAATCGGCCTTTACCAAGGTTTATCGAAAGCCTAGGTTATATTGCAGATATATACAGGTTTCCCTATCAAACTTCAAAAGATTCAAATTAAATTTGAATACCCTATCCTAAGGGTATATTAATTTTGACACATATTTTGTAACACCCCTTAATATTCGTCGGAGACCCATAAGAGTATATATATTTATGATCAGGACCAAATCCTAAGACTATTTAGCAATGTCCGTCCGTCCGCCCGTAGGCAATTTTTGAGACCTTTAAATTTATGCTAGGAAGCTGAAATTTGAACCACATATTCCGTAGGGCTCCGAAATGGTTAAGTGTAAAAATGTTTTGAATACGCCGACTGCCACGCCCACAATTTAGAAAAAAAACGTTTTAAAGCTACAGTTAGAGAGATAGAGCGTTACAACCTTCACAAGATATGTAGGCACTGCCCTCTTTTAAAAGTTTGTTATGTTTTTTCCCGCGCCAACTTTTTGTGGGCGTTTTCCACTAAAATGTTGTTTTGTTCGAAAATTTTCATAGAAACTGAAAAAAAATGCGTAACAAGATATATAGCCAATATTTTTTTCAGTGTATCGCCCATACAAAGTTTTTACCACGCCCAGTTTTTGGGGCGTTTTTTAAAAAAATATATATATTTTCTTTAAATTTAATAGAATGATATAAAATGCTATCCATCTTCTTCTTAAGGCTTTTTTCTTTGGGGCATATAGGAATATGGATAGGGTATCATACATTTGAGTGATGTTGTTCCATCGCGCCTTTTCTTACTTTGTTACCTATCTTCCTCCGAAGGTTACTCGATGAATTGTCAATGACCAAACCTCACATCCGTTCGTAACTGGCTATTTAGCGCCTTCTCGTGTCGCAGACAAGTAAGGTTTTCAGTTTTATTGGAGAAATAAAACACTCTTCAATCCTAATCATTTCTCATTTTTACACAGAAGCTAACTAACTAAGTCAAGCCATCACGGTCGAGTCTTATCAAAACCATAAACCTGAAACTGACACGAAATCAAAACAAAAGCTTAAGGACCACCATAAAAATCGGCGACGCGACCCTGATGCAAATAGAACATAAATAGCTGGACAAAATTCCACTATTTGCAAATTGTTTGCAGACTGTGGCCGCGGTTGATTTATTGTATCAATCGAGTGCTAAATAGTAAGTCCCCGCATCCGATTATCGCTTAATCTTTCGCTAAATGCCTGCGATAAGTGAGGCAAGTGGTCGAACTCAGTATGTGTGTGTGCAGCGTATATACGCCTCGCGGGTTGAGTTAACACAATTTGTCATGGTTCACATGTGACATGACAAAGCAAAAAAAAAAAACCCAAACAGTAAAAGCAAAAGACACGTGTGCAAATTCATGATGAACATGAGAATAAGATACGACGAGTATTGCAAATATTTGTCCAAATCTCACGAGATCATCAAAAAAAAAAAAAAACCGCGCGCTATTACTTGATCAGTCCTCAATGAATTTGATTTGGCTATATTCAGCCACACGCTGTTATCACGCGCATCTATTATTAGACGGCAACGTTCAATAGATTTCTGCTGCGATCACTCGTGATGCACGGGATTTCTGTGTTGTTATTGGTATCAACGAAAAAATGACGACGTATCTATGAGCAGAGTGATAACTAATTACGATGAAAAATGTAGGCACATTATGACAAATATCATTTGCGCATCAGCTTTAGATAGTATTGCGAATGCGGACCCGCAGAGACACCACCGTTGTGATGATAAAATTTGCTGGCAAATAAAGTACCTACGCTGCTGCTGAGATAAATCGTCGCTAAATGGGCTTTCAATTTGGCGGAATTGACTGTTTAGTAAGCGTAATTCAACTGCGACGCAGTAGGGTAATAGGTACATAGGTTCTTTGGCAGTGAGAGTTGTTTAGGGTTGGATGGGGTAAGGGTATAATTAGTCGAGGGTACTCCACCACCATACGCCGCCAGACAAACTACAACTCAGGTGATAATAAATTGTGTTCTGTTTGACTTAGCGTATGGTATTTTGTAGACTTTGATCGTCTGGCACGATGGACTTACATTTTACATTATCGTTGCTATTATGCAGCCATTGAACTGATGTAATTACACCGCACACCCAGTTGAGGGTTGTTCGAGCAAAATGTATGCCACATGCGACTAAGTGCTCTGTTTTTAGTTAAATCTTTTTTTTTTTCGTTTTTTATTATTTGTTTATGGTGTGAAACTTTCGATCAATTTCCTTAGCAATTGAAAGAATGGAGAGTGGTGATTTACCCGGGAAACTGATGTTTTTGGTATTTTCCCGCGCTGCAATGCCATAATGTAGTTGCAGATAAGACATACATACAGACATAGTCTTCAATTTGCTACAACCTGTTTAAAGTATAAAGACTTCTACAACCTTATTCTCGAACAGACACTATCTTTAACAGATCTGTACAGTTACTGGAGTATGCGGACGATATCGCCGCTCCCAATGTGCCATGATAGAGGCTTTTACACCAATTTAAGAACAGGCGCGCTTAGTTGGCCTTGAAGTTAACGAGGACAAAACCAAATACATGCTTTCAACAAACAAGGAAACATCTGTCCACCGACTAGGACAAAACGTAACTGTTGTGAGTTTACCTACCTCGGGGTTAGGATTAACTCCGCAAACGATACCTTAGTGGAGATTCCAACGAAGAATTACCCTAGGAAACCGTTGCTAATTCGGTTTGGCAAAACAAATGGGTTCAAAACTCCTAACTCGAAGGACGAAGTGTAAGCTATACAAAACTCTGATCCTGCCAGTTCTGCTATACGGCGCCGAGTGATAGACGATAAGAAGGAAAGGAGAGTTAATACTGGGATCCTTTGAAAGAAAAATCCTTTGACGGATATTTGGTCCTGTGTGCGAGGAGGGCGAATGGAGGAGAAGATACAACCGCGAACTCTATGAGCTGTATCAAGATGTGAATGTAGTCCGAAAAGCCAAAACTCGTCGACTGTATTGGCTCGGCCACATCGAGCGAATGGACAATAACGCTCCAGCCAAGAGGATCTTCGAATCCCAGCCCAAAGCTTCGAGATGACCAGGAAGACCAAGCCATCGCGGATGCTAGAGCGCTGGCCCGGATAACTGAAGTAGCGTGCCCTGGACCGTAGAGGATGGAAGGCTGCTCTGTCTCAGGCAGAGACTCTTCACGGGTCGGGAGTCCGTTAAGTAAGTAAGTAAAGTATTATGAAAAATTTGAACAGACAACAATTGCAAGTAGAGTGAGGATACCTTATGCGCTTTTGAAATTTTTAGAGATTTACCGTCGAACCAGAAACTTCCTCTGGTCAGCGTAGGAAAGCTGACTGACTAATTCAATGATGGAATCAATCACAGAATCACAGTGAGGTGAACTTACAAAATAAGTTTCTCGAAATTCTTGAAGAACAGAAGACTATCGAAGATTAGACGAATCATAATACATGGTGGTTTTTTTAGAGGTATATAACTTCGAATTGAAATAAAACACAAGAAAATCGTTTTAATGTCCATCAAGTTGGCTTTATTTTAGCATAATTTTATGCCATTAATGTTTAAATATGATTTCGGGCATGTGGCCGTCGCGGCTGGTTTGAATAAAGACAAGTCTAGAGGTCCAATTTCAAGCATTTGGGGCTGTATGTCAGCAATAACGCCACGAATGTTGGCTTCCAAATCCCCTAACGTTTCTGGTTTGTTGGCGTAGGCGAGCGACTTCACATATCCGCAAAGAAAATAATCCAGTGGTGTCAAATCACACGATCTTGGTGGCCAGTTGACAGGTCCATTCCGCGAAATTATGCGCTCATCGAATGTTTCCTTCAATAAATCTATTGTGACGTGCGCTGTGTGGCATGTAGCGCCGTATTGTTGGAACCACATCTCATCCACATTCATGCCATCTAATGCGGGAACAAAATAGTCGGTTTTCATGGCTCTATACCGGTCTTCATTAACGGTAACTAACTCTCCAGCATCATTTCGAAAGAAGGATGGTCCAATGGCTCCACCAGATGGAGCACACCAAACAGTCAGTTTTTGTGGATGTAATGGCGTTTCAAAGGTCGCATGTGGATTCTCTTCAACCCAAAATGAGCCTCATCACTGAACAAAATTTTGCAGTAAACTTCGCGAACTGAACCATTATTTTCGAAATAAATTTTTCACGATTTGCAAGCGTTGTTCAGTTGTCAACCTGTTCATGATGAAATGGTAAGCCAAACTGAACATAAATGACACTAGAGTTGCCAGGTTTGACCACAAAGTGTCAGTTTTATCTCTATTCGAAAACCCAACCTCTAAAAAAACACCCTCTATCACTCGTCGAAACATGGTACTCTTTGATAAATATGGGACCCCTGATATATGAGGTACAGACGTCTTGAGATAACTCCAATAATAATACAAACACTGAAAAATTTAACACTACATTTACTATAATAAACTTCAATTTAAAAGGATACACGCGGACAACTGACTCACTTACAAAACATTACAAAGCATTACAAAGCATTACAACTTGACAAATAATGTCTTCTGTTGGAAAGAGTTGCTAATTAATTCAATATAACTAAACGCGCATGCTTTTTTATGAGTTGTACTTAACTACCAATCCTTTTCGATAGAAAAATGCACAAACTCCTGTGAGTATTGGCGATCTCTGCCTCTTCCAAAATTGGGCCTAAGTGACTTCCCTGAGGAACTCCAGACTGAGCATTGTATGATTCAGATAACAACTCTTAAGGTGTGAGTTAATTTATTTTACGAAGCCGGATAGGAAACCATAAGCCTTCAGTTTACAGGCAATAATCTCATGGGAGAGCCGGTCGAAAAAAGTCAGTGTATATATATACAATCGACTTCTTCATTATTTTCTAGGTGTGACAGTGGACCTATTTCTACCTCGATATAAAATTAGCGCGCCAAGGTAATGGTTTAATATTGGAGGGCTTAAGTCCTCCTGCGAGAGTAAGAGCAATTAACCCAAGCAGAACAAGCATGCCACTTGTTTTGCTTAGTATTCGAGCATTCAAGACGAAGTTGACCATTTTATACATTTCGGCGCCCGTGCACAGTTAAAAACTTTTAGATGGAATGGGACCTGAGAGCCGGCTGTCAGGTCCCACTTTCAGTAAATAGTACCTTCGACCTCCACTCAATATCAAGGGGGTTAGGTGCTCGATAATATCGACTGTTTGATCCAAATCACTTATACTAAGAAATGGTTCAGCTTTTTTTTTCTCTGAGATCATATTAAATTATGATGATTTTTTTATAAATAAAGTTTTTGGATTAAATTCTTTAAGCTCCTATTCCACTTCTTAATCCGCATTGTCATCTAAAGTAAGGTAAGACCTAGTTTGTTGCATTTGGGCCAAGTCTTTCTGAGATGAGGGCCTTGATCGCTGCGTTGGTTTTAGTTGACGTACTATTTAAAACTATCTTGAATGCTTTCGTAATTGGTAGCACCTCCGCCTGAAAGACGCCCCGACCCACTCCACAGCCCATTTTGCAGAAGTCAGTGAAAATATTAGCTCTAGTGAGTGCGGGCCACCATACCACAGCTATGAACATCCAAAGAACCCTTTTTAGCAAAAGTTTTGCTACATGCTAGAAAGCGATATTAGTTTTCCGCACTCGCTGTTCTATATTAAGGTTGAGCTAAAGTTACACTCAAATAGTGAGAAGGTCTGGTTGTTTAGATGGACAAGTCGAAAGGTAGGTATTTTGTTTTTGGTGCGAGAAGAGCATCAGTTTTTTTTTTACTTGGGTTCACGCCAAGACCGCACCTCTCTGCCGAAGCGCTAATCTTACCTAGCATCCTGTTCATGATGTCATCGCTCGATCTCGACGGTCAATTTTAATCACCATATCAAGAAATGACAAAATGACCACTGATTTCCCCACTTGTGTGGACACAAACATCGCCGTCATCTACGCGAACAGGTTCCAGAGATAAACGTTCATTGATCAATGATTCGGTAGCCCCATCCATTCCCTATTGAACGCTTCATTTTTTAAAAAAATGCAGTTCCAAGACAATCATTCTCGATCTTCAAATCAGACAAACCTCCCTTTTGATAGAGCCTTGCAGATTTCAAGAGAAAATAAAGAGTTGGAGTTAAGAGTACACCCCTGTGGCACTCATGTGTTTGGAATAAAGCGCCCATTTTGTACAGTTTTAATTCATATTTACAGAAACAACAAACACTGCATTCGAAAACACATTCTCAAGTTCAACGCTCCCATCAAAATGAAGGACCCTTAAGTTTGATCGACACTTTTGACAGAAAGCCAAACATCAAATTCTGTCTGATTCTGAAATATCAACGAAAATACATTTTTGAAATCCGAGACAAAACAAACAAAACATCAGAAATAACTTAAAATCAAGATAGGTACCTCCTCGACGCGATAACAAATTCGTTGTGAAACCCATGCAAAGCCAAAACAAATAAAGGCCAAATCCTAGATTCTATTCTTAAAACCAAAATCATCCCGGAAACACTATCCGTCGAAGTGACATGCCAAAAATAATAACACCGTCTACCCCAACCAACAACGTGACCACCACGAATAGCAAATAATGTTTTGCCCTAACTATCTAAGAATAGCTCCCGAAACGCCACTCAATATTATAATACATCATATCAGACGGGACCTGGCCTGTCATTTTGAGAGACCCTCAACTTATTACGAGCAACAATTCAAAATGTGAAGTGCTTACTCAACATCACATTCGTGTCCAGAAATAGAACCTCGCCAAATGTCAAACGCTGTGAATCGCGTCACCTCACCGTTATCTTTGACCGTTCGATTTGTTAAAATTGTTACGCTTTTTGAGGAATCACCTAAAGATCGCATCACAAAACCTGCAGGCTAATTTACGCCCGATTATTACTTACAGTTAAAAATATTAAAAATATTGTACCGCAATAATGCTCCGCCGATTGACGTAAGCTTCAACCAATTGTCTGTACAAAAAATTGTTTCATTCGTTTGGAATTTCAAAAAAAAAAAACAATAAAAAACACAAAACACACTCAAACGAAGAACAATGCTTAACCAAAAAGATCAACTCTACTATTTAGAACTCTGTCATAGATAAAAAAACTATCGAAGAGCATTTCTTGGAATTCTTCAAAATGATTAGCAATTTTATGCTAAAAAAGAATAGATACATTTATATCTGCAGTACAAGTACAATATTTTCGTAGACTGACGCAAGGGACTGACAGACCGAGGCGAGTGTTTTTGACGTTCAAGATATATGCAACAAAATAGACATCACTGTTCTTGAGAGTGGTGTTCTTGAAAATAATGATTGTTCACGCTCACTTGTCGTCAGTCAGTTTCGGGGGGGATGCTGCACTGATGTAAGCGTCTGGGTTAGATCGAATGAGATAACTAAAACACAATAGCCGCGCATTTATTATACAAGAACAAGAGCGTGTTTGCTTGCGTATTTATTTGAGTTACGCAAATTGCGAGAAAAAAAAAAACAATTCAAAATGGAGCACATCGCACGGAAAAGTTCACCCCGTCACGGGTTTGTTTCCTTTCAGAGGTGCTGCACGTGCGACTGTTTTCATATAAAATTTTTTATTTTTTCGCGGTATTTAAGGTCGCACTTGTTTTGGAGGAATTATTTTGAGCTTGTTGATTGATAGGTGGTGGGTGGGAAGAATTTTCTTATAACAAAAAAATGGAAGGTGAGTAACGTAATACCGCTCGCTGCTGTGCTTAAACGAATATCGCCCACTCGGAACAGGCGGAGGATTTTATTGTCACAGTGGCTAATCTATTGTCTATTAAAGCTTGATTGACGTGCTTTCGACATATTTAGACAAAAATTTTGCATGTGTACTATTTTCCGCTTGTTTTTAAATTGATCGATTACTTATATATAAAGTAAACTGGGTCAAGAGAGAAAGGAATAATTTAAAAAATAAATGGAATTTAATTTTGGTAAAAATTTGTGACTCCAACCTAAAATGGTTCTATGGATGTACGCAGCTATGGTACGCCCAACTCTCACTTACGAGCCGCCATCTTACAGATTTCAGAAAACGGCTGCAATCCCGACCACGGGAGCCCTAAAATCAAGCTCGACCGAGGCACTCAGTGTGATTCTTGGCACCCTGGACATCAAATCATCATGTAACGCGGTAAAATTGCAAGTAGCCGGGTGTTGGACGACAAGACCCCTCGGGCCTTGAATTAAGCTTGATTGAAACGGGAGGCAGACACTGTTCTAAAAGGGTTCGCTCTAACCATCTTCACTGAAAGGTTTAAAATGGGTTGTGGAGGGGGTGCAGGTGTTTTTTCAGACGAATTGCACACGTCCTAATCCTTCCTGCTCCCGAACTCATCCAGCAACTTCCTGGCGATTAGGGAAGTGGGTAAGATACTTTTAAACAGTACGTTTTCAATAATACAGTCAGAATGCGATTAAGGCCCTCATATCTACCAAGACTACGTCCAGGCTCGTCGAGGAGTCCAGGGAGATACTGACCAGGGTAATTCGCCGGCTTAGAATCACTCTCAACTGTGTTACCAGGCATAGGAACATAGATAGTAATAAGGGAGGCGAGGAGCTGGCCAGACACGGCTCCTCCTATTATTTGACGACCTTTCATTGGTCTCAATAATATCTTCACAGTTCTGAGTTTACTGACACACTTCAACCCTATATCCAAGGAGCTCATAAGTGGTTTCATCAAAACGACGCTAAACTGCTAGTAGCGTGTTTAGGTTGATGCCTACCTACCTACTTAATACAGATTGGCTTTTTTTCCATTGTTATTATGGGAGAGAGGGAGATTATGAAAAGAGGCCATGCTTTCCCTTCTTAAAGCCAATATCCGTCTCGTCAGGGCGAGGGTGTTTTTCAAAAAGTATTGTAATTGTAATTTCACTGTTGTTTCAGAGCTCTTGATATTTATCAACGAAATAAACTAAGCTTCGTCCAAATTTGAGTTTGGTGGTCACAGATATATTAATTTTGAGAAAAGATTATCTCTATCTCTTTCTAAAGATACTCATGTGTTTGCACTTTCTTTTATTTCTATCAGATACTCGCCTAGAATTCGTGGGTTTGATTTGAGAAACAGCAGAGCGGTTGAATAAGTTGACAATGGTCAAGTTCAAGATCAAAGCCCTGAAAAAGCCCACAATAAAATCTAAGCTGTTGGAATAGATGTGAAATCTTCCTGTGATGGGTTCCCGGGTACAGCTACATTCCTCGCAATTTCAAAGCGAATAAACTAGCCAAATAAGGCACCGGAAAGAGTATCTAGTTGAAAACAGAAATTTAACGTCTGCTTCAATTTAACTGCTTATCCCCGACTGCATTTATAGCTGCTTACGATCAGTGGAATGAAATCAGCACGTGCACATTTGACAGTGATTTGGGGTTTGATTAAGAAGTCCGGAGCTTAATTACATCATTCACCCCTCTTATTCAATAAAATTTGTAAAAACAGGCTGAGTTTGAATACCTCTATCATTTCATCTGATCTCGCTCCAAAACGAGAAGCTTGAGGTTTGACTGTGAAATTGCTTAAGGCAGCCCGTCTACCTCCCTCTTCAAAGATGTCAGGTGTGCCGCAGTCAGCTATTATTTCCATCCACAACTAGCAGAGAGCTTGGGTTTCTAGTTTATGTTCATGCAAGTAACTGAAATTTCATTCGATATGATTGACTATGAATTGCTCTTATACAAGTTTTATAAAGCTGGTTTCAGAGGAACAACTTATGAGTTGTTTTGGTAGGCTAGGGAACAGAAAGTAAACAAATAGTAACTGGAGTTTTCAGCACATCACTTGTGTTACAAAATGGAGTTCCACAAGGTTCTGTATTTGGTCGACTATTGTTTCTTTTTAATGTAAAATTCCCTCTTCTATCAAAATTTTAAGGGTAACCAACCATAAAGCGTTTGCTAATGATATAGCCTTTACCTAGCCGTCATTGTTTGAATGCATTATAAGTATAAACGAGGATTTACGACTTGTTAAAAATGCTGGGGCGGTTCTTACAAAAAAGCTTTAACCCACAATCCCCTCCTTGCTTTCTCCTCTGGGTGTAAGGCTGCATTATAAACTATAAGCGTTTAAATTTTTTATTCAATTTATTTTCAAACGTCAATCTTGACGATTGAGCGCAATTTGAATAATTGAATTGAATTTCGCTTAAATGTGAAAAGACGAAGTTTAAGTTTGCCGAGATTTTACCGAATGTCTAGTTGCTGTGGTAATGAATTTATGTCTATACAACCTCCTTTTGGAACCAAGAAGTCACGTTTTAACGTCAAATACGCCCCCAAAAAGAGGGCGTAAAAAAACATTAAGAAGTTAATTATTAAGAAAAACGTTGCCTTCGTTTCTTTTGTTATAAAGTTTTCATTTTGAATTGTAAGAATATCGCAACATGCTTAATTTGGGTCTAAAACTTCCCAGATTTTTCGGAAAACCTCGTTTCCAGCCCGTCACAAGTTACCTAGTCCCTAATTTGGGACAGCGAACAGAGCTGACTACTCTAAATAATTGAATCCTCCACATTCATATCCCGCAATTTAGTTAACTTCTCGCCATGAAGGCCGAGCGGGAGTAATAGACAAATCCTCATCTGCTGCGTCATTAGCTACCTGCCAATTATGACAGCAATTAGTGTTCATCATTGCCCCCATAATCGTCGAGCAATTTTGATAGCTTCAAGTACACATAATATTTCCCTTCCTGACATTCATACTCAAATTAAATGATCCGTCGTTAATTTTTGTTTTCTTTTTTTTTTCACAATAAAAGAATGAAAAGCCATTAAACTACACCTTCCTGTTGAAACTCAATTAAATTTATTTCGAAAAAAAAAAAACAAAAATATTTGTTGTTTTGTTGCGTCTATGGACTATGACAAATGACAATGTCAACTGAGTGTTTGTGGCGTTTGTTGCACACGCATCTGGCATTTGAAACCTCGATTTGCTTCAGTGTAGCATGAAACCACCATAAATAGCTCCTAAGTTGAGCTAAACAAGTAACAAACTGATCAGCAGACCGACCGACCGACCAACCGACTGGCTGATCATCATCATCAGCATCGTCATTTGAGACAGAGTCGTGAGCTGCTGCATAGAGTCTGTCAGCGTGGCAATGACATAGTCACACAATTCTCGGAGGACGGTGATGGTTGCGCGGCGGCGTCATCACTGAATTGATTAAACTCAAAAGGCTACTCTAACTGAACCGAACTGTGACTGACTACAAACATCCGGAGACTGCTGCTAACGCTAAGCTGTGTTGTAAAGCTTGTAATTTCATTCATGAAAAGTCATATGGTAGGTACCTATACCTACCTCGCCGCTACTGATTCCAAACCGATTTCTGACTATATCTGGTCATAGATTCACGAGGTCATCGTTCGGTTTTTTTTTGTTGTTGCTTGAATGTCGACTCTCGAATGTTTTTCGATACATTGTGGTTTTTGGGTCAGTCAATCCTACCTGCTGAGTTAAATTGATGCAATAACTGCTCATAATTTCAATGAATCGTTCGTTGGATTGGATCATTTTGTTTGATGTAAACGCGATGACTAATCTGATCATGATGATGACGATAGGTCCCCCTTCGCCTCATCAATGGCACAGATTGTGGCGATGGCGATGGCGATGATGATGACGCAGCTTGGTGGGAATCTTTGGGTGTGGAATTCTCATTTATTTTATCTGTGCGTGTCTGTTCGGTTGTTTTATTTTTGCTGCTGTGCTATGTCTGGAGAGTTCAGTCATTTTGTTTATTGGGTATTTTGGATTATTTAAATTGTCAACAACGGATACGGATTTCCTGGAAAAATAAATTGCAATTGAATGTGGAGTCGAGTGTGCAATGTGCATTGAGGTCATAGTTCTGTTCCCGTGGCACTTGGGTTGATTGAAGGCGACGCAATAAATTTCAAAGAGCACTCACTACAAAGTTTGAATGAATATTTTATGTAGTATCTCAAAACAGCTCCTAAATAGGTAGGTACATACGTTCCCTTTAACTTTAATTGTTCGACTTATAGAGGTTGCAATTCGGACTAAGTTAGTTTTACAGAAGTCCAAAAGAAACATTATACAGCTCTGGACTTTTATAGGTTGCATTTAAACAGAAAAGTAGATAAATTTTGCTCATTCTAAAGACCATTTGTGAAGATCCTTTTGCAACTGCGCTTTGAACACTTTTAGCGAGAGCAAACTTTTTGTTCAGTCATTTCACCCCTTTTTCGACCAACCCTACAAAACCTTAAAATAACATCGAGTATTGTGACCATAGAAAACCCAGTCACCAATGGACGGTCTTACTAGAGATGCCGGCAGACCCAACACTTAGGTTCCGATCCCCAAAAAACTTCCTATTATACCAGTATGGCGCAGAACCCAAACAAGACTCAGGGTGTAAGGTCTTCCAATAAAGTTCAGAGAAAGCTTGAGTTATAGCTTCGAGAAAGGCGAAAGCCTTGGATTGGGATATAGGCGCACGTCTTATATTCTCGCATTGCACAACGAATCCAGCAACAGACCCCTGACCGGTTTGGAGCCATCCGTGAAAATACGATGGCATTCAATCCATGCTTCAGAGTCTGACCAAGGCATTCCGTTGCCTGTGGTAGTTTTTTCGCAGAAGGATTTCTGTTGTCATTGCGTCAGACGGCATATCCATAAGACAGGGGTCAAAGGATAATTCTCGAGCAAGTTCTTCAAAATTCCAGTGCGCATGGTACCAAAGGCCACCTCTCTTTAAGCGAAAGATGGTTTTTAGCGTACATCCCATGATATATAAGACAAGGGGAGGAAGATTCATCAAAGCATCTAGAGCAGAGCCCGGGGTGCTAGGGAAGGCCCCTGTGCAGCTGAGACAAGCCGTTCTTTGGAGTTTGGCAAAAGCAGCAGTAACACGTTTCCGCGAAAGCCTGTTCCACCAAACAACTGATGCGTATGAGAGTAGCGGTCTAATCATGGCCGTATAGATCCAAAGGACCCGTTTTGGAGACAAGCCCCATTTCTTACCAAAAGCGCCTTTACACTGCCAGAAAGTCGACAGCGCTTTATCGGTTTTCGATTCGACATGTTTGGACTATAGAAGTTTTTTATCAAGGATTACACCCAGATATTTGACTTCATCGGATATAGGGATGGTGACACCTTTAAGCACGAGATGGGACAGGCCAGTGATGATTCTCCTTCTCGTAAAGAGAACAACCGTGGTTTTAAGAGGATTCACTGAAAGCCCATTACTTGTGCACCAGACATCGATCAAATCCAGGGATCTCTGCGTTTGAGAGCAGACAGCCCCTAGATTTGAACCTAGATTTTGGCGACATAATCCGCATAAGCTTGAGTGTAGTTTCCAGGAAAGTTGAGAGTCGTAAGCAGAGAGTCTACCACCATACACCATAGGAGGGGAGACAGAACACCACCTTGAGAGCAGCCCCTATTTACCCCTGTTATGACGCACTTGCCACAATCTGCATCCGCTACCAACGTCCTGTACATTAGCATTGCTTTAATCCACAACACCAAAGTTTCATCTACACCATGCTGTCTGGCTGAGTTACACATACTGTCAAAGGTCGCATTATCAAAAGCACCCTCAATATCGACGAAAATGACCAACGCGTACTCCTTCCGGTCAAGAGCACTATCAATCCTACCAACAAGGTTTTGAAGCGCAGTCTCGCAGGATTTTCCGCGCTGATAGGCATGTTGCATCTCAGAGAGAGGATGTGATCGAAGAGCAACTTTGCGCACATGCAGCTCAAAAATTCAGACGGGATGAGCACTTGAGGATAAATTCCACGTCAGGTTTGGATGACCGTCTGATCGCACCTTAACTCCTGGTTCATATGTTACCTGCTGTCCTCTTGTTATGGAGGCACCTCTTGTCCTGGTTCGTAGGGTGGGTAGCTACGGTCCGATTTCGTCAAATGAAATGAATTTCGACGTAGAGATCCAGTCTGTGTGTTGACAGTGTAAGATTTTGAAACGGGCCTTGTTTTGCAATTGTTCCCCACTGCTTCATATCTCGAACCCAAACTGTATTCTCGCCTGGTTTGAATTCTTCCCTTCTTCGAACCCCCATGATGTCGGTCATAGTCGTTCGCCTGCTTGTCCTGTCTCTTTTCTTCAGCTTTAGAATTAGATTAGATCTCGAAGTAGGATTCGCCTTCCCATCAATAACTCGGCGGACTACTATCATTTGAAATCGGTGTAGCTCCGATATTCCATTATTTAGCTGCATTTTGATGGTTTTTACCATTGCTTCTATAAATCCGTTGCTCTGCGGGAATCGGGGACTAGACGTAACATGAGTGAAATTGCAAAGTTGAGAAAAGCTTTAAAAAAAACGACATTTTTGTTTTCGCAGAAACAGTGGAAGAACACAACGCACGACTACATGCGGTTCTTGAAAGACTTCAACAGAATGGAGCAACACTTAACAGGGATAAGTGTCTATGTCATATACCTGGGGCACCATATTGATGCGAATGGTATTCAGCCGAAAAAAAGTAAAATAGAAGCCATTGGGCTAGAACGATAAGGTCCATAAGACAGATGCTAAGTTCTTTGTTGATGGAATATATGAATTTCAAGATTAAATATCACGTCACTCGGGGAGCATACGATATCGTTCGCATCCTGCCATAAGAATTTGATGCGCCCTTTCAAAACATCACCTTCTCCATTTGAAGAGCTCTGCTGGTAAGCTTTTTTTATATTATAAAGGTTCCACCAAATAACTTTATTTTTTTTGAAAATCCTATAAAAAAAAAAAAGTGAATATTTTCTCAAATTTCTTTTTTTATTTGAAAGTACAATCCTTCCGGTTAACAATGGAAAATAATTTCATTCAAATGGCTGCCTCGGCTGGCCATGCAGTAGCCTACACGATCGGTCAAATTTTTAAGCACATTATCGATTGTGTGCAGCTGTATTTCACCAATGGCTTCACGAATATTGTCTCTGACATGTCGGCGTAACACTTATATTTTACGGCACCCCACAAATAATAGTCCAACAGTGTCAAATCGCAGCTCCGCGGTGGCCAAACGACATCAGCTCTGCGGCTGTTAATGCGATCTTCAAAAACAGGGCGCAAAACATCGAGTGTAGCTTCGGCTGTGTGGCACGTAGCGCCGTCCTGTTGAAACCAAATATTGCCAATATCCTCCTCTTCAACAAAAATTCGTTCAACATGGTCCGATAACGATCGCCATTGACTGTAACGGCCACTCCTTGCTCATTTTTGAAGAAAAATGGCCCAATTATGCCTCTGGAGCAAAATCCGCACCAAACAGTGACTCGTTTTGGGTATATCGGCTTTTCAATGTATGCGTGCGGGTTTTCTGTGCCCCAAATGCGACAATTTTGCCAATCGGCATCTTCTCTAAGTCGATCGCAGGCCCACTTAGCGAAGCGAAAACGCATTGGATGGTCAGTTGGCTTCAACTCCTGAACCAATTGGACTTTGTATGGCGTCGTACCAAGGTCTTTATGCAAAATTCGTCTCCGAAATGTTCAATTGTTGAGAACGACGTTGAATTGATGTTAATGGCGCTTCACGCACACTTTCTGCCACAGCAGCAAATTTCTCGGGTGTACGCACTGTTTTTGGCTTTTCACGCTTTGGTTTATCGATGAGGATGCCAGTTTCTTTCACTTTTTTCACAAGATAACGAACATACGGAGCTGACGGTGCTTCTCTTCTTCCAAAATCCGTACGCAATTTTCTGCAACATTACCATGATTTTCAAAGTAATGTCGCAATATTTCCCAGCGTTGTTCACGCGTTTACACAACCATATTCGTTCAGCGGAAGGATAAAACTAATTATCTGTCAAATCAGACATGAGCTAAGTGTTACCATTCGCGAAATAAGCACTAGTTGGGAAAAAAAACACAATAGATGGCGGACCATTTATATAGCTAAGCCAACCTCAACTATGCTGGACGTGAATTTTCTTCTCGCGCATCACAAATGCTGATTAAAAGGATCTACTAATCCTTGTGCGTCCCGGTCTTAAGACCAGCAGCCAGTTGCTTGGAGTTCCTCTAAAGTAGTTGGTCAAAATTGTACCACCTCTTACATAACCTACAAATCGCACCAATCTTAAGAACTAAGGCACGTGCCCACTTAATCCGGAAGTCACAACAAAGCACAATTAATCAAAATTGACTCATAATAATAATAATAGTGACATAAATACCATAGACAATCACAATAAATAAAGCTGTCGCACCGTCGCGTCGCCCACAACCTCAGCGAGAAGCTGCTTAGATCATATGCTAATTTGTGTGGCATAAAATTCATTCAAATGGAGAAAACACAACAATAAAATTGAAAGCTATTAAAAGCGAATGATATGTATTTAATCATCGAACGCACCCCAAAAACAAACAAACCCGACCCGACCCGACTCGACAGAAAAACAAAATCATAAAAACTGCACTTAAATTCGTGACATAACAGAAAAATCACAAAATCTCCCTCGCTCAAAACAAAACTCGTCCGACAAATTATAATCAGATGATTTCCGACATTCCTATATTTATTTGCATACATTTCGACGTTAGCACCCCCCAAAAAACCAGAACGAATAACTGACCAGCTTCAGAGATGCTGATTTTCATGGAATTCCATTTCAGATTATGTAAGCCCCCAAACCATCCATCGCTTCCCACAGAGTCAAAAAGTATCTGACGCATTCGCTGCTGCCACTTAGTTGCAATATGTACGAGTATCTACAAAGCATAAGATTTGCGTATGGCTGGCTGGCAAATAAATGCGGCACGTGTTGGGATTTGTTTAGTCAAGTGTTTTATGTTTGAATTTTAATAAACAAATAAAACAAAAGCAAAGCTATCACCGATCGATCGATAGCCAACATTCGCTAATAGTTGAATAAATAGAGTTAAACACCGCCGCCCGGTCGGTCGTCATTGGTTAAGTTACCCTTTGACGGATTTGCTTGCAGCAAGCAATGGCCTTTGCTTTGTCGATCGATTGCGAATGTATCTCAGTAATATTTGCTCTCCTGCTAAAAATATTATAATCTTTGCGCTATTTTTAGTGTTTATTTGTTTGTTTATTTAAGAAAATCATATATTTTTAGGTTTTTATTTAAACAAATATGCATTTGGCGAATTTATTAATTTCACGTGCATTTGTATCTTGTGAGTTTGTGAGTGGGATTAGCGCGACGACCGACGATGGGCGTGTTGAAGTCATAAATTTTTGAGATATTAAGAAATAGAGCTGAAACAACATGACCACGGACCGGATATCTCGTGGTTTTTTTTTTTTTTTATTTTGGGGGTGTGTGTGTCTCGCACGCAATATTTTTGTGTTTTTTTTTTTAATCATGGGGTGTGGATACTATATACCCAGTTGTTGCTGCCGACTTCTTTATCAGGGCTTCAAATCAGAATTGGAATTGGCACTTTATGATCACAGTCGACATGTCACGTGTGTGTTGTGATTGTGATAGAGAAATTAAGATCACATTACTCGTGTTAGCTGTCCTTGTGATTAGCACGAGAAATGGCTGAAATAGAAAAGATTGATTGATTAGGTGTGTGTGGTGTGGAGTATTAGACAGACAAGTAATAGATATGCACAGACAGACATATTTGCATGGATTTGTTGTAGCGAGACGGTGTCGTATGCGCGCGTGGCAGAATTGAACTTCCGGGCTATTTGTTGGTTGGAACTTAGGCTTAATTAATGAATTCTATCGATGAGTTTGACAAATGCTCGTGTACAGGGTGTTTAGTTGCCTCATAAAATCTATGAGTGTCTCCGCAAACTTGGGAATGCATCTCCTACCATGTTTGTAGGAGAAGACAAAGAAGGCTTTGAGTGAAAGTGAGTTTGGGTTAGAAGATCGCAAGGGGCTTATCGCAAGGGGCTTATCCCAAAACTAAAATAAAATATTGCCATAAATAAAACTGGTGCAACTAAAGGGTGTTTTTTTTAGAGGTTGGTTTTTGGAATAGAGATGACTCTGACATTTTGTGGTCAAATCTGGCAACTCTAATGTCATTTATGTTCAGTTTGGTTTGCCATTCCATAATGAACAGGTTGACAAATGAACAACGCTTGCAAATCGTGCAAATTTATTTCGAAAATAATGGTTCAGTTCGCGAAGTTTACCGCAAGCTTATTTTGGGTTAAATGCCTACGTCAACAAGCAAAATTGCCACATTTGGAGTGAAGAGAATCCACATGAGACCCTTGAAACGCCATTACATCCACAAAAACTGACTGTTTGGTGTGCTCTATGGGCTGGTGGAGTCATTGGGCCATACTTCTTCCGAAATGATGCTAGAGAGTCAGTTACCGTTAATGGAGACCGGTATTGAGCCATGATAACCGACTATTTTGTTCCCGCCTTGGATGGCATGAATGTGAGCGAGATGTGGTTCCAACAAGACGGCGCTACATGCCACACAGCGTGACGTGCGCTCGATTTCGACAGAAACATTCGATTTATTGACAGAAACATTCGATGAGCGCATAATTTCGCTGAATGGACCTGTCAATTGGCCACCAAGATCGTGTGATTTGACACCATTGGATTATATTCTTTGGGGATATGTGAAGTCGCTCGCCTACGCCAACAAACCAGAAACGTTAGGGGACTTGGAAGCCAACATTCGTGGCGCTATTGCCGACATACAGCCCAAATGTTTGAAAAAGTGGTTGAAAATTGGACCTCTAGACTTGTCTTTATTCGAACCAGCCGCGGCAGCCACATGCCCGAAATCATATTTAAACATTAATGGCATAAAATTATCCTTCCAATAAAGCCAAATTGATGGACATTAAAACGATTTTCTTGTGTTTTATTTCAATTCGAAGTTCTATGCCTTTTAAAAAACAACCTGTGTTAACGGAGTTATTTGCATTTATTTGAGTTAAGGTACACCAAGGTAAGTTTAGGTTAGGTAAGTTGGGTCGACGAGGAAGAACACTTATTGCCACTCATAGGCCCATTATGAAACCATTCCGTGGGGGATACCGGAATGCCGGCTTCCCTAGTATTTCCTTCTTTCCGTTTGTGACTAAACAATTCTATCAAGCCATCCTGATGTCCCCAGAAGCCTATAAAGATTAGAGAGTGAGACATCTGACAATTCTTCTGTTCTCAAGTGACATAGACCCAGTGACAGAGTTAGTGAGGTGAGCCTCTAAAAATGTCGCCATATGCTTGAGATTTAATTTAATGGTGGGGCTTACGAGAAAATGATGGCCAATTACAGCACCTTTCAGCATAGACTGTAAAAGTTATTGGTTAAATTTTTATTATATTCTGACCATAGATATCTCACAAGTGCTTATAGATTTTCACATGCTATTGGCTTTCATTCTGATGTTGTATTCCACTCGTTCACTGAGATTGCAGAGTGGCGGTTCGAACGACCGAAGTGCCTGGTCATGATCCATTTTAGATCATTTTCTTGCTAGACCGTCGGCCATCTTGTCGCCGGTTACGTCCATAAGTCCGGGAACTCAGCGGAGACATACCTTGCCTTAAGTTTTATTCGAAAAGCATTAACTGACTTTATGGCCGGTTGGCTGTCAATCTTCTTCTTCTTCTCTCCATTTAAAGACGAGATTATGATCAGGGTTATAGGGATCATAATCCTCCCACTTCATTCCTACTGGTCCGGGTCCGCCTGTGGGGTTCGCCGACCGCTTGGCTGTCAATGAATATCAAATAACTGCCAGACCCCCAGTTTTGAAACTGCTACTTAGATCAGGGAGTCTGATGGAGCTGTGTACATTTAATTCCCATGGGAATAGACCGGCACCTGTGCCACAATCCATCTTCGATCCATCTGTATAAATAGATTTCATTTTCATTGAGTTCTTCCCTGCTCGGAAAGCAGCGGAAGAATGGCCTGTCAAAATCCATGTCAGTTGGCATGTAGTCGGAGCTAACGTTGTCTCTTGTCTCCTGCATACATTCTTAGATTCTATGCGGGCCCTAAGGGACCTGGGTTCTAGCTGACTCTTTGGCTTATCCTCAAGGCGCTCTTGGCAACTAATTCATACAAATATTAGATAAAGTGTAGAAAATATAGAAATATTTAAAAAACGCTTATGATTTCGTTCTTATTGCACCGGTTGTTCCTATGCATGCTAGGCTGTGTATTTTCGTCAATAACTTATGACTGGTTGATTTTTCTTCAGCTTGCCACCAGACTGTATTGCCATATGTGAGTATCGGTCATAAATCCACAAAATTATTTCGGTGTTTGGTCCCCACTACCTGCCGAAGACCAACCGCGTCTTACTTACTTCACAATCTCCACCAACTTAAGAGGAATTCCCTTAAGCTGGTGGCTCGAATTATGGTATGTTCCTTTTATTTGTAAGCAATATAAGCTCGGTCTTTTGGGGATTTGACCTAAGACCACATTGTCCAACTTTTTTTTGGACATCACACATCACTGCACACTCGGATGTGCGTTGACTAAGACGTGGAACCTACGTCAGATGCAATTGGAAATTCACTGGAGGGTAAACACTTTATGGGAGTTTCTTTCAATTTAGTATGCTAGAAAAATATGGCACGCTACTGATTTTTACAAAGCTTCCCCATAAGACGTGTACTGCCAGTAATGCGAGAAAGCGATGAAACTGTTAAGGTACATGTTCGTATGCAGACTGCTGTCTCGCTTTACTGCGCGCACGTGCATAGAGAGTTTTATCGCTTCTGTTCTCCAAATAAACCCACCCCTGCCACCTGTTAAAATCGAATGCGACTTTTCTGGCTCCCGTTTTTCAGCACATTCATACAACGAGCTATTTTTCAACGTCTTGCGTTCTCGTCGGTTCTTCAGAATTGTTTTAAAAGTCTCAAAAATAAGTCTCTTGATTAGTGTGGATTTTTCTACGAAGTTCAAGCAGTAAATTCCTTCACCAAACGCTGACTTCAACCATCGACATGCACCTGCCGGCTTTTTAGTCTTTACCATGTTTAGTCGATCTCGCGTGATGTGATTGAAATGTCTCCATTATCTTACTTTACCACATGAACTTGCGCATGTGCCACTAAAAAATAATAGGTCCACGATATAAATATACAATCAATCGGAATTTTTTTTTTCTTATCTACCGCCAAAAACATACACGTGAATCGGAAATGGAAATATTTCCTTGCGCATTCCATGGAGTATGTCAACCAGATAATTCAAGACACTTCGATAAGATTCTCACATTCTCATTGTGCGCACTTAACAAAATAAAAAAAAAAATAAAAAATATTTTTCATAACATTGACCCGATCAAAGACATAAAAGTTGGCGTATTCCCGATTCTATCTGAAACCATAAAAAATTTGAAAGACTCATGCAGCCAAAATCAAAGTTGAAGTGACTCGTGTTTTGTTGTCATACACGAAATTGGTACTCGAACAATATTCAAGGTTTTTGTTTTTATTTTTATTTTGTTTGCGGTTGTAAAATACTAGAGCGTTTCCCCAGCGACCCTTTGGATTGTTAGACTCTTTGAAAATGTTCCCTATTCTGTTGCAGCTTTGATGACTTTAGTTGAACTTTTGTTTTAATTTGGTTAGGTTAGGTTAAGTTAGGAGGGCAGTCTTGCAGCAGATGCAATTTTCACCCAGAGGCCGTGAAGGCCCATTGTGAATAAGAACATGGGGCTAACAAAACCACTTCGATCTGTTGAGGAATTTTTTTGTTTTTTTTTTTTTGTCGGAGGTTGCTGCTATCCGATGGAGCGCTCAGACACAACTACAGGTCGATTGTACTACCATTCAGACACCTTACATTAATGTACTTAGTTTTCCCGTCTTTCGAAGAAAAACGAGAAGGAGCTTCAGTGATGAAGAGCTTAGATGTTCGGCACTCACCACGTCAGCCCCGAAGATCCGCCACCTGATGCGAGCATAGGCCGGACAACTGCAGAGAAAGTGTTCTGCTGTGTCATCCTCCTCACCGCAAGCAGGACAGGTAGTGGTGTCGCTTAAGCCCAACACATTTAAGTGTTTAGCAAAAGCTTGGTGGCCCGAAAGGACGCCTACAAGCAGCCTACAGTCGATTCTCCTCAGAGATAGAAGAAAAGATGCTGACCTTTTGCAAATGTCCGGGCGCAGTAGTTTGGTCTGTCTATATCCCCCGAAATTGCGCCACCAAATCTTGTGTTCACGAGAAACCCAAGAATCGATAGAAGACATGACTAAAGATGCAGGCAGACCCAACACAGGTTCGGGTCCTGAGAAAACTTCTTCTGAACCTTGCCTAGCAAGCTCATTCGAGATCTCATTTCCCTGGATGCCAATGAGACCTGGTACCCCAGACAAGATTCACGGTGTTCAGTCTTCCGACCAAATTCAGAGAAAGCTTGAGTTCTAGCACTAACTTGGACGAGGTAAGAGGGTTTGGCAGCGCTTTTAATGCAGCTTGGCTATCACTGCAGATGCAAATGCCTCCAGCCCTCCACCTGTTGTTCACAATATAGCGCATAGCCATTAGGATGCCAAAAATCTCCGCTTGGAAAACAGATGCAAGGGTAGTAAAGTCGTATATCATCGCGTTCCACAAAGACACCAGCACCAGACCCCTGCCCGGTTTGGTTCAGAGTCTGATCGAAGCCATTCCGTTACCTGTGGAAAGTTTACGTGGTAGTTTTTTCGCAGAAGGATTTCTGGTGTCATTGCATCAGACGGCATTTCCATAAGACAGGGGTCAAAGGATAATTCTCAAGCAAGTTCTTCAAAATTCCAGTGCGCATGGTACCAAAGGCCACCTCTCTTTAAGCGAAAGATGGTTTTTAGCGTACATCCCATGATATATAAGACAAGGGGAGGAAGATTCATCAAAGCATCTAGAGCAGAGCCCGGGGTGCTAGGGAAGGCCCCTGTGCAGCCGAGACAAGCCGTTCTTTGGAGTTTGGCAAAAGAAGCAGTAACACGTTTCCGCGAAAGCCTGTTCCACCAAACAACTGATGCGTATGAGAGTAGCGGTCTAATCATGGCCGTATAGATCCAAAGGACCAGTTTTGGAGACAAGCCCCATGTCTTACCAAAAGCGCCTTTGCACTGCCAGAAGGTCAACAGCGCTTTATCGGTTTTCGATTCGACATGTTTGGACCACAGAAGTTTTTTATCAAGGATTACACACAGATGTTTGACTTCTTCGGATATAGGGATGGTGACACCTTTAAACACGAGATGGGACAGGCCAGTGATGATTCTCCTTCTCGTAAAGAAAACAACCGTGGTTTTAAGAGGATTCACTGAAAGCCCATTACTAGTGCACCAGACATCGATCAAATTCAGGGATCTCTGCGCTTGAGCAGACAGCCCCTAGATTTGAACCGACAGAAAGAACGGTGACATCATCCGCATAAGCTTGAGTGTAGTTTCCAGGAAAGTTGAGAGCCGTAAGCAGAGAGTCTGCCTATATAGGAAGGGAGACAGAACACCACCTTGAGGGCAGCCCCTATTTACCCCTGTTATGACGCACTTGCCACAATCTGCATCCGCTACCAACGTCCTGTTCATAAGCATTGCTTTAATCCACAACACCAAAGTTTCATCTACACCATGCTGTCTGGCTGAGTTACACATACTGTCAAAGGTCGCATTATCAAAAGCACCCTCAATATCGACGAAAATGCCCAACGCGTACTCCTTCCGGTCATGGGCACTATCAATCCTACCAACAAGGTTTTGAAGCTCAGTCTCGCAGGATTCCTCTGTTGAGGAATAGTTTTATGTCTGATAGAGGTCCAGGAATTCGAAGAACCGTGCTCCCATGCATGATGAGCGGCATTCTTGTAGAGCTGGGAAGTGGCGTAGAAGATGTTCCACGGACTCTATTTCCTCCTCGTCTCTGCAGCATTTGCAAAGAGCCCTAGCGTTTTAGCCATGTTTCCTATTAATACCCCGACGAGCATCCGGATTTGACTTCTATTAAGAGAGACTAGCGACATTGATCTTTTTGTATCAACAGCTGGCCACAGACTTCGGGTTGTGACGCAACCGTTGGTCTTGCTTCATAGTTTCTTAGCCAATTGTGTGGAGATGCCACTGATGATGTCATAGGGTTCATATCAGAGCCGTATCTGGGCAATTCGCCCGCTTTTTCGTTTACTTCCACCCCAACGTGTACAGGAACCCAGCAGAGTAGAACTGAGTGATGACGTTTAGCCTTGAGTGCCAAGAGGCAATCTGTTATAGACTTCGCATTTCCAAGGTTGCAGCCGATTGCTTTAAGTGCCGCTTTAGACTGCACCTTGGTCAGGTTCTTAAGATAGGATTTGGTTTTAACCGCCTCCCACCAAACAACTGAACCGTAGGTAAGAATAGGTCTTACAATCGCGGTGAACAGCCAGTGCACAATGTTCGGTTGTAAGCCCCCCCGGTTGTAAGTTTATTCCAAAGGTTTTTCTAGATGCAGAAGTCCTTTCTTCATTCTTTTTTCAGTATTTCGTTTCCATTTCAAATTGGAGGTGAATACTACACTTGGTCTCGGTTAAAAGATGAAGTCGAACACCTTTAAGCTTCGGTGGGTGGCACTTGGGTACCTTATATTTCGTGGTGAACGAGTGAGTTTGGTATTTTTCGGATTGGAAATGTACTTTCCTGTTATTAGTACGACTATGTCTTCCGCATGAGTGACTATCTTAACACCTCTGCTGACAAGGCATATAAGAATTTTGTTAATCGGGATGTTCCTCAGTAAACAGATAGGACTCCCCCTTGCGGTGTTCCACGATTAGCGCTTTTCTTAATCGCACAGTCCCCTAGGCTGCCGTTAAGCATAGTTCTAACCCAGTTTGTCAGAAACTGTGACATATGGGGATTTTTCCGGCTTTTGGACCATTATGCCCTTAGCTTAGCTAGAAGTGCTTTCCTAGGCAACTCTTTTAGGACCTGTCCCGTAATTAAATCTTATCCAGGAGCTTTGTTTAGTTTAAATTTTTTTATTTCATAGCACAGTTCAGCCAGTGATACACTTTTAATTTTAAAATTGGCAGGTATCCCCTTTAAGGTCATATCTTCGATTAGCTCTTGACCGTCAAAGGGCTTAAGCGTTTCTAAGTGATCGGCAAAAATTTCGGCTTTTTCTTTGTCTCGTTTCGCCCATTCGCCATTATTTTTTCTGATAGGAGGCGCTTGCGATTTTGGCTTTTTGATGCTTTTTATAGCTTTCCACAACGAGTAGTTCGAACTCTTGTCCGCGGTGAGACCTTCAAGGTATGAAGAAAATTCCCGGAATTTTAAAAGTCCTGTATCTTTTCTTTTCGAGTTCAAATGGAGTTTGAAGAGACACGTTAAGATCGATTTTATTTTCGCAGTCTTTTCTAAAGGAGTCGCACTTAGTTGATACGCTAGTATGTCTAGGTGGGGCCTCCTTTTTCAATAAGCAACCTCTTATTGTCAGAATGATAGGCGAGTGATCAGAAGACAGATGGAAACATTCTTCAATTTTAACAAAGCTTTCGTAAAAGTCTACACCATCGGATTCGTGGAGAATTTTTCCTTTTGGTGAAATGCATCGTGAACCCCAGAAGTTGTGTTTTGCATTAAAATCAAATTTTTCTATCTTTTCCCTTGGACGGATATATATAGACGCAATTCCATAAGTTTGTCTATTATTTTGTACACGAACTTTAATCATTTGAATATTAACTTGCTCGATTTTTGTGAGGATATAATGGTTTAGTTTGGTAAAAAGCTTTAAAATATTTCCACAAATTGGGGAACCTCCTGCCTTCGATGTCACAATAAACAACTCGACAGGGTTCAGTAGATAATAGATAACTTGTCAACAAACCTCAAGTATTCATTGTAAACATGGTCTTAAAAATAACTTCACGTAACCCGCTAAATATAGGTTCTGCTACCTCGAAATGTGTCACACAGTAAATCCCCGCAGAAAAACCATTTTTAACCCTTATTGCGTCTTTATCTACTTCGCAACGCAAAAACACAGATAACAACAAAACAATTAGGAGGAGTAAGAAAGGAGGAATGCGATGGATGTAAACAAAAAAAAACGGTGTTCCTTTACAAGAAAATAAAAACCCATTTCACGCCGAGTCCAGTGACTCAAGCGAAAAGAAGAAGCGGTACACCTTTTCAATATTTACAACTTAATTGATTGAGGTAATAAGTTTTATACAACGCGGTCTCTTAAATAGGCTCTCTGAACGATGCGACAGGTTTATTTACTCAATTGACAGGAACGCACATCGGCTTCATTTCTAAGTTTGAAAACAACCAAAACCCCTATCTTATCGGCATTGCCTGAAGTATCTACTACCTACATCTAGATGCTCTTGTTGTACATTGCAACGACGAACCTTTAGCCCCCCGATTTCGATTAGAATGTTTTCGTTTTGTTTTCTTGTTTTGTCTTATCTGCCAGATTTATTATTGTTTTGATATATTTATTGCGCGATTGTTACAAATTTTTTTTTTCGTCTTTTATTGCACAAATAAAAATAGACAGAAAATAATAATAAAAAAAAACAAAAACCGACGTGTTTAATCGCAAAATAAAGAAAACTGTCGCGTGCCATAAAAAAATTTATGAACAAATAATTTGAATGTCAGAAGTAAGACCTGACTGATATGAGATAACCATGCCGGCTAATCGTCAGTGTGATACTTCTAGAGGCTTCTAGTTTCGATTTCGATTGTGATTTAAGTTGGGACGACAATTGAAGGTTAGAAAAGTGAGACATCGAGACATGAACAACGAACATGGTGATGGTGAATGGAAATGGGTCTATGTTGACTGTGATTTTTCCACTCGGGATTTGGTATTTTTCCTTTCGTTTCTTGTTGTCGGGAGACGAGTGAAAGATTTATAGTTTAATAAAAGCTTAGGTTAGAATTTGTATTGCTTATTAAATGGCAGCCAACTAGCAACTTTGGCGCTTGACAAATTAGGTCATTTTTATCCCCTTTTAAGTGGTGTCATACAATTTTCAGGATTTATTGGGACATAGCAGCGGGCTCAACAAATTTCAATTCTTCAACATGAGTAGTTTCTAAGTTACAGGGCTCCAAAATTAGCTACAATAGTGGCTTACTGACTGACACGTCATCAAAACTATGGAGCACTTCCAATCATCGTAGAACCTTGGCACAGTAATAGGATTGGCGGAGTACCTACACGCAGGGAAAAATCTAACATTTGTGATTTTCCATTCTTAACGCAGCCCCCAAAAGAGGTTAACATTTTTTGACGGTTCTTTTTTAGATCTCAATACTTTTTGTGGCTGACATGTAAGGGAAAAGCGGTTTTTGTATCGGAGAAAATGGCTCTTTTTTAACTTCAATGTCGATAATTCTGAAGTTATGACGAAAACAAAAAAAAGTACTTTGTGGGGTCTTTTTGCACCCCACCCCAAATTAAAGTCCTTTAAAGTATCAAAATGTTCCGAGTAGGTTAGAAAACATAACTGAAATTCTCCCATTAATTTCATCATCAATATCTCCACTGATGGTTCGAAGACGGAGAAGGGAGTTTCAACTTGACGATGACTTCATCTACATAAGAACAGCAATTTCTCTCTAGCGATAGTAAGAGATCGAAGACCCTATAACTGACTAACTGGACACTGCAACACTGCAACCAGCAAAAAGTCTGGAAATTTTAACTAATCTTTTTCGGAAGCTGCAGAGATGAATGGTAAATAGCTTGCTGCGAGTAGGAATAGACACCCCTATCACGCCTAAAGATATTAATAAACAGATCGATACTTGGCTATTCACAATGGGACTGTAACCAGCCCTCCCAACCTAACCATACCTATCCCGATTACAAAAGTTGTTTGTTGTTTTACAGGCGGATAACTTTAAATTTATATGCGACGCATACTGTTTTTTAAATATCCATGAAATTAGCCAATTAACCGGTCCATTTCATGAAACTAATAGCACGCCAAATGTTTCTTTCAGTCCATAAATTGTATCGCGCGCTGTGTAGCATGTGGCGCTGTCGTAATCATGATGATGATGATGATGTATGATGATGATGATGATGATGATGATGATAGGTAGGTTTTGGAGACCCAATACATACTTTGTGTAAATTGTTCGCCTACAATTCACCCTAAAGCTGATACCCTAACTGAAACAATGATTTTTTTGAATAATAAATCTGTTTCTAGTTTGCATGTAACTATTCTTCTCAATGGAGTAGCAGGATGAGTGTAACCAAAAAATGTTGTGGGGATGCCCGTCTGAAATTTGTTTGAACCAGTAGTACCTAGATATTGCCTCAGATTTAAAAAAGTAACGAAAAGTTGAGTCGGCGATGGATTTGGTAAGTCCAAAAAAAACAATAATGTTTGCTTACCTAGTTTTCCTACCTTTTTACTATTTTTACTGTTTTTAATTCACACAACGCACACCCATGTCAAGTTTTAGGCTTCTAGGTCAGCTCTACTTGGCCCTGGCCCGCAATAGCTTTTTTGGTGACAAAATCCTCTCTCAAATATCGTATCTGCGAATAAGTGTGAACCACAGAGGGTCTTGTTGATTTGTCAAAAACATGGAGATTGTTTGATGTTTTCAAATAACATCCCGATGACATGTTCTTTAAAATGGATTTTTGGTCGGTCCTGTCATCTCGAACATATAGCCGAGCCAATGTAGTCCTTATTCACTATTGAATCCTGTCCTCCATGTTTCGAAAACTGAAGCTGTGTAGCAGTAGTTTCCTAGGGTAATTCTTCGCTGGAACTCCATTAAGTTGTCATTCATGCAATCAATGAACTCCTTAACCACCTCACAATTGCTGCTATTGAAAGTAATTTGTTCGCTTCTTCGAAATTTAGCCGAACACATAAGAGCTTCATCAAAATTCTGAAGAGAGTGAATTCATGGGCCTTCTCTTTCCGTCAACTATGTGGACGTTTACTCGACGCATAACACGCAATCGATTCTATGGGTATAAGGGACCTTACGCTGAATACCCATATGTCGGCGCCTGCATACTCTTAGGTTCCTTAAGTCATTTAGAGCTGACATTTTTCCCTAAAATATATATTTTAAAAAGGTGGAGATTAATTCTATGACAGTAAAGTACTCCTCCGTTGCCTTGCAAAATTTAGCCAAGCATAACAAGGTAAAATTTAGGTTGGTACCGGGCCACCGAGGTATTGCAGGAAATGACTCTGCAGACAAGCTAACTAGAGCTGAGTCTATTGCAGTCAATTGGGCTGCTGCTTTAAGGCTTAGTTACTGGGAAAGTGTTCCGGGTTTAGGACAAAATTAATTAAACCCTACGCCTACAAGGAAATCCTGCTGTTAACTAAGGACTACATTATGAAGCTGGTGGGCTTCCTCACACGCCACTGCGGCTTGAAGTATTAGCTTCAAAATTGACAGATAGTCAACTCTACATGATCCTGTCAAGCAAACATTCTTTTTCTTTTGTTGTATCTGCGGATACGTGTGAATCACAGAGGGTGCTGTTGAATGTCAAAAAATCGTGTTAAAAGACACATGAATTTTTTTTCCAAAATGGATTCCGTGACGCAGAAATGCTAGTGTGCGTGAACTGGCTCAATTTGATTTGTATTCAAAAACGTATACAGATGCAGTTCTACGCCTTTTTCAAGCAAACAAATAAAAGTCAACTCCTCTCAGTTGACTTTCTGGTTAATTACTAATCTGCGGTCAAGGAAGACAAACTGAGGCTGAATGAATGAATAAGCTGGAATCTGGTTGCAAACAAAAAATTTCTCTCACACCAACAAACTATATGTCCATCCGAAAACTATTTCGCAAATACCCCACGGAAGACGACATTTTTTTTACATGTCTCTTTGGATCGGTTTTATCGCTTTTAATTGCATTTTTATTTTTCGTACTTCAAGCCGAGGATAAGTATGAGATGGGATTTTCCATAAAAAAAAAAAAAAAAACAACCAAAGTCATGAAAATTCCAATCACATCCGGTTCCTCGGCAATCACGAAACTCTTCACACGACAATTAAACCGGCGGCGACGACGACGTTCTCTGACTCACGGTAACGCGATTTTTCTTTTTTTTTTTTCTTTTAATTTCTTAGATTTGAATGGAATACTAAATCTGCATGGAAAGTTATTTTTCGCAATTATACTGCATACACTCTTTCTTTGTGCGCATTCGTTCGTTCGGTCGTTCGTTCGTTTGGCGTACTTAATTCGTACTCGTGTCGCAGATCGTCGCATAGTACACTCTCATCGTATGTATCTGTAGTAAGTTCAAATAGAGATACAAAAAAAAAAAAAAAACAGAAAAATTCATTCATAAAAAAGTGAACGGAAATTGAATGGGAAGTGGATGTAGTTTCGTAGATTCGCAAGTGCACTCTACCGCGAGATAGTGGGAACGACAAAATGTGTGTGTACATCGTTAATTATTGTGTCGGCCTCGAATAAAAAAAAAACAAAACAAAAAAAAAATAACAATGTACCCGAAGCAGCATGGTGAGATACTCGCGTATCTACACGATACACGTAAGATTTGCGCGCGGCAACATCACAAAATTAAGTAATACTACCTTGCCTATCTGATGAAAATATTCACTTATCCGCAAGTGGGTGGTTGCTTGGGTACGGTAAAACGGAAGAATAAACAAAATAAATAGAAATTAATTTTAATTCATTCCGCAACCTTGTCAACTGCATAACGATCCGATGAGGTGGATTGAAAAAAAAAAAATATTCACAACAATCTATCTGCACGTAGTATGCAGAAGAAGAGAAATTTGATGGCAGCTTGTGTGTGGTGCGCCAGCGATCATAGCTCAAGCGAAAAGTTGTAAATTTTACGAGCGAAAAGAAAAGAAAATCCCAAATCTAACAAACCGAAAACGAAAACGAAAACGAAAACAACAATCAAAACAAACGCAACGCATAATTGGATGTTTTACTGCTGTAGCTGTGGTGGGGGCGTATCATCGAATTCAAAATAGAAATTCCCGCTAATGAGTGACTGACGATGTGACTCATATAGCCGTGACGAACACGATATGAATGGACAGACAGAGGCTATCACTTCCAAACAGAGTGGTGGACGTCCTTTGCTCTGTTGTGTCTATGTTTTGATGTTTTGCTTTTTGTTGGCGTTTTTCATTGAAATCAGACTTTTTTCAAGGGTTAAGCGTGTGTCGGAAATTTTCTACAGAAAATGCGTGCTAAACGCGTGATAGCTAGCTACAGCTAGCTCTCGCTTGCTTTACGCTTTAAGTGGCTGCGTATAGGGTAATCTTTGAACGGCGAGGCGAGCAATAGGGAAATGACATGGCATTTGTGATCTCAATTTTTATTTGAATATTTAGCGGTAGCGGGAATAGAGATTTCATGGTCGAGGTGAGGTTCCTTGTTCAACAGCATAATGGTGTCACAAGAGATAAGGAACACACGTGCAAGTTTTAGAAGGAATTTTGCTTTAGAAATATAGTTGCCTCTTGCAATCTCAACAAACAAATAAACCGTTAAAAAAAGAATAGATTTTTCAGGGACGATGAAGAGTGACTAACTAAAATGTTGGAAGGATATTAACTCTTTCACTTTGCTGAATCCTTACTAGTTTGATTGCTAACTCGGTTGACCATACCTGCCTTAGCCCTAACTGCGGTACCAGCAGAACAGTCCATACTCAAACAGAAGTTCCAGGCCGCAGGGGAAGGGTTGGGGAACATCAAGTTCTTCTTCTCTATGAAATGGAAATAACAATCATAAGCAACACTTAAAGCAATCGGTTCCAACCTTTTCACACTAAGCGCTAGAGGTCTTCACTTAGTAGAAGGGAACGAAATAGACGATGAACGGGCCAGATACGGTTTTGATCTCAACACACTACTAGTAGACGGTCTGGTGTTAACGCGTTTCAATAACCCTGAGAGTTTCATCGATGGTGTCATTACACATTTTGCTAAGGAACAATGGCGGAACACTAAAGTCTGTGAGCAAAGCCTGTGGCGCCAAAACCAGAAGTCTGTGGCTTAATAATGACACAAAAAGATCAAAGTTCCTAGTCTCTCAAGGGACCATTGATATTATCAGTTTTTTATAAAAATAACTTCCAGTATTCTAGGTATACCGCAAACCGTTAGATATTCTGGGCCAACATACATCGCTATTCGAAGTGGAAAGCATAGTTCATCCATCGGTTATACTCCTGCTCATGTCTTATGAAAAAGATTGGGTTGAGTTTGTGTTTGAGTAAATGTGTTACAGTCTCACCTGAAGAGTGTAACACAGCCTTGAAGAGTTTCAATCAAAGGCTAAAACTGGTGATCATAACAGTTGATGGAGGGCCAGATGAAATTCCGTGTTATTGGGTTTGCTATACAACATTTTAAGCGACATGATCTCGGTGCAAATTCTATAGATGTCGAAGTACGTATAACTGACTAATTTGATATTGCCCATGACCATTTTGGTCACGATTAATAAAAATTCAGAAAAATCCAATTTCGAGTTTGCCGGAAATTTATTAGCAGAGCTTTGAAGTTCAATGGCAATTGATGGTACTCAAAAAAGGTACCCAGAACATGTAGTTGAAAGCAAAAGCAGCTTATTTAGATAACAAAACCATTAAGTGTAAAACAAACAGTGGATCACTTGGTTTTGGAGTAAACTTCCAGTCAATTTAGCTCGAAACTTAAATTCTCCACTCGAGGATTTCCTGCAAATGCCCTAGGATTATTTTTGTCCTTCGATACTATCAAGTCATTCTGTTAAATCATTAAACCTTTACATCGAGAAGATCCATATAAAAGTAAATACCCACACCGAAACGAGGGTAAGGCCTATAAGAGTGGCTGCTTGTCGCGAGAAGAAGAGAACGATGTCGATATCCCAAAATCTGACTTAAATAAGCGACAAACATCCAATATCTTCGAGGACTAAGAACCATGGATTCAAGTGTCATGGATTGACTTAATTTACCAATATATTTATGAATAGAATAAATTAACGTGTTATTTAATTAATGTCCATTAAATTCCTGTAAGGCATAAAATAAATTTATTATTTCTGGACTTGATAACTTCTGCTCAGGAATCAATAAAGAAAAGTGAGGGGGATTTGGATGACTAGGATCAATGGCCCCTCCACGAATCTACTTATCAAGCAAAAAAAAGAATGGACTTTCATCAAAACTGTCGAATTTTGTGAAAAATGTCTTGCTTCTGCTGTCTCGTCAAGTTGAAAACGTGGAAGAGACATTCGAAATTTTTCCCGAATATCAATATGTTGCTAAGGATATAAGCTACTAACATTCTCTAGAATGAATATAATAAAACAATTCAAAAACACAATTTGTGCAATTTCATTGTTCACTGAAAATGACAACGTACGACTGTCACACATACATATATTGGTTTTTTTTTTAAATCATCGCCAATCGTCATCGAAACATAGATACAAATTTCTTGCAAACAAAATCTCGGCAAAAAACTCGTCATATCTTAATGATGATGTCAATGAGACCATAACACATTTACTCAAACCCAAACTCAACCCAATCTTTGCGCTAAGACAAAATACGAATGTAATTTTAAATAAAATGAAATAAATTTAAAATATTGCTCTGGTCTCAAAAAACGTTGTTAATGTCTTGACGTGACCAAAGTAGACTTTATTTGTGGTTAAAGTCGACTTAATTTATTTCGTTTTTTTTTTAAACTGCAAATAAAATAAATATTTCCACGTGCAGGAACACGTGGCAGATTGACTACCTGAAAGACTAAATAAGTATCACTTTATAACAAATTAAATTATAGAGTTTACTATTAAGGCTAAGATTAGACTGTATGCCCAGCGGTCATATAATTATTCATTTTTGAAAGGAAACTGCTGCAGTCTGAGCAGAATAATTTAAATGATGCTTAATACCACATGTAACCAGATTTATTTTACAGATGAAGATGAAATAGTCTTTTGGTAATCTAAAAATGTATACGTATGTCGCAGTTTAACCCGTATAACCGTACCGCATATACTAACATGACATATACAAGCATTATGTTGTCCAAAACTCATTCTGTGCTCATTCACTCATTCTCATTCTAGTGCTTTAAATTACGTTGAATGTGGTGTAGATGTCGAGAGAAGTAGCACCCACCCAACCTAGAGCTTTCGGTAAAGAGCCACTACCACCAATCATTTCAAGAATTGATGCTGAAACTGTTCGATCAAAAAAAAAATTTCCGACAGTAGTATGTTACGACCTTTATGACCGGCAGAGCTTAAATTACCATTTTGGAAAGTCTTTCAAATTTTAAGAAAAATATGGTCTTATGGTCATTTCAATGGATAATGCTGTCATATATTTATGGTCTTACAATTGAAAACTCGCCATATAGCCTAATCTTTAGCTATCTAGGTCACTGGCAGCTGTCAGTTCTTCAATCGAAAATGGATTAGATCAGTTGATTCGACGCCGTTCACTAGAATTGGGGACACCTCAGTCAACATTGTGTCAAATTTTAAAAATACTGGGCACACAGTATGTACAGGAAACTTAAGCCTCTTGATCGTGTGAAGCATCCAAACTTCTCCGGTAAAAGCATCATCTTCAAATATCAAATCCTCACCAATGAGCTCATTTTGGCAATAAGAAAATTTTGTGTTATTAAAGAGCAACAACCAAGACTCCATTGCATCGACAAAAAGAGTTGCAAATACTATTTACTATCTTCCCATATGTTGAAGGACTATTTAAGGCCTGAATTGGATTGATTGATTAGACATTATTGATATGTGGTTCCAAAAATATGCTCCACAGAGCTGATCAAACAACTGATCGATTGAAGAGGAAGTTCAGTGATCGTGTAATCTCGAGAAATTGTTCGTTCGGATGATCACTTCGCTCATAGGATTTAAAGCCTTTGGATTCACTTTTGTATGGTGTAATCTTATATCTTTGGTTTTTTGTCAACAACCGTCAACAACGTGGACCTGTCAATTTCGACGTATTTTCAAGAGGGTTTGTAGACATGAGGCATACAACGCGACAAAATGTCCCAATATACCGCTTCCAAATTTTTCACAGTCACACACAATGCGGGTAGGTATGTACTGAGCTGGAATAAAAATATACCCAAGTAAGTCGAAACGCAACGGACACAATTCGTCTTCATACTCAAGCCAATACACTCTTCCTGACGCCTGACGTAGTGTTACACTTGAACATTACCTCTATTCTAATTTATACTTTACAACCTCAACTCAGTTGAGTTGATGGTAGAAGTAGAGGAACTACTAAATCATCCTTTCTTATCCGATTCAAACTCAAACTCATTCAAACATGGCGTACAAGATAGGTCAACTTTTGCAGAGAAGCAACACCGGCATGACCTGATTAAGAAATGAGAATGAAAAGTATTCTTTTCAATATCCTTACCTGAGGTTGGGGTGAAAATGTAGTAGGCTCCTCAAAATTTAAAGTTGAGGTGAGATGTTGAATTGAAAGAAATTGAGTTTTATTCGTTTCGATTGCAAGGTGAGGTGGGGTGGTGCATGGAACATTTGGCGAGGAGCAGGATAGAATTGAAAAGAGCGTTTTGCATCAGTATAAAATGGACTTGAAAAGAAGGAAATATATTAAAAGAGGTATGCTGTGCTGAAAATGGTAAGCATAAGAACAAGTTGTAGCTGAACAATTATGGTTAATTTTTTTGGTTTGTTGAGTTCTTCGGGCGGATAGCGATTGTTTTGTATTTTTTTTTTGCTGTAGTTGAAGTGCATGTGTTGGAAACCAATTAAATTCGGATAATTTGTAGTAACCTACAACTTTTATTCTTTATTAAAAAACAAACAAAGCAACTCAAAAAATGTTAGCGTCCTCTTTACTTTAAAAAAAGGCTTCCAATGACAAAGATAAAAAAAAGCCAATCCGCCCAAAAGTACTGACTCTCATCTCTGCCTTAAATACCAGGGATGTCAGAGGCAACATCAAAATCTTTCGTAACAGCATAAAAAAATGTAAAACACTTTGAAGCAACTCCTCATTTGAGGTCGGACATTGTACCACCTCACATTCTTAAATGAGTTCCTCAACTCATACTGAGTAATTGAGCAGCTCACAACGGGATCGCCTAATAAATTTAATTTAAACCTCAAAACTGGGTCTGCATATTTAACGTTCGAATCGCTTTGAATTTTGTCCATCTGCTGGCACAGAGCGTATATGCTCTATGTGCATGTTGAGGATACAAAATGTCACTGACCCTCTGACCTATCACTGAAAATAGCTGACGATAGTAATCAGCCAAACTACTGCAGCTGTGGTTTTGGAATTTTAAATCGTGTTGACTAACTTCCTCCATCTTGACCCAGCCGCAAGCCATAATCCCGTAACAGCATAAAAAAATGTAAAACACTTTGAAGCAACACCTCATTTGAGGTCGGACATTGTACCACCTCACATTTTAAAATGAGTTCCTCAGCTCATACTGAGTAATTGAGCAGCTCACAACGGGATCGCCTAATAAATTTAATTTAAACCTCAAAACTGGGTCTGCATATTTAACGTTCGAATCGCTTTGAATTTTGTCCATCTGCTGGCACAGAGCGTATATGCTCTATGTGCATGTTGAGGATACAAAATGTCACTGACCCTCTGACCTATCACTGAAAATAGCTGACGATAGTAATCAGCCAAACTACTGCAGCTGTGGTTTTGGAATTTTAAATCGTGTTGACTAACTTCCTCCATCTTGACCCAGCCGCAAGCCATAATCCCGTAACAGCATAAAAAAATGTAAAACACTTTGAAGCAACACCTCATTTGAGGTCGGACATTGTACCACCTCACATTTTAAAATGAGTTCCTCAGCTCATACTGAGTAATTGAGCAGCTCACAACGGGATCGCCTAATAAATTTAGTTTAAACTTCAAAACTGGGTCTGTACATTTAACGTTCGAATCGCTTTGAATGTTCTTTGTTGATCTGCCTGCTCTATGTGCATGTTGAGGATACAAGATGTCATTGACCCTCTGACCTATCACTAAAAATAGCTGACGGTAGCAATCAGCCAAACTACTGCAGCTGTGGTATTGGAATTTTAGATCGTGTTGACTAACTTCCTCCATCTTGACCCAGCCGCAAGCCATAATCCCGTAACAGCATAAAAAACAGTAAAACACTTTGAAGCAACACCTCATTTGAGGTCGGACATTGTACCACCTCACATTTTAAAATGAGTTCCTCAGCTCATACTGAGTAACTGAGCAGCTCACAACGGGATCGCCTAGTAAATTTAGTTTAAACCTCATAACTGAGTCTGCATATTTAACGTTCGAATCGCTTAGAATTTTGTCCATCTGCTGGCACAGAGCGTTCTTTGTTGATCTGCCTGCTCAATGTGCATGTTGAGGATACAAGATGTCATTGACCCTCTGACCTATCACTAAAAATAGCTGACGGTAGCAATCAGCCAAACTACAGCAGCTGTGGTATTGGAATTTTAGATCGTGTTGACTAACTTCCTCCATCTTGACCCAGCCGCAAGCCATAATCCCGTAACAGCATAAAAAAATGTAAAACACTTTGAAGCAACTCCTCATTTGAGGTCGGACATTGTACCACCTCACATTCTAAAATGAGTTCCTCAACTCATACTGAGTAACTGAGCAGCTCACAACGGGATCGCCTAATAAATTTAGTTTAAACCTCAAAACTGGGTCTGCATATTTAACGTTCGAATCGCTTAGAATTTTGTCCATCTGCTGGCACAGAGCGTTCTTTGTTGATCTGCCTGCTCAATGTGCATGTTGAAGTAACAAAATGTCATTGACCCTCTGACCTATCACTAAAAATAGCTGACGATAGCAATCAGCCAAACTACTGCAGCTGTGGTATTGGAATTTTAAATCGTGTTGACTAACTTCCTCCATCTTGACCCAGCCGCAAGCCATAATCCCGTAACAGCATAAAAAAATGTAAAACACTTTGAAGCAACTCCTCATTTGAGGTCGGACATTGTACCACCTCACATTTTAAAATGAGTTCCTCAGCTCATACTGAGTAATTGAGCAGCTCACAACGGGATCGCCTAATAAATTTAGTTTAAACTTCAAAACTGGGTCTGTACATTTAACGTTCGAATCGCTTTGAATGTTCTTTGTTGATCTGCCTGCTCTATGTGCATGTTGAGGATACAAAATTTCATTGACCCTCTGACCTATCACTGAAAATAGCTGACGATAGCAATCAGCCAACCTACTGCAGCTGTGGTATTGGAATTTTAGATCGTGTTGACTAACTTCCTCCATCTTGACCCAGCCGCAAGCCATAATCCCGTAACAGCATAAAAAAATGTAAAACACTTTGAAGCAACTCCTCATTTGAGGTCGGACATTGTACCACCTCACATTCTTAAATGAGTTCCTCAACTCATACTGAGTAATTGAGCAGCTCACAACGGGATCGCCTAATAAATTTAGTTTAAACCTCAAAACTGGGTCTGCATATTTAACGTTCGAATCGCTTTGAATTTTGTCCATCTGCTGGCACAGAGCGTATATGCTCTATGTGCATGTTGAGGATACAAAATGTCACTGACCCTCTGACCTATCACTGAAAATAGCTGACGATAGTAATCAGCCAAACTACTGCAGCTGTGGTTTTGGAATTTTAAATCGTGTTGACTAACTTCCTCCATCTTGACCCAGCCGCAAGCCATAATCCCGTCGCAAAAAATAACCAAAAAAAAAAGACTAATCGTTCCGTTGCATCGATTTGTTGGCGCCACAATTCCAAACAATTATTGCGATAGCGTGCCCATAAATTTCAAAAACAAAAAAAAGGAACATAAAGCTCTTCGTCGTCGTCGTACATCCATTACCCAAGCAATATTCGTAGGAAAAAAAAAACCACCGAATAGAAGGATACAAAGAACCCAATCCAAGCAAATATTAGTTTATTGCCATTTATGGAAAATTGATTTACGTGTCATGGTGTTGTGGTTGGTGCGCGCTCCCATCCGAATGTATGTTGTTTGGCGGCCTCCTCTCCTAGCCTAGCTGCATTGCATCGGGCACATGAATACCGAATTACTCATAGTTTTGCAATTACATATACGGACCGACTCCTTCTCGTGTGATAGACTCCATTCCATCCGTGGTCTATTTATAGATTCCCAGCAAGTTTATGGGGCTGTGGCCCGTTCAATGGAGCGCAGCGTTTCAATATTTCTGGCGCCACTTTCGGTGGCACTTCGGTGCTGCCTTGCCTGACGTTTCAGCAATTTGCTTGCGAATTTTAAACAGCGCGAAACGACAGTCTTGTTTCCCATTCTGCTCAAAGCGTCGTCGTTGACTAATTTTCATGAATGAATTTGCAAAGCACACCGTCGCGTCACGTCGCGTCTTCGTTGAGTATTCAAAACACTTTCCATTACAAATACTCGTACATCACCCGGCCGAACTGCTGTTGGTGTAGATGAATGGATCGTTGCCGTCCGTAGGCACAGCACAGAGTCTCTTTTGACAGCCCCCACCGACCGACCGAGCGACCGACCGACCGACAGAAACCGCAGGAGAATGATGGCATTTCAAAAAATTGCCGCGGTGCATGTTAAGCAGTTGGTAATGGCGGTAATGGCATTTTGGCCAGCAACGAGAAGCGTTTACATCATGTAAGACTGTAAGACTGCGTAGGACACCATATTTGGTGGTCCTAAACTGTCAGCGTCAGCGTTGTTGTCGCTGTCATCGAACATATGGTGCTAAGTTATGAATGTTATGAGTGTTGAGTGTTGACGATGACGCAGCAGGCTTGGTGGGTTAGTCATCGAATTCATCATTCGCCGTAGCTCGGTTTCAAATGCCATGAAAGGAACATTGTTACAATGGCCTACGTGCTTGGCCATATTTGTGCGTCGACAGCGCACAATGAAGAAGACAGGTGGCTAATAGCTATGCCAGCCAGCGATGACGTGTGGGCTGTTTTTTTTTTTTTTTTTTTGTGAAACAAGAAAAATGTGGGTCTCACGGTGGGCTGGGCTCAGCTTAAGCTAGGTGGAAAGGAAGTCTGCGATCGGATTTGGTAAATCTGTGCAGTGCATATGGTCAGAGTCGGAAGGAAGCAGGTTCGCTAAGTGAAGTTCCGGTAGCGCTCTTGGTGGGTGTCTCGGTTTAGTTTGGCTAATTTGGTGTACGGATTTCCTTTGCCAATTTATGGAACGCACGTGGAATTTAAGTAAGTTAAAAGGTTTCTAGTGGATTGAGTGCGTTAAATAGGTTGGGCCGCTAGACCGGCGCAATATTTATAGTTTAGATTAGTTCGCTGAAGTAATACAGAATGGAGAGCACATGGATTGATTGAATTAAGTAACCCATGGCAGCTTTGGAACTGATTAGCGCTGCGACCAAGAATAGATCTTTTGTGATCCCTATAAAGTTAGTAAGTAATTTGGGCTAACAACAATCCTAGGTCTTTGATGAACCTTACGATTGTTGATGCCGATTATTTGACAATATACTGAGGTTCGGTGAGTCCTTTGTTGAAGCATTTAAGCCTCTTTTTAATGATTGCAGGGCAGTCGTCGCATAGGATGTGTTCTGCCGTTTCTGGTTATCTAGACAGATCTGTAGACATTTTGCCCATTTCCATGAGATGATAGTTCAGGGCGCCAGTTACGATCTTGCTCATAGAGAGGACCTGAACAGCGCGTTTTTTTATTCGCAAGGCCAATGAATTTTTTTAGTATGGCGTAATCCTTGGATAGAGTTCCATTGGGATATGCGCATTTGGTGTTCCCATGTGTTGAGTTCAAATTTGATTTTACTGGTGGGCAGTCCATAAAAGGGCTGTGGGTCAATGAAAGGGGATGCATAGCATAGCTCGTCAGCCGCTTCATTACCAAGAATTCCTTCGTGCCCTGGGACCCAGTATAGAGTCACTCTGTTATGGGATTTGAGTTGTTTTCGAATAGTTAGACAATTCCCAACAAATAGGGAGTTGAACTTGTAGGAGTTTAGAGCTTTTGGGTGCTGCTTGACTGTCTGAGGGAATGTAGATATTTGATCTTCTAAGATTACGTCTTAAGCATTATCTTGCGGATGGTTCGAATTCGTAAGCTTCTGCTTGGAAGATTGATGTTCTGTGTCCTAGGGGAACTGACATTTTACAGTTGGGTCCGCTGATGCCTGCTCCTATAACCGTTGGCGTTTTTGAACTATCCATAAACTAGACTGAGTGGGACCTGTCTAGTCTAGGGCCTCCATTTTCCCACACCGAGCGGTCAGGATGTTGAAATGTTGATGAAAGTTCACTTTTGTGGTCTTAAGGGATGTGACTTGAATCGAAGGGATTTGTATAATTTTCGAGGAGTTTAAGATTCCATTCACTTCCACCATCCAATTATCTGGGACTTAGTGGTGAGTAATCGAATAGTTGCAAAATGGTCGCTTATGTGGATGATGTTGTTATTACCTTCTGCGGAAAGAAGCACCTCTGCTCTTTTAATGCAGCAGCGATTAGGTGGAATCCTATTCGGGATGAGAAAAATCAGTCCCCCGGTGAGCTTTTTTTATATCGCGTTAAAGTCCCCCCACGTCCCTACGCAGAAGCATCCCTCGTGGACTGCCTGTGAATCAAAACATGTCTATCGTCAATGAAAAGTCTAAATTTTGTGGTGCTTAAAATGTAACTCTTGAACTTTAAGTTACTTTTTGCTTTGCTTAAAGCTATTTTAGAGACCATTACAAATTATTACAATAAATTATTACTAATAAATTTTTGAGTCGAGGAACAATATTTTCCAATAGTTTCCACTGCAGTTCTATTCTTTTTTATTTCCAAGAAACAACCTAACCATTGCTTATGCCCTTTTTACACGGCAGCGAAACCTAAGTTTTCGTATAAACAGTAAACACCCTAAACCTTCACAGAACACATAAGGTTTCAAATCAAATTTTCAGTTTTCGAAATATCTTGGTTTTGATAGTTTTTCAAAACTTCTTAAAACTTCTTCCCATCACACCTTAAAAATATTTTCCAAGTTCAAAGAGCACAAAACTTGAACTTAACTTCTACAAGTCTACGGCGAGACACCGATAGGTCAGCTGTCCGAATTTTGAATTATTCAAACATGTAGACAGTGAACTTGCAACTTGATCGCAATGATTGAAAATAATTACCCCAGTAATGTTCGGTGTTGAAGCACAACGAGGTTTTGAAATACTCTTTTTTGTTTTCTGTTTTTGTTTTGATATTTTTGAGCTTCATAGGTCCATGATTCTCAGCTAACAGTTAACTAACTGATAAAGCTGACGAAGCAATAAAAGCAAAGGGGTAGATGCTACTGGATCAGATAGTTGAAGCTTGAAATGTTGGGAATCTTATGGTTTTTTGTGATTTTTTTTTCGATCTCTTGATTTTGACTGTGGGTATAGTGGTAAAGGGCGTTGGATGACTAAGGGAGGGGTCGCTAGTTCAAATCCCGACCGATACCACATCAAAGTTTCTTGTCGCTGCTCCACCTCTTGCCAACGTCTCAAAACTTCTCAAAAAATAAATTGCCTTTCGGAATCGGTATCAATGGTTAGAGAAGCTAGGCTTTAGGGTCCTGTATGGGCAGTTTCCGAATAATTTTTATTTTTTATTTTCTTATCGATTCTGACTTTTCTGGGCAAAGAAGTTGATCATGGGTGAAGCGCTTGTCTGTATTTATTTGTAAATCATTTACTGTCTCAATATATCTATAGCGACGATGGAAAAACACCATAAGTCGACATAGTGGTTCAAAAGTTATAGTCAGTACGCCACCACAAAATTCCAAAACTTACAATGTGTCCCCTGGAATATGACGAAAAGTGACTTGTGCTCTTTTTTCTTGTCGCGACAGATATGCTTCGTAGAATTCAAGCCTTAAAAAGTCTTGGGTCAAAATTTACACAGGTCCCACTAACATCATTGTAAATTTCCCAAATCCCATTTCTGGCTTTGTGAAAAGGTTTTCCAGGAAATTTGATTAGCCTAACGGTACTCTATCGTCGAAGAATTGTTTTGGCCGTCAGAAACTAGAAATTCTCCATCCCTTCGGTATATGGCATTAAACCGACATTGTGTTCTAAAATTAAAGATGTTCTGTCATCTACTTGCAATGATGTTTTCATGCCTAAGAAAAGTGACTAAGGATTGGCACCCAACGCGCATATACGACTAGGAGGCCATAACGTGACCGATATTGTAGAGCTTGCAATTGCAGTTGTTTATTTTTCGAATTAAAATTAAAGACTGCTCATGTTTTGCACATATAGAGTATGTGATGCCTCTACAACCTCCTTAAGAGGCTTAGTTGGTGAAGCAATTTTCTATTTGGTCTCTGGGGTCTCATAGATCTTCTCTTCCTTTGGCTCAACTACGAAAACAATGTCGGGCAATTGGGAACAACCTTGTTCTTGGGACCGTATCGCAACATAATCTTGACTTTGATACCCAACGGCCAACACTCCTTGACGCAGCAAAACATGACGGATGGCAGTCTCGACGTAGTCATTGCATGGATAACCAGAGTGAATCATCAAACCGTCAACGACTTCCCAGACTTGGCCCGAGATTCCATGACGAAACGAAGAACACCATAGCAAGCACGACGAACAACGTACCTCTTCCGGTAAGTTCGTAAAGCAACGATTCTGCTTGAGCGATCGCGCAAAGGCCGTGGGTAGCGACCTTCTCGGCGTACATTTGAATAGGGCCGGCATCGAAATGCCTCTAGACCATGGCGTTCAATTCACGAATAGGAATTCTCGCCCAAAACTTGTTGGATGGGTCTTGGTGACCATGACCATCCTCGGTGAGTTAACGAGTAAGAAACTCGTTAAGTACAGCCTTAAACATGCCACAAGCAACGAACTTGTTTTTTTTTGGAAATATTAAGGCTCATATTTATTTTATACGACTCTCGCAGAACGTGGTCTATAAGATAGAGTCTTAAGGTCTTCTTATTTAAATTTGTTTTCATGAGTGCATCACATCTGCCATAAAACTCGATTGGCCTGCAAAGTTTGGATGGCTTGGTACACTTTCATTTCTTTCTTTTCGTAACTAAGCCTTAAAAGGACCAGATTCGCCAGACAAGGATTTAAAAGTTCGCAGTTTTCTACTGATTCAAGACCTAGAATTATAGCGAAATATAGAGCGGCTCTGCTCGTGTCTACTTAAGGAACATCTCCTGATCAGAAGGCTGTCAACAATACTAAATTGAAAGATTTTTTAAAATCAAGTGTTTCCAGAATTAGCCCCTGCCTCCTTTAACTCGACCGTTTTAATCCCTTCCTTGTTTATCTCTACTATGTTTATCTAAGTTAACTATACCTCTCCGATGGTGTCGCAACTGCAACATTAAGACATTTTCCACCTACTACGTAACTCCTCCCCTCTCCACTTAAAAACCTGAACTGACAAAATATCAATAAACGAAAAAAAAATTCCGCAAAATCGGTTAAATGGCTTTCGAGACAGACCTTGCATTTTATAAAGTTTTAAGTGAAAAGTCATGACACTTTCAATTGCGGGATAGAGGTCTTTGAGCGTGACTCATGGCAACGATTTTCTCACCTTGTAGGGCACTTTAATAAAGCTTTCCTGAAACCGACCTGTATATGATCACCTTTCTGCGTTTATGAAATTTATTTTGGCTTTTAACTCAGACCAGACCCCTTCGAAATGGCAACACTGCAACTTAACTCGCAACGACAAACCATATAATCACATTCACACCCTCTGATACGAGATGAAGCAAAAAAAAAAAAAACAACAACAAATAAAACACTAACGGCTCCACTTCGACTTGGTACAATGAACACCCGGGTACGGCCAGGCCAGGCCAAGCCAGTCCAGTCCAGTCATACTGATGTGAGGATGACGATGATGACGATGCTTCTGTTTCGGATGATGATGATGCTGATGTCGCGCGGCGGAAAACACTCAAATGAATAGATACGCCCACGAGTGTGCCTGGTACATGTTTGGACTTTTATTCGAATCGCCCAGTCTAGTCATTGCGGCTGCAATTGAGGGTGTCACTTCCAGATTTGCGTGCGTAATATTTAACGTGTCCAATCCCCCCCTGCATTGCTACCCCTCCTCGATACATTATTTCTTGTTCCAGTTGAAAGTCTCGGTATCTCCGCTGAGATTTCCCTTAGTTGGTGGTCGTGTCTACGTGATTATCAAAATGTGGAATTCATTGACTCCAAGACCTTGATTATGTTTGCGCGTTCTGTGCACGAAATAAACTTAGATTCTTATCAGAGTGAGCTGACGCTCAACATCCGGAGCGGCGTTTCAAAAACAAAAATACATAAATAAATTTGGCGCCGCAAATCCCCAACTTTGGTCCATCCGTTAGGTTAACACATCCGAATCAATCAATCCAAACATGGATGTTGTTTTGTTTTGTTCATTTGACTTATACAAGCTTCGAGCTAAATCAAAACTGGCTTGATAACGATGCATTTCCATGAAGCCGCTCTATAACAATTTGTTGTAATAGGCGTTCGATTCGATAATTATTGTTGTTATTCAGTGCGGCATCACGTTCTCGTGGCGTGCCACCGCAGCGACGCAGCGTAATGAGGCAAGTCGTTGTTGTGTGAGTTCATTCATTCAGGGAAATGTTTACAACACGAGTACCTACTTCTGCGAATGGAAAGTTATTGAATAATAAGGCCTTATGCTGTTGTTTTCATTAGAACATCGTAGTTGTGGAATTTGAACTTCTACTTAAAGCTGGTCAGCAGCGGGAACATCACATTTGCATAGTGACATTTTCAATTGGATTTCTAAGAATTCCCTACAAATGATTGGGTAAATTTTTCCAGAGAAATGTCACTTTCACGATGAACTGAGATCCGAATCAATTTGTATGGATTTTCCGGACAAATTTGCGCTGGAATTTATCTTTAGCTTTTTTCTACGAATACATTCTGTCATGGGCGGTTTTGAAATCGATAAGGATTACTTGGTATTCCTCCAGGATCTGTTGTGGTGTGGTCGACTTACCAAGGCGGACAGACTTTGTAGAATTCCGATGAGAAACCTCTCTTCTGTGGATAAGCATTGAAGGGCAGACAACAATTGAGAACCGGAAAACCTTGGATTTGCTTCTCGGAACACACTTCCCAGGAAGCACACTCCGATTCAACGAATGAAGAACTATCATTGGAAAAGCAGTCTAACCCACCATGCCGCAAAGGACTAGTGAATGGTTCCATGCAATAGGTCCCCTCAAACTGAGACTCATTGCAGATTGGTGGAAAGAGATGCGAATGGTATTTAGCCAAAGATTACAGGCCAACAATTCGCTCACCTTCCAAAAATTAAAAAGACTATTGGACCCGCATTTACGGAAGAATTTCGATAAATCTGGTTCTCTATAAAGTCCACAACTCGCGATGGTATATCTGTAGACATAGCTCAGCGAAGTAAGCTTATCAATTGGGAAATCAATCTCCTAGCCATAGAGATGGTTTTAAAGACCTGAACTCAGGTTTCTCACTTGGTTCATCAAATTTTCCGACAAACTGGGCTAACGCAATGGCAATATTCGTGATTTAAAAAAAAAAACTAAATCAAGGAACGTAGCAGGAGTTCATTTTCCTCTAGATAGTCGCCACCCGATAATTTTTGATTTTCAAGTAAAAAAAGCTTCCATTTTCGAAATGTTCAATTTCTCGAAAGAAAAACTCAAAATTTAAGAGATATGTATAAAAAATAAAAAAAAATAAAACAAATAAATATTAGGCGTAAACGGCCAATACAGGACCTAAAGCCTAGCTTCTCCAACCATTGTGTGTGCAAAGATATATTTTTGACACGGATGGCGGGACCTACAGTTTATTGCCGATTCCGAACGCCAATTTATTCTTGAAAAGCTTCTCTGGACATTTCTTACTCTTGGATGTTTGTCAAACGTTCGCAGGAGGTGGGGCAGCGAATAAAATCTTTCAGGTGGTATAGGTCGGGATTTGAACCAGCGACCTCTCGCTTAGTGGTCTAACGCACTTAACCACTAAGCTACTGCACCCTATTATCTGTGAAATTATGGAATCCGCGCTATCAAAACTATCAAAGCAGTCTTGCAGTTTACCTAAAAAAAGACGGAACTTATCCAGTCTACTAAGAAATATAAGGTTCTCACCCATCAAATATTAAGAGCCTCAAACTCTTAACCCAGAACAAATTCCGTGGTGTAATATGCAACTCCAAGCTAAATTGGAAACGGAATGCGGAAGAGTAGGTCTGCAGAAAATTGCTTGAGAATAAATGAGGCCTACAACCGAACATAGTGCTGGCTCTGTCGTTTGGTGGAAGGCAGTTAAAACCACAGATGAGTAATTAACCAGACAGTCAGCTCAGCTGAGGGGAATTTTGGGTCTCTTGTCCTTCCTTGTGGTTGAGGCACACGCAAGCAATAGCATTTCTGAGCCACGAAATCTATATTTTGGGAAAAATACAGAAAATTTGAGAGAGGATTTTGCGGCCATATTCAAAATTTGTTTGCGCGTTTAAGAGGACAGGGCAGAGTTGACTATCTGTGGTTAAGAATAAATACCTCCTTATGAATTCGAACACAATACTCAATTCTGGGTGCAATGGTAACGATGAAATCCACATCTCCACTTGAGTTGCAAAACCCATTGGGCTCCTTGCGAAAAACTTGGCAGCCAAAGGTGCTCTCCGACTTAGAGAGGACTTGTAGTCCATTCGCACATACTTTACATTTTTAATCAGAAGGCAAACCCAGAAACCCGTGTATAACTTTTTCAAAACGTTTAAAGTTAAAAAACCTGCGATAGGCAGGACGGGAATCCTCCATCACCGTCGTTAACGATATACCTATATTAACAGGTGGCCGGAAGACGGAGACAGGAACAGCGTATCAACCAGTCCTAAGTCCTACTGACCGACGGATTACTCCAGATCCTTTCGAGCTAAGATCTACGCTGTTGAGAGGCCTGCTAAGACACCCCTATAGAAGAAGTTGGCAATCAGTCATGCAGTTCCCGAGTACATTGTAGGAGTGGTGGACTGTTGGCACAAAAAATATTTTAAGTGGGCTTGGTAGAAAAGTCACACAACGCCCTTTGCCTTTTTATCAATTTGGTATTACAAGTGTCGATAAATTTGCGCGGCTCTGGTGCAGTAGCTAGCTTTCAGATATGCCAGAACTCGACATTGCTCTGTATAGTTCATCTCTGTAAATGCAGTCATATTCGGTTTATTGGTTTTCTCCAGAATTTGCCGTGTGACCTTAAACCGCATTGATAGCGTCCTATAGTTTATAGACAGACATAATATGACAGATAAGATCTTATAAGTGTTGTTAAGGAGACTGAAACCTTTATAGTTGGCACAGTAATTTCTTGCAAATCTAACAAATGATACTGTGGTTGCCATTAATAGTTTAGCGGGTAGACCACCCGGCAAGATAGCTTAAATATTGCTAACCTCACTTCGTTTTGGGAGTCAAATTCTTGGCTTTCAATTTTGATGATGCCTCGTTCTGGTTAGTACTGCCTGACCTGGACCGTTCTCGAAGTTGAACAATCTGCAGAAATGATTTTTCCTATATCCTCAGCACTGTGACCCTAGAGGAAAGTTTTCTTGTTTATCTCTAGAGGCTTCTGTTCTGGTCTTGTTACACTGACACGTTCTTTTTACCTTTTGTTAAGACTTTTGGACATTATTCACTTTATTTTTGCTCCGGAGAAGCCAATGTTCTCCTCTCCTCTTTTGCTCGTAGAGCTCACTAGCCGCTTTCGTCCTTTTCTGCAGCGCCGCTTTGTAGGCATGTTGTTTTGCTGCATGTCCTTCCCAGCACATATGTAATTTTCGGTGTTTTTGATGGCTTCTCAGGGTCTAAATCACTGTTCTCGAGCTGGCTCGATAATGTTAGCTGAAAAAAGCAACTCTCGAGAGGTTGGGGAAAAGCGATCGGCAAAGGTTCTGGCGACATGTTGCTGTTGCAACCGTTCAACGTTAAGCCTTCTCATAGCATTTCCTGTTGTTGTGGCGTCAGACGTAATCCTAAACGTATCTTGGCTGCCATTAGACCCATGTTGCCCTCTAAAATGTTTGGTTCATTCAAGTGCTTAAAACTCAAGACTTCTTGCCTATGTCTGCCGCTTATAACAAATCCTCACCTAAATAGAAACTGCTTTCGTTCCCGCAGTAAGCGTAGTGGTTTTAAATATATCTCTTGTCCATTCCATTGCAACGCACTTCCTGGATGCCGCCTATGCAATTGTTCGGGTCATTCGCTAACTTTTCGGCTGCACCCGCCCTGTTCAGGGTTCAAATATTTTACGTGAGAAGCTGTTGTCAACTTCACGATTGCTTTAAGACAGACTCCAAACTTTTGACCGAGAATCATAGCCAGCGATTGATACGCGGTTGAAGGCCCAATTTTTAAAAATGACATCTCTCCAAGATAAAGAGACGCTATTGTAGCTTCTTTTACGCCTTCTTGTTTGTAAGGTTTTCAATTGATCTCCTTATCTTAAGTAAGACCAAAATAAGAGAGGGTGTTGAGCTCTGAAATGTCTTTCAATGTGATTTACTTCAGTAATAAATTAACTAGAGTTCTTCAATAGTTCCGGGAGAAGGAGAGTGTTAGAGTTGCTACAAGATCTTTGCACAATTAAAAAAGTTTTGCTTAATACAGGGTCCGCCATCTAACTTTTTTTTCTAACTAGTGCTTATTTCGCGAATGGTAACACTTAGCTCATGTCTGATTTGACAGATAATTAGTTTTACCCTTCCGCTGAACGAATATGGTTGTGTATACGCTTGAACAACGAACAACAACAACAACTTGAACAACAACAAGGAGTGGCCGTTACAGTCAATGGCTATCGTTATCGGGCCATGTTGAACGAACTTTTGTTCACAATTTTTGTTGAAGAGGAGGATATTGGCAACATTTGGTTTCAACAGGACGGCGCTACGTGCCACACAGCCGAAGCTACACTCGATGTTTTGCGGCCTGTTTTTGAAGATCGCATTATCAGCCGCAGAGCTGATCTCGTTTGGCCACCGCGGAGCTGCGATTTGACACCGTTGGACTATTATTTGTGCGGTGCCGTAAAAGATAAGTGTTACGCCGACATGTCAGAGACAACTGACGCTTTAAAGGACAATATTCGTGAAGCCATTGGTGAAATACAGCTGCACACAATCGATAATGTGCTTAAAAATTTGACCGATCGTGTAGGCTACTGCATGGCCAGCCGAGGCTGCCATTGTAATGAAATTATTTTCCATTATTAACCGGAAGGATTGTACTTTCAAATAAAAAAAGAAATTTGAGAAAATATTCAGTATTTTTTTTTATAGCATTTTCAAAAAAATAAGTTATTTGGCGGACCATATACTTAATAATCCACCAAAAGGGAATGCCCTTAACCTAACCCGCCATAAACAAAATGTCTATTTTTTGGGCTTTATTAAATACTTTGAAGTGGCAGGATAGTTGCCAGGTTTGAAAAGGGAGTAAAGAAGCATAAAGGTGGAGTGGTAAAAGGGCGCGATAGGCTCAAACTACACTCACGATTAAAATAATTCTCGCAAAACTATAATAGTGACAAGCTCGGGATAAGTATAGGTTACTTATATTGGTGCAGAGATAGATATAAAGGGGTTGGGTATAAACGTGGTAGATAGAAAAGTTTTTTTTCCCGAGGGCAGGTGGAAAATCCTCCATGAGACATTATGAGGACCGGCTGCGCGTGCTCATAATAGTGTGAGATTCTTACTCACTAAAGCGCTAGTTCAAAAGGTTTTATCCTTTGTAATCGGCGCACAAGATTTTTCTGATCTAGTATACAGCGTGATTGCAATGGCGAATTAGGCGAGTGTGTTGTTTGCGCGCGAAATTTTGTATTTCGTCTTCAACGGCAGCTATACTTAGATCTCTGTGGATATCGGCGTTTCTGATATACCACGGAGCGATTGTCTTAGGATTTTAGTTTGGACAGTCTGCAAAATTTTAACATTACTTGGGTTGGTACAACCCCAAAGTTGTCCAAAACCGGTTTTAGAACTTGCTTGTATAAAAGCAGCTTGTTTTGCATGCTGAGTTTAAAAAATCTTCCAATCAGCCAATGCATTTGATTTAATCTGATAACGAGCTCCTCGCGTTTCTTCTTAAAATGCGATTTCCATTTTAATTTTGCATCCCAACGTCATTCCCAAGTATTTAGCCTCGTTTGCATACGGCATTTGTACCGAGTCAATATAAATGGATAGATTGCTTACATTTCTATAAGTAAAACTAACGTGTGTGGATTTTGTCTCGTTGAGGACAATACGCCAAGTTTTTGTCCACAAGCATATTCTGTCGATAGATCGTTGAAGCTTATTTGTCGCGGACTGAATCGAATTGTCTACAGCTAGAATAGCCGCATCATCCGCGAAAGTTGCTACGATAGTATCCCCTTCTTGCGGGATATCGCGTTATATCGTTTATAATAGGAATAAAACCGGGCACTTCCTTGTGGAACTCCCGCCGCGATTTCTTTGAATTCGGAGTACTCGTTCCCGTGTTTAACACGAAAGAGTCATATAATTGCTTTGGGAGAACTTTGTTAAGTTTATATTTTAATGCCGTATGCCATACTTTGTCGAAGGCCTTAGAGACGTCAAGGAAAACGCTAGAACAACATTGTCATTTGTAGGTTTACCTGGCTGAGGAACCATAAGAGATAAAGTGGGAGGAGTTATAAGGGTTCAAGATTATTTTCCAATTTAAAAGAAAACTCTTTGACGTTGTAATAGTCTTTCAATAGTGATAACCTCCAGATCCGTAAAGGATATTATTACGAGCACCTACAAGCGAGCGGAGCCATAAAACCGGTTTTCCTTTTCTTTTTTTTTTATAATGTACGCGCACTAAAGGGATTTTGGATACCCTCATAATGAAGTAACACAGTGCGGGCATTAGGGAAGTGAAGGATTAGAAAAAAGGAGACCCCGATGCACGTTGGTTTCAAATGTCTGTAAACTATAATGCGGAGGAAAAACAGAGCGGGGTAGAGAAAGGAATTTTTATATTTCACAGTACGTCCGAAAACAGGCTTAAGGGTCAACTGATGTGCATTCCTAGCATGACGAGTATTGCGGTTGAAATGCTGTAGGGGTGGAATGCAACTGGCTACTTCATTTGAGCACTTGTGATGGAAATACCGATAAAACAATGACAGGCAGGAGACATCACGACGATGACTAAGAGAGTCGAATGATTTCGTGATGTCTCGATCGCCAATAAGTTTTACCGCACGTTTTTTAATCCTGTCAAGTATCTCCAAATATGTTATTGGTGCACCAGACCAGATATTAGCGTTGTACTCAAGTTTTGGGCGAATAAACGACTTGTAGATTCTAGCCAGATCAGAAGGGGTGAAATATTTCTTGGATCGCTTAAGGAAGCCTAGACATTTCGCAGCGTTCTTGGCGACATCAAATATGTGGTCATTCCAACGAAGGTTGTCATTAACACACATACCGAGAATGGAAAGTCGTTCGGTTTCAGCGATGCAAGTGCCATCCATGGATAATGGCAGGAGAATTAGGGGTTCGCTTCAATGACAGCAGACAGCATTGCGTTTTGGAAGCATTAAATTCCACTCTCTTGGTTTTACCCCACTTAAGAATGCTGTCAAGATCGGAATTCAATGAGCTTAACATACATAGCCGTTTAAGTTCAACGCCCGAAGATGAGGGGCGTTGCCCAGGAAACGAATATGTAAAGCTGATGGTACTGTCATCAGCAAAGGAATGGATTGGATTAGAAGTGACAGACAGGAGGTCATTGATAAAAATGAGAAAGAGAGTCGGAGACAAAACAGAGCCTTGAGGGACACCAGCATTTATTTGGTGAGTTCCAGACTTGAAACCGTCCAAAACTTGTACTTAACGGTTCGAAAGGTAATTTCTAATCCATTGAATAAAGGTAACATCGATCCCAAATGCACGCATTTTCGACAAGAGAGCTTGATGCCAAACTCCGTCAAATGCCTTTGAAATATCAAGCGCAACGGCCTTGCTTTCACCACCGTGGTGAATAGATTGGTTCCACTTTTCGGTTAGATATGTCATCAAATCACCAGTGGACCTGTTGCTGCGAAAACCGTACTACCGGTCATTAAGAAGTTTTCGGGATTCGAGATATTTCATAAGCTGATTTATCAGCGCTTCCATGACCTTGGAAAGAAGGGACGTTAGTGCAATTGTTCGGTAGGAGGAGACAGAGGAAGATTCGCCTTTTTTTGGGACGGGCTGGACAAATGCTGTTTTCCATCTTATCGGAAAGAGCCCTGAAGAATAGGACAGTTAGAAGAGCTTGAGCAGTGGTTTTGCCAGCGTGGAAGAACACCTCTTCAGAACGATAGGAGTATTTCATCTGGACCTGCGGATTTATGTATGTTGAGATCTCGAAGAACTCTTGCCACTGTACGAGTGCGAAAATGGATCGCTCCCATAGAAGATTTCTACGCGCTCGAGTACTGGAGGAGACAAAGCACAATCTGGCAGCGTTGAGCTAGCTGCAAAATGAGCAGCGAGCAGATTGGCTTTATCCGAAGAGCTGACAGCTGGGGTATGATTGCAAATGAGTGTCGGGATAGATGACGAGGCCGAATTTTTAATATTCTTAAAAAACGACCAAAAGGTTTTATTCCCGGTGGGACTTTGTAGTATTTTCTGCCTCAACTTTTGGTCGTAGGAGTGTCGTGTTTGACACGATTAATATGGGCATTGCAGTCATTTCTGGCTCGTTTGAACTTTTTTCGGTTTTCCTCAGTTGGTTTGGCCTTAAATAACCGAAAATGTACCTCTTTAGCCCTGATAGCTTCTACAGCTCAAGTCACACCACGCGTTTTCCTTAGGTCTGATACACTTTATAGTGTTAGGGATAAAGCGTTTCATACCCAGGTGAATTAGATTTGTAATCATATCGGCAGCGGCATCCACGTCGTTGTTGAGGAAGCACAACTACCAGTTAAGACTCCTAAAGAAACCGTTTAAAGCTTCCCAATTGGCTTTCTCGTATTGCCATACGGTTCTTTTAGGCGCTTGTTCTTTAACTGTGTGGCTGGAGTACGAGAAATTCGCCGATATGATACAATGGTCTGACGAACCTAGAGGCGATAATACATTTAAAGTGTATTTATCAGGGTGAGAGGTAAGAAACAAGTCCAGAGTGTTGGCGTTTTGACCGCTAATGTCCGGTATCCGTGTCGGCTCATTTACAATCTGGGTTAAACTATTAACCTCAGCAAAGATCTCAACATACTTTTTCTATTAACCCCAACGATAAACATTCAATTAAAAACTACTTTGCAACATTTTAACAACAATGAAAGACGTTTCCCCTCTAATTAGGCGGCCGCACTTCTCCGAACTTTTCATTAAATCGAATTTATTTTCCCAAATCAAATTTGAAATACCCAAGTAGATAAATGCAATGAGCAACCCATTCCATAATTGCCCCACACATTTAGTAAATTACTGACAGATTAATGGAACTCAAACAATGTGTTACACAATCCATTAAATGCTCTGCTGCTCTAATCTATTCCCCATGCACAAATCATCAATAAATTTGATTAATGCACCAGGATAACGAGCAAAACAAAGTTATGTAATGAACAGTTCTCCCCTATTCTGTGTTAATGTTTGTCTGTGTGTGCGCGACCAATCCCTTAATCTATGCTGCAATCCGTGGCAAAATAGTCACGTATCCAATCCGAAGTCGAACGCGTCGTATCAATAAGTAATTTTCCAAACACCCTCGCAGTGGCATTAATCGAAAATCCTACCTACACATATAGGAGATAGTTTTCTGTCGAAAATGCCTTTGACAAAGACGAATGTATCTACAATGTACCTCCTATACCTATCCCATCCACTGCGTATGTCAATAGAATTGAATTCCAAAGCGTCCATACCAGAGGCATGGTATCCATCTAATTTGCTATCCCACAAGAACTTTGTCGATACATTCTTAATCACGCAATGTGTATGCAACGAATCCACTTTTTCCATTCATCGAAAGGTCGTCCGTCTGTTTCTGTTCTGTTCGTTTGTCAGGCTTGGACGTCGTCGTTCCACAACCACGATGACGGACGACGACGACGACAACGACGACTGCTGTAGGTACACACACGTCCGATGATTAACGATCGCGGACAGTGTGTGACAAACAAATTAGTACGAAAACGTTTTATTGGTTCGGTCGGCCTATACCTAACCTACCTATGTTGCATGAGTACTTCTGGACGAGTGAGTGAAGCCCGAAGCGTCTGTTTGTCAATTGTCAATCGTCGTCGTCGTCGGGTGTGGATTTCAGTTTAATTTTTTCCCATTAATGGCGGGGGCCTTTGAGAAATGTGAATGAATTATTTGTGACAGGCGAGGGTATGAATGATGCAAGAATGCAGGTCCATTCATTGAAAATGACAAGAGTCCGGAGAGTGCTCAACGAGGGAGTGACAAAATAACGTAGTCGAATCAGTATCAGGGCATACGCAATGGCAATGGCAATTGTGACAAATGACTGCGAGGCTAATGACTGCATGACTGCATTGACAAGAATGCAAAATAGATTGTAAAAAATTAATGGTGCCGATGTGCAGAAACAACCGGGGGGAAGGACGATGGCGTGGCATATGGGTTTGATTTGATACTGAGAAGGGAGAGAGCTATGCATTCATATATTTCTTCTTTTGTTCTTAGGAAGATTAGGAATGAGGAATGCAACAGCTTGTGAGGTTCGCAGGTTCGTCCTCAAAAAAAGTTTCAACAGGGCACGCTACTCCCAATTATACAGATCAAGGGCTCTGGTGAACAAGCTCTATCAGTCATCCCCGCCAAGACGGGAAGTGGCCGACTTTATTAGGTTCTACTGAGAAGGGAGAGAGCTATGCATTCATATATTTCTTCTTTTGTTCTAAGGAAGATTAGGAATGAGGAATGCAACAGCTTGTGAGGTTCGCAGGTTCGACCTCAAAAAAAGTTTCAACAGGGCACGCTACTCCCAATTATATAGATGAAGGGCTCTGGTGAACAAGCTCTATCAGTCAACCCAACCATGACGGGAGGTGGCCGACTTTATTAGGTTCTTCACAAGCAAAGTGATGTATTTGGGCATGACTCTAGCCTGAAACTTGCTAGAACTTCTTAGGCCACGCAAACATTTTCTGGCAGCCCGATATAAAGGGTGATTTTTTAAGAGTTTAGCTTTTCAGTTTGGCAGCATTGGTTAGTAATGGCGTCCAAACGTCATCTGTCAATGTGAAAAGTATACTCCGCCATTTAATCGTGGAAAGACTTACAAACGAGCAACGATTGCAGATTATTGAAATTTATTATCAAAATTCGTGCTCTGCGAAAAATTTTGAAAATCCGCTGTTTTATCGAAAATTTGTGTTCAGCGATGAGGCTCATTTCTGGCTCAACGGATACGTAAATAAACAAAACTGTCGCATCTGGAGTGATGCATTCCGAAAAACCGACAGTTTGGTGTGGTTTATAGGCTGGTGGCATCATCGGTCCATTTTTCCTCACTGTGGAAGAAACGTTACCGTTAACGGCGAACAATTACGAGCCATGATACGCGATTTTTTTTTGCCCCAGTTGGTTGAGTTGAACTTGGTTGACATGTGGTTTCACATGGTGCCACATGCCACACAGCTCGTGAAACAATGGAAATGTTGAAGGATGAATTTGGTGAGCAGCTTATCTCTCGAATTGGCCCTGTGAGTTGGCCGCCAAGATCATGCGATTTAAAGCCTCTTGATTATTTCTTGTGGGGTTATATGAAGCCGTTAGTCTATGTGGAAAGCCGAACACGATTGAAGCCTTACAGGATAACAAAACACGCGTAATTTGGAATAAAGGCCGCCAAATTGGACCTTCCGAATGGACCATTTTAAACGGAGCCGCGTAATTTATTTATTTTTTTTTTTTTTTCCCCGAGGGTAGGTGAAAATCTTCCAGGAGGATAGCGAGCGCGTGCTCATAGTAGTGTCACATTTTTACTGACTAAAAACACCACCCTTCTATAGATTGTTACATACGGCAAATAAGATAGAACTTATCAAGCAATTTTTCCATCACGAAATAAAAAAAAACTTTTGACAGATTACTTTCCACTGAAAGGTCCTGCATGTTCCGCAATGAGGACGCGATTAATCATTATCTTGCCAAGTCGAAAGGTATCTTGTAGTCGGCGCGATAAATTATTCTCATCCAAAATTTGTCGGACTGTACTGTTGATATGTCCGATTAGTCGGTTTCTAAAGGATATTGTCGTTACTAGTAAACCACGGAGCTTGGACAATTTCTCTAATCACATTATTTTGAAAAGTTTGTAAAATATTAGCATTTGTTTTCTTGGTACAACCCCAAAGTTGTATACCGTAGGTCCACAACGGCTTTAGCACTTGCTTGTATAAAAGCAGTTTGTTCTCGGTACTGAGCTGGGAATGTTTTCCGAGTAACCAGTACATTTCTCTATATTTGATATCGAGTTCTTTACGTTTCATTTTCACGTGCCAATTCCATTTCAGCTTTGCGTTGAGTGTCATTCCCAGGTATTTGGCCTCGTTTGCAAAGGGTATTCGGGGCAAGTCATTAGTTTTCTTATACGTGAAATTCACGTGAATAGATTTAGTTTCGGTGAGGGCGATCCGCCAGTTCCTCGTCCATTCATTTACTTTATTCAGTGCGGTTTGAAGGTTTTAAAGGCTCTATATCAGTCACCTGTCGTTTACGTCTTCAGCATACACAACACTGGCATGATCTTGCATCACAAAGCTGCTGAATTTCGGCCCAAGAGTCGTCAGTTTTAAAATATCCGCTCGGACTGAATAGCTGTGACTTAAGAACCTTCATTTGTTTTCTCGATGATTTCAATTCTGTCAACAGGCTCGGGCCTTTGTGAGTGCTGCCTGGGAGCTTATGAAACGACATCACACTGGCATTTGCGAGAATCGGACTGGCTATTCTTGGCAAACACTTTCTCCGTGAAGATGCTAAAAGCACTTTTAGCATCCATAATTTAGGCTCCGAATATAGTTCTGTGGATAATTTGGGTAGCCTTGTTGAGTATAATGGACCACTAAGTCTAAGCGCTTGTTTTCCTCGGATGACCGCTTTCTGAATAAAACAACCACAATACCAGCACTATAGTTAGCGCGGTTTTTGGTCCTTGAAATGGAGGTTCAGAGATTCAGAGAGCCAAGAGGAAGCTCGAACCTGGCAACATTGACGCGTAATATTTTTGCCCATTTGCTTAATATGACCGATAAATTGTAGTCGTTTTCCACATCTTCGTTCGCATGGCTGTACCTACTCCTCTTTTGCCTCCACATATTTTACTTGGGCTTCAGACGTGGGTCTTAATCATAAGTCTGTCCTAAGTGGTGGAACGATGATTATTTTTTTGCTATTGCCGTCCGTGTTGATACCTGCCTTACCCAGGATTACTTAAGATATTTACAACCTTCTTTAATGTAAATGTTTTGGTCTATGATCAATCTGACATTTGTTGAATCGTTTGGTGTTGAAAGGTTTCATACGTTTAACATAGCCTTCAGACTTGGAACGCTTCTTCTTAGCATTTTCTTGTTAGAACGTGGACGTGGGTTCTCTTTCTGGCCTATGTCTTCGCTCTCCTTATACAGTTGCCAAAAAGGCTGTTTAGTTAGTTGCAAGAGGCTTTCGGTCTTAAAACCATCATCTTGTTTTCTTGTAAGACCTCCGTGTGTTGTTTTAATCGCGGAACTCTTCGACCTACTTGAGCTGAAAGAAAGCATAAACTCTGTTCTTTCTATGAGGGATCTTCGGTTTCTTCTATCTTATTTCGTTTTTATCTCTTTTTAACGTTTTCACGTGTCCATTGCAAATTTATGGACCATGGAAACCAAGCACGAATGGGCGACTTGTCCAAAGGGCGGCTTGAATGGGCATAACAGGGTCCCTAAGGACAACATCCACTGCAGCTCTGGAGATATTGCTCGATCTCGCGTCATTGGACATTTCCTGCAGCAGCAAGGCGGCTAAAACTGCCGTTAAGCTTAGAGAGTCCGGACTCTGGTCCCGGAGACCTTACGGACACGCCCCTGTAGAACTTAAGTGGTGCTCTGGAAGCACATCAACAACAGACTGTCTTCCCTCGGCATTCACCTTCAGTAGGGAATTCAATACCAGAATACCGGAAGAAGTGAGTGGGATTAAAATGTAGATAGTGAAAACGAAGAGATCGGCATTCACATCGATGGTTCCAAAATGGATATCGGCCCAGAGGCAGGCATCTTCTGCGAATCCCTAGGAGTAAGCAAAACCATCTACTCTGATAGTCAAGCGGCTATAAAAGCCATGAAATCAGAAGTGGTAAAAACAAGAGCTGTGAGCCAATGCAGAAAGTCTTCCATTGCTCCATTGCTCGAAAAATCGAAATTGAGTCCTTGAGTAAAACTAACCTACGCTGGACATAACTCGACTCGTGCATATAAAAAAGCTATGGCCAGTGGTTAGCAAAAGGAGATCAAAATTCATGATCGGGCTAAGCCGGAAGGATATCCGAGTACTAACGGGATTCCTCACGAGGCACTGCGCTGTGGGTCTACATGCGGAATGGATGGGCCTACTGCACAAAGCCTACTGCTGGGACGTTGAAATTATTGAATCTCTTCGCCACTTGTTTTACGAATGCCCGGCTCTAAATAGCATAAGGCTATTTAGACCCTAGGCAGATACTTTTACGATTAGCTGAAAGTTGAGCTAAAAGACCTTCTCAGATTTGTGTACAAATCGGGTTAATTCTAAGAGAGCGACACTTTGAGCACCAGCGGTTTCTTTTTTGGTCAATTTCCAGGTGTTTTTAAGTTCGAGGAAAGGTACCCTTGGCGATCCGATGGCGAGCAGTGGCTGAAGTCACACGTAAGCCAGCGTAAGAAATATCAGAACTGGCACTACTTGGAAGGAAGACGACGATAGGAAACCGAACTAGGCTTCCGATAAAGCTTCGCCAAAGCGACTTTAATGCCCAAATACGTAGAGTCATGTGCTCTGATTCAAACAATATGAAAAGGTGTCTGAAAGGGCTTCGAGAGCTTCTTTGAATACCCTAAAACTTCACCATATAGACGACCACGTCCTCGGCGGCATGATGAATAACACAACTTCTTTCTAAATTTAGCAATTAGCCACCTTTATGTTTACTGTCTTCGAACACATAACTATCTAAAACTAATGCTAAAGCCCAAATGACGAATTTTTCGTAAAAAGAATCCTCTTCAATGGAATTGATTAGTGTCAACGAATTCTTCAATCATACTCGTGCGCTTCTCTGAATGAAACCTTAGGGAATCGATTCATTAATCTTCATCCGCTAAGATATCAATTTGCCATAAAAAAAAAACAAAAACCAAACAAGTTTTACGTTTATAAATCTGTCAATGGCTACAACAACGCCTCTAGGTAAGGTGCATGTGCTGTGCTATATGAAAATTAGTTTTATTTAGCATAATACGAGGCGTTATTTTCGTCATTCTTATGTTAAACAGTTTCGTACATTTTTCGGAAAAATTCAAACAGAATCAAAATTCATAGAAATCCCTGAAGCTATTCCATTCACAGACACGGGTATTTAAAATTGAATTCATTTGCGACTAATAATCAGGTCAAACTGGTATCGAGTTTCAAAACGAATCGGGTCGGTGAATTTTGTCGAAAAACTATACTTAGGTTGTGCGATTTAGAAAACCCTTAAGTGCTTATAGGTCAGTAACGTTTGACTTTTTTGTGGAATTTCTATAACGCTGACGATTTACATAATCCCATTGGATGAATTAATTAAACAATAAACATCTAATTTTGGTGTTAATTTATTTCATTTCTAAAAATAAGGTATCCAATGGTATAGGGTATTGCAAGATTGGATTGGATAAAATCTAAACAGATTCTTTTTTTTTCATGAAAGTAAAAAACGTCCACGTACATCAGCAACTAGATATTAAGGAGGGATTACACTATATGCCTTGTTGTAAGACCACTTAGAAGATCAACTATATTAGACTAAGTGATATCGTCTCAAACGTATCAAACCGTTTTGCAACACACTAATCGTCATGTATCAGTGTCGCTTTCGGGCCCCAATTCGATAGTAGACCAAATTTTCACACTTGAGCAAAACCTGGAAAAGATCAACGAATTTCAAGTCGAGACACACCACCCCTTCATCGACTTTAATGCCGCATATGATAGTATTCATCGTCAATACCTGTACATGGCGATGGCTGAATTCTGTATCCCGGCAAAACTTATCCAACTGTGTCGCGTGAGGAGAATATGCGGTGCAATGTGCAGTTTGGCAACAGCTCATCTGAACTCTTCCAAACATGCACCTGATTTCGGCAAGGTGTTGCGCTATCACGTAACTTTTTTAATCTTGTTCTTTAGCAGATAGTGCGAAGGGCAGGCGTCAACACGAAAAGGACTATCTTCAACAGATCCGACCAGCTACTGGGGTATGCGGGCGACATTGACATTATTGGACGCTCTCAATGTGTCGTGATAGAGGCTGCCATGCAGCAAAATATCAACTCTACGAATGACTTCTTAGTGGAGATCCAGCGAAGAGTTACCTTAGGAAACGCTGCTCCTTCGATGGATGTGGGGAAGCAAATGGGTTCAAAACTCCTGACTCGAAGGATAATTTGTATGCTCTACAAAACCCTTAATTCTGCTACATGACGCCGAGTGCTTTACGATAAGCGGGAAAGGAAAGTTGATACAGGGATCCGTCGAAAGCAAGGATCCATCGCGGATGCCAGAGCGCTTGGCCTGTATAACTGGAAGCAGCATGCCCGGGATCGCAGAGGATGTTAGTCTGGGACTATAATGTGGGCAAAGTGCCTGCCGCCAGAATTGATGACCATTCGGGCCCGATTTATGGCATTTTCCATCACTCTTGCCAGAAATTACGGCGATAGGTCCTTAGTTTCTTGATGGATAAACTTTTGATGGTTTTTTTTAGGATTTCAACAGTCTGAGGCTTTTTGAAATAATGAGGCTTTGTGAAGTCAGGCAATCTTGCCGGCCAGTGCAAATCACCAAAACTAGAGCTTGGGCCGGGTCGATCATGATGATTCTCCCACGTCTTGTTGACGTGTATTTTGTATATGTTTACTTCACACATATCCAAGTAGAATTGACATTTGCCAATAGGGCGATGACTTTCTCCTTTTGCAAGGATCTTTAATAAAACTCGCTTAACAAACGAAACAACATTATAATTATAGCGTATGCTTTAATAAACCCCTATACTGTGACACACATTAACATATTCCGATTACACTGAATGGTCAAATGACGGTTTGATCTAACATGTTCGCAGCAGTCGCCTAGAAATTAAAGCACAGCATAAGAACTCTCTCCTCTGCTCTGCTTTCCTGGGTACAGTGATATATCCTACAGCAAGCGGCCCAAAGAACTCGCAAGAAAGTGGTCCGTGTCCGCAATTTACCAATCAATTAAGCCACCTAAGGAAACGAGTGGAGTTTGCCTTGCTTCGCCAACCAACCTACCACCTTATCTATGCCGTTAAATTTGATCAATTCTATTCTAAACTTTACTTAGCTGATGAATTCGATGGAAACCCAGAGGCTACACCTCTAACCTGCTTTACAACAGTTAGGTAACAAAATACTTTGAGCTTTTCCATAGGCAACCGTTCACCTAAACATATTCCAAACTGGCCCGCAAAATGGATAAAATATACAAGAGAACTGACTAAATTTGGTCACAAAAAATAAGTTTATGAATAGGGTGTCCGCCAACTCTCTTAATTGGGATCGGAGGGTTTCTGTATCTTTATTTTATGGACATATTTTAAGTATGGAAATCGAAAGTTGACTTTATGAAGAAGACCTTTGTTTTTGGGTTATTTTTTTTTGCTGGGTTTTACCAAAACTATTTATTAGGAATATTTATTGCCACTATTGAGTTTTGTGTGTTAATTAGTAACACTTTAAAAAATTATAAATCGACTTAAGCGGCTTAAAATCTGTGATGGAAAGAAGTTCTATATAAGAATAATTTGAAATGAGAAAGACCTTTTGGCTTCTAATTTTGCAGATCGTATCTTCAGGTGATGTCGGAGCAGTTCAACATTCATCTTTGCTGGGTGCCGGGACACAGGGAACTGTAAAGCTGATAAACTCGCCAAACTAGGAACCACGTCACTTCTCTCACATGATAGAGGAGAAATTGCTACACCATTCGCTACTTGTAAATTATCGCTAAAGCGGGCTAAGGCAATCTTTATGTGGACAAGTGGTATCACATGTCTAGCGATAAAATTGATCTAGCCTAAGCTGGATCTGAAACGCTCTACAAATTTGAGCTCTCTAAGCGAACGGAACATAAGCACTACTACAGGTGTCATCACTGGACACCCTCTTTTAGGTAAACGAGCAACCAGACTTGGTGCATTCTCAAACGACTCTTGCAGAAGTTGTATGGACGAAAAGGAGGAGGAAACGATCCCTCACCTGCTTTGTACATGCCCTGCTCTTTCCAAGAAAAAGAAGCTCCATCTCGGTGCCTTCATCTATGCAAATTCAAACGATCATTTACCTCAAAAGTCCACTATGCTCCGTCAGAAGCTCCAATTGGTTCAACGAGTAGGGGGAATCTTTATCCCAGATCATCCCTGTGGTATCACAAAGGACCCATACTGGACTATGTGTGTCGGCATTAATGCTGACAGCAACTTCAACCTAACCTTACCTTCTTGTGTTGATAGTAACACAGCACAGGCATTGATGTGTCCATCGCCAATAAGTTTTAATTCAGTCAAATATGCTTTTGGTGCACCGGTCCAGATATGAGCGTTGTACTTAAGTTTTTTGCCGAATATATGCTCGAATATGTAAACTCTAGTCAGATCAGAAGGGGTGAAATATTTCTTGCATCCCTTGAGGAAGCCAAGACACTTCGCAGCGTTCTTGGCGACGTCGAATATGTGAACACTCTAATAAAGTTTGTCGTTAACGCGCATACAGAGGATGGATAATGACAGAATATTGGAGTTCTACTTCAGTGACAGAAGACAGCATTGTGTTTTGAAAGTATTAAATTCTACTCTATTGGTTGTACCTATGCTGGCATGGTCAGAATTTAATGATTTTAACATACGTTGAAGTTGGAGCTTCACTCACGCCCGAAGATGAGGGACGTAAATCGGAAAACAAATATGCGAAGCTAAGGGTACTGCCATCAGCGAAAAAATGACAGACAGGAGATCATTGATAAAAATGAGCAAGAGAGTCGGAGATAAAACAGAGACTCTAGAACTCCCCGTACTTATTTGAGTACAGTTTGAATTCGAAGTTAAATTCTAATGATTGAAGATATGTATCAAAAGAAGCTTCATGCCAAATTCTGTCAAGGTTAGTATTTAGTTATTATCTTTGAGATTTCATCAACGTGATGTCGCCTGAGCTTTTACTTACTTTTTTGTTGTTCAAATAATTGCTGTTCGCCAATAAATGGCATTGTACATACTCCGAAAATATATTCGAATATAAAAACTCTTCGGATCGTTATAAAATTCCGTGAAATATGGGAGGAACCTTAAAACGTACCGACAGAACAATAAAAATACACCTAGTCGCTTTGAGTATGAAATTTCCCGAATTATATTTTCCTCTATACATCTATGTGTTTAAGTGAAGAGACAAATTCTTATAGATCGATGTATATGAAAATCCGATGAAAAAGAAATGGTATGGTAGTGGGGTATACTATCACCCCAACGCAAGTTATATCCAGTTAAAGTTAAAATTTCCCGATTTTGTTGTATTACTACTTTAAATTATATTACTTTTAGAAATAGTAGATATAGCTACAAAAATTGCTTAATACTTACTTACTTACTTAACGGGCTCCCGACCCGTAAAGCGTCCCTGCCTGAGATACGGCAGCCTTTCACCCTCTGCGATCCCGAGCACGCTGCTTCCAGTTGTCCAGACCAATCGCTCTGTCATCCGCGATGGCTTTGTCTTTAAAACTGAGGTTCGGTCTTCCTTGTCGTCTCGAACCTGGGGGATGGGATTCGAAGATCCTCTTGGCTGGAGCGTTGTTGTCCATTCGCTCGATGTGGCCGAGCCAATGTAGTCGACGAGTTTTTGGCTTTTCGGACTACATCCACATCTTGGTACAGCTCATAGAGTTCACGATTGTATCTTCTCCTCCATTCGCCCCCCTCGCACACAGGACCAAATATCCGTCGAAGGATTTTTCTTTCAAAGGATCCCAGTATTAGCTCTCCTTTCCTGCTTATCGTCCAGCACTCGGCGCCGTATAGCAGAACTGGTAGGATAAGCGTTCTGTAGAGCATGCACTTTATCCTTCGAGTTAGGAGTTTTGACCCCATTTGTTTTGCCAAACCAAAGTAGCAGCGGTTTCCTAGGGTAATTCTTCGACGGATCTCCACTAAGATGTCATTTGTGGAGTTGATGTTTACCCCGAGCTAGATGAACTCCTTAACTACCTCGAAGTCGCTGCTATCAACAGTGACATTTTGTCCTAGTCGGTGGACAGATGATTGTTTGTTTGTCGATAGCATATATTTAGTTTTGTCCTCATTCACTTCAAGGCCAACTAGTTTCGCCTGTTCTTCAATAGCCGTGAAAGTCTCTATCACGGCACGCTGCGATCGACCGATGATATCTATATCGTCCGCAAACCCCAGCAGTTGGACTGATCTGTTGAAGATAGTGCCTTCCGTGTTGACATTGCTTAATACATTTTGCAAACCTTACTTCATTACGCGGCAAATGAAAGAATTTATATGACTCTAAACTAATAAAACAAATAAGTACATATTTTTACCGTTACTTCCTTTAAATGATTTTCTGACTGCAAATTCTATCGCAGACTAATTTTCTATTAATTTTCATTTGTAGGGAGTAAAGGTTAGCTTTTAACCTTCAAAGTAAACTCAACCTGGCCACACATGGTCCTTATGAAGTTATACCCTTCGGTAGGGAAAGCCGATGCCGTGGCGTATTTTGACGTATTCCCACCCCAATATTGCCCAGAAGGATTCTGTATTTGCAGAAATCTATAAATATTGCGAATAGACCAATCCTTAAGTTCTACAACTTCCATGTGTTTTGTTCCTCAAGTACCAAAGTTTCAGGTAGTAACAGAGAATATTATGTGTATCCCTTTGAGTCTCTGCATTACCGTAGCATCTACAGATATGTTCATTCTTGAGATTTAGCATGGCTTCAGGTTATGACCAGTGATGGTGCCTAACAACCAACCTAGCTAGAGATACTCTGTGATACTGGAGAAGTTTGTTGGTCCAGGCTTCATCATACTTTGGTCACAGCCTGCTGGATATCTCACTAATTCAATCGGATCTTAGAGGAACCCAGCACAGCTTCGTCTTATAATGTGTGGCGTCAAACAAGCTCCAACTTTATTTCAATACCCCCTAATACTGCCTTAATTCATCCATCACTGATCCATGCTTGCTGCTTCCGCGATTGCTAGGACTTCCACTTGGAATACAATGCCGGGGTCTTATAGAGCTGTTCCACAGTTCAGGGTAGATAGTTATTGATTTATTTATTTATCCTCCCGATCAGGAGAATAATCTTTCAAAGTCTTCAAATTCTATCGCCAATTATTTTTCCATAAATTTTAAGTAAGAAAAACTTTTTCAGAAATAAGTTTAAAACGTATATAGCAAACATAAAATTCGAACTTACTTACTTAACAGAGTCCCGACACCTGTGTGTTTTTCAGAGGTTGGTTTTTCGAATAGAGATAAAACTGACATTTTGTGGTCAAATCTGGCAACTCTAATGTCATTTATGTTCAGTTTGGTTTGCCATTTTATCATGAACAGGTTGAAAAATGAACAACGCTTGCAAATCGTGCAAATTTATTTCGAAAATAGTGGTTCAGTTCGCGAAGTTTAAAAAAGTTTAAAATTTAAAATTTTGTTCAGTGATGAGGCTCATTTTGGGTTGAATTGCTACGTCAACAAGCAAAATTGCCGCATTTAGAGTGAAGAGAATCCACATGAGACCCTTGAAACGCCATTACATCCACAAAAACTGACTGTTTGGTGTGCTCTACGGGCTGGTGGAGTAATAGTGCCATACTTCTTCTTATGAAATGATTCTGAAGAGTCAGTTACCGTTAATGGATACCGGTATAGAGCCACGATAACCGACTATTTTGTTCTCGAATTGGATGCCATGAATGTGGATGAGATGTGGATCCAACAAGACGGCGCTACATGCCACACAGCGCACGTCACAATCGATTTATTGAAGGTAACATTCGATGAGCGCATAATTTCGCGGAATGGACCTGTCAATTGGCCACCAAGATCGTGTGATTTGACATTATTGGATTATTTTCTTTGGGGATATGTGAAGTCGATCGCCTACGCCAACAAACCAGAAACGTTAGGGGACTTGGAAGCCAACATTCGTGGCGTTATTGCCGACCAACAATCCCAATTGCTTGAAAAAGTGGTTGGAAATTGGACAACTAGACTTGTCTCTATTCAAACCAGCCGCGGCAGCCACATGATAAAATTAATGGCATAAAATTATCCTTCCAATAAAGCCAAAATGTGTATCAAACATTAAAACGAACTTTTATGTTTTATTTCAATTCGAAGTTCTATACCTCTAAAAAAAACACCCTGTCCAAGGCAGCCCTCTATGTTTTGCGATCACCGGTATGCTGTTTAAATCCGCGATGATTTTGTCTTTCAAATGGAGGTAAGGTCTTCTTTGTGGTCTCGAAACTGAAGCTCTATTGACCATTGTGGCCAAGCCAATGTAGTCGACGCGCCTTGGCTGATTTGACTACATCCACATCTTGGTACGAGTTCGGTATTGTCTCTCCTTACGCCCTCCTCGCACTCAGGACCTCTTCTTTCCTGCTTATCCTCCAGCACTCGAAGCCCTATAGAAGAACTGGCAGGATAAGGGTTCTGTAGAGCATGTTGAGCAATTTGTCCTTCGAGTCAGGAGTTCAGATGGGATCTTTTGCCAAACTGAAGTAACAACGGTTGCCTATAGGAATTCTTAGACGGATTTCCACTGAGTCAATGTTTACCCGAGCTAGATGAACTCCTTAACAACCTTTGAAGTTGCTGCTGTCAAAAGTTACGTTTTGTCATATTTGCTCTATACGCTTCGTCTAAAACGGTCGCCATTCAAGACGAAAAGATTTCCTAGATCTAATTATTCAAGTTTCACGTTTGCAGTTCGCATGTGAACTTCGTCGTGCTCTGTAAGAATGGAGCTCCAGATCGCTTCCGTAACTTTATTGAAAATATTTCGGAATCAAATGTCTATTCATTCCCACCAATAATGTTCAAAAGCAAATCACAACCGGCATAATCCATAGGAAAACTGTTCCAATTTGGAATATGAGCTTAACTACCAACCCAACCAAAATGTATCTATATCCTTTTGAAATACATTTCAACTTACCAATTTAATTGGTAACAAAACAAAAACAGATTTTACTTGTCAGCTAAAATAAAATTTACCGACAGAGTCACTCAGTCACGTTTTGCTCACCAACAGTGCTGCTTCTTATCCTAAACAAGAATAAGCAATCAAAATAAAAAAAAAAAAATAAAAAGTAAATAAAAACAAATCCATTGCCGATCATTGGCTTCTTACCCCTATTATGGCGTCGAATTGAAGTATCTCTCTCTCTCTGTCAGTGCTTTGAACTCGCCATCGACACATGCTTCGACTCAGGTTCTATACCAAATAAGTACGAGCTGGGATAATGAAAATTGAATTTTTTTAAAGAATACCAAAAAAAAAAAAAACACAAAAGAACTAAAGCAACACTTGAACCATCAAGGTTTCGTCGAAATTTCAAAACAGTCCCGTGTCGGTGTTTTCTCCCAAATGGATCTCTCCTCGTGTTGCCAATTAATAACGCAAGCCACATCATAGAACAATAACCTGATGCGATATGCAAAATAGGAGATATCCATCTTTTGGTGTAGACTCAGGCATAGGGAAGGGAGTATCGTTCGTTGTGATGGGACAGATATGGGAATTTTTGTGCGGCGGCGCGCGGGCGGTGTACTTCACGATCCAAAGGTCAACAGACCAAGTGAGAGCTTTGTCCGACAGAGTGAAGTTGTTACTCTTGATTGTTATTGTATATATTGAGGAAGAACACTTTGTTTACAAAACATTCATCTCGGATACTAAAGTGGGAGAATAAAATTATTTCACACGGGTTTTGCTTGCGGACATCAACATGAACAGTGTGGTGCGAGAGTACACGGACGGATTTAATTCTAGATAAAATGAGTTTTGTAGAAGACCGAATTAAAGACCGTCGGACAGATGACTTCCATACAATCTGGAGACATCTGTCCGACATTTTTTGTTTGCTCATTATGAGTGTTCACTATGAATCACTTCCCATAAGCAGGAGTTAAGTAAAGAAAGTAGATAGAGATCAGTATCTAACAGACAGTTGGATAAGCAAACAGATCTCTATCTACAGGGTGGCACACAAGTAACATTATGATTTATTTCTGATTTGATGCCCTATGAATGGAACCTTAACCCCGATCCTCTAGAAAGGAGACCCTCTGAACTGCGCCAACTACAGAGGCATTAGTATTCTTAACATCGCTTCCAAGATCTTATCTGCCGCGCTGTGTGAATGAATGAAGCCTTTCGTCAACATCCTAATTGGTCCCTATCAATGTGGCTTCAGGCCAGGAAGACTTCCATCGACCAAAAATGACCACTACGGCAGCTCTTGGAGAAAACCCAGTAAGTACCCACCCACCTTTTCGTCGATTTTAAGATCGCCTATGGCAGCATTTATAGAGACGAGCAATGTCCAGTTTTGGCATCCCTGCCAAACTCGTCCGTTTGTGCAGGGTGAAAATTGAGAATGCATGCTACTCCATCACGATCGGTAAAGAACTCACCGAGACCTTCGATGTCAAAAAAGGATTTAGACAAGACTTCAAGAATGTCACTATAGACAGATATAACTTTGAGGTGGTCAAGGACTTTGTCTACCTAGGCTCCGCAATGAACTCAGGCAATGATACCAGCGCTGAGATTAAACGAAGAATAACGCTTGCCAATCGCTGTTTCTTTGAGCTAAGAAAGCAAGTGAGTAGACAAGTCCTCTCTCGAACAACTAAAGTGACCTTTTATAAGACCCTAATAATCCCAGTCCTGCTCTATAGTGTAGAGGCATGGACTCTATCAAAAGCGGATCAGGCCACTTTTGGTTGTTTTGAGAGGAAAATTCTTCGAGTAATTGTCAGTGAATAGAGAAGGAGATAAAACTACGAACTGTACGAGCTGTACAGCGACATCGTCGTAGCCAGACGAGTAAAGGTCCAATGACTGAGGTGGCTGGGTCGTGTAGAGCTAATGGACGTGAATGCCCCGGCCCGGAAGAGCTTCCAATCCACAGTAGAGTGGTGACTTAACCACCTTAGAGTGGTGTCTAAAGTGGCGCGCGCAAATGGACGCGGACCTTAACCAACTTAGCGTGAGAAACTGGATTCAAACTCGAAATTATTCGAATTGAATGCGTATTTGCTTTCAACTTGAATCTGGTATTGAAAAAGTTGTAACTGCCTTAAAATTCTTTGCAAAGACCGCCTAGACATCACAAACTGCTGAGAACGTCGTGGTGGAAGTTTCGCAGTTTTCCTCAATACTTGTGGGATCCGTGATCTACTCTTTTGGCTTTTCAAACTACATCCACATCTTCGCACATCTCCTCTGTATCATCACTCCTTGCACACAGAGCCACATATTCTCTGAAACATATTCCTCTAAAAAGAGTTTGGTATCTGCTCACCTTTCCTGCTTTTCGTCCAGCACTCAGCACCATAGAGCAGAACTGGCAGGATCAGTGTTTTATAGAGCTTACACTGTGCCTTTCTAGTCAGGAGTTTTGAACCCATTTGCAGCGGTTTCCTAGGACAATTTTTCGCCGGACCTCCACCAAGATGTCAATCGTATAGCTGATATTTATACCGAGGTAGATTACACCGACGCTGGGAGCGACTTATGATGTCGCTATTGTCCGCATGCCCCAGTAGCTGGACCGATCTGTTGAAGATAGTGGCTTCCGTGTTTGCACCGGCCCTTGCGCACTATCTGTTCAAGAACTAGATTGAAGAAATCACACAACAGCGCATCTCCTTGCCGAAGTCCCGTCCATATTCTGATGAGCTGCTGCCAACTGCACATTGAAACGCGTATTTCCTAACGTTTATTCGAGGAACAAATGCTTCTTAAAATGACAATAGTCCTGTTTTTCTGGTAATTAGAACCATGTCTCATTAAAGCGTCGACAAAGTCACAACGGACGAACGTTCTTAGTTGATAAAAGTGTTTTCATTTTGAATGGCTGACAGCAATAGGTCTTTTCCAGCTTTTGGACTTCTGCGAAAACACAAGCGAGTTCAATACCGCCCATGCTTAAGCGACTTTGGACAGAATAAGGCAGAACAACAAGTGGTGAGCCCTAGCAGTAAAGTATTTTAACGCAAAGGCTCATATCCCGTCCAAATGTCGGCCTTTACTACGCTGCTTCTCTGGTTGAAGATGTGTTTCTGAATGTGCTACTAGTCATTAAGGATTGGAAAGTTCGAAAGGCACCTCGGGGCGTCCGTATTCCCATCGAATTCTGTAAAAAACTGAACAAACTAATTATTTCTACTACCAACTGTAGAATTCAGCAAAATTTTCAAAACAGCAGATGGTCCTAAAAGCAATTATATTCCACTACACAGAAAATGTTACATCGGATAAGGTGTTCGGAACCAATTTGTTGAAAAGCGAGTCTTAGAAAGAAATTTTGTTGATAAACTGTTTTTGCTAAGGGCTGACACAGTATGATTTATATATTTTATAGGCTCCACCGTATAGCAATGTCCGCTGAACTTCCTCCGAAAACGAAACTCTTTGACAAGCTAGTATTTTACATCCAGCCTTCAATAGTTTTTATATTCACAGCCTTAGCAACGGATAGCAAAGCAATTCTCAAATCATATAAATTGGGCATTTTTTCGTTTGCTCTTTTGGTAATTTTTTGAAACTCCTAACTCGCATGACGCATACTCTTCACCCATCTTAAGCCTTGGCAGCTGCAATTTATCCCGAGTGCTGAACAATTGGCAGGGTAAAAGAGGTTACATTACCGTTCGTTAAAGGAAATAGTCCTCTGTGCGAGGAGGGCAAATGGAGAACAAGGTACGACCCTGAAATCTACATATAACCTATACCAAGATTTGGATGTGTCAAAAAAAAAAGAAAACAAGTCCACTTAATATGCTTAATGTCAAGAAGCTTCTCGAATCTCAGGCCCCATGTTTAAGACCGAGCTACAATTGTAAAAAAATTTCACAACCGTATGTAAGGGTTCGTACAGCAAGTGCTTTAGCTAAAAAACATCGACTTTTAAAAGGAGTGAGGGATTGGGTGGCCCACAATCCTCGAAGGACACCATAAGTCCATCCAACAGCTATATTAATATGGTCGTCCCAGGTCAAGTGCCTATTAAAGGTCATACCCAGGCTTTTAGCAGTTTCAACGTATTTAATTGTCTCGCTGTTAAGAAATATGGCAATTCGATTTCTTAGGGTTCAAAATAAGGCCATTAAGATTTTACCAACGCTCTATATCAGTAAGATCTTCGCTTTTACAGGCAGCACCATTCTCGATCAAGCCCAAGGGACAGCTCAGAACCAGTTGAACGTCATCAGCATACATGTTAATTGAACAGTGTTTGATAAGGGCTGGAGGTTCATTAATATACAGAGAGAAAAGCAGAGGTCCCAATATGGAACCCTGTGGAACACCTCTGATTGTAGATAAGAAATCAGATAAATTACCATTTATATGGACTGCTTGCTTCCTGCCACTCAAGCAGGATGACATGAGCTTTACAGAACTTGATAAAAATCTGAAGAACGATGATAGTTTGCGAGCTAAAATAGAGTGGTCTACCATGTCAAACACCTTAGAAAAATCAAGTAGGACCAAGAAAGACACCTGGTCAATGACAGTGATGCAGCTGTGCTTCCGCCGAAACCCAGATTGACTTGAAGACAAAAGGTTATACATAAAAAGGTGATGGTTTATTTGCTTTTGTAAAATCTTTTCAAAAACCTTAAATAAAAAGGAAGGATGCAGATCGGTCTGAACTCGTCTCCCTTGGAAGTTTTGGGAACAGGGATAACTTTGGCGGATTTCCACTGAGAGGGAAACAAGCTTGTAGTCAAAATGGAATTAAAGGCATGAGTTAGGTACGGAAGGACTATTGGTAAAACAATTTTTAAAAACGTTGGATGTATGTCATCAAGTCCCACTGCCTTCGATTTGATGCTAAGTATACTTTCGAGTACATCAACGGAGTTAAAAGCTGTAAAACAAAAAATAGGACAACGAGAAGAGCAGGAAGGGCTGTCAGATGTTTGAGGCAAGTGATGAATGTTGTTATTGGCGAGAGAGGATACAAACTTATGATTGAGTTTATTACCGTCTAGACGAGGACATTTCGGTTTACCCAAGCCAATGTTATGCAAGTTTTGCCATACAGTTTTTGCACGAATCTCAAGAACAACTTTGTTACGAAGTAAGCAGTAATTCCGTCGGTGTTCTGCCAAACGGTAGAGTTTTCAACGATTATATGCAAAATCACGCTGCCGCATTAGTGAACGGATTTGAGTAGACAGCCATGGTGCACTGTTTAATGTTGGAGGTTATGAATTGGATTTGATCATTGGGAGAAGAGAAACCGTACACAGTACTCCAGTCTACGCTTCGCTACGTATTAGGGACATTTTGTTGGAAGACGGAAACCACTTTTCAAATTTGTTGAGAACGGCTTAGGATGATTCGGCACGCAATTTACTTTGAGCCCAGCCGTTTATAATCAGCAGACATTTGAATTCTACCTGCATAGTCCTTTAAGTGTTTCCCAACTTCAAACAACTTCCATTTTAAAAGATTGCCTTCATATATGCAGCACATTGGTGAGTTTACTGATTACAGCAAAGTATCTACTATCTACCCCCACCCTCAAGCTTTCGTAGCATACTCTTAAAATAGAAAAACTATGAACACACCTAAATAACTGGTAAACTGGGCTTAGTGCCCATACCTACTGAAGACTCCATGTTAAGTTTCGGTGTCAACTTTTATCCAAAAAGAAGGAGGGGCTCAAAACGAATTTAGCCAATAGTGGAAGACGAGACTTATGCGGACAAAACTTAAGCCTCCAAAAAAAAAGAAGATCTCGGAACTCTCCCTCAACATTTTTCACAATTCGAAGACCACAAAACACTGAGTAAACAGAAGAAGGAACGCAAATTACCTATTTTTAACGACTCATTATCATTATTTCACCACCACTCTGGGGCTATTGCCATTTTAATTGAATAGTAAATCCAAATTCGAACTCAAACTCGTGTCGCAGACAATCAAACTACGGCGAATATTCTATTCAATTCGAGAGTGATTACCCCGACAAGAAGTCAGAGAAATTCAAAATCATAGACCGGAAAGCTGCGAATAATTTGAAAAGAGTTCAGGGATACCCTATAAAGGTTTTTTTTTTTTGCTTTTTAAAGTTAATTGACGTCTTTTTTCTTCTTTCTAGGATTTGCCTCAGCGTGAACATTATGCTCACCAGGAAGCTACACTAGTGCTTAAAAAAAAAAATTATGTTTTACAAAAACCATCGAAGTGTTTCATCGCGTGTTTTTTCAAATTCTGTGGTGAACGATAGGTAGACAAAGTCTAGACATTTCGGTGCGTTCTTGACGACATCGAATGTGTTGAAAATAACGTACATACCGAGTATGGAAAGTCTTTTGTTTTTGGCAATGCAAGTGCCGTTCATGGATTACGGCCGAGTAATGAGATTGCTTTGTGTTTTCGAAGCATGGAATTGCCCTCTATGGTTTTACCCCAGTCAGGTTTGCTGTCTAGGCCGGAATTAAATGAGATTGAGGGACCTTGCAGTTCCAGGTTCGGGATACTTTTATCAGCGAAGAAATGGATAGGGTTAGAAGTAACAGACAGTTGAGTTGCAAACTAAAAACATTCAAAACAACTTGAAAGTAGATGGTCCAAGATGTTGAAGCTAGACAAAAAACCTTGATGCCAAACCCTGTCAGGTGCCTTTGAAATATCAAGCGCAACAAACTTACTTCTACCAATAGATTGGACAATTTTCGGGACTTAGGATATTTCATAAACTGGTGTTTTACATTGGAAGTGCTATTGAGCAGCAGGAGAAGGAAGCGGAAGAATCGAGCTATGTTCCATCTTCTCGGAAAGAGTCTTTACGAAAAGAACAAAATAGAAAAATTTACTCAGAGATTTTGCCAGCGTGGAAAAAAACCTCTTCCGAAATACTTGGAAAATACCATATCTGAACCACGGGCATGTTAAGATCCCTAGGTTCGGTTAGGTTAAAACAGGGGTGTGATGTAAGAGTCATCAAACAACACTGGGCACCGGAAACGAGCCCATCGCGATCCCTGCGGAACCGGTTGAATTTGTTATCAACCGGTTCACAAAAGAACTTAAACACTTTCCCTTTTAAAGCATCCAATTAGCCTACAAAAGCCAGGAAGGACTTCGAAGTCTTTCCCTCCTATGCTTCGAGGAAGTGTCTCCCTAAGAATTTCCTACAACTACGGGAGACTGCCTTAAGATCACTAAGTACTCTAGCCACTGTATGAGCTCGGAAGTGGATTTGTCCCATGGAGAGTGATTACACGAGCTGCCAGCTGAAATATAATGGCGATGCTGCATTCTTAATTTCTTTGACCAAGCGATCAAACAATTTTACTACCCGGGGAGACTTTGTGGTATTTTAATACCTCAAGCTCTATGGAGGCTTTGACATGTTTAATTTGGACAATGAATTAATATCTTGCTCCCTTTGTACTGTTTTCCTGGGATATCGTCTTAGCGAAAAGAAGATCACAAGCGGGACTGGGTAAAAACCTATAGCGCTGTGATAAAAAATAAAAATCGTCACTACTCTACGCCGTATTCTTTGGGTCGGTGCCTTGGGTGGATAAACGCAAAAAAATGCACAGTAAATGTTCTTAGGTTCTGTGGGTTCAAGCGTTACTTAAAGATGATGATGTCATAGATTGTCGAAAACAGAACATTTATAGAGACCAACATGCGCTAAACATCGTTTTCTTGTTCGAGATGTAAGCCTAAAACTCTCAATCAAAGAAAAAATGGCCGAGACGACAGAAAGAACGAACCTCTGTTTCAAAGAATGCCAGAGCATTTGGCCTGAAAAATTGCGTGATCACAGAGGTTGGAAGTCTGCCTTGTCTCAGGCAGAAACTCTTTACAGGTCTTAAGCCCTTTAAGTGCGAGTTATTTACCAAACCCGAACAATCCCAGCCTTATTTGGTCAAAATCTTGACAACTAATGAATCTGATATAAAAATAAAAACTGTGCACTAAATTTGTATTCTAGTTTAGAGACTATCAAGCTGACACATCAAACTAATGACACCCTACTACAAAAGTAAGTTGTAAAAATAACAACCCACCGAATGCTAAGGAAATGGGCGTTGACCTGTTCCCACTTCTGTTGAATTGTTGAATGTGATTTGCTTTGCAATTACATTTTCGTTATTTAATTTGTTTTTATTTTTTTTTTTTTTTGTCCATGTTTGGTGAATCAAATAAGAATTAAAAAAAAAAATGTCAACAACCTTTATTCACTGACAACCACCACGCGCAAGTGACAGGAGGAATTCTTTTGTTACATTTTGCCATGAATTTGCTATTTCTCATAAATTAGCTTCAACTCGAGAGATATTCCAGATAGGTATGTGTAATATATTTGTTTTTTGTTTAATTGTTTGTAATCGCGCACTTCCCCCTCACGAGCACCATCATCCACACTTACTACATTCTAGGCCAGCGACCTGGTTCAGTTTAAGACTGATACTTACTTGACAGCTGCACGTGTTTCGGTTTGTTTACGCCATCAGTTTTGTGCTTTCGAGGTAAATGTTTTCGACCAGGTTTTAGGCTTCGCTTCTTCTTCTTCTTCTTGTTTTCGCAATATTATTGACACATGCAATTATTATTAATTGTTTGGTAAAAAAAATAAACTAGGAACATGACGTAAGTTGGGGATAGGAATTTGCTTATTGGTAAAGTGTCAAATTGACAATAATAATGTCAACGAATTGGAGTAAAGCTACCTAAAACGAACAAGAAGCAAAACAGAGAATTGTACTTTAGATTTAGATTGAATTTCATCATTTATTCATCTAAACAGAATTGGCAAATGGAATGAGGTGATTTGCCGTCTTCTCAACTGTCAAACGAGTGAGGGAATGGATTACCAAATTTGATCGGGTTGTTTGTTACATATACAATGTTATTAAGAAATGAACAGATACATCATTTATGAACTTATCCGGTGAGTTTTGTGAGTGCGTTAATAACACAGGTCTGTGCTCTTTTTTAGCAGGTCAAGCTAAATGAAATATTACTCAGAATCTGTTGAAAGTTCAAAAGGATTTAGGCAGATCAGGAAATCTCTGTTAATATTTAATCTCACGATTTACCCGACTTTTTCAAAAATTACTTGAGTTATAACGACCTTAGATGTTCAAGCATGGTTCGAGCAAAGGCAAGACATTCTTGGAAAAAATGCTCCGCGGTGTCTTCCCCTTCTCATCACCTTCCCCTCTCAACGCAGATATTTGTATGGCCTAAGATTAGCACATGAAGTAGATGAGTGGCTATTGCTAGCAAATACGCCGCGACATTCAGTCGAACTAGTTTGGTCAGACCAAAGATTTTTGTACTAATAGAAGACCCAACACAGGTAAAGGTCCTGAGAAAATTTCTTCTGAACTTTGACGAGCAAGTTCTTCAGTATGACCTGGAACTCAAACGAGAGTGAGTTGAAGCACTAACTTAGAAGTGCTTAAAGGATTTAACAGATACAAATACTTGGACTGTTTCACCTGTTCTTCATAATATAATGCACAGCCCTCAGAATAACATAGATCTCCCCTTGGAAGACTGATGCATAACGAATAACAAAATAAAATCCTTACATTGCCATAATCCAGAAAAGCACTAGAACCTGAACCCTGAAAAGTTTGGAACCTGGCCGAAACCCATCTTGAACTTGGGGAAAGTCGTGCATCAGATGGCATATCCATTAGACAGGTATTGTTGCAACTACTGGTCCATTGTACTACCATGCAGATACCTTACTTAAATTAGTTTTCCCGTCTTTCGAAAAAAGATAAGAAGGAGCTTCAGTGATGAAGAGCTTAGATGATGGGCAGTTGCGAGTGCCCCTACAACCCCACGAAAACTGCCACCTGTGTGTGCGAGCAAAGGCAGGTCAACCACAAGCAGGACACATTCAAGTGCCGAGCAGCCTGCATTCGATTCTTCTAAGAGACAAAAGGAAAAATTCAGACTTGTTGTTTGATCTGTCTGCATCCATTGCATTCACGCCACCGAAAATTGTATTCACGAAAAGCCTTAGTATGAATAAAAGACTTCTTCTGAACCTTGCCTAGCAAGCTCATCGGAGATCTCATTTCCATGGATGCCAGTGTGACCTGGGACCCAGACAAGATCCACTCTGTCCCACTTTCCTACCAAGTTCAGAGAAAGCTATTAGGATGGCGACTGCTTCCGCTCGGAAAACAGGCTTACCAGAGCAACTAGGGAAGCGCCAGGTATACTAGGGGAGACCCCAATGCAACCTATAAATATATCATTCGTTTGCGCGATGCAAGTAATCGACAGCTCTGAACGTCAAGAAAATATTACTTTTCGATATGTTTTGGTTTTCACCTAGAATTCGTGGCTATTCTTTCGTTAATGCAGCTATGAAATGGTGATTAAGTGTACAAATCGTAGATGCGTTGAGTGTAAATTTTTAAATATAACAAAACTATAAAAATTGCTTTTCTGTACACGAAAGAACCTATTTAACAAATGGAGGAGATCCGAAAACCATGATTTTTTAAATCAGTTGTCTGTAGTTTCGCCGCAAAGCATCTCCCTCCAAAAGCTAGGAGGCTCATTTTGTCGATCTATAACTCGAAAGCTATTCAACCGATTTTTTTAGGTTTTGAAGTGGTGAGGTTGGAAAAGGGGTAATGGGTAAGGGGAATGACAGGGGATAGGTGATATGATATCGATCGTGGAATGATATCGAAAAAGTAGTTCTTAAAAAATTATTAAAAAATATGTTGGTGATATTCTTCGAATAGATATTGGTTACTTATGGAGGAGGAAACGGAGGAAGTAGATGGGAGATCGATCTATGGATTAAAGGGAGAGGTATAGCAGAAGGAGAGTTTAAATTGGCGAAGGCCTATTTATGGAACTACTCAGACGATTTTAGAAATTCTTTCAACGTTGTAATTGTGACATCAGCCGGATAAGTATAAGTTACTTAAAGAGGTTGCGGAGGCTGATTGCAAAGGGGGTACGGATAAACAGAAGTTATCTTTGTAGCTACATTGCCGATTTTAAAATTTCTTTCAGCTGTGAAATGATCTCGAAGTGAGTAGCAATTAATAAAGGATATATATGGCTTAGTCTGGTGTAGTAAAGTGTAAGATTCTAAAGGGAAACTCAGATTTCGAGCTTGACTACGTACGTGTTTGACAGTCCACAACGACGTCCAGGTTTCTTTAATCTGACAAACAGGCTTTGTTTTCTGGATTTATGATCGCTTTGGCTTCGACGGTGACGATGGTTTTGTCTTAAAGATGAAAGTACAGCCCAGTTCTTTCTTACACCCCGCTATTATCATCTGAGTGAGTTCGTTATTGTAGCCCCCCTCGCACAAAAGACCAATATTCTTCCTGAAATCATAACCATAGGTATACTAGAATTATCAGCTCGTAGGGGTCTCGAGCTCACTCCTCTTACCAAACCCAAATAGATGGGTTTTTAAAGGGTAATTCTTCAGTTCGCTGGATTCACAAACTCTGCTTTTGAAGAATAGCTACTGCCTTGTAAGGAAGTCTAAAGTACCAAAACTTGTGAATTGAGTAAGAGACTTAAATTCATCAAGGCGTAAACCTTCTTGACTCTTATATACTTAACAGTCGCCTTTCGAAACTACGACGAAAGTGCCTCTTGGTATTCCCGATGTGATTTGTGGCAATCCACTGAAGATCCTATAAGCCAACACACCTGAGTGAAACGCCTTAGAAATTATAGCTCGTTAAGTCCGTTCTATTGAGAAAGAGCATATCATCCTCCAGTTGTTTTTACTAGCCAGTATTTTCCGAACTAATTTTACCAGTCTGCAGAGGTTAAACCTTTCTTGCGACCAAATTTTACATTCGAAGTTCGAGTGCTTTGCATCGTCGGTGTGCTCACAATACCCACAGGTTTGATTTGTTACCTTTCCCATTAGAGCGTTCGTGGACGGTAAGATCCGTGCCGCGTATTACCAGATAAAAGACCAAGCCATCGCGGACGCCAGAGCGCTTGGTGTGGATAATTTAAAGCAGCGAACCCGAGATCTTAGAGGAAAGTCTTCCGTGTCTCAGGCAGGGACTCTTCACGATCCCGGAGCCCGTAAAGTAAGTAAGAAGAAGATCACATCCATCTATTCAGTAATACTTCTGATCAATGTTATACTCCACCGGCCCCGAGTCTTCCCAACGTTGCCTAGTGACTTCCTTGGCATGCGCCGTTTTCCTAGTTCTAGCTTTTTCTTGAAATGGCTGATTGCTCTGAGACCCTACAGTACAATAACAGTTTGCTACTCTAAGGGCACTTCTTCCCTGTGTCAAGGCAAGTGCCTCTCTAAAGTTGTCTTGTTCGAGGTATTCGGCCCAATGCAGTGACGAATTGGGTTAATTTGTATTAAACCTTAGGTTGAGTTTAGTTAGTTACTCCTGCCATACCTAGTTAGCAATGTTAATCTACAGGCCATGCCGGGATTTCTATGAGGCATCCTACAAGCAATAATGTCGCTTCAATTAATACCCGTTAACGCTCCAGTTAGGATATCACAAAACTGTGATTGAACGGGTTCGTTAAATACTCTAGTTGTTCCAGTCCTTTAGGGGATATGACGAAACTATACACAGTGAGTTCTGCAGTTTTTTATTTTTACATAAATGTCCCGTCAAAATGGGTTTTCAAACTCTTACAGGCCTTTTGACTTAAGTTTGACTGGTATCAGTGGCGTAGACTAATATTTGACATTGCATTCGCTAACCTCAGTAGAAGTCGTATCTACAGTTGATGGGAAAGTTTCGCAGAAGTCGTCCACAAGCACGGCGGGTTTCTCTTTTTGACAATACCTAGCTGTGCGTCAGTATGGGGAGGCTTAAAAGCTCTTGACTGATTATAAAAATCGTAACTAATTACATATGAACCAAGTTAGCTATTAAATTAACAACAAAGTATGTTATAAAATGTTCGTCCGAAGACGTACTACACGAAACTATCTTTTTATACCCTATCCTAAGGGTATATTAATTTTGACACATAGTTTGTAACACCCCTTAATATTCGTCGTAGACCCATAAAAGTATATATATTTATGATCAGGACCAAATCCTAAGACTATCTAGCAATGTCCGTCCGTCCGTCCGTCCGTCCGTCCGTCCGTCCGTCCGTCCGTCCGTCCGTCCGTACGCAATTTTTAGGCCTTTAAATTCAAGCTAGAAAGCTGAAATTTGGACCACATACTCCCTAGGGCTCCGAAATGGTTAAGTGTAAAATTTTTTTGAATACGCCCACTGCCACGCCCACAATTTAGAAAAAACCGATTTAAAGCTACAGATGGACAGATAGAGGGTTATAACCTTCACAAGATATGTAGCCACTGCCCTCCTTTATAAGTTTGTCATATAAAGTTTTTTGCCACGCCTACTCTTTGTGGGCGTTTTTCACTAAAATGCTGTTTTCTTCGATAATTTTCATAGAAACCGAAAAAAAGTGTTTAACAAGATATTTAGCCAATATTTTTTCCAATATATCGCCCATACAAAGTTTTTGGCCACGCCCACTTTTTGGGGGCGTTTTTTCAAAAAATGTTTTTTTTTTTTCTAAATTTTATAGAATGAAATAAAATGCTATCCATCATCTTCTTAAGGTTTTTTTTGGGGCATATTGGGATAGGGATAGGGTATCATACTGTTCGCCTCAAGCGGACTGTAGCCTTTCCTTATGTTTTTTTTTGTTTTTGTAAAAGTATGCGATTTCGCCAGCAAAACAATAACAAACTCTTCGTTTGCTTCTTTTTTGTTCGGTTTTTTTTTTCCATCTTACCTGGCTCACTTTCTAATATTTAACACAAAAAAAGCGGCATTCGCATCCCGCGCCCCTTCTTTCTTTTAACCGCATTAGCTTAGATAGAGTTTACTAACGTAACGCCACTCGTCGCACTCGTCGCACTCTCATATCCGACGAGTTGATGTGGGGATTTGGCGAATGCGAAAAGTAATAGCATGTCGAACTCGAATCGACCATTTATTTGCTTTCGTTTGTGGCCGATGTGGAGTTCCACAGCCCATCCACCCCATTCGTGCAGGCGATGAGTTGAGAGGGTGGAAAATTTCAGTCACAGGGAGAGCCGCAGCCAAAGCTGGAGCCCACTCTTCGTAAGTGGTTGAAAAGTACAAACCTGGCCGACATAGGAAACCCCCTATGTCTCTCGAATGTGGCAATAATAAGTGAGGTTATCCGGACCGGAGTAGCAGCAGCAGCAGCAGCAGAAACAGCAATGCCCCCCGTTCCCACGAACGGCGAGGTGTGCGCCGTGCGGCAAAATAACAGTTTTTATTTTTGTTGGCTCTTTGTTTTGATACAACTGTTCGCGTTCGTCTTCGTTTTCTTCTTGGCCTCTTTCTGACAAAAATACAAGCGCGACATGAATGTGGATCCACCACTTCCACATCCATCGGATTCGGTTCGGATACGTTTTGTTAATTTCGCTTTGATATTATGTAGTTCGTCGATGGTTGCGGTGTGGTGCGCGGATTGGCGAATACTTTCGCGAAATCATTGGGTGCAAAGTTCGCTTGACACGAAAGCGAAGCGCATAGCGGAAAAACGTTATTTATTGTTTGTTTTTGGTTTTGTTTTGGTTTTGTTTTTGTTTTTGTTTTTTTACTCGTTTATTACGCTCTTTTATGAGCTGCGCGGCGGTTTCATTTTTTGATCTTTAACACACACGACACGAAGCATAGATGTTCATAATTTTACTGCCGATTCTCCTTGCCGCTAGAGAGTTAAAGCGAGAGAGAGAGAGAGATGGATGGCCTACCTATTGCGGGTCGATTTCGATTGTTAAAAGTTGGCCTCCCATTATAGCGTTGTTTTCTTGAATGGAGGATGTTTGGTTTCTACTTGAGCACGTAGATAACCTGATTAGCTAACTAGGTAGGTATTTGTGGAGTAAGGTCACCGGATCCGGATCTAAATAGAGTCGGATTGTATACTGTCAGAGAGAAGGGACAACCCACATCGAGAGTTTAGATATATGTACGTTTAGCTTGGAGGTCTAACTACGTGTCGGCTCTGCTATTACATCTGATCCCTAAATCAAACGAAGAAGAGCTCTTGCCATTCGCAGTTTCTTTGGCCGGAGATTCAAGTCCTTCTTCTTGACAATATTTTACCAAGCGAGGTCCAGGCACTCAAGAACCTCCAATATGTCATCGGATGTGATGTGAATGCCCATAATAAGGTATGGGGAAGTCGAGATAACAACAAAAGATGTGAATTTCTTAAAAGGAGTCAAGTAGTTGTCCTTAACAAAGGTTCCGCAGGTCCATTTATTTTAAATTTCATTACGAATTGGCATGTGAAGAAGCCCCATTTTCAGACCATCAACACATCAGGTTTAACGTACCAGGCGAATTGACAAAAAACTCAAATAGATACGGTCCCAAGTCGACGGACTTGTAACACCAACTGAGTCCACGTGGGACCTAGTCGAAGCAGCGCATCACAAAACCAGTCTTTGTGAACGTTAGGTTCCCTGGTTGAATGACAACTTTGTCATCAAATGAGAATGCAGGTTAAGGAACTCTTTAATGAGGCCAAACCCAAAAAAATGTGGGACGAATGTTGGTCCGCTCTCACAGGATGAAACTCAGAGCTGAGAGGATCAAAAGGAGCTGCTTGGAGATTGGCTGTGAAGACAGAGCTGATATGCCAATTTTAGCGCGAATCTATTAAGCTCTGGCCAAAGAGCATACAAATTGTTTAGGGTTACTAATGAATCCAAGTGACAACTACACGCTGGACCGGACGGAGATAATTGAAACCTTACTTCGGGTTCACTCCCCAGAGTCGTCTATCCGTGTCTATGACCTCGATAATACCGAATACGGCGCGATTACTTGTGCCATCAGTGGTAATGATATCGAAGATTCAACCAAACAATGGATGAGGGCCATGTTAAAAAGTCGAATCATAACCTTCTCCTCTGCAACTCGAAAACGAGCTTAAATCAGAAGATCATGCAGGTCACCTGAAATTACCTAATTCAATCCCAAATATGGATCTCCTCAACGCTATAGTAAGGAAATAGTGTTTGGGGGAACTACGAATTATTAGACCACTAAAAGATCCGAGAAGGCTGATCTTTGTCTTTGGTCTTTGGACCCAAATTGATACATTCAATTCTATGACAGAAAAGAGCAGCAAAACCTAGCCATTACAAGGTCAAACTTGGATTAATATCTGGCAATTAATCTGCAGGCGAGCTGGAAAGGGTTGAATTTGAATCTGCGTTCTTAGGACCGGAACCATATTGCGACAAATCTGAGCTGCTGCCTCAAAGCTAACTGATTATTGTTGACAACAAGTTCGTCTTAACCACTGGGAAAGTGATCCGGGCTTAAGACAATCCAAAAGATTAGTGAAGTCGTGCTCCTACAAGGAAATCTTGTTTCGAAATAAGGAGAACATGGGCATTCTCATAGACCTCTGCGGCCTGAGATATCGTCTTAACAAAATTAATCTTTGTCCGCAGACTGAATATTCTGTCCAGAGGATGATGAATTGGTTATGATTGGTCTTCCAATGCTACTTTATATAACAAACTTGTTCATCAATAGAGCTCAGAAAAACACGCCCTTATGAATACAATAGCCCGTAAAGGTCGCATTGTTTAAAAAAATCGCGTTTGAGGTAGCTGACACATGTAGAACGAATAACCACTAATGCTTAAGCCCGCAAAATCTTCTACTATTATCCGAAGAACAAAGCGTAGAGTTCACAGCTCCACTTTGAATGATCTAGTTTTATAAGCAGCATCGACGTATTTGAATACCAGGTTTGTAGGGATATCTATTACTGAGTTCGAGTGTTGGAAAAGATTTGGTTTTAGAAACCTCTGCAGCTGGTTTTATCTTATACAACTGGTGATTCACCCAGCGCAAAGTATTGCACGTCGACTTTAAAGATCTTTTGTGCTGTGTTGTCAGAACCGTAGTTGGGCTAGCAAGTTTTCTGCTTCCGCAGCAATGGAAGTTATGAATTCAAGAATATTCCGTCTAATTCCAAATTGGGCTGGACATTAAACTAAAATGTGTTCAGCCATTTCGTCTTCTTCAAGACAAACTCGGCACTCCGGTGGGCCTTCCATATTCATTTTATTTAAGTGAGATGTAAAACCATGTTAACCTGTGAGGTAGCCTACCTTTTTACTGATGCCATGCCGAGATAGATTTAGACATCTTCGAGGATTTCCATTGTTGTTGAAGGGCTGTATGGGTTGCTAAGGCTTGGGACTTTTTCCAATATAAGGCTTTTTTCGAAAGGCTCCCAGTTGAAAGAAGCTGTATTGACTGCAGTGGGTGTAGTGGCTTAGTGGTTAAGTGCGTTGGACTACTAAGCGAGAGGTCGTGGTTCAAATCCCGACCTGTACCACCTGAAAGTTTTTTATTCGCTGCCCACCACTTGTGAACGTCTGACAAACATCCAAGAGTAGGAAATGTCATGAGAAACTTCTCAAAAATAAATTGCCGTTCGGTATCGGCATTAAACTGTAGGTCCCGCCATTCATGTCAAAAATATAACTTTGCACACATTACCCGCACAGTTATGGACGCTGGATAGAGACCTCAAAAGCGGGACACTATACGTCCATATAGTAAACAACATCCATTTTCGTCAGGGAAGTCTGCATATTTATCGTCTGATAAATTTAGTCGACGCGGTCTAGTTACATTTTTCGATCGCGGTCTAAATTCACGCTGCCTTATTTCACGGAGCTCATTGCAAGCCTTGGAAGAAGTGCTGAACGGTATTTGGTAGCAAACTGTCTACCTTGGCCTAGCTGGAAAGAGGTCCTAATGACTTTCTATAACGAATATGTGACAATACCTAGCTAGATACCTAATCTTATATAAAAATAACACAGCAAATTTCAAGCCACATACACTAGAACGGACCTTCCGCTCAATCTCTCTCTTTATCCTATTTAAGACTAGAACAAAATGGCCATCTTAAATGTGGGGAAAAAAAAAACCTAAAACTTAAATCAACGTTCACCTGCCACAAAAGTATGGAACGACCAGACCATTAGCGCGACAGAGAAGAAAGCAAATTCCGTTGGTATTTCCGCTGCAGACATGTTTGGACACTAATGAATGAATCCCTCTGTCGCGTTGTCGTTGACGTTGTTGGCCAAATGCCCTGACTCATTCATTCATTATTTCTGCTACTGCTGTGTTCTTCTTAAATGGGACACACACACACACACACACACACATGAAATTGAGTGTGTGCCTCCTCAAACGGGTCGGTGTGTAGTGTATCCGCAACAGACAGACAGACAGACATTGGAATGCGACAATCTCAATTCGCCATTAAATATGCTACGCTAACGCTAGAGGCATCTCAGCAGCGCGGCAGTGGCAGTGACAGTACATATTTGTATGTGAGAGGTACTTTCCCTGCCACCGACCGGCTGGCCGTCCGACAAATACAGTAAAGATGTAGCTGCGATGCAATGCGAATTAGAAACTTTCATCTTCTACAGATTGCCAGAGAGGCTAGCCCGAAGGTGGGATCACCACAAAGACGCAAAGAAAAAAGGACGCCAGTGCAGGGGTTGACATTAATCAAGTGGCGTCCGGTGTAAGTAATTAACCCATGCGATGCTGTTTGCTTGCGTTTTATTCTTTAGAAAGGGAAGTCAATGAAACCGCTTCCGGTTGGGAAATTTTATGGCAACATTTTTAGATTGGGCGAGGTTCATGTGTACTTAAGTCGGATTTGGATAAACGTTTGGGGGTGCATTTTTGCTGATAAGATGAACACTACCTATGAAGAAATTGTTGCTGAACTTCCTCTCTAGATAAGGTTAGGTTAGGATAGGCTATTTGCATCAAAAAGGCCCATTGAAAACATTTCGATCTCTTGATAAGCTTTAGAGGTCTGATGGTCTGTCAGAGAACCGTGATCCATGCAAGATGAGCGTTCCTGAGAAGCTGGCCAGTGGCACTAGATTCAATTTTGTCTTCGGCTTTGCATCTTTTTTTTGTAGTAACAATTCCTATTTTTATCTATGGTTGGTTGGTTTCTTTTTAAAAATCTAGGGTCTTTGATCTCTTACTATCGATGCGTGCCACAAGCTATGGGTTTCTTGGCAAATTATATCTTATATTATTCTACTGTTCCTTAGCCGAACTGATGGAGGCACCTTTAACGAAGCTCTTCGCTGTGTTGAAGGAAGGTAACACCTGTACGTAAATATTCCTGTAAGTCCAAATCTGAGTCGCATTTGGTCTGGCCAGCCGGTCTGCTGACTTGTGCCGTTCAAACCCAACGTGTCCGCGTGTAGTACTAAGTGATGTTATTTTCAATGCTTGTAGTCCATCGCTAGGACGGTCTGAGCAGAAACCATCTTAAACTGGCGTGTGTTTCGAAACAGTTTCAGTTGGGCGCCAGTTAAGGCCAGTTGGTGTCCCGGTCCTTTAAAGTCTTTCGTTTTATATTTTTGTCTTTTTCTTTTGTGGGTGATTTCTGTTCTTCCTTGCAATTCCCTTTCGAATATCTCCCAAATATATAACCTTTACACATTCAATGATTGGAGAAGCTTGACTTTATGGGCTGTTAACGCCTAGAAATATTTGCTTAATTTTGTATTGGCCTGTCGTAACAACCTGAGGATTATTCGAAATTATGATTTGAATGAGTTTTGGAAATAACGCAAATTTACAGTTTAGCTTAACTCGCTTTGAACATCAAGTTCGGATGGGATTCCTTATATTTTTTATTTTTCCCAAGATAACAAACAATAATATTGCAACTTTTGGTAACTTTTAACGTGGTTATAAAAAGGTTTCTTAAGCTTGGACGCAAGTTTTAAAATTCTAGAGTTGTCTCGAATAGAATAGGCATCAGCTAACTTGAAAGCTAGGACCTAAGAATTGAGAACAATAAAGGCAGACTTAAATACTAAGATAATCGATTGTAAAGAAGACCAATTTTAAAATGAAAAGTGCTGCCGAAAACGAAATCTGCCATAATATTGGCTCCAAGCCATAAGATATGCGGTCGGTCAGTCAAAAGAAGAAACGAAGACATCAGTGTTTTGAAGAAAAAGTCAGAGCGCACTTGTTAGAACCTGAGAATAGACGAATCAGTTAAGGAGTTTGAGACGGTTTTGATAATAAAACAGCTTCTAGGTAGACTTTGGAGTGCAAGGCAAGGGAAACGGCCTTTAAAGTACTTACGGAGAACGAAGGTAATTAAAGGGACTTGGTATACGTTGCCAGGGTTGCGGTCTTCGTTGGCCCTTTAGATGCGTTTGTTCATTCCTTAAAATTAAACTATTTACGTGCAAAATGTAGCGAAAAGTTCAAATACAAGATGAGGGTTGGCCACGAAGCACATAAATTCTAAGAGGTAATTAGTGAGAAGTTCTATACAATTTGCATGTAGACTGAGCTCTGAGGTGAAAAAATGGCTTCGAAAATATTAGAATCGCGAATCGCAGCGAAGATTTTGTTTTAAGATGTTTTACAGATTGTTTTTAGCTACTTTAAGGAGATGGGGACCTAGGTTGCTGCCCCGTGGAACGCAAGAGAAACAGTTTCAACAAAAGTCATAGGTTAACCATAAAAGAGATATATTTTACAATTTTATTTGGCAATGTTTATGCAGACTAGGGTTTTGAGGTGAAGAAATGGCTTTAAGAAAGCACGTATCGCTATCGTTGTAGAAGAATGTTTAGTGTATAAGATTGTTAATAGTTAGGATATAGAGAAAAGGACCCATATGGCCGCCTTGCGGAACACCCACAGCAAACTTTGAACAAGAGAAGTAGGTTGACCACGAAAAATATTTATTCGATTCATAAGTTAGATAAGGTTAGTTGGGTCGACGAGGAAGATCAATCTCGTCCCTTCCACACTCTAATTTAATTGTGTTTAATTATGATACCCTTTAGTGGGGTATAAATCGGTATTGTGGCCTCCCTTGTGGTTGATTCATTCTGTCAAGCCCCAAGTCCATATGCATATGTATTCTCGTCAATAACTGGAGATTAGTTGATTTGACTGCTGCTTGCCACCAGACTAAACTGCCATATGTGAGAATCATTCGTACAATTATACTTCCTGTACATTCACAGAATTTTTTGAGGTTTTGGTTCACACTTTCTGCGGAAGACGCGGCTGCATGCGTTAAATGGATTACTTGCCTTCCTTACTCGTTCATTGATATTAAATCTTCAGTTGAGATTTGTACGCGGATTGCACCTAGATATTTTGAACCGCTGATCCTAGATCCTTTTACTTGTAAACAAAACAAGCTCGGTATTTTGGTGATTTACATCAAGGCTACAGAGTTTCGTCCACAAGTTAAGTGTCCGTGGTGAGTTTTCTAACAGTTTGCTTATTGCTGATGAGAACTTGCCTCACGCAAGCAACACAACACTACCTTAACACCTCTGCTTTTTAATTTTATAAGTATGTCATTGTTGACGAGGACGCATAGTAGTGGAGAGATGACACCTCCCTGGGGTACCTCTGAATGCTGTAAGTCTTAGGTGAACATAACCTAGCTTGTCGTATATTATATTCCTTTCGTTGAGCAGGTTGGAATGTTCAAATGTTCTTTTAAATTGTTTAATGCTCCTTCAATGTCTAGAAACGCTGCTGACCACCCCTTAATCTAGGCATGCTGAACTGTAGAAAGTGCGCTGGCAATATCGGTGTTCATTAATTTTTCAAAAGTTTTTAGGACAATGATGTTAGACTTATGGGTCTGAAGTCCTTTGAATGAAGAGAACCTTCACTACACGCCGGGCTCTTCGAATATTGCCGAATTTAAGACTGGTCACATGTTGCTTTTGACGATGATGAGTTCTGGGCATTTTTGCCATCAAATACAACCGTTGTCGATTGGTCTTTTTGATGAAGTTTTGCGGTACAGAAATTTGAAAATGTTCAAATCGTCAGCGTAAAAGGAGTAAGAGAAATGTTAGAGAACCATTTTGGAACTGTGTAAAGTGTGTATCCAGAGGCTGATAAAATGTTTAAAAGTTTTAACAGGTGAGATTTTAAAAGCTATTTTTTAACAGTCGTACTCAGCTCAAGAGATCATTGACTATCTAAAAGGGTGGGCGGTTAGGGTACTTAAACTTCTCGCTTTTGAAAACCGATGTTGGCTAAGGGAAGTAAGAGACTTACAATTAAACTACAAATGCTTTCAAACAGTTTTGGGGTGCCTTTATAAGGAAGTTTAGCAATTGGCGTTATGAAATAGGCCCGGTCAAGTAATCTTCATAAACCTCACCCCCGTTTTCTAGTAATTGATGAATAAAAGCTATGGGAGTGAAGTAACTGAAGTAGAAGACTCTCTGCTTACGGCTCTCAACTTTCCTGGAAACTACACTCAAGCTTATGCGGAGCCCTTCTTTCTGTCGGTTCAAGGGGCTGTCTGCTCTCAAGCGCAGAGATCCCTGGATTTGATCGATGTCTGGTGCACTAGTAACGGGCTTTCTGTGAATCCTCTTAAAACCACGGTTGTTCTCTTTACGAGAAGGAGAATCGTCCACTGGTCTGTCCCATCTCGTGCTTAAAAGTGTCACCATCTCTATATCCTATGAAGTCAAATATCTGGGTGTAATCCTTGACAAAAAACTGCTATGGTCCAAGCATGTCGAATCGAAAACCGATAAAGCGCTGTCGACTTTCTGGCAGTGTAAAGGCGCTTTTGGTAAGACATGGGGCTTGTCTCCGAAACGGGTCCTTTGGATCCATACGGCCATTATTAGACCGCTCCTCTCATACGCATCAGTTGTTTGGTGGAACAGGCTTTCGCGGAAACGTGTTACTGCTTCTTTTGCCAAACTCCAAAGAACGGCTTGTCTCGGCTGCCTTCCGTAGCACCCCGGGCTCTGCTCTAGATGCTTTGATGAATCTTCCTCCCCTTGACTTATATATCATGGGCTGAACGCTAAAAACCATCTTTCGCTTAAAGAGAGGTGGATTTTGATACCATGCGCACTGGAATTTTGAAGAACTTGCTCGAGAATTATCCTTTGACCCCTGTCTTATGGATATGCCGTCTGATGCAATGACACCAGAAATCCTTCTGCGAAAAAACTACCACGTCAACTTTCCACAGGTAACGAAATGGCTTCGGTCAGACTCTGAACCATGGATTGAATGCCATCGTATTTTTACGGATGGCTCCAAAATCGGGCAGAGGTCTGGTGCTGGAGTCTTTGTGGAACGCGATGAAATACGAGTTTACTACCCCTTGGGTAAACATGCATCTGATTGCCATCCTAATGGCTATGCGCTATATTGTGAACAACAGGTGGAGGGCTAGAGGCATTTGCATCTGCAGTGATAGCCAAGCTGCATATAAAAGCGCTTCTAAACCCTCTTACCTCGTCCAAGTTAGTGCTAGAACTTAAGCTTTCTCTGAATTTGGTCGGAAGACTGAACACAGTGAATCTTGCCTGGGTACGAGGTCTCATTGGCATCCAGGGAAATGAGATCTCGGATGAGCTTGCTAGGCAAGGTTCAGAAGAAGTTTTCTCAGGACCCGAACCTGTGTTGGGTCTGCCTGCATCTTTAGTCATGTCTTCTATCGATTCTTGGGTTTGTCGTGAACACAAGATTCGGTGGCGCAATTGCGGTGGATGTAGACAGACCAAACTACTGCGCCCGGACATTTGCAAAAGGTCAGCATCTTTTCTTCTATCTCTGATGAGAATCGACTGTAGCTTTTGCTAAACACTTAAATGTTTTGGGCTTAAGCGACACCACTACCTGTCTTGCTTGCGGTGAGGAGGATGACACAGCAGAACACTCTCTCTGCAGTTGTCCGGCCTATGCTCGCATCAGGTGGCGGATCTTCGGGGCTGACGTGGTGAGTGCCGAATATCTAAGCTCTTTATCACTGAAGATCCTTCTCGTTTTCCTTCGAAAGACGGGAAAACTAAGTACATTAATGTAAGGTATCTGAATGGTAGTACAATGGACCTGTAGTTTTGTCTGAGCGCTCCATCGGATAGTAGCAACCTCCGACAAAAAAAAACTGAAGTAAAATGGGTGGGAAAAATCGGAAAAAAATTGTGAATGGACAGGGATATAACAGTTTGGCTCCTATCGAAGATCAAATTTGTCTTGAGATAGAAAATATACAAGATAAGACTTGACCTTCAACTTCTAGAAAGTAAGTTTTCACAACAACCCCACCTCACGTCCAGTCCGCATACATATATGTAATGCCATTAAACTCCTCGCCTGATAAGCATCACATTAATGGCTGATGGAGACTTTAAAAGCAAACTGCCATTAGGCGAACTCAATCCATTATTCTCAACAGATATCGATCGAAGCCATCACATTTCTCGATGGTGCTGTCCTGACCCAAATGGAAATAGCTAAACTGCGTAGTTCTTTCCAACTGTTTGAAAATTTCTATCCACTCATTATATAGGTAGGCATGTATTGATGACCGCACTTTCGCGCTATACAAATTGAATTGAATTGAATTTATCGCATAAATATTTTACCTTGGAAGCGGGGGTCCCTTTCGGCCGACATTCTATACGCTCTCTAAAATGTAGGTCACAGAAAAAGACCCTCAGAAGTCGGTTCTAGGGTTTTATTCACCCCGCCCCCTGCCTGCTCCACCCTTTAAGCAATTAATATTTAACTCAAAAGCACATACTCACTTTACACAACACTCACACACACACACACACACACACATGTGGTGGAGTGTGTAAACACTCCGTCATTGAATTGTTTACCCAGAAACCATGTCACGCAACAACCTGTGGCACTATGGTGTTCTCCCCCACCATAGACCCAGCAGGTCCTTGTCCTTCGTTGCTGGCGCCCAATGCAAATTCATCCGCTTTCTCCCGATGATGACTTTGATGTTGATCACGATAATGACGATGACGATGACGATAACGACGATGGGGATGGTTATCATGAAGAAGTTGATGAAAGAGTACACACAGAGTGATGCACATAAATCAAATCAAACTCAAAGGACACACAGGAAGGCAGCTTCAATGATAATGAAAAAAAAAAAACCTGCAGCTCCTGGAACAAAAAAAAAATGGAAGTAAAAGTCGTTGATGGTCGGTTAGGTCCCCTTAATTAAACCTTTGTCACCAGATACCTATGTGCTCCTCTGCAACACACAAGTGGCTCCTGTGTGTGTGTGCATTAAACCGCCCTGCAAAAGACAAACACAAATCGACGCCGTCAGTCATCGCAGTTGTATCTCGTAGTAGGAAGCAAAGTGTGATCTAAAAGTAATGTAATAACTGCATGAGCTACTTTTCATGACCTAAATTACATTTTATCGATCCGCCAGAGACAGAGACGGATGCATGCGATGTAAAGAGAGGAAAACATTGTTGCATATTTACATGGCACGTGTAAGGGTAGCAGCTTCTTTATTTTCACCGCAAAGAGGGTGGGTCGAGATTGAAACAAAATGGTTTTTCCATCCTTTAAAACCTCCAACTCCAGCTGCAACACCATCTACTCGGGTGGTGGATTGCGGTTGGCCCCAGTTCGAGAAGCTGGAGCAGTGATAACGGTATTATGTGGGTACCTACTCTTTGTTATATTGGAAGGAGACGACAGAAAGCAGGAAAGACTTTTCACCGGACCGGGAAAATCCTGTGACAGTTGTTGTTCCCCTCGGGTGGCACGAGGATGGCATTATTGCTACATGTCTTGGGTGTGGGTTTTTTTTTTTTTTGTGGTCATGCAGTAAATGGCAGTAATGGATGCGATGCGATGCTGTACGATGTCAGTCTGTCTCTATTCAATACAAACACACACAATGTTCGTAGTTAATGGACAAAAATCCTTGCACAATACGCTCAGGCGTTGTTTTATGCAGTGACAGCAGTATGACACTGTGCACATCCATTCTATAGTAAGTAGATACGTGTGTGTGTGCGAGAGAGAGAGAGGGAAAGAGATTCTTTGTATGACATAAATGTCAAAATGACAGCTATGACAGTAGCTCATTATTATATGGTAGTATATGGTTGGGGGGTACCTACTACCTACTTTATAGTGTTCTTACTAACATGGCGAGAGAAGGAAGGAAGTTTTTGACAAGGATATTGATTTTTTTTTTTTGCTCTTGTCATCCTGTTCATTTAATGTAACGTATTGTGATCATACTCAGGTCATGTTAGTTTTAGGATTGTAGTTTGTCAAATGTCAACTTGAAATGACAGAATGAGCACGAGTCGAGTCTTTTTTATGAGCCAATTTCAAGGATTCTGCGACGAAACGTGAACAGATGATTTGATTGAAGGCACCGTGGCCATTTGTTATGGATACATTTTGTGTGTTGAATTTAATCTATTTCAATGCAAGTTAACTTCGAAACCTAATTCATGAGATTCATGTTGTTTGTTTTTCCCTGGGGATGCAAGAGGAAGTTTTGAACATTGCATAAGCGCCCCTGGTGGGAGGAAGATGCCCTGAGGAGCGGGAACAAGATGCAATCTGGGTAGATTTCTACAACCACATCAAGAACATCCCGAAGGAAGGGCTTTTGTTGGTCGGGATCGTTTCGCACTCAGTATTAACTTTGTATAGTGAGCTGAATTCCACTTTTTGAATCATTTCACATCAACTCCATGAAAATCTTGTTATTTATTTTCTGAAGAACAAACGAAAATGCTTTGGTCACGGTTATGATGGTGCAGCAGCTTTGGTGAATCATCATGTAGCTTCACATGCACATTTCGTCCATTGCGCTTCTTATAACTTGAATCTGGTTTTGAAAAATATCAATATCATGCAATAGAAAAGTAAAGTCTCTCTTCAAAACTGTGGAAAAAAATTTGCGCTCACATGGTGGTGCATTCATGGTTAAAACTTCGAATCTGAAGATTTGACTCCGTTCAAGCTCAAATGTCAACTTGAATAAGAATTGAAATTGAAAACTTGTATATTTTGTTCCTCCGTGTTCTTCAAGATAAAATTTGCATTCGACTAGTATCGATCTGCTTTTTGCTTATGATTGACAAGAAGTTTGTTGCCAAAAGATCGCGTACGAATAAAGATTCACTTTGATGAAGTGTTTTACCACGAGAGATTTGATGTGTTTTCGAAACTATTTTCGGAATGGCGGAATCTTGCGGCTGAGTGTGGCCTTAGATTTGTAACCACATCAGATCGTATTGCTATTTTACTTAAAGAAGACTTGGAAGAAAAAGCTTTTAAGTTTTCTAAAAATGCATCAAGTTATGTATCATGTGATTTCTCGTTCAGTTGGTTTTTGTCGCTAATTTTTTGATAGTTCAAAATTCTTCACTGTCTTCGAGCTATACAGATGTATCCTTTTACGGAGCGGAACAGTAGCTATTCCTAGCTACGGCTCTGTTGGGTGCAGTGGCTGAGTGGTTAATAGTAGTACACTCTGACCTTGTTGGTCTATTGGGCCTCTACTTATATCTTGGAGCATTTAGATTCCTTCTTTTAGAGCCCCTCACGGCGTAATTTATATAGCCCTTGTACGGAAATCCAAAGGACACCATCCTGTGCAATTTCTTTGATGAATCTGAGAATGAGTGTTAGTTAAGGTTGCTTACGGTCCTTATATTGAATTTAAACATTTCAGTATGTGATCTGAGGTTTCGGTGGTATCATTGCAGAATCTGCAGCAACCTTCATCAGATATACTTGTCTTTCTTGGGTGTCGCGTTAGGAAACAAGTTATAGATGCGTAGGGTATTTTTGCTGAGACTGATGCATGCCTTAAATCTTTTAAGATTAAAGTCTCCTAAAAATATGTTGGCTTGTGTCAGACCTTTAAGACTGAAAGTACCTTTTCTAGTTTCCCTATCAGAACAGTTTAGGTCCTATGATGGGTTCTGCTGCCGATTGTTTCGCTAGAGAGTTCGCTGTCTCTTTTAAAACAATGCCCACATGGGTTGGGTATCCATTAGACGGATACTCTATTTTTTTTTGCCACTTTTATTAAGGCGTTGTAGGCATTCCCGTACAAGTTTGAATTCAATGACAAAGGAGTCCAGTGACGTAATGGCTGCTTGACTATCTGACATTATTGCTGTGTTATAGTCTCTGGAATTCTTTTTCCAAACACTCCTGCATCAGCTCACATCTGTGGAATCGTCGTTCCGTTTTTTTTGTAGCCGATATTCGTTAGGGAATTCTTTTAAAAGTGGCATTCTCTTATGCTGCCATCTCTGTCATTAGAATAAAGCGTCATACTCTTCTCGAACTGATGTATTTCATCTTTCCGATTCATTTTTTTGCCATCCTGAACATAGATTTTTCTGCCACCTTTGAAATCATAAGGTGCAGGAGAGTCAATTCCAGCAGAAACCAGCCAGTCTTTGTACGTTATGCTCTTGTTGTGACTAGGCTTCTTCGTTTTGCTCATGCTACTGCACCATATTTGTTCGCTGTGTACCTTCAAATCAGAATGACAGGGGTACAATCCCAACAGAATTTTGCTATATAGTTGTAGTCCTAAATAGGTACTTTATTTCATTGACCGGTTTCAGTGACGTGCCTGACAATCGGATTTCCTTGAGTCTTTAAAGTATAATTTTTCTTAGGAAAAATACTACTATCGTAGCCTTAGTCGGATTGATATTGAGCCCACCTGTAAGGCACCATTACTGAGATACTCTTAGACCGACCTTGTTGTATGATGTCGCAAAAAGTTTCTTCGAATAGCGCAATTAATACTATGTCTTCGGCGTATGGACACTTGTGGACATCCTCTTTTAGTGTCGACTTTAATAGCTGCACCCACTGTTTGTGTCTCTGCTGATCTAGTGCACAGAAGCTCGCACATCAATCTAGATTCTGTAATGTTAGCTCCTTTTCGTTGTAGAGCTCGTTTGATGGACTCATGCTAGGTTATGTCAAACACACAATACGGTCTCTTTGAGATCAGAGCGCTTTGGATAACTTGGCCGTCTTTGTCAATTTGTCGGAGGTTGCTACTATCCGATGGAGCACTCAGACACAACTACAGATCGATTGTACTACCATTCAAACACCTTACATTAATGTACTTAGTTTTCCCGTCTTTCGAAGGAAAACGAGAAGGAGCTTCAGTGATAAAGAGCTTAGATGTTCGGCACTCACCACGTCAGCCCCGAAGATCCGCCACCTGATGCGAGCATAGGCCGGACAACTGCAGAGAGAGTGTTCTGCTGTGTCATCCTCCTCACCGCAAGCAAGACAGGTAGTGGTGTCGCTTAAGCCCAACAAATTTAAGTGTTTAGCAAAAGCTTGGTGGCCCGAAAGGACGCCTACAGGTAGCCTACAGTTCGACATCTCCTCAGAGATAGAAGAAAAGATGCTGACATGCCGTTCTTTAGAGTTTGGCAAAAGAAGCAGTAACACGTTTCGCGCGAAAGCCTGTTCCACCAAACAACTGATGCGTATGAGAGGAGCGGTCTAATCATGGCCGTATGGATCCAAAGGACCCGTTTCGGAGACAAGCCCCATGTCTTACCAAAAGCGCCAGAAAGTCGACAGCGCTTTATCGGTTTTCAATTCGACATGTTTGGACCATAGAAGTTTTTTTATCGAGGATTACACCCAGATATTTGACTTCATCGGATATAGGGATGGTGACACCTTTAAGCACGAGATGGGACAGACCAGTGACGATTCTCCTTCTCGTAAAGAGAACAACCGTGGTTTTAAGAGGATTCACTGAAAGCCCATTACTAGTGCACCAGACATCGATCAAATCCAGGGATCTCAGCGCTTGAGAGCAGACAGCCTTTGAACTTTGATTTGTACCGACAGAAAGAACGGCGATCATCCGCATAAGCTTGAGTGTAGTTTCCAGGAAAATTGAGAGACGTAAGCAGAGAGTCTAAGTAATGTGTACCCGACGTAAGTGGTTAGTGTATTAGACTTCTAAGCGAAGAATCCCAGGTTCAAATCCGACCCGTACCGCCTGAAAGTTTATATTCGCTGTCCCACCTCTTGCGAAAGTCTGACAAACAAGAGTAAGAAGCTCTAGTTCATTTATTTTTAAATCAATCTCAGCTTAATATTCCGAGGAAGCGTATAACGTACTAAACCCCTCCACTCATACATTTACGAAGGCAATCGATACAGACCATAATTTTAAATTTCTAAACAGCATCGGTATTTGCTCCTGCAACAATACTTTAGTCCTTTATCTGCGTGTTTGCCGCCGATACATTAAGTCAAATTAAAATGAATAACAACGTAGTCATTCAACCCATTCGGATCTATATATGTAACTCCTTGCACGTGATCCAATTCAACAATGAAGTCCTGTATAACGCATACACCTCCTCCATTTATCTGAGAAAAAAAAAGGACATTACAAATAAGACATTATGTCCTTTCTTGCGCTGCTACTTCGTACAACAAGAACGCCCGCACCTCTGCAGACAAACCAAATATTTTTTTAAATGATGTGCGACCCCCAAAAAAGACAGTACCTACGACCTGCCTCCCGTTCCCTGCTCCCTACCTTAGTCGAACCTGACAAACGCGCATTTACATTTACATTTAAAGAATTGACTCACGTAGCGGCAATAACCAATTCTAATAATTTTTTTTTTCGGTGGCAATATCTATGCTAAGCAGCATCGGGCAGGGGGGTTGAAGAGGTAAATGTCCTGGCATTTCCCATTTTATTTTTTTTAAACAAAACGTTCGAATCTATTTAGTCCTCTCACATTATTATATTGTCTGTGCGTGTGGGCGCAAAGTCAACGAATGCTTTTGAAATATTCATCTTTTTAACCCCCCCAACTTCATACCTTCAATTTGGTCGTCGCGTCTTCCATTAAGGAAGGATTCTCTGTTTTTCTGTTTTACCATCGAATTCGTGGGTAAACTTCAAAGCAGTCACAGATGCTTCAGCATATTTTCTTCTGTTGTTTCTCATAGTGTCAAACATGGAATTCAAATGGGCGCCGCCGCGCCCTCCCAAATTAACAAATTGCATTAATAATTCAATTGGAATTGTCTCCCCATTGTTGTGTTGAAATTTTAATGCACTTTTTCTCGTACTTATTGTTGTTATAAGTGCTGCGGCATTTCCCCTACTTCTTCTGTTTATGTTTCAATTAGCATCGCAAACGGAGTAGCAAGTGTAAATTTTCCATTTCATTGTACTCATTCCCGCATTTTGGATTTGCATTTGTATTTGTATTTGTACTTACTTGGAAAAAAAATTTGTTATGAATGGAAAAATTAGGTGTGAGCTAGCGCGAGTAATATTCCACAATAGCCCCGCCAGAGACTGACTCTGATTTGGACTGCAGACATGAAAATTTCGGATGAAATTTTCCACTTCAAAGATAGGAATTTTTTTTTTTTTTGCTCCATCGAAATATTAGAATTGAAAATGTCAAAAGTAAATCGACTTGAAGTGTAGATAAACAGAAGCAAAGGGGCGGTTGAAACATGGACCTGGAGACCACCCCCCGCATCGTCTCACTGACAGTGTTACGATTACGATAGAATCGAAAAGCAGAGATACGCTTATGCGTGAGAGCCGAGTGCTATTAAGATTTGGAATGACTGATCAATAAAAAAACATTTTAAAAAGTTTCGACATAACACTTTGAGATTGTTGTTTTTGTTTTTTTCTGTACATTATTTTGAAATGGATTGTTGAACAAATTTTCTGATTTACAATTTACAAGTTGAAGATAAGTCTCTTCGATAGTGTATGTAGAACAAATGGAAAATTTTCATTTAACAGTTGAGAAATTGCTTTGTTTTGCGAGGGGTTGGGGTGTATCTTAGAGGTGGACAGTGAAGGGCGTCTAAGTCCTAATTCGCTACGCGACAACTGAAAGCGAATTTACGTGAAAATGTGAGAATTTTTGTCGCCCTATGTGGATCTAACGGTGACGTGAAATAACGCCAAACCAAATAAAGCTAAATTCAAAAAATTTGGCATTATTTCCATTACAAAATTGAAATAAGACCAAATTCCTAGATTGGCTTAATTCTTTTTGGCATTTCCTCTTTTTTTAAAATTCTAGTTCGTAATAATTTCGTGATTGTTAAAAAATATGGGGGGCATGCTGCCCCCCTGCGGAAACGAAATAATGCCAAAATTCAAATTTCGTTTCGTTTGGCATTATTTCACGTCACCGGATCTAACAAACAAAATAGAAGCCGGACACTGTAAATGTGGACTGTTTACTCATTTTCGGTTTCGAAAAAGGGATACATTTTTGAAGAAAATTTTATTTCATTATTAACTTTGCCATAAAGTGTCATTCAAATTGTCGTCGCCTCGATACTTTTAAGGTAATTTTTAACCACTTTTTCGCACATTTCTGGCGGTATCTCGGCCATAACTTGAGTAATGTTCTTTTTTAACGCGTCTAGGGTTCGGGGATAATTCGTGAAAGCAAGGTCTTTTGTGTAGCCCCACCGAAAAAAATCTAACGGTGTCAATTGCATGATCTTAGTGGCCAATTGACGTCGCTAAAACGTGAAATTAGGCGACCCGGAAACTTCTTCCCAATAAGGCCATAATTGGTAGTGTTGTGTGGCTTGTTGCCAAGTCTTGTTGGAACCACATATCGTCCAAGTCAGGATCATTAATGGCGTTGACCAAAAAAAAATCGTTTATCGTCCGACCATATCGCTCCGAATTGCTGCGAACGCCGGGAAATCGATAAATTCGGATCATGAGCAACACTTGCACTTGCAGGAGTAATACTTTCGACCGAGCGTTACGAAATCAGTAACTTTCTTCAAATTTCTTCACAGTTTTACCGATTGCTTGCGTAGTCGGTCGATAAATTCCTTAAAAATCGCGTAACGCGCGAAAAGTTGCTGCGTTTGAATCACCACTTTTGTAGCAAGTTACAGTTGTAACATTCAACTAATATTATGACACTTCAAATGACAGCTGAGTGCTTGACAGGTGTCAGATGCCAGCGCTACCAACTTGAAACCACGAAATGAATGACCCTGTATTGTTTAGAATTTTATAATTGACAATTGATGGAATCCGATACCATATTCTTAAATCCAGAGATAGAACTGTCTGATTCTTCGGGCCCATACAGAAATAAATTAATGAGGAAAGCTAGAGTAGGTAAGGTACGTTGGCAACAGCCAGTGTCGCCAAAGTGAAAACCCAGCGAAAACCTCAAGTGGGTTTTTGGCATGGCAGGGTCTTTTGGTTAAATCCGACTTCATTTTAGTTGTAGTAGTTGTTTCGTTTTTTTTTTTTTGAGGTAGCTGTTTGGCATGAAGTTTTTGGCTCGCCTGTTTCTACGGCTTTCCTCCAGAAATGTAGCAACTTTCAATCTAGCCAGGTTTTGCCGCAACTTTTTGTAGTGTTTATTGATAGCCCGAAGAATGGTCTTCGCATCAAGAATTGTTCGTCTGCTTATTCATTGCCGTCATATCCACTGTGTCCTCGTACCTAAATCTAATGAACATTGTTTGTAGTGGCCAGTGGCAGTTTAAGGAGTTCTAGACAATCCCAGACCAGTTATGATGTTATCTGAAAGGCGTTAATTGCAAGTAAGGCTGCCCTGCTATCAGAAGGAATGTAAATGATCTTGTTTGTTCTGAAGCTTTTTATACTTTCTCGGATGCAAAACTCTATTGCGTGAATTTTCGCCTGAAATGCAGAGCTGCCTATGTCCATTCTGGCGTATGTGGCAATGAGAAGGCTGCCTTTTATTTTAGATCCGTCTGTATACCATATCCTTGGCAAATATTGGTTTTGTTCTGTTTCCAGTTTAGACCTTTTGAAAATGTAACCTTGAAGTTGCGTTGGAAGCTTTAACGTGGTTTGGTAGTTTTTGTTTTGTGAGTTCCCGTAGAATTCCAGTACTGACTAGGTGGGAATTTGATTCATCCTCTGAGATGAGCATGTAGGCATTTACCATTGCTTCATTCATGAGCTGTAGATATGAAGTGGTGGGATGTAATAGGATAACCTTAAGTGCGGCTATTGGTCTAATTTTCATTGTACCAGTACAAGCTAGTTTCTGTATTTTATTAAGTTTAGACCGAGCAGACCTCTTGGTAGCTTTATACCGATAAATGGCGGCCGCAGACTATAACATTCAAAGTGTTTAAATCCATAATTTGTACCGAATAGACTTTTGATGGTCCATATCGATAGTCTTGGTAATGTGAGTGATCCATATATGTTTTGTTTTATCCAGAGTGATTCCTAGATATTTGACATCCGTTGAGAACTGTATTGTTTCACCAAGAATGGAGCATTTCTGAGTCGTTCTAGCTTCCTTCTCTTTATGAATGCAAATATGGTGCTTTTTTCGGACTGACTATAAGGCCAACCTTTGTGTACCATTCGCCAACTAGGTTCAGAGTCCTCTAGAGGCGGTTGGAAATTGTGGCTTTGAATTCACCTCTGACTAGAATGGCTATGTCATCTGCATAGCCTTGGACATAAAAACGTCCGGGACTAATAATGATGAACCAAAAAAGGGAAGTAAGTACTTCTCCCTGGGGCACCCTTTCATAGCTATAACACTGAGTTTGTTGCTGCCTTATGATTCTATTCACTTACATGTAGTGACGATAATTTCCATGTGTTGGATACCTCTATACATTAAAGGGATTGCGCTCATCGAATGTTTCCTTCAATAAATCGATTGTGACGTGCGCTGTGTGGCATGTAGCGCCATCTTGTTGAAACCACATCTCATCTACATTCATGCCATCCAATTCGGGAACAAGTAGTCGGTTATCATGGCTCTATACCGGTCTCCATTAACGGTAACTGACTCTCCAGCATCATTTCAAAAGAAGTATGACCCACTGACTCCACCAGCCCATAGAGCACACCAAACAGTCAGTTTTTGTGGATGTAATGGCGTTTCAAGGGTCTCATGTGGATTCTCTTCACTCCAAATACGGCAATTTTGCTCGTTGACGTAGCCATTCAACCCAAAATGAACCTCATCACTGAACAAAATTGTTCGCGAACTGTGAACCATTATTTTCGAAATAAATTTGCACGATTTGCAAGCATTGTACATTTGTCAACCTGTTCATTATGAAATGGCAAACCAAACTGAACACAAATGACATTAGAGTTGCCAGATCTGACCACAAAATGTCAGTTTTAACTCTATTCGAAAAACCAACCTCTAACCCTTTATATCTGGATGAATTCTGTGATGTCAAATGCTCCTTCTATTCTCTATCGAGGAAATAGCCAACCACTACCTGTTTGTCTGTCAGAGATTTTTCAACTGATGTAGTGAGATTTTGCAGAGCATATGTTCCTTCGTTCGTTTGAAGTGCCCGGTCTCTTTTATGTGTGTCAAGGATTTCCACAGTTTCGCGGTAAATGGAAGTGAAACTAATAAGCCTATATGACTTTACTGGACCACTTCCACTTCATGGTATTTTATTCCCACGCGTACCTAGCCCTGAGAAGGTTAATCCGTTTATGCCTTATATTTCATATCATTTGTTCACTTTAATGTAAAAAGTCTACAAATTTGACAGTCTTTGAATAATTTCATTGTTAGCTGTGAAGGCAGTATGACATTTCCTTGACCAGCAATAAAATGTAAAAATGTCATCAAGCCTAAGGTATCTATGAAATGCTATGCATGTTTAACTGCTTCATATCGCTTGCGAGTAGATTGATTGCGCGCCAATTAATCCAATAACAACGAAAAAGTCACAAGTTTAACTGTTCATAAAAATAAACAATGATCTCGCAATAAAGTAATGTTTCTTCTTCAAAAAAAAACAAAAAAAAAAAAGAAGTATTAAGGAAATTCCCACAGTTTTAACTGCGACACACAATACAGCTCGTGATTGTCGCATTAGTGACTTCCTAACCAATGTCATTTTCAAAACAAACACACAACATGCACGCACTTCATTAACAGATTTATTTACTCTTGTTATAAGCAATTTAACAAAAACAAAAATAAAAAAAATCTACACAAAAACGTGTCACCAATTATATCAATTCGATAAAATTTAATCAAACTCAATAGCAGCGCACCGGTCTTTTAGATTTTTTGTTGTTTATTCGTTTTTTTTTTTAACAATAAATAAAAGTTTCACCAGCTAAAACGTCAAGTGGATTGCACACGAGCATAAGTTCGAGTATCTCTTGATCTTGATAATCATTTCGTGAGCTCGTGCGACACCTGCTCCAAGACGAAACATGAAAATTAATTTTTTTTTACCATGACAAACTGAATTTAAGAATGCTAAGTGATTTCAGTAGTGATTGACAATTGAATTTGGTGAATTTCACATTTTTATGAAATTTCTGCAGCGATAAATAGATGTTGAGATAGGGATTTTTATGTTTCTAAACCTCTCGAAAACAATTTGGACTGACTGATAGATTGGCGGACTGACCGACTCCACAATGTGTTTCCTATCTAAGCGAATCTGACCACTGACGACTTAAGAATTCAACAGAATATCATTAGAAATCATCATCAACTTGTCACCATTAGGAAATCTATTGCCAAAATCCCATCGATCTTCGGACATAGAGTAAGTCAAAATGATAAAACCATCGAAATCATGTAGCCGTAGCCGGAGGTCAAGATTTTAACACACATCGAGTGCTCAAAATTGAAAGAATTGTTCCGCCCACTGACAGTCAGGCTGAGTGTTAGTTCCACTTTACTTGCGTCGACGTTGCACATGAGGTCGCGGAACAAGATTGGCAATGCAGCACCTGAATGTCGTAGTTTGAGATTCAACATCGAAGGAAGATCTCTAACTAATATTAAAAGTTCGGCCTCGTCATCTATCCCGACACTCATTTGCAATGACACCCCAGCTTTCCGCTCTTCGGATAAAGCCAAAGCTTGCTGCTCATTTTGCAGCTAGATCAACGCTCCCAGATTGTGCCTTATCTCCCACAGTACTCGAGCGCGTAGAATCTTCTATGGGACCGATCCATTTTCGCACTCGTAAAGTGGCAAGAGGTCTTCGAGATCTCAACATACATAAATACGCTGGTCCAGATGGTATTTCCCCTATCGTTCTGAAGAGGTGTTCTTCCACGCTAGCAAAACCACTGCGTAAGCTCTTCTATCTGTCCTATTCCTCAGGGCTCTTTCCGATAAGATGGAAAACAACATTTGTCCAGCCCGTCCCAATAAAGGCGAATCTTCCTCTGTCTCCTCCTACCGACCAATTGCACTAACGTCCCTTCTTTCCAAGGTCATGGAAACGCTGTTAAATCATCAGCTTATGAAATATCTCGAATCCCGAAAACTTCTTAATGACCGGCAGTACGGTTTTCGCAGCAACAGGTCCACTGGTGATTTGATGACATATCTAACCGAAAAGTGGAACCAATCTATTCACCACGGTGGTGAAAGCAAGGCCGTTGCGCTTGATATTTCAAAGGCATTTGACGGAGTTTGGCATCAAGCTCTCTTGTCGAAATTGCGTGCATTTGGGATCGATGTTACCCTTCTTCAATGGATTAGAAATTTCCTTTCGGAAAGTTGTTTTGGACGGTTTCAAGTCTTCAACTCACCAAATAAATGCTGGTGTCCCTCAAGGCTCTGTTTTGTCCTTGACTATCTTTCTCATATTTATCAATGACCTCCTGTCTGTCACTTCTAATCCAATCCATTCCTTTGCTGATGACAGTACCATCAGCTTTACATATTCGTTTCCTGGGCAACGCCCCTCATCTTCGGGCGTTGAACTGAAACGGCAACGTATGTTAAGCTCATTGAATTCCGATCTTGACAGCATTCTTAAGTGGGGTAAATCCAATAGAGTGGAATTTAATGCTTCCAAAACGCAATGCTGTCTGCTGTCATTGAAGCGAACCCCTAATTCTCTGCCATTATCCATGGATGGCACTTGCATCGCTGAATCCGAAAGACTTTCCATTCTGGGTATGTGCGTTAACGACAAACTTCATTGGAATGACCACATATTCGATGTCGCCAAGAAAGCTGCGAAATGTCTAGGCTTCCTTAAGCGATGCAAGAAATATTTTACTCCTTCTGATCTGACTAAAGGTTATAAGGTTTTTTTTCGCCCCAATCTTCTTGAGTACAACGCTCATATCTGGTCTGGTGCACCAATAACATATTTGGAGCTACTTGACAGGATCCAAAAACGTACGGTAAAACTTATTGGCGAGCGAGAGCAAGACGTAATGTCTCCTGCCTGTCATTGTGTTATCGGTATTTCCACCACAAGTGCTCAAATGAAGTAGCCAGTTGCATTCCACCCCTACAGCAATTCAACCGCAATACTCGCCATGCTAGGAATGCACATCAGTTGACCCTTAAGCCTGTTTTCGGACGTGCTGTGAAATATAAAGATAGCTTTCTCAACCGTACAATACGAATGTGGAATTTATAATTTACAAACATTTAAAACCAACGTGCATCGGTTTCTCCCTTTCTCTAATCCTTCATTTCCCTAATGCCCGCACTGTGTCACTTCATTATAAGGGTATCCAAAGTCCCTTTAGTGCGCGTACATTATAAAAAAAAAAAAAAAATTGCGTATTTTTGGGAAGATGGGGAGAAATCTGCAAACAAAAGAACAGTGTGTGTATATTTAAGATCATCTGCTGACGATATCATTGTATCTTTTTATTTTTCTATAATGAATTTCAATGTCAATTTCATTAAAAACTTCCGTCTTCTTCTAACGCGTTTTCGACCTCTTTGTAGAAGATCTCTTGAATATTTATTTGGTTCTGAAGAAGATCAGCTTGGGGAGATCATTTCCTCAAATCGTTTGCTTCGGCAGGATGTTTTCTTGAACTCACTACTTCGCTGGGAGGGTCTTCAAGAGTGTTGACTTGTGAATCTCTAATGACGTCTTCCGACCATTGGGGGACACCTCAACAGATTCGTTCTATTGGATCAACTCAATCAGCTTTCCTTGTAGGCAGTAAAACAGAACTTTTTATTGGCTCCACCACTAGTTGTTACGGATAATGTACTTCCTTTTGCACTCTACAAGAAATTGTAGGTGGTGGGCCAAGGATAATTAGACTTATTTTAACTTCTTTCCATACGCGATGTCTGAAATTGCTTGATTTGTGCCAGAAATTCCCCAAATTGGTCTCTATTAGTTGTTCTAATCCTAAATTTAAATGATTATTTTAATAAACACGACTTGTTAACATAACACAGAAATCAACACAAGTCCGCTACTATTTTCCAGCGGATCAGAAATGTCAAAATTTGCATGGAGAGATTCGATTCCCTCGTTTTAAGGATCAAGTGATTCATTTACATTACCGACGTAAGCATGTTCGAATTTCGAGAATATGTTCTCCCTTGCGGGATAGGGATGAAAGAAAAATGCTGGTCTGTCCATTGAAACCGATGAACAACAAAATCCTACTCAGACCGAGCTGAAAAGGCTGGTCTAAACTGCAATTTTATTTTTGAGACACTCCTCATGACAGTTTTTACTCTTGGATGTTTGTCAGAATTTCGCAGAAGACCTTTTATGTAGATTCATCTAGAGGCAGATTTGGACGGAGATAATGCGACCGCTAGCTTAGTCCAACTTAGTGCAACTTTTGCCAACTAAGCCAAAATAATCAAAGGCTACCCCAAAATCAATAAAAATGGTGAGTACTCCTTTCTCTCTTCCTAGTGCTTCAAAGACGGCAAGATAACGTAAGGGCCACGGACAAAATGTCCCTGGAAAGCACATACCCCGAGTGGTACCTGCCGTTGAAATACTTTGATTCTGCTCAGCAACATTAAATCTACAAGTACATCAAAGTCTTGTTCGATGACAACTAGGTTTCCTTCCCAGTTTCGAGGAGGCTGCTTTTCAGGCTTTAAAACCTTCGAAAGCTGTTTTGGTCGTTCAACTATTCTTTTTAAGCAGATCTTCTTCGCTCATCACTTCTTCTACCACGAAAGCTTCCCCAAGCTGCCATTGGTTTGCGTGGCATAGTTTATGGAGTAAGCGTTTCGTATACCTTCTGGATAATGTCGCTATACCGGACCCACGACTTGTGTGTGTAGGCGGATAGTTTTTCTCCGAAATTCTCTGTAGACTCCATAGTTTCTCAAAATCTCGTACGAAGGTCGAATTTCCCCCGCACAGTTCCTTCTCGTTGAACAATTCATCGGATTCGATTAAAGATGTTAGGTTAGGTCAGATGGGTTACTTTCCTGCCACACTTAGGTCCTTGTGGACCCATTGTGATGCCCTTCATTGTGGTATTCGCCGGTTTTGTGGCCTTCTTTAAGGTTCTTTGCCTCCGCTCGTTTTACTCAAACCATCCCGATGTCTCCACAAACATGCAAGGATTAGAGAGTGAGACATCTGGCAATTCCTCAAGAAGAAACTTCCAAGTGACAATGATAGTGACGGGTGTCCTCGTGGAGCTTTTCACCGCCGCAGCCCCTACAAATGTTGTCATTCTTGGGATTTAGTTTCATCATGTGGCTTCTCAGAAAATGATGACCAGTTAAAGCACCAACCAGCTTGGACAGCGACGCTCTTTCGTACTGTAGAAGTTTTTTGGTTCTGGTTTCATTATATTCTGGCCGTAGATTCCATGAGTGCTTATAGATTACCACCTATTGTTGGCTTTCATTTTGATCTTGTATTCCACTCGTTCCCTTGGGTTGCAGAGTAATGGTTTGATCGACTGAAGTGCCAGGTCGCGATCCATTCCGAATTAAAAATGTTGGATGCGAGACCCTATATGGACTTAAAGCCTTTCGAAACCTTTCGACATTCTAACAGAATTTATTTCAATAAATGTCAAAATGCAAGTCGAGATCGCCATAAACAATATGCAATTCAAATTTATAGCGCTCTTAATCGGTCTGGCAATGCATTGACTACTACGCAAAGAAGGTCTACTTGTTACCCATAAATCACAAGATACCCACAATATCCATGTATCTGTCTCAATTAACAAATCAAAACAAGGAAATTGTTTGCACAACTTCACTAGTAAAATGTGTGTGCGTTTTTTTGTTTAACCGCAATGCATCTAGTGCCTAGTAGCGCGTTGGGGGACGTGACCTTATGTGAACGCGGTATTACGCAACGCGTTTTGCATATTGCATTGCATATCTAATACAGCGGCAGTTTTGATGGCGCGGCACTCGCTTGTCGACTCTGCCACTTTGAAATGACGTTCCTTTGTCTTTTCTCTGAATAAACATTGCCTTTCCTTGGTGCTTTACTTCAATCGACAATGTGATGTGCTCGTACTCGTACTCGTACTTCGTAGTACGCCATAAAAACGCACTTACAAATTGCTATATCTTTATAAGTATTTATGCGTGCTCGTTGCCGCCGAGATTAAACCAGTTCCCACGAGCGCACTTTGTTAGACGGCAGTGTCGCGCCGTCGTCGTCGCACGCATAAAGCATTCCGTCCAAAGTGCAGCCCTCCCATACAATCACTCACTATGCGCACGGTGTAAACGCAAAAACAACAACGAAAACGAAAACGAAAACACGCAACTGAAAGTGCAGTCGATATATTTTGACAGACACACATCGACTTGAAAAGCACTCACACTAAGCAGCTTGAAATGTCCGATTTATAGTTGCGACGAGGGCTAATCTAAGTCGCTGGCTTTCAAATGTGGGTTAGCGTGCTTCTACCCCGCCGCACACTGGCTTGACCTGGTTAGCCGCATGTACCTATCTATCTGATTTTTTTCGATGGAAAAAATTCCGTTCGAAACTTTTAGTCCAAAGTTTGAAATTTTGAAATCGCATGTACTCTGCTTTGTTGTTTTTTTTTTTTTTGATAGTGGAAGTGACTAAGTGCACCATCATAGTTAGGTGATGATAGGTTTTTTTTTTGATCAATGCCAAAGTCATGACATTCAGGTTGAGTTTGTTTTGAAGATTAAAAAATACGACTTCATTTATGTTTGCCTCGAAGCTGCAAAAAAAAAAGTCATTGCTTTTGTTTGCGAGGAGAACTTTTCACCCCGTTTTTATGAGACGATGCAGTTGAAAAAGTCATTTTAGACTTTCTTGCCATGAACTGTCATTCAATGGAATTCAGATAAACTAATTGAAATGGATTTGTTGGCTAAGTGGGTTCAGGGAGTTATATAAATGATACAATCACAAAATAGTACTTTGTAGTTTCTTGGAGAAATTCAGGCAAGTCAAAGTTCGAGGATGCCAAGGATGTCGCATTTTAAGAATGGAAAGGTAATTTGAGTGTAGGGAATTTTTTTTTCCCAAGAAACCAATGATAGGTACTAACTGTTCCCAAGAACTCAATGTAGATGGGAACGCGTTTCTATCGAAAAGAGAAAATGAGAGCAAACCTCGACAACTTGACAAAGTGAAAAGCTTAAAAAGGTAATGTGAAAAGCAGCAGTAAGTTTCAAAGGCTAGCTTTCGACACAGCAACCTGGCGGTCTCCAGACGGTCGAACCGTCAACCAAATCGACCATGTGCCTACATCATATCTGGAACGTGCATACATTTCGGGGAACAATCAACCACTTTCTTATTGCAGTTAGATTCAGAGCTTGAGTGTCTAACGAGAAGAAGCTGTAAACTGCCAGGAAGAAGAAATTCGACTTTGGGCGAATCCTATTTGGAGTTGCCAGAGACTACAAAGAGCGCCCAAAGACGTCAACAACCAGTGGTCTTAGTATCCGGACATCAGACAATAGGTAGCCTAGGATACCTGCCACCCCAGACAAAAATCCCGTGACAGAAGTTGCATACATGAGAAGGCTGCAGCTGAAAAGAAGATATCCACAATAAAAAAATAATAGGTAATAATTGCGGAGAGAAGACTACCGGACCAGGAGAAGGTGGGAGAAAAAGATCCTGCATAGAAAAAAAATAGAGTCCACAGTCTCCCAGCTCAAGAAGATCGAAGAGTCTAGCGATCTAAACAACATCCAGAGGTTTTAAGAGAAAGCCAGGCAACTTGCTGTTGGCTTAGGATCGGGCGGAACTCAGGCTATTCGAAACATCCAATGAAACTTAGTCAACGACGCGCATTGAATAGTAGATGTATTCAAGCATCATTTCCAGCAGCCGCTTTACAGCTCGTAGAGTTCATTGCTTAATAGTCTCCTGGAGAAACAATTGTGGACTTACTGACTTTACTTAAGTAAGGCTTAAGCCTTAGTCACGGCAGCCTTCCATCTTCTGCGATTGCAGGCACGCTACTTTCAGTTATCCAGACCAAGCACTCTGGCATCCACGATGGCTAGACCTTTAAAACGGAGGTTCGGTCTTCCTTGTCATTTCGAACCAAGTGGGCTGCGATTCGGAGATCCTCTTAGCATGAACATTATTGTCAATTCGCTCGATGTGGCCGAGCCAATGTAGACCTTCAGGGCCTGGTAGGGTCGGGTCAGGTGAATCAAGTACGGCAAACAAGATCTTATACGCGATGTTAAGGAGACTAATAATTCTATAGTTGGTGCAGTTAAGAGAGTCTCCTTTCTAGTGAAACGGACAAACGATGCTGGGGTTCCATTCATTAGGCATACATTCCTGCGACCAAATCTTGGAAATGATGTGTTGCAGGCTCTTTTCGAGTCATCTCCTTTTGCCTTAAACAGTTCAGCCCAGCAGCCTTGTTGGACTTCAGTTTCGATATTGCTATCCCTATTTCAGTTTAGTCCTGTAGACAGAATTTAACAAACCGAACGCCTTTCAAAAAAAAAACCAAAAGAATGCATAGGCATAGGCTTAATAGGAAGAATACAAAAAATATTTAAAGGCCATTTCCAGGTGGCCCAGTGCCAGGGGCCAAAACACAATGACGAAACAGTCCCGGTACCCAGGTAATCATATGTCTTGCAAGAACTATCAAGGCATAAAGCTGATACAGACATGTCGCGTGAGCCTAGAGAACGACCGATTCAATGTGTTGCAGGCCAGGTGTCAACACGGAAGGCACAATCTTCAATAGATACATACGTCCAGCTTCTGGGATATGCGAACGATATTGACACCATTGTTGGTTATAGTTGGTTTTGCATAGAGGAAAGCTGTCTGACGAATTCGAAGTACAGAGTGAGGTTCGGCAAGGCTGCATTCTGTCACCAATATTGTTTTTATTGGTCATTAGCGATGTGCTGAATGCGATGTGACCGAAAGCGGAGGATTTCAATGGACTCTTACATCCGAACTCAAGCATCTGGACTACGCTGACGATTTATGGGTGATATCTTATAGAATAATGGACCTTCACGAAATGAGAAAAAAAGTGGAGGGGGAGCAGGCCCCATTTGCCTCAAAATACAAAAATACAAAAGTGATGGACAACCGGTTGAGAAAGTGGAGAGTAACCACTACTATCACGAGAAAGCTGCAAACGTTTGTCAATAGTTTCCTATGCAACATCTTAAGATTTTTCCGAACCGAACCGTATCTCCAACGAACAGCTTTACCACGAACCTGTAGGCAAACCTAGCTCGACGAAAGTGGCAGTGGATTGGTCACACATTTGGCAAAAGGTGACAGGTCCATAGCTAACCACGCGATGTAATGGAACCCGCTAACTCAGGATGGCAGAATACGACGCGGTCCTAGGAGAACATGGCAAAGAACTATCGAGAAGGAAGCACGGCAACTGAGAAAGAGTTGGTGAGAACTGAGAAACCGCACACGATGGCGCGTAATCGTTGTAAAGGCCCTAGGACCTACAAGTGCAAAGGCCTTTTACAAGGTTCAAGGAACCTCCTTATAAAAAATCATACCAACAGCAAATATTAAAGAGATTCAGAGTAAACTTTCAAATATATCATTTTTTAACCTTGAAAAGGTCATTGGAACCTTAGCGGTCCTTACAACCATAAAATGTGTCTTAAAACAGCATTTCCACAAAATTGAATATTTGGATCCTTGGATAGTTCGGAATATACTTAGTTTAAACAGTTTAAACAGTTGATGTTTGCTGACAAAAATCCTAGCATTCCCAAAAGATAAGATGCACTTACAAACTTAATGGGCATTCACATTCCGTTTCCATCCATATTTGCAGTATTTAAATTTTGAAATAACAATATTATTTTTAACTAAATCTACTAAAATCCACAACTAATTTATTTAAAGTTACAATGCAATTCGATTAAGCGCGCATCGAAAATGCTCATTCGTCATACTGAATCCGGATTTTTATTTGGCGAAATTAATCATACGGATTCCGGGTATCCGTATTTGCTAAGTCCGCGGACAAAATCGTAGGCTCTAATTGGTACCGGTAGTGTAAGTACAATCCTTAGCAACACCTTAATATTTAGTAAATTCTTAGGCTTGATACATCCACATCTTGGTACAGCTCATAGAGTTCACGGTTGTATTTTCTCCTCCATTCGCCCTCCTCGCACACAGGAGCAAATATCCGTCGAAGTATCCCAGTATTAACTCTACTTTCCTGCTTATCGTCCAGCACTCGGCGCCGTATAGCAGAACTGGCAGGATAAGCGTTCTGTAGAGCATGCACTTTGTCCTTCGATTAGGAGTTTTGAACCCATTTGTTTTGCGAAACCGAAGTAGTAGCGGTTTCCTAGGGTAATTCTTCGACGGATCTCCACTAAGATGTCATTTGTGGAGTTGATGTTTACCCCAAGGTAGATGAACTCCTTAACTACCTCGAAGTTGCTGCTATAAACAGTGACATTTTGTCCTAGTCGGTTGACAGATGATTGTTTGTTTGCTGATAGCATATATTTAGTCCTGTCCTCATTCACTTCAAGGCCAACTAGTTTCGCCTGTTCTTCAATAGCCGTGAAAGCCTCTATCACGGCACGCTGGGATCGATCGATGATATCTAACTCGTCCGCATACCCCAGCAGTTGGACTGATCTGTTGAAGATAGTGCCTTCCGTGTTGACACCTGCCCTGCGCACTATCTGCTCAAGAACAAGATTGAAGAAATCACACGAAAGCGCATCTCCTTGCCGAAATCCGGTGCATGTTTGAAAGAGTTCAGATGAGCTGCAGCCAAACTGCACATTGCACCGCGTGTTATCTAGTGTCACGCGACACATCTGGATCAGTTTTGACGGGATCCCGAATTCGGCCATCGCCACAAGAAGCTCCTGACGATGAATGCTGTCATATGCGGCTTTAAAGTCGATGAAGAGATGGTGTGTCTTGACTTGAAACTCGTTGGTCTTTTCCAGGATTTGACTTAGTGTGAAGATTTGGTCTACAGTTGATCTGCCGGGCCGGAAGCCACACTGGTACGTGCCGATTAGTGTGTTGCAGAAAGTTTTGAGACAGACGTTCACAGAGTACGTTGGATAGGATCTTATATGCGACATTAAGCAGGGATATGCCTCGATAGTTCTTGCAAGACATAGGATCGCCTTTCTTCTTGATGGGACATATGGAGCTGATGGTCCAGTCATTGGGCATGCTTTCCTCCACCCAAACTTGGTTGATGATTTGGTGCATGCGCCCTACCATAACATCACCTCCGTATTTGAAGAGCCGGCGGCCTTGTTGTTCTTTAGCTTTTTTATAGCTAAGCTAAGACTGGTTCTTCATTGACTGGACGCCGGTTCTCTTCTTGCCCCATCACCCTCTCTACGTTTTGTCCGTTTAGCAGCTGCTGGAAATGCTGCTTGAATACATCTACTATTCCCTGCTCATCGGCGACTAGGTTTCCATCGCTGTTACGAAGAGCCTGCGTTCCGGTCTTAAAGCCAAAGTTGTTTCGGTCGCTCGACCCTACGATCACCTTGAGCTGGGAGACTACGTGCTCTCTTTTCTTTCTACGCAGGATCTTCTTCTCCTGGCTCGGTTCTCAGCGTTCTAATGTGTGCATCTTCTGTCACCTTTCTCCGGTGTACGCATACATCATATTCAAAACGAAATGCCTACAATAAAATGATGTCATAAAACCTCAAACTTAAAAAAAACATTCTTTAAATAAATTCCTGACCTTGACAATAAAATATTTTATCTCCTTCCAAAATAGATTTTTTTTTTTTATTTGTTTTTTATAGTTTACCATTTTTAAAACTAATAAAACATTATAAATAGTTAAACCTAAAATACATACCGATGAGTAAAAGTACAACAAAGATTTACAGGTCCACTTACCTAAAAAAAAAAATAAAAATTATCTTTAAAAATTTCATGAGAAGAAAAATCCTAAACAAATTTGTATTTCTTAAGAAATTTTTATTTTTATTTATTTTTTTTTTTTAAAAAAACTTATAACAAATATTTAAATATGAAAACAGAGGGGGAACAAAATTTATGAATGGAAACTTTTTCTTTTTCGAGCCATCGATTTTTAAATAGACTTTTGACGATTTATATAGAAAAAAAAAATTTCAGCTGCTCGAGCTTAGTACATTGACAGCAAACATATCCATGTGTAATTGAAAAATAACGTCATTCCGATTGAGGGATAGCAATGGTAGATAGAGCCTTATCGTAGTGAATATTCTCAGAATGAAAGTGAACACTGAATGGAAGGTAAATATAGAATAATGCACACTTGTTTAGAGTAAATAGAATATTTGCTTTTTTGGAATGAAGCGACACGTCGACGTCGTCGACAGAGACGAGAACGACGTCGAGTTGTGACGTTAAATGTGATTTATTGACGCATTTACAATTTGTTTGCATAGTTGTGCTGCATGTTATCAGAGTTTTTCTATTTTTCTGTTTTAGTTTTATTTTTATTTTTATTTTTATTTTTATTTTATGAGAGGCAAATAGAAATACATACGTAAATGGTTGACGAGTAATTGATTGTTGGAAATTTATTTTTTTACACACGAGTTCTTGCATTAAGTTTAAGTCAACACTTATTAGATAACTATACAATTCGCTTGAAATTTGATAGACTTGAATGCAATAAAAATTGAAATTTTAACCTAAGGCAAGTAAGATTATTTAGTTGTAAAGAAAACCAGTGACGGATCAGAGTTCGTTGGAAATGGGTAATAAATTAGCATTTAAGTGATATAGTTTGGACAATTGTTTGTTTGTTTTACATGTGTTTTTTGCCAGTGGATTTATGAAATAACTTGAAGCGATGACGATGTGTACTCCAACACTGAAATGCAACTAACCCGTTTTTTGCCACCCCCTAAAGAAATCGTCTCTTATTTAAAAAAAGACAAAGTTACAGTTAAGCGCGGACTTCCGTTATTCATGCTCAGCTTCGAGAAATCCGAAAACTTAGATAAAATATACAAAATTAAATCTATACTTAATATAGTCGTAAGAGTAGAAGGCTTGTCCCTCAGTGTAAACGCTGCCAAGGCTATAACCATACGCAAGCATACTGCCAAAAGGAACCGCGTTGCGTTAAATGCGCGGGGAAACACTTATCGCAAGAGTGTGCTCTAAAGAAACAAAAAAAAAACTTGCATTAACTGCAAGGGAAAAAACCCGGCAAGCTATCGCGGCTGTGAAGTAGCTAAAGAGCTGCAGAAAAGGCGCGACTTAGTAAAGAAAACCATTTACCGATCGAACGGCGATCCAAAGATGAATTTAAAAAAGAAAACGGAAAACCTTCTAAAGAAAGAAAAACAAGGACTAAGGAAATGTCCAAACCACCGCAGACGACAGTACGGAAAATTGATGTACAAAAGTCGACGAAGCGCGGCCCGCAAACGTACGCTAAAGCCGCGATACAAGCAAACAATCGAGTTGTTATTACGGCGCCTGATCCAGTCCATCAAGTTTTTTCCGAAATACTTGCGAAACTTGAAGAGCAAAGCCAAATTAACAAACGTATATTCGCGACACTGGACAAGCTCGAAAATAAACTTCGAGGCTCACCAACTCCTGTTTAAATTATGAAAAGCTTTATAAAAGTAGTAACATGGAACGCGAATGGCCTTCTGCATAAAATCGACGAGTTAGAAGCATTCCTTCACAAAAACTATATTGATATATGCCTGGTATCGGAAACGCATTTGAGGAAAAGATCAGGTGTAAAAATTAGAGGTTACAGCGGCTATCACGCGTATCACCCATCAGAAAGGTCTAGAGGCGGAGCGTCCTCTTTTATAAAATCCACCACTGATCACTCCTCAGGTGATGAAGTGATGATGAAATGGAAATAAGCTAGGTTAGCGAAAGCATTAAACGCATTACATATAACTTTGACTCACTTGGACAGAACTTTGTAATTGGCGGGGATTTCAACGCAAAACAAACCTTCTGGGGCTCCAGATGTATCTCACGAAATGGTCGAATTCTATTCGAAGCCGGTATGGAGTCTGGGGTCGTCTTTTACTCGTCTGGCAAACCCACGTATTGGCCTTCGGATATTGCAAAAACACCAGACCTGATAGACTTTTTTTTATCGCAAAAGAAGTATCTGAAAACTCAGTCAAAATTGAAGAAAGTTTTGATCTCTCTTCTGACCATTCGCCGGTCATTCTGATAATTACCAGCGGAGGTTTACGCGAAAGGGGCGGTCCACCAAAACTTACTAGCAAAAGAACTAACTGGGACTCCTTTAGAAAAGACTGCATAAATAAAATCTATCGACCCATATGAACTCGAAAATGAATCATTTCATCGATGCCTTGCAAAGTTCAGCGTGGAACAATACTCCTCATAAAAAGAGAGGTACTAAAGGGGGATCCATTTCGAGGTTCGCTACTTTTTTAAAGAAAAAAACACAGAAAATTCAAATTTAATGGAGAATGTTTATTATCATTTGAAAGAACATTCTTTGGCATTTATTTTTTGAAGATTATGTCTATCAAATGTTGGCCGTTGCTACGTCGCAGATGGTCCATCCGTTGAGTCCAATTTTCGATCACTCGTTCGAGCATTTCGACTGGTAACTGGCGAATGACACGCGTGATGTTTTCCTCCAAGGCCTGAATCGAAGCGGGTTTGTCGGCATAAGCTTTTGACTTTACATATCCCCACAGGATAAAGTCTAACGGTGTGATATCACACGATCTTGGTGGCCAATCGACCGGCCCAAAACGTGAAATTATGTGCTCACCGAAATGTTCTCTCAATAAGTCCATTGATTGATGCGATGTGTGGGAAGTGGCGCCGTCTTGCTGAAACCAAATGTCGCCGAGATCACGAGCTTCAATTTCAGGCATCAAATAGTCGGTTATCATGGCACGATAACGGTCGCCATTGACGGTTACGTTCGCACCAGCATCATTTTTAAAGAAATATGGACCGATGATTCCACCGGCCCACAAACCACACCAAACCGTTGTTTTTTCTGGATGAAGTGGCAGTTCTTCAATCTCTTCAGGTTGCTCTTCGTCCCAAATGCGGCAATTTTGTTTGTTTACATACCCATTGAGCCAGAAATGGGCCTCATAGCTAAACAAAATTTGCCTCGAAAACGTCGGATCTTCTTGGAACTTTTCAAGAGCCCATAGAGCGAAGCGATGTCGCTTGGGAAGGTCGAGCGGCTTCAGTTGTTGCACAAGCTGTATTTTGTACGCTTTCAATTTAAGATCTTGACGTAAAATGCGCCAAGTCGTTCCATACGTCAGTCCGAGTTGCTGCGAACGGCGCCGAATCGACTCTCTACGGTCTTCGAGTACACTCTCAGCTACGTCCGCTATATTTTCTTCACAGCGTGCTGGACGTGGTCTATTCGGTCGAATATTATCCAATAATGAATGCTGGGTCTCAAAATGGGTGATGGTGTTGCGAATAGTACGCTCAGTAGGCCGATTATGTTGAACATAAGTTGAGCGAAGTGCACGAAACACATTCCTCACAGAACGTGAATTTTCATAATAAAGTTGAACAATTTGTAAACGTTGTTCACGCGTAAGTCTTTCCATTATGAAATGCCAAACAATACTAAACAAAAATAACATGACAGCATGACACGACTCACACGTGATCTGTCAAAAAAGGCTATTGACAAAAAGTATCTCTACTTGGATCACCCGTTACAAGTATCGAATTAAAATATTCCCGCGAAATTACTGATTTAGTAAAGGAAAAACGAAGAGCGCGTAAAAGATGGCAGCAATCTCGCGCTCCGCAGGATAAAAATCTTTCCAGCTAACTCAAAAGAGACATTCGGGACTTTAAAAATGGTGAAATCTCTATGTATCTCGAAAGTCTAACGGCGGATAAGACTTCTAACTATTCGCTTTGGAAAGCTATGAAAGATGCAAGCGCCACCCATCCGGAAAAATAACGTTAATGGGCGAAAGGAGACAAGGAAAATGCCGAAATATCTGCCGAACAGCTTGAAAAGACGTTTAAACCATTTGACGGTGAAGCGTTGGTAGAAGATACTGTTCCTACCACGGTATCTGACAATTTTCAAATTAGACGAGTGTCGCTGGTCGAACTCTGTTTTGAAATACAAAAATTTAAATTAAACAAAGCACCTGGATATGACCTAATTACGGGACAGGTCCTTAAAGAGCTGCCCAGAAAAGCACCCAAAAACTCGAGTAATTCGAGTGTCTGTTTTCATTCCGCTTTACGCTTCATTTATTCTCATTCATTTCGCTGAATGCCGTCTGGTGTGAGACACAACCCGCACTCATATTACTACTCATTCGTTTCATTGTGTGCCTCGCACTCACTCAATTCAATTCAATTCGAGTCCATTCAATTTAACGTATGTTGTGAGTGAAGCCATGCAACTCTCTAATATATATTCGAGCAATTTTTGAAGATATCAGGGAGAAATATAAAGCACGGTAGGTTCAGTGGTTTGGTACATAGGTGGCATTATACTTTTGCCGCAGCCTTCTAATTTCCTTTTTTTTTTTGATGTCCAGGTTCCATGAACCTTTCATTTGCAAGATAGATGGGATGGATTCAGAAGAAGTGACGAAAGGTCCGCCAAATAACTTTTTTTTTTGAAAATGCTATAAAAAAAAACTACTGCATATTTTCTCAAATTTCTTTCTTTATTTGAAAGTACAATCCTTCCGGTTAATAATGGAAAATAATTTCATTCAAATGGCTGCCTCGGCTGGCCATGCAGTAAGAAAGGTTCAATTTTTAAGCCGATCCATTATCGATTGTGTGCAGCTGTACTTCACCAATGGCTTCACGAATATTGTCCTTTAAAGCATCAATCGTCTCTTACGGCACCCCACAAATAATAGTCCAACGGTGTCAAATCGCAGCTCCGCGGTGGCCAAACGACATCAGCTCTGCGGCTGATAATGCGATCTTCAAAAACAGGCCGCAAAACATCGAGTGTAGCTTCGGCTGTGTGCCACGTAGCGCCGTCCTGTTGAAACCAAATGTTGCCAATATCCTCCTCTTCAACAAAAATTGTGAACAAAAGTTCGTTCAACATGGCCCGATAACGATCGCCATTGACTGTAACGGCCACTCCTTGCTCATTTTCGAAGAAAAATGGCCCAATTATGCCTCTGGACCAAAATCCGGACCAAACAGTGACTCGTTTTGGGTATATCGGCTTTTCAATGTATGCGTGCGCGTTTTCTGTGCCCCAAATGCGACAATTTTGCTTGTTTATTTTAGCTTTAACTGCTAAACCAATTGGACTTTGTATGGCGTCATACCAAGGTCTTTATGCAAAATTCGTCTCAATGATGTCTCCGAAATGTTCAATTGTTGAGAACGACGGTAGATTGATGTTGATGGCGCTTCACGCACACTTTCTGCCACAGCAGCAATTTTCTCGGGTGTACGCACTGTTTTTGGCTTTTCACGCTTTGGTTTATCGATGAGGATGCCAGTTTCTTTCACTTTTTTCACAAGCTCATACGGAGCTGACGGTGCTCCTCTTCTTCCAAAATCCGTACGCAATTTTCGCACACATTCTGCAACATTACCATGATTTTCAAAGTAATGTCGCAATATTTCCCAGCGTTGTTCAAGCGTACACACAACCATATTCGTTCAGCGGAAGGACAAAACTAATTTATCTGTCAAATCAGACATGAACTAAGTGTTACCATTCGCGAAGTAAGCACTAGTTGAAAAACAAAACTTTAGATGGCGGACCCTTTATTAGCAGGAGATTTTGATATAGAAACAGAAGATTCGGAACAGGTAGATAGTAAACCGGGGAAAACATAGCCGAAGGGAGTGGACTGGCTCGTGAAAATGAGGATACTGACATGGAGGAAGTTTCTGAGTAGAGAGCCGAAGAGAGCGCCAAGGAAAGTGCTGACGAAAACCCATTTTGGAAGAAAAGTGAAAAATGTTTGCCAGTTCAAAACTTTGATTCCGTGAATATTGGTCCTGTCTTTCTTGACAACATGTCAACATATCGCAGATGCAGGCTTTGCACCACTTTAAGTAGTAATAAAAGGTCGAACATTTAGTGCTCACGATGCGAAGTACCCACTCTGCATTACCCCATGTTTTGCTGTTTTTCATAAAAAATAAAACTTTATACATGTTTTGTATAAGAATAATTTGTATTTGATTTACTAAAAATGCAACGATTTTCAACCGGAAGTGGCTAATTTGTTGCCACCTCACTTTTTTCCAAAACAAACTAAATTTTAAAATTTTGGTTATTTAATCTGCGACATTTCCACTTCTAAAGAAGTCCAAAAACAAACATTTCTTATTTAAGGAACCTGTACTTTTAGCTGCCTTGTAAAGAGTTAAAGGCAGATAGGATCAAGTGGAGTTGTGCAAAATCGTATCGTCACCTCCGCTTGCTGAATAGGCGAAAGGTGAACTTATGATGAAGTTGGATCCACCAGGAAGTATCTTAATCATGTGCAGGCCTCACTAGGAAAACTCGATTGTGATGAAAACACAGCGGATGAACCGAGATATATTGTTGACGACCTTCCGCAAACGAAAATCGGACAACCTGTTTGTATATGGAATCACGGTTGCCGATTGAAAATAAAAATATTGGCAATGAAAATGACCAACTGACCAAACAAAAATGACCAAAATAATTCCAGTTCCAGAACAATATCATATCATTTTCTTCCATACTTACTTTTCAGGGCACTGAGTGCCCAAGTACACGATAACTTAAAATTTTACAGTACACGGGTCGAGGGTTAAAAAAACCATTAAAATCCAGGTACAACAAAATTCTCAACAAAGCCCAGCATTGTGGTTGTGCATTAAGTGATAGTGCATGTATGGTAGAGTCGCCTAAATTCTAACACTTTTTGATAAACCGTTTAACAGGTGTTACATCTCAGATTTTCAAGTTCTGCAAATGCGAAATTCTAAATGTGTTATTTCCCGTAACCCTGGGAAACGTTCAACAAGTACAGTCAACGCTAAAAGTAAAGTGCACGACTGCGTCATACGAAACTTTTGAACCGCAAAATGAATCGAAAATGGATTTAAATCACTTTTTAGGTTTTGGAAAATTAGATTTTCTCAAAAACGGCACATACGATTTTGATGTAATTCCGCACTTTGGACACTTTTAACATAATTGTTCGAAATACAAAAAATTATCAAAATCGTTAGAGCCGTTTTTGAGAAATCGAATTTAATTTAAATTTAAGAAAATAATTATATGAAAAATCGAAGTATAATTTAAGTATAAAAATATAATTTATAGTAGTTATAAAAAAACTGTAAAATTTTTTTAAATTCCCTTTATTAGTTTTTATAATATTGCCAGTTTTATAAATTACGGTTAATCTGAGTATGTAGAGTATGAGTATGTAAACTGAGTATGCAGAATTTTTCACCCCATCCCATATATCTTTAGTACAAGAAAAAGACCGAAATCCTTGAAACCACTTTCGAGAAAATTAGTGATAAGTGATTTTCACGAAAAAAAAAATTATTATTTGTGAATTGTTATTTTAAAAGATAAAGCAAAATGTAAAAAGTTGCACCGAGATGAAACCCCAAAAACCTTATATACGAACTTTGAAGCAAATCCATCGAATCGTTTCGCCATACGGCGCCCGGACAGACAGACAGACCGACGGACGTAATACCATCCCTCATACTAAGCACGATCGCAATAACTTTCCCTTTAGTATACTAATTAATGTATACGAGAAAGTTTAAAAGTGTAGCGAGTTTAAAAAACAACAGTTGCGAGTTTAGTGAGCAACTGCGTGTTTTGGATGAAAATTGAGGCAAATAGATATTTTTAAAACTTTTTACTCATATTTCCAAATGCGGATTCACCCGCAATCCTTTCAAAGATAATAGACCGGACTACAATATTTTGAAAAGCCACAAAGATTTAAGTCTGTGGGTATCTGAATCTTTATGTAAGGTCAGAGCAGTTGTAACTGAAAAAAAAACGATTCGAAAGCGGTTCCGAGATTTGAAAAACTATTTAATAGAAATTAACGCCAATTATATTTTGGATGATCCTGCTCAATTTTTAATGGATACAAGACTTCTTTTAGTTCGGCCCCCAAGACAGGAAAAGTGATCGGTCCAAGAAGGTATGTCGTGAAATTATCGAATGAAAAAAAAAATTGACAAACCCTCTCGAAAACAATCTTGTGGATTTTGTGAAGACGAGCTCGACACAGTACTCGACTATGTACAATGCAATTTAATGAGGCTCAAAATGAAGATTTTGTGTGCAACTTTTGCGCTTAATATATTTTGATCATATAAAATGAAAAGATAACTGCAAAAATGCGTTTTATTATTTTTTAAGTTTAATCTATACACGATATCTTGAGTTCAAAATCAAGAAACTTTATATTCGGTTTCAGGAAGCAAAAGCGTTCGATTACTGGGGAATTAGGGTGTTTTCGGCTTTTTAGTTTTTTATAAAAAAAACAGCTAGAGTTGAAAAAAAAACTTAAATTTAATAAACAATATTTGAGCTTAAGTAACTAATTAATTTACATAGCGTTGAACGCTTCCCCCACAGTCAACTACTCGTAGTACTTTAAAAAAGTAAATAAAATAAATATTAGGTGTAAACGACTCAAATCCTAGCTTTTCCAAACACTATGAGTGCGAGGATACACTTCTTGACACTAATGGAAGGGACCTACAGTTTAAAACCGTTTCCGAACAGCAATTAATTTTTGAGAAGCTTCTCATGACAGTTCTTAGTCTTGGATGTTTGTCAGACCTTCGCAAGCGTTGGGGCAGCGAATAAAAACTTTCAGGTGGTAAAGATTGGAATCGGGCTAAAAAATTACAATGTGACCAAGTGAAAGAGTTATGAACAAATTTGATCACAAATGACCATAGTGGCAACCTTATATGGAATGTGCGTACAAGCTGGTGTAGCTCCAGAAGATAAGATAGGATGGATCGGGCGAGGGGAATATAGAAGGCTGAGATTTGAGATTTGATATGGAGATTGGCTACTCGATAGAAGGAAACGTTTGTTAGGGTACGTTTGTTGCTGCCAGAGAATAACTTGGGCAAAAATTAGGGTCAAACTCCACCACTTGAGTGTTATCAGCGCTCATAGGACACTACCAAGAAAGAATTCTATGACCTTTTGGCCAAAAGTAATGGGCAGTGGCTGCCTCAAGAATGACATTCAAACACTCCCGAGAGATCTTAATGCCAAAATTGGTTAAAGAAGTCTATCTTTTGTAGGAAAGCTGAAAAACATAGCCTGGGCAGCATCACTTCTGGAAATGGACTCAGGCATATCAAAGCGGGAAACACCATGTTGTTTAGTAGCACTAGATTTCCCGTCTGGATATCCGCAAAGGCACTTGGCGGTCCCCAGATGATCGAACCTGCAACCAAATCGACCATGTTGCTACCGACGGGTTGTACTCCTCTAGCATACTGGGCTTAAGTATTTACAGATTAGTTAACATGGACTCGGGTCATTACCTGACCCGACTTGATCTTAGGCGAACATTAACCATGAGGAAAAAAATCAACTGCAAGCGGAAGCGGTCGCTATAGCCTATGCCGACCAAGTATCAATAGAGCTTGCATATCCCTTATTATACTAATGAGATAAGGCCATAAGGCCCCTGGCAGCAAAGCCAACAAGTCATTAGCTATGCTGCAGAAGAGGTGCAAGGTATCTTACAACCACCGTCGACTAAACTCTGGTTTAATTCCGCATGTACTCAGGCAAACAAAGCCAAAACCGAAACTTAAAGGTCGTGGCAGTAAATGTTCAGAAAAAAGCAAAGGGATCATGAGCAGTGTGAAACAAAGGAGGAACAGAGGGGCTTTAGCAGAAAACAAGTGCTGAACTACTACAGAAGGGTCAAAAAGAAAACAGCAGGATTCACCAGCCTACCCTAGAGACTACAAGAAAACGCAGTCGACTGTAAATGGAGAGATCTGGAGAGATCACTTTTCACTTGGAGAACAACTAAAGAAGTCTTTATTCCAAGACCAGTGAACAGCACTTTTGATCCTCCAAGTTTAAAGACTTTAGCCTTTTATCATTTTTGCTAAAGAGCCTTCGTTTGCCACGACGGCAAATTCACTGATACATCATTAACAGAACTAACGCAAGCACAGTACGTAAGACGCTTGATCGAAGGTTTTGTTCCCTTGTTTTTTCTTTATGAGATTGATATCTTAGGGCATGGAATCCACACGGATGAATAAAATTTCAGAGATGCTTAAGAGCAGGCAAATTACAAATGCACTAGAACTGTGCGAACCGTCAAATGGTTTTGCTCTGCGGGCTGTGAAATCTTTTGGTCGATTCCTTATGATTATGCGAGCATTTATGGAAATAGCGTCTTGCCCTGGTTATCGGCGAGTGTCGGGCTTTTAACAGAACGGGACTGACTATCATTGGCAAGCACTTCCTTCGGGAATTGTCTTTGCTTTGTTTAAGGCGCTGGCAAGGTCAAAAATTTAGGCTCCAATATAAGCTGTCGTCAATTTCCATGTGCTAACCATCGGATACTGGTCTTGTCCAAATTGACGAGACTTGCAAAACTTATAAGCGCGAGTGTTGAACAACACTTTAATGCTTTGTCTAAGGAGACTTGTTGATCGAGTCTCAGAAGTCTATCTGAGCACCTCCAAAAGAGGATCAACAGCACGGCGTCGCCAACGGTAGCACCTAACGCATGTTACTTTGACATATTCGGAGCTGAGGTCAGTAAGGAATTTTGAGGACTAGTCAGGGTTCGGGAAAAGAGATGGTGGCGGATGAGCCTATTATGGGCCAACGGTAGCTCTTACATTTTCGATGTGGGTAACTGGCACAGAAATTACCATGAAATAGGGCAAAAGGGAGTGCGTCACGTCAAAACTTGTTATTTTGAGAAAGACGAGACAAGTCTCGGATACAACTAGACCCGGAACGTCAGCGTACGGTAGGCAGCCCGTTAACACGAACCCGAACTCAAAGGAATACAAAGTAAAAGCACTCTTATAACATATTTCAAATTTGCTTTAGGCTCTGGGTCATATGAAATTCTGCCTGATTGAATTTAATAGCAGAACGACTTTGCCTCTTCTTTAATCGCCATGATTGAATCTGTTACGCCTCGATGGAAGTGAAAGATGATTTCTGTTCAATCCTCATACCCCAATATCTGAACTGATCTGTTGAGGAAAGTGCTCTCCGTGTGGATACCTATCCTGTGGGTTTAGAAAAGTCAATGGCATGTGATGAAGAAGGCTGTTCTCCAACTGACTGAACGTGGAACGTATGACCTAGTCAGTATTATTTGATAACTCAAGCTAGAAGATGGGGCACAATTTGTTGCCGCGTTGTTAAGCGTGAAATATCTTGGACCTATTATATTCTTGAGGTCACTCGCACTCCCTTGAACAATGAAACTATAATTACCTAACTGGTTCGGTATATCTTTATCGTTAATAATCGTTTTGAAAATTTTTATATTTTATGCACTGTTAAGTACCTACTCACGAAAGAGGCAACCAATCTTTTGTTTATAGGGTTAGCGCTACACCTGCTGTTACCTCATTTGCATTTTCTTTTTAAACTTCACACCTATGGCTTGTATCTCTAGTACTACTAAAAGGCCTTAGCTTCACATTTCATAAAATATTAAATAAAAAGGGGATATGTTATTTGATTCTCCATAAAAATATTTCTAGATCAATTTGCATCTTAAATTACTAACGGTCAAACTTCACAGTAAGTTAGCCAAACTTTAACTTCAAATCGGTAACATTTGCCTTCCTAGTTGGACGGCAGCTAATATATTTTTCATTTAACATACGAAGGCGCCCTTTAACTAAACATGTAAGGGCGCCTTCAATGTTGCCTTTTTGAGCGCTTGTCATAGATGGAATAAAAAAAATTAGGCTCTCCAATTACCGCGGTCTTTGGCTAACTATCCCAGTAGCGCACTCCAAAATTGTAGAGGTTACCTTCTAAATATGCGAGCTATCTAAGGCGACTTTTGGCTCTTCTGCGTTGTCGCTCCAGATTAGAGTCGAAGTTTAGCCATCTTAAACACCCAATGCGCAGTCTTTTGATTACGACGAAGAGATGCAGTTTCTCGACTTGAAATCCATGTGGTCTGTTCCAAGCCACACTGGTAATTGACGTCGTTCACACAGCACGTAAGATAGGATTTAATATTCGTTGCTTATCAGGGATATGCTTCGATTGTTCATGCGAGACCGCCTTTCGTTGAGATGGGTATGAATCCTTCAACCCTTACTCGGTTGATGACATCACCACCATAATTCAAGAGTTCCGCTGGCAGACCATCTGAGCCAGCGGACTTTTAGGTGTAGGTTGTATTCCTTCTACATTTATCTAAACGCGGCTTCTCTCTTTGCTCTATCATTTGCTCGACTTGATGCTTGACAGTCAGCAGCTTGACAGGTAAGTGAACTTCGGTAACTAAGTTCCAATGACTATTTCGAAAAGCCCGTGTTCCGGGCTTGGGCCAGCTGCTTGTTGCCAACATTTTTAGCTCCAAGTCCTCGATAAAAACGTTGGCATCTTACTCCTCTTAATTGGGTTTTCTGATGCCAAGAAGTGTTTTCAGTTCTTGTTGTTAAGGGCTAGTTTGTTTTATTAGGTGTGTTCGGCTTAAGAATTCCTAATAATTTCAAAAATAAAGAAAATGTAAGTACCTAGGGACCTTTACTGAATTTAAAAAAGTTGAAAGGTCTGCATTCAGTACAACTTTAAGGACTTTTCTACTCGAACTTATTTCTTATTCTCCCCAAGAAGAATGTAATGTAATTCGAATGTTTTGCAATTTAAAATCTACGTCAACAAGCTAATCGTACCTTTGAACAGTACCGCTCGTCCTCGAAACCAATTATCTCCACAAATTTCCTTAGTAATCCATCTGCGTTCTTTCCGCTAATCCTCATTCTTCCAGCTCCAGACCTACTCACGCTACCTACCTACTCCTTTCCATTATATTTCAATATAATTTTCTATTTTCAATCAGAAAAGCCATAGCCAAAGCAAAAAAAAAACCCCCTGCTCGCCTCCTGCCGCCCGCCAACCCGTTTTATCGTCATCAACAGACGACGACATTTACAGAGAATCAGTCCCTCTCTATGTCGCGCGGCCGCCGAGTCTATCCCTTTCTAATGCCATTCGCTTCGCATTCTTTAAACTATCACCACCACCACCGCCATCGGAAAACCAACTTTTAATATCTGCTATGCTATAACATTCCAAGAGCCTACGGTAAAAAGGCATTTCTCTCTCCTTCATTCGTCCTTCTCCGCCAGCTCTTGGTCGACGGCCCATCCTGCATATTTCTCTATCCCGGAAAGCTATTTATAACCATACCCACTTGAGCGTCGAAGAAAACTTCTTCTCCACAGCCACCTCAACTACGTCTCGCATTCCAAAGCGCTTCCTTAGGACAGGCCAAAAACGAAGCGCATCTAGATGAAAACCACCATCTACAACTGCCTACAGTGCGATACGAGTACAGACGGGATCGGGAACAAGCTCCGCAAAACGGTTCTAATACATTCCACATACCGCAGAGTGTACGCCACATAAAGCATCGTTCGTTGAGGAAAATCGAATACAAAAATATTAAAGCAAAAGCAAAGGAAAAATAAGAAGAAGACGAAGGCGAAGTAGGACGATAGGAAGCGCTAAATGGTACCAAGTGTGCATCGCACAGTGTCAACCGAAAGGAATTCGGTCGTTGGGGAAACACGACGACTTCCATCTCTTCAAATGATCAGGGGAAAATTTATGGCAAAGGAATTTTCCTTTAGTTTCGTCTTCGTCTTCGTTTCGAATCGAACTCGTCTCGTACAAGACGAGAGTGTTAGAGTACTATGAACCGTAATCAAGACTAGTTTCTGTTTGTTTTTCTTTGTTCTTTATTAGCAAATAGGAATGCCAGAAAAAGGCGCGCATGAGTTTTGTTTCATTCCAGAATGTTCCCCAGATGGAATGGCGAGGAACAATGGCTGAGGAAAAACCAAAAAAAAAAAAAAAATCTATAAAGGAAAAATAAATAAATCTGTCACCCTGAGGGAGCAGGGACCACCAGGGATACCCTCTCTCACTCTCTGTGCACACCCTAACAGTTCCAAAATGGGACAAGACAAAAGGGAAAGCAGCGGCATAATGTTATTTTACTACGACAATTACCGCGCGCCATCGTAAAAACGAAAATCCTCATCAACTCCACAACGAAATTCCACATCCCGTCCCCTCATCGGACCACTATTCCAACAAGAACAACCCTCTGTTAAGGGGGAGCTGGGATGGAAGTCGCTGTCCCATCCCATTCCCAGTCCACTCAACTCGGCATTCTCTCTCACTCTCTGCCGTTGTTCGACTTCGTCGAAAAGACAAATATTCCTCCGTAGCAAGCAATAGCTGTTGCCTGCTGGCCTGCTGCTGCTGCTGCCATTGCTCGTCTCCTCTCCGGCATCAGTTTCATTTGGAATAGAAGAAGCAGGGAGCAATTGCTGTCCTCGCATTTGTGCGGTTGGTTGGCGCAGCACAGTGTGGTTGGGAGGATGATGGCGAGCGCAATTTCCTGGTCTTTGAACCCAAACAAACTTGGCGCAGTCTGTGCCGTTGATGAGAATGTATGTGCGCAGCGCACATTCCATTTCTCCCCCAAACCCCGGTTAACCCCTTCAGTCCACAAACTCTCTGTTTGTTTGGAAATTAAAGTGCACAACTCTGGTTGATTCTGGATGTTGATGGTGGGTTGGCGGGCGGTGAAGAGAGAGAGAGAGTTGAGCTTCGGGCAAATTGTTTTGTTGGGTTTCTTTTTTTTTCTCCTTTCAAAGAGATAGAGAAGCAAAACAAAAACACGAAGAATACGAGTGTGGAGTGTGGTTTTCGTATACAAACAGAAACAGACGGAATATGCGCACTGAAATGGGCGGGAGAAATGCGCGCCAAATTGTTTGTTTGGGTGAAAGAAGACGAACACTCGCCGCGAACTGTGTCAGAGGAAGGGAAAGGCAAGCGACATTTCGACGAGTTCTGGGTAAATATATTTTAGAAACAGCAAACAGATACATAGATAGTGCCTACAGTAAGAAGGACCAAATTGGATCGATTTTCATGAACTTTGGTCGATAAAAATTTCCATTTTGATTGTGGGACGAATGCGGTGGGGGTTATCTGACTTCTGGCTGTGCGGTGTGTATACCTAACCTAAACATGTATTAGATTTTTGGGTGGTGCTGGTGGTTTGTTTTTATTTTTTTTATTTTCGTCCTGGGAAGAGGTAGACTGCGAGCAAGGACATGGCGCGAGGGGAGAGGCGCACAAATGTCAAAGGTTAGCTGACGGCGGTGAATAACCAATGTTTTTGTTTTGGTTTCTTTTTTTTAAAAAAAAAACCCCGATGTCCACTTCAGCATAGTTGGTAAGGTATCAAAATAAGAGGAGCTAATTGCGTGTTTGTCTGGCAGAAATTGAATTAAGGAGACAAAACAAGGTATCTAGGTGCATTGATTAGACGGTCAATGGCCATCGTAAACTTGTAAGTAAGTTAAAAGTCCAAGGAATTCGTCCTTAGACAGCAGATAAGGTAATTTAATTTATTTCATATTCAAACTATTGAAGTTTTTTTTCTCCTAATTTCTCTTATGACAAAATTTAGGGGTCACTACCGAGCTTTAAGAATATAGCGAATTAGTCAAAAGGCTGTTTGTTTAAAATAGAAATATTTTTTTAGTTTTAGTTCTGAATGTCCGTCGAGGTTAAATAAATCTAAAATCTCCAAAAAATGTCAAAAAATTTCTATGAAGTTTCTTGGAAGAGGAATAGATCAACTTTTCGGAGTCCGAAAGTTAAGTTCTGGCTCCAACAACCGCAAGTGTCTAGGATTTGACCCTACATCAGTGAACACGTGCGAAGAAGGAATGCGGGCTTGCATTCTTGTAAAACAAAAAAAAATGGCAAAGAAATGCTGTGAAACGAAATCAACAACAGGCCCAGACATTCTAAAAAAAAATCCTGGTCAAACATAGATCGCAAAAAAAACGAAACAGCCTTTTCTAATGAAGTTGCCACAGCCGTAGTTATTGAAAGCTCTTACGAAATGATTGCCTTTTCAAAATCTCAGCTGAAAGAGTTTCAACCTCGAGATGCCTACAAGGATTTAGAAGGCTCACTGGAAGTTCCTCAGAAAAAAGTACCATTTAAGGGTCCGACTCAACCACACCGTGCTAGATGGATGTCGAAAGCTATCTACTTCCTTAAGATGTGAATGTTCCAGAGAAATTCCTTAAATTCGCCTTTTTTTGTGCCTCTCTGTCAAGATCCGGATGACTGCCCCCGGCTCGACGTCAGCTCCACGAAATGATCTTGAGCTGAAAATAAATAAAATTATTTCAAAGGCTGCTCTTCAAAAGTTCTTTCGACATCTTTGGTAGTTGTCTCATACGAACTTGTTTTGTATTTGATGGAGTCTCCTCTACAATGAAATAAAAAGGAAGATGGTTTTCGCTCTCGAAACTGAGAGAGTAAGGGATTTCGTAAGCTAAGATACCTGCCTGTTCTTTATTATCCCAGGATTTTCGTAGGAGTTCCTGGCTAAAGATGTGGAGGCCGAGCACAAGGTCTACAATAAAGTGAAGCATGAAGTACGACAACGACATCGCTGAGGGCTTGCAAGAAGGCACACCCTGTCTAAATGTAACAGCCTAGCAAAAATAGAAACACAAAAGATCCAAAACTTTAAAAATCATATCTTGAAATTTTTGCGAAAACTAGCCAACAATAATTTAATCTAGCCAAGAACATTTACTTCAAAATTTGAACAGTCTGATATTGGGTTCAAAAGTCCGCCTTTTTGGCGCTTTGTTCTCCTCCAATTTTCTCAACGGAAGAATAATACAAGAAGAACTAGAAAACTGGCCCTCAAACCAAAATTTTAATATAACGTGGATAAATTGACTAGGCTTATGTTCAGAATCTATACGAGATGGGTCAATAAGTCCCTGAATAATGATATAAGGACCACTCTTTTCGACATTAAAACGTTTTATGTCTCAACATAGACTCCTTTTAGCTCGATACACTTCATACAACGTTTATTGCGTTTTTGCTTGAAGTCGATCCAGCAGCTCTATGTAATATGCACTGGTGATCGTATTAACTTTTTGAGGTATTCGATGTGAATAGTACCGCGCGCATCCCATAAATACTGTCGACATGACATGTCCTTGTTTGCTGACAAAACCCACCTTGGCCTTCTTCGGCTTCGATTCACCAGGAGAAGTCTATAGTTTGTGGTTCGTTGTCGTGAATTTCTGTTTCTTCATGGTTACAAAACGGCGCAAAAACTTTGAATTTGCCAAGCGTTTGATGTTGTCTTGACACGACTTTTTAAATCCTCGGCGATAATACTTATTGACGGTGGAGACATCATCAGTGACTAGTGTCTTCTTCTTCTAGAAGTAAAAGTAGTATGATCGCCGAGGATTTAAAAAGTCGTGTCAAGGCGATCTTTCTATTAGAAATGAAAGGTCATAACTCCCCCACTTTAATTGCATCGCCAGTTGTTCGCTTGAGGCGTTCGCCGGTTCGACCTCAAAAAAGTTTCAGCAGGTATTCGAATAAATCCCTGAGGCCAATCAAATACTGTTGATGCTACATATGTGTAACCCGGGGTATTTTTTAGACCTGACCCTCTTCCTGTAATTTTTGTTCGATCTTTCTGTTATGATACCGATGATTTCCAGTCGTGTCAACTCACAGACTTGTATGGACACTAGCGTGGAAGCATATCTTAGTTACGTAGACGGTGCTACGATAAACCTCTCCAATTAGCACGCTCTTTGGCTAACTGCCTCCAGTTGTGCACCATCCCCTTATGCGCGCCACCACTCTGTCGATGTCGCTGTACAACTCGAAGAATTAATCGTTGAATCGTCTCCTCCAGAACCCTTCAACTCATAAGGGACCAAATACCATGAAGAAGAACCACGAAGAATTTTTTTCTCAAAACAACCAATAATATCTTCATCCGCTTTAGAAAAGGTCCATGGTCGGATGCATGAAGCAGGACTGGGATTATCCTCAGTCGTTTGGGAGAGAGCTTTACTATATAGTTGATGTCGCAGACCAAAGAAACAGCGATTGGCAAGCGACAAAGTCTCTTAATACCTCAATGTTATAGGTATCTGTTCTGACATTTTGGCCGTTTCATCAACTTTGGATGCGAGGAAGCATTAGTTAGTTAGTTTATTTAGACTTTTATTTCATAAAAAGATAATTTGATACACCTGTTTAGGTTTGGTTATTATTGACCGTCTACCAGATTGACATTTACGCTCCCTGCATAAAGTATTGGCTTTTGCTAACATAGTAGGTACGTTAGAAGCTTTAAAACTTTGTTCAAAAAATTTCACAATTAACGTAACGAAAACTAGTTATGTGCAAGAAATTTCTAAAAACTTTTGTCTATGATACATTTTTTACACATCAGCGCCTTCGTAGCGTAGTTATACTATGCATTCCACCCATATTACCTATTTAAAATGTTCAGCTTTCTCTCCTCATCCAGCACAGTCGCCTCAAAGTATCACCGACGAAATACCTTTAAAATAGGGCATATCGCTATAAAGTGGAAAACGTCTTCCCTTGCATTGTTGTCACACAGATCGCAGCGGATTGGAAGCTCTGGACGATGTCTTACTTTCAGTAGCAGGCTTATTTTGTCGGTTGAGTTTCTGTTTAAAAAGTAGCTTTTATCTCCCAGATCATAATTAAGCTCGGTGCATCTTCTACGCATGTTCCATATCTATCTCGTCGGATTGATGATAAAAGTGCACAAAATTTAGACTTCAAAGGTTTGCCCTGAATGACCGCTGTGAATCCAAGATCGAATCCGCTTTCAGATAAGGCCTCTTATCTGAAACGATATTGTTGAGCATCAATTTAGGTAGCCTTTCTTTTTCCATCTCAGATATTTATATATTAGTTCTCCTAGGTATTTGTATCCTCTTACAATTTCAATATATTCACCTTGAAGTTACCACTTTTCATTGCGCGATTTTTTTACCGCTTCCACCTCTGAATATCATCATCTTTGACTTTTATCGATTAACGGTCAACTTCCATAGCTTGCAGTACTCAGCTAGTTGTGTTGTAGGGATAACTTGGCTTTTGGAAATAACCTGGAATGATTTTTACATTTAGTCGCCTTTGGCAACTTTTATTGGGAGCCTGGGCCTACAGGGATATTTCCAATAAGCCCAGGCAATGTCTGTCGTTGTTTTATTGTTATTTCCAGCACAATTGCTAAAGATAAAAGGGAGTTACCACGAATACAGTCAAGCCACGAATGCCCATCAGTTAACCCTTTAGCCAATTTTCGGACATACAGTGAAATATGAAGATTCTTTCACTAAACGTTCTTTACGAAGGTAGAATGCGATCCCACTCTCGATTTGTGTTTTACCTTACAGTTTACAGACTTAAAAGTCGAACATGGATCCTTATTCTTTAATAAAACAAGCGCGTGGCCTCAACCACCGAGGTTAGTGCAGGTTCAATCCCCAATGGGCACGCCAGAAAGAGAAACAAACATCACTTAATTTTTCGAACAACAACAAAATAACAGTAAGACCGACGATTAGTCTTGACATCATGAATGGAAACGCATCCATTTTGGACGAATTCTTCTGCCTTTCATTGCCTTCATGTCAACTGAGCCTTATACGCGACAGTTTCATTAGGAGATGCACGAAGTTGCCTGCTACTTTTGATACAACTTTAAAGGGCTTCATTGCCAGCAAAGCTGAAATTAAGATAATTTCTAGATCCCTACTAGTCAATGCGTGTGCGGATTTATTATTTATGGTCAGAACGGTTAAGCCGCGGCCACCCAACCGTATGATATCTGTGGCAGCGTTTTTATGTGCTCACCTCCATCATCCTGATGAGCTACATCCCTCTATAAGCATGCCACTCTAAGGTCGAAACCCTTAAATTATTTTTACCTATTGCTTCTTAACGACTTTCTTAATCCGTAGACATCTTTTTGCTAAGACCCATCTTTCCCTTCCCAAAAGCGTCCTCATCAAAGTCAAATCAAAGCCAAATAATTATCAACACTCTTTATTATCATTACCCTTTGCAAGCCTACCTATTCTTTACTTAGGTTCATACGCCGTAGACGACGAGACGTTACAAACAAAAAAAAAAAAAACGGGAAAAGAGGGCAATTTAACGTTTTTGCCTATAATAAATCTGTAAATCCTCTTCATCGAAGCAAAAGAAAAACCTAGGGACAGAGAAGTAGATCTAGATTCAATGCCAATGCTTAGGCATTGTAATCAACGAACCACCCTGGCCTATCGTTTTCCTCTATACCTATTCTACCTTTCTACGCAAAATTACATTACATATACCTACGTAACGTCTCAGACTGGGGTTGGTTGCCTTAAATTGCGAAATGTGAACTTTTACGCAGGAACGCAAAAAAAACAAAAACAAAAAACAAAACCGGGGGAAAAAAGTTCGTTAAACTGCCAGTTGGTCTGAACTGAACCCGAACAACAACACAACGACATAATGACAAATCCAACGACCGACAACGACGATGCGTAGCGTACGCATGAAAAACCAGATTCTTCTGATCAAATTCTACTACATCTCCTTGCTCGCATTGTTTGATAGTAAATTCAGACGGGGATGTAGGTAGGTATCGGGGATGCAGACATAGACCGACAGACAGACAGAAAGCGAATACGATATCTACGCACGTATCTACTTTACATGCAGTGCGAACAAAAAAAAAATATATAAAACATCCCAGGGCGCTCTCTCTCTCTCTCTCTCTCTCTAACCGCGGTGAAGTAAGTAGGAAGGTATACAATAAAAGGGACTGAGCTCAGACATGACTGACGACGACGAAGACGCTCGTTCTTCGTTGATTTAGAAACCTCTCAAACCTAGTTTTCCATTTCCCCAGTACATCCGATCCACAGTGTTGTAGTACGAGTACCCCAGCCCAGTCAGTCAGTAAGTAGGCAGAGGCAGACAGGATAGCTAGCTGCCTTACCAAGTAAAAGCCAGCCAGCCCAGTCTGTCTATCAAAATCGAGGGTTGTCTCTCGCATAATCTAAAAATTGCAAAACTCTCCGCAAAAAAATACAAATACAAAAAAAAAAGAATTAAATTGCGAAATGTGAATGAACTCGCCAAGGACAATGATCTGCTGCTGTGTGTGGTATTAAAGGGATTGAGGGTTGCTCTTGCTAACTGCCTGCCTGCCAGACAGACATACAAGAGGAACATACGACGACGACGACGACGACGAAAATAAAATACACCACGATGGAGGATTTAAAGGACAAACCAACCAACATACAGGAGAGGACAAGAACCAAGAACAATTTATGTATTTTCGTATGGGGTGTGTGTTGATTTTGCGCCAGACGGACGAACAACCAACCAACCGATTGTAACAACGATGTCGGCATAACAAATCGTAAAACAACCTGATGGTGTTGAGTTTGCACATGCTGCTCGCTCCTGTTCGTGTTCCTGTCCCTGACTGTTTGTTGCCTTTGACTCTGTTTTGCGCCAAAGTCAAAGTGAATCGAATTTCGAAATTGGCAGTGAAGTACAGTGTGGTGGAGAAGTTTCTTCTGACTTAGAAAGAAGCTCATGGGGGTAGCGTTTTCTGTATTTGCGTATGCGTAGAATTTTTCTAAAGTGGTCATTTAGTGTGATCGCCTGTCATTGAATGTGCCATTCGAATGACAAGGTCCCACGGATGACATCGCTAGATTTTCCACAGTGTCATCTAACATGGGAAGACACATTTGCATCGTTGAAAGTTCATGTGAAAACTGATACACTCGAATGACAGAATCATCTAGCAGATAACACGCTCATAGATGACAACCGACTTACACAAGTTCTCTGACGTCAGCATGTCATCTGGGTATGCTGACGGTATGACCCAGGATATCTCTATGGTTGGGACCCTTTAGGTGGCTGGCTTCAAAGTCAATAGTTTTAAGGGCAACGGAAGACTTAAAGGTAGCGTCTAGGCGAAGCTACTTCGGCTGAAGACCCAAGCACTCCGGTCCACGAAGTGGGCCACCAAGGTCGTACGACTTCAGGTAAAAAGGCTTTAAAGCTTGAACGTTTTCTACTGTTTTAAGACCTTGTCGGAAGATGTCGCGGGACAAGAGTCTTAAAGCGGGACTGTTCCAAAAATAGCGGGACAGACCCAAAGCTATGTCGTTCATGGGTTATGCTTCAATGTTATTGGGCTCAGTTGCCCAAACTAATACAAGAGTCGTCGTTTCTGAACTGCGGAAAGGCGCTTTTACTGCTTTCGTTCAGCAGAATCTATATTAAGCGGGCTCCCACGACATTTGGAGTTCACTAAACATTAATTGGATGAGGTCTTTCAGACCGAAATAGCCCAATATCAATTCATTTGGCATGCACTCCCTGTGCTTGAGAAATGCAGTACGATGCTAATTTTTTAAAATAATGTTAGTTACCGGTATCAACCTGTATCCGCCGTTGCTGGCTCACTCAATTTCCGAATTGCTTCTTACTGATCTGGTGTGGTTTACTCTGGGAACAGAACATGTCCAAGTAATTGTATCTTGTTGACATCGTCCACAACACTTGTTGTCAATGAATTAACTTCGCTATCCTTCGGAGTCTTTTATACGATAGCCAATGAATTGGGACTTGTCTCTGTCTGCTTAGTACAGATGTTCGAGCGCAACTTAGAGTCATCCTTCCTATCTGACTGGAGTAGAAAAGCGATGGATGGTTCGGATTTAGGCCGAGCGAAATGATTCCATCGTGAACGGTATCAATTTTTTTTAAACAGAGACAAGACTGTCTTTCTTGGCGATCCCAAATTCTGCGAATATCCGGTTAAGTTGGCCTACAGCCATCCGTAAGTTGATGAGTATTTACGTTTTCAGCATATTGACCACTAACCTGATCTTGCATCATCCGGACCTTTAAGATCCTTAGAAGGCTCTGCAACTCGAACATCTGAAGCCCATAAAGGCTAACAGCTCAAGCCTTTGTGAGTTTTGTCAGGAAGCTGATGAAACGGCATTACACTTTATCTGCCATTGTTCCACTTTTACCAGAACTAGGCTGGCTATCTTCGATATAGACTTCGATATAGATGAGCTAAAATAAATTCTACTAGCCGAAACATAGGTACGCATGACTTAAACTTACGAGTGTATAATGATCCGAGGTCTTCAGAACTCTGATAGGGTTTTAGCCGATTATTATTACCCCTGATGGGCTCTTGGAAATAGGTCAACATTGTATGGTTTTGATGGCGGTAAAAGGGTCTATGTTTTGCCACACAATTAAAGATAATACGTACAGAAGTACAGTACATTTTATAGTCACAGGCACATCACTGCTGAGCTTTGCTTTAACGCAGTAGAGCTACAGGACCTAATGCCTTGCTTTGTCTTTGTCTTAATCTTAAATGTTTTTCAGACTTTCGCAAGGCAACGAATAAAAGCGTGTCTGTGGGCTGTCATGACTGGAGCTTACCTGTTTCGTACAAGAACCGAACAAATATAACAGAAATAGTGGCAGGTCTAACAACCCCGGCATCATGATTGTACTCCGTGATTTATATGAAACTGGGAGGCCAGCCCAGACTTTTCGAGGTCTAACCGGCGAACCCATGATCATAACCATAACCCCGTCGGCATTTATAAAGAAAAAGGAACTCCACGATCTCGTTGACCGTCACACAGCGCTTCAAATCCAGGCCAGGGATAACGATAGCGGTGGAAGGGAATGAGAAGGGACGCAAAGGTGGGAAAGTGAGATTGCAGAGTACCCTTTGATTTGATAACTCCTCTGCATACACTTCTCGAGAATCTTTAACCTTGGTCAGCCCTTGCAACGTGGCCACTACACGGTATACTAGAGATCTGCGCGTCACTTTATTGAAGTATTCGTTGTCATTAAAACCTCAATTTCATTTCTTCCCAACTTTATCGAACAGCCCAATCGTCATTCTACACAATCCAGCAAATTTTGAAGGTATACCAAACCGAGATATATCTCGGTCACGTTGAACTTTACTAAAAAGTTTGGATGGAAGTCTTCCCTTTTTAGCAGCCAGCAGAAGTAGTTTTCCCATATCCTTATCTGATTCTTGCTCGACTACATGGTTTCATTTAAATGTTTTTTATTACACTTCTTGTAGAAACTTTCAGCCCTGGCTGCTTACTTTTATTTTACTTAAAGTTCTCTCAATCCGTGCAGAGTCTTTGCCTGAGACAAGACAGCCTTTCATCCTTCGAGATCACAAGCACGCTGCTTCAAAATTTCTAGACCAAGCGCTGGGTCTTCCTTGTAGTTTCGAAACTGGGGACTAGGATTCGAAGATCCTCTTGGCTGAAGCTCTATTAAACCCGGGTTGTTTTTTTTTCGTGATCCGATGAAACCGACGACAGCCATAGCTTCATGATGGCTGAAGAACAATAAACAAAAGGAGCAATTCTTCGGACTAGGTTGAAATCACAACTGAACCATCTTAAGCCTATTCACTGCCCCAACTTTTGCGGAAGTTTAAGTTTGACAAACATCCATGACAGAAGTTTCTTTAATTTTCAAAAAATATAGCTTTGCACACACAATGGCTGAGAAGCTAGATATATATGCTTTTCTTTAAAGATCTTGAATGCTGAAACTCCGTGGTAAGTTTTTGTTCAACATACTGTCCCCACACATACCCAACAGGATTGAACTGTTTGCTGCAACTTGCGGTATAGCCACAACCTTTCCCAATTCTCTGTGCTATAGCTGATGGCTGGCTTGACTAGACGAGTGAGAAGGGAACTGATTTCATAACCGGGGGGGAAGAAAGGAGCAAGTTTTATTGCTGCGGACTTCTTATGTACGCATTTTCTTTACATACGTCTACCCAGCAACCTTCCTGGCTTTCTGCGATTAAGCAGTCCCTTTGTCAGTCCTTTGATCGAAATTGAAATCTAAACTTTTTTCTCTCAGTTGATGGCGGCTTCTTCGGCTTCTGCGTCGTCTTCCCTGTTTACCTGATTAAGATGCAAAACTAGGGTGAAAAAGGATATTATTCTCGTTAACATATAACGTCTCTCTAGGACCACGACCACAAGGCCAGAACAACACTCGCGTATATCTATTATTACCTACCCATTGGAAGGGAAAAATCCAAACAAAAAATTGAATATGTATTTAGGGATTTTTGCGTCGTCGTCAAAAAAAAAAAAAAAACGACGCGATTGTGATTTTTCATGCAAAAATTATTTGCGATTGTCCTTGCAAACAAAGCTGAAAAAAAATACATTCATTTGTGATTCATACGCAGGATGGAACCACCAACCAAAAGCAACAACAATCAACACACAAAAAAAAAAAATGTCCGTCTTTCTCCTTGCCGGATGTAGGCATTTTTGCGTATATTACTCTTTATTTTGGGTTTGTTGCGGCACGGCGCGGCAGTTCGGCCCCTCCAGACAGATTGGGATGATGATAATAAGGTGGAGGAATAAATATGTAGTATGCAAGGATGGCGCGGCGGTGATGACACGCTAAACACAGCACAGCAGCAAAAAAGGACACACCTAACCATCTCATCATCATCATCATCATCATCGTCGTCAACAACATGCCTGACGGTTGGTATGGCATTTTGGGAGATTTTCTAATACACATAGAGCACACAGAGGCAGACAAACAGACAACAGTTGGCGTGGCGGGAAAACTTTCCTGAGAGCTCTCCAGTGTTTTGAACTCAAGTGAACTCACGTAACATGCTAACATGGAACATTGCTATTGAGGTCCTTGTTTTTTTTTTTTTTGGCAATTCTTCTTTTTTTTCAGAATTTGGTTGCTAAATCTCCTGTAGTACGGTGGCGGTGAGTTGGTAGGTATGGCTGTCTGCGTGCATTCACTCCGCCTGTCTATCTGTTGAGGACAATTAAATTGTATATTTTTTTTTTCTTTTCTTTTCTTTGTGTTTACATGAAACTCGTGGAACGAGATCGAATTGTAATGGGAGCTATGTGTTTTGTGTCAATGTGGTGGGGGGTGGCTTTGTGCGAAGGTTGAATTTGAAAATCGGATTCGTCAAGGGGGATAGGTTCATTTTCTTGAGAGGATCTTAATCTATCGATTTTATATTTTCTACACATACAGAGGCAGACATGGACCGAGTGAATATATTTACAGCACAAGGCCAGGTATGGAGAGAACAGTTGTGACCGATTTTGGAAACCACCAGAAACATAATTGTATTCGTGTCTATGACCTTCACTAAGGTCTACCATTTTGTAATGCGTACCTTGTGCGTACCACGTGTTAGCTTGTTGAACTCTCAGTAATGAAATTTATTTTGATAAGTTGAAAGTAGGAGGCGTTATCAAATATGGAACACTTTTTCTTTGAGGGAATCAACCTTTACGGAGGTCGACAGAACTGAAACAGAACTTAATCTTCTCGCTAGGTTATGATCATAATTAAAGGAATCAATCAGGGTCAAAAAAAAACCTGCAGGCCTCCTGATTTTGAATCACTTCATCATTGAGGCCAATCAAATGCTGGTGCTTCTGCATTTGTGAGATTCAGGAGTTTTAAGGCCTGCCACTTTTACGTTGATTGCAATTGGCTTTTTGACAGGGTTCGTAGGATCCATGAACATGGCAATACCAACTGAGTCGGTCGTGCTCCAATTTTTTCCAGATGGGTTCTTTGACGTGAAGGCTTCCTCGGATTTTGGAACTTCTGATACTTCTGCTTACACGATGATTGATGTCGTCATCAAAGGTTGCTACGCTGTTGATCACTGATCCCAGATATTTGAACTTTTCACACCTCGGAACCACCACCCCAGAGAATGGGCAGTATACTCTATCTTTTTTTGGCTAATACAGGGTGATCCAAGTAGGGATACTTTTTTCAATAGCCTCTTTTGACAGATCACGTGTGAGTCGTGTCATGCTGTCATGTTATTTTTGTTTAGTATTGTTTGGCATTTCATAATGGAAAGACTTACGCGTGAACAACGTTTACAAATTGTTCAACTTTATTATGAAAATTCACGTTCTGTGAGGAATGTGTTTCGTGCACTTCGCTCAACTTATGGTCAACATAATCGGCCTACTGAGCGTACTATTCGCAACACCATCACCCATTTTGAGACCCAGCATTCATTATTGGACAATATTCGACCGAATAGACCACGTCCAGCACGCTGTGAAGAAAATATATCGGCCGTAGCTGAGAGTGTACACGAAGACCGTAGAGAGTCGATTCGGCGCCGTTCGCAGCAACTCGGACTGACGTATGGAACGACTTGGCGCATTTTACGTCAAGATCTTAAATTGAAAGCGTACAAAATACAGCTTGTGCAACAACTAAAGCCGCTCGACCTTCCCAAGCGACATCGCTTCGCTCTATGGGCTCTTGAAAAGTTCCAATAAGATCCGACGTTTTCGAGGCAAATTTTGTTTAGCAATGAGGCCCATTTCTGGCTCAATGGGTATGTAAACAAACAAAATTGCTGCATTTGAGACGAAGAGCAACCTGAAGAGATTGAAGAACTGCCACTTCATCCAGAAAAAACAACGGTTTTGGTTTGTGGGCCGGTGGTATCATCGGTCCATATTTCTTTAAAAATTATGCCGGTGCGAACGTAACCATCAATGGCGACCGTTATCGTTATCGCGACTATTTGATGCCTGAAATTGAAGCTCGTGATCTCGGCGACATTTGGTTTCAGCAAGACGGCGCCACTTCCCACACATCGCATCAATCAATGGACTTATTGAGAGAACATTTCGGTGAGCACATAATTTCACGTTTTGGGCCGGTCGATTGGCCACCAAGATCGTGTGATATCACACCGTTAGACTTTTTCCTGTGGGGATATGTAAAGTCAAAAGCCTATGCCGACAAACCCGCTTCGATTCAGGCCTTGGAGGAAAACATCACGCGTGTCATTCGCCAGTTACCAGTCGAAATGCTCGAACGAGTGATCGAAAATTGGACTCAACGGATGGACCATCTGCGACGTAGCAACGGCCAACATTTGATAGACATAATCATCAAAAAAATAAATGCCAAAGAATGTTCTTTCAAATGATAATAAACATTCTCCATTAAATTTGAATTTACTGTGTTTTTTTCTTTAAAAAGTAGGGAACCTCGAAATGGATCACCCTTTACGTTACCCGAAAATCGTCACTTCATGGCTCCATCGTCAGCAAAGAATAACTGATTCGCTTTAGAGTCCGTCACTTTTCCCTCAAGCAGATAATCTAGGACTGTAATAAAGAGCATAGACTTTTTTGGGAATTCTATTGGGAATTCATCGTTGACTCCTGCGGGACATCTGACTTTTGTCTTCGTTCTCTCGTACATGTCCATGATCATCTGTACGTAGGTTTCAGATGAGCAGAACTTAATATTGGCGGACAGTTTACTGGATAAAACAGAATCAAAAAATCAAGCTGATACCTATTTATGATTCTTAGAGCAGGATAAAGGGTGCGGCGTGCCTTGTCGGTAGCAGGTTGTGTAAATTTTTTTTTTAAAGATAAGCAGTGGATTCGCTACAACATATTCCAAAAGTAGAAGTTTAAATTTTTAATTTTAACCCCACTTTTTCAACCTCAATTTTTTTATAGTAAAAAACATAAAAATGTTCAACAGATGAGATTAATATTGATGAATGCAATATGGCCACAGTACCTGGGTTAAGGAATTCAACCCTCTTTTCGCAGGCGGCCGGTACTGCTCACGCAATTTCGTTGCTCCGCTCGGGGTATGGGCGGCTTTTGTAATAGTGTGTGTTAGTGGCACTCAACGCAAAAAAAATATTAATTTGGTTTTAAAACTTCCTAAGGTTAATAAAGAAATTCCTCTAAATTTAACAAAAAAACGAATAATTCCTTACAAAAATCCCAAAATAAACCTCCCTATGGCATCACTGAAACAAGGAGAACTACATTTCGATGAACGCAGCCATAAATCCATATTTTCCAGTCATTTCAGTGTAAAAAGTGTAAATTTTAAATGAATAATTTTATCATAAATATCTGTCTGTTCACATTCAGATATTGGATTTTTTACTTTGAACAGTTTTTCTATCGAATAAAAGTATTCGTAAGTGCAAATTCGTGTTAACTAAAAGCAAAGTTGAGCCGGATAAAGTTTTAGTGACTTGGTATATGTATATATCTATCTGCGATGTCATTCCTTTCGAGTGGGTGCAGTGGCGCAGTGGCTCAGAGATTAGCGCGTTGGATTACTGAGAGAAGGGTTCAGGTTTTAATTGGCAAATAGTTCGCACCTCTAACGAAAGTCTGACAAACAGCCAGTTGCTGTTCGCGGTCGGCGTTAAATTGTACATTGCACATAATGTTTAGAGAGGCTAGGCTTAAGGCCCTTTTTGGGCTGTAGGACGCCTTGTTAAAGAAGTGCGAACAATAGACAAATTCATATACTGTAACAACGAAGAATACATCTTAGACACCTTTTCAGACAAAGAAGCGACACCTTACACTGTACAAACGGAGGTGATTGTTTCCATTCATTTCGGACAACCTCAGGGTGACGCTATTTCAACTTTGCTATACAAAGTATGATATTAAATAAAACCCTGTTGTGAAGGAAGGAAGGTAGTTGGATTTTTTGTTATCACGAAAATGTCGGTCTTTAGTTAGTGAATTTATGGAAAATCAAGGACCTGGGCCAGAAGGTGTGGTTTTTGTTTCAACAAATGAACGCTCGTTTTCCCCTTTCATCGCCTAAACGGCCAACAACTATAATGTCCAGTGCTAAATAAATTGTTATTATTCCAGGGCCTTAACTCGACTTAAAACTTAAGATAGACCAAAAAGTAGAGAAAACATTTATAGCTTTCTACGTTCGCTGTAGATTTTGTGGTAAAAAATGAGGCCAGAATTAAGTTTATGGTGGATGTACACAGCAAAGAAATTCAAAGAACGGCAAAATATATAGAATAGGACACCATAGGCGCTCTACGACACTCTAACAGCACACATCAGAAACATCAAACCGCCGTAACGTTTAGAGAATGTGGCGACTAAAAGCTACAATGAAACTATGATTGTTCTACCCTTATGGTCTTATTAGCCCATTACATGGCGGAAGAGAAATTGACGCAGTCCATAGAACGGCTAGTGCCTTGCGTACAATACCCACTACACTTTTTGCCTTTAAAGCTTTAGATAAAACACTAAGCGGAGAAATAGCGAGCTACGCCTTTCTAATTTTGGTCTGTTGAGAAACAGTGAAATTGGTCACTCTTCTATTTTGGGCAGTCCAAATGTCTTAAACCCGCATTTTCAGCAGCTGGGCATTATATTTATAAGGAAGTGATGGATCATGAAGAGAACAGAAAAATAAAGAACTTCTGCATCTGATGGTCTACCACTGGGAAGTCTAACTAAAAGTAGCATGCTGATTGTCTACCACCAAAGCTCTATAAATATGGAGGTGATGTTGTGTTAGGGCACATAAAGGGTGATCCATTTCGAGGTTCCCTACTTTTTTAAAGAAAAAAACACAGAAAATTCAAATTTAATGGAGAATGTTTATTATCATTTGAAAGAACATTCTTTGGCATTTATTTTTTGAAGATTATGTCTATCAAATGTTGGCCGTTGCTACGTCGCAGATGGTCCATCCGTTGAGTCCAATTTTCGATCACTCGTTCGAGCATTTCGACTGGTAACTGGCGAATGACACGCGTGATGTTTTCCTCCAAGGCCTGAATCGAAGCGGGTTTGTCGGCATAGGCTTTTGACTTTACATATCCCCACAGGAAAAAGTCTAACGGTGTGATATCACACGATCTTGGTGGCCAATCGACCGGCCCAAAACGTGAAATTATGTGCTCACCGAAATGTTCTCTCAATAAGTCCATTGATTGATGCGATGTGTGGGAAGTGGCGCCGTCTTGCTGAAACCAAATGTCGCCGAGATCACGAGCCTCAATTTCAGGCATCAAATAGTCGGTTATCCTGGCACGATAACGGTCGCCATTGACGGTTACGTTCGCACTGGCATAATTTTAAAAGAAATATGGACCGATGATTCTACCGGCCCACAAACCAAAACCGTTGTTTTTTCTGGATGAAGTGGCAGTTCTTCAATCTCTTCAGGTTGCTCTTCGTCCCAAATGCGGCAATTTTGTTTGTTTACATACCCATTGAGCCAGAAATGGGCCAGAAATGCTAAACAAAATTTGCCTCGAAAACGTCGGATCTTCTTGGAACTTTTCAAGAGCCCATAGAGCGAAGCGATGTCGCTTGGGAAGGTCGAGCGGCTTCAGTTGTTGCACAAGCTGTATTTTGTACGCTTTCAATTTAAGATTTTGACGTAAAATGCGCCAAGTCGTTCCATACGTCAGTCCGAGTTGCTGTAGGCCGATTATGTTGACCATAAGTTGAGCGAAGTGCACGAAACACATTCCTCACAGAACGTGAATTTTCAAAATAAAGTTGAACAATTTGTAAACGTTGTTCACGCGTAAGTTTTTCCATTATGAAATGCCAAACAATACTAAACAAAAATAATATGACAGCATGACACGACTCACACGTGATCTGTTAAAAAAAAGGCTATTGAAAAAAGTATCTCTACTTGGATCACCCGTTACAACACATCATCAACCAACTATGGTTGGAAGAATGCGTGCTCGCGCCCCATCTATAGAAAGGTAATCCTCTGTCTGGCCAGAACGATCGAGGCATAAGACTGATATATAACATAATTTTATCTACTTTAAAGCCTCTTATGATAGCATTCATCGACATGGCAATGCCAGAATTTGGCAGCAGAACATTCTCTACCAGAAAGCCAGTCATGCAGCCCTCACAAAGCTGAGAAAAATGCATTTGCAGAGCTCGGTAGAAGATAAAATGTTTGGTCATAGGTGAGATGATTGTGTTTTTAATATGGCCAAAGATGGACCAACCAAAAGTTGGTCGCAGTGTAATAGCCCGCCCTAGACACTGTCTTCTTCTCTTGTCAAAAGAGTGTCAAATCTGAACAGACAATTCTACTTTTTGCATCACTAAAGATCACGTACATATACATATCTTGTGCGATGTCGATGTGAGTGTAACACATTTACTCAAACACAAATCGAACCCAATCGTCTGTTTTCTAAAAGCAGAGCTATTACTATTCCCAATCCTAGCACATTGCTGTAGACGCCTTTGACACCTCATTGCATTTCATTGACCCCTGTGATGTTGTTCCGATTTTGGGTGATTTCAACCTTCCTGATATTAAATGGTTAATCTCTTCCTCCGAAAATGAAGTTATTTTTATAGACCTTCTCTTTGACTCTGGCCTCTTTCAGTTAAGTGGTGTCACCAACAGTCTATGAAGACAGCTCGACCTCATCTCATCATGTCGTTTCTTCTAGCAACCATTTATCTCTCTTTCTAAAAGGGAAGGTGGACTACTATCAACTTAATCGAATTCGTGTCTGGTACTCTTTGCGCTTTAGAATATGGAAGAGAAGTTGCAGAAGGCATTTGATAAAATTTCGCACGAAATCATCCTTTTTAAAACTGGAAGCTCTGGCCTGTTTTTGTCGCCTGTACTAAATCGTACTTGGATAGCCGATCCATTTAAAGCTAATCAGATCGACAAGACAGCCATTTAGGTCTCTGACAATATGAAATGTTTTAGGTATGTATCAACTCCCGAAGACTCGCCCTCTCTTCAAAATGATTTGAATAATTTTGCAACTTAGTGCCATAATAAGCTTGACTAGCCCAATATTGGTAAGTGTCAAACGATCAAACTGTTTTCTCGTAAGCATATTACCGCTCTCCCTAGATGTTACTTCATTCATGACTTACCTGCCCCTTCAGCCAGGTTCGTGTACGATCATTTGCTAATTTCCGCTCCCACAATGATAAAATTGTAAAGAGGGCCAATTCTTCGATTAAACGAATTCTCCAACCCATAGGAAATTAAACCCCTTTATTTCATATTCGTAAGGTCGATTCTAGAATATGCCTCCCAAATCTGATCTCTCATTGAGGACCTATGAGAACCTAAGCTGAAGGCTTAAAATGCGCCGTGAGGTGGCACTAATCCCGGCAACCTAAGATCAGCACTCCTGTTCCATTTTAACTTTCACCGTGCATCATCGGACCATTTTTCTTCAGAGACGACGGTGAACGAAACGTTACGTTACGTCAACGGCGAACTATATCGAGCCATTTTTTTTGCCCCAGTTGGCTGAGTTGAACTTGGTTGACATGTGGTTGACATGTGGTTTCATCAAGACGGTGCCACATGCCACACAGCTCGTGAAACAATGAAAATGTTGAAGGATGAATTTGGTGAGCAGCCTATCTCTCGAATTGGCCCTATGAGTTGGCCGCCAAGATCATGCGATTTAAAGCCTCTTGATTATTTCTTGTGGGGTTATGTAATGCCGTTAGTCTATGTGGACAAGCCGAACACGATTGAAGCCTTACAGGATAACATAACACGCGTAATTCGTGAAATACCATCCGAAATGCTCGAAAATGTGACGCAAAATTGGGCCTTCCGAATGGACCATTTGAAACGGAGCCGCGGACAACGTGGTGAAAGCAAGGTCGTTGCGCTTGATATTTCAAAGGCATTTGACAGAGTTTGGCATCAAGCTCTCTTGTCGAAAATGCGTGCATTTGGGATCGATGTTGCCCTTCTTCAATATTAGAAATATTAGAAATTACCTTTCGGACCGTTCAATACATGTCGTTTTGGACGGTTTCAAGTCTGCAACTCACCAAATAAATGCTGGTGTCCCTCAAGGCTCTGTTTTGTCTCCGACTCTCTTTTTCATTTTTATAAATGACCTCCTGTCTGCTACTTCTAATCCCATTCATTCCTTCGCCGATGACAGCACCCTCAGCTTTACATATTCGTTTTCTGGGCAACGCCCCTCATCTTCGGGCGTTGAACTGGAACGGCAACGTATGTTAAGCTCATTGAATTCCGATCTTGACAGCATTCTTAAATGGGGTAAAACCAACAGAGTGGAATTTAATGCTTCCAAAACGCAATGCTGTCTGCTGTCATTGAAGCGAACCCCTAATTCTCTGCCATTATCCATGAATGGCACTTGCATCGCTGACACCGAACGACTTTCCATTCTCGGTATGTGTGTTAATGACAACCTTCGTTGGAATGACCACATATTCGATGTCGCCAAGAACGCTGCGAAATGTCTAGGCTTCCTAAAGCGATGCAAAAAATATTTTACAGCTTCTGATCTGGTTAGAAGCTTGTTTTCGGACGTGCTGTGAAATATAAAGATTCCTTTCTCTACCACGCTCTGTTTTTCCTTTACAATTTACAAACATTTAAAACCAACGTGCATCAGTTTTTCCCTTTCTCTAATCCTTCATTTCCCTAATGCCCGCACTGTGTGACATCATTATAAGGGTATCCGTGCGCGTACATTATAAAGAAAAAAGAATTTACATGAAGTTGTCCTTAAATTTCCAATATTTGATGCAATTTTGAGTGTTTTATTCGATTTTTAAAAAAAACCACCCACTAGTTCTTCAGCATTCAACTTGGTGATTCCACAAAACTACTCTCCCATGTTCATCCTTCTAGATTAGGTTCGTCCTGAGAATTTGTTGTGCCTCAGAGTGTCGTACCAGTCGATTGGTCGTACATTGGCCAGGTCCTTTTGCACAGGCATAGATGTCTCCAATTATCGAACAAATATTTAATTGATTTAACTTCTCATACATACGTATGTATCTCTGTCGGGAATCCTCCCATTTTGCGCATACTCTCGTCGACCAAAACATTTATTAGGCCATCTAACCATGGAATTAAGAGTGCGTCCTAAGTTCGCTATGCCACTATTATAAGCAGCAATTCAATCTCCATCTACCGCGTCGACCTTGTCGACGACAAATTAATCCAAAAATCGCCATAACAACGGTAAAGTCATGGAATAGAACATTGCAAAGCAATTTATCACCGCAACCGTGCGCAACGCATTCTAGGAATGTCGACTTTGTGCTGATTCTTCGTGTCGTGGTGACTCACTCAGAAAGGTGGTGTCTAGTCAAAGTAAAACCTGTTGAACCCAACAGCAAGTTAAAATTACAGACAAACCAACAAAAAACCCACCATGTCCACCACGAGTGGACAAGAACCTTTAAAGCTGAATCATAAAATCCAATTCACCAACACATTCATCTAAACTTATTTATTTATGCTTATTCAAAGCGACATAATGCCGCGCGCGGTGCCGATGGACTCTTAAGCACAGATTTCCAATGCAACCAAGGTAGGTTGTCCAATTTACCATGCTGTACGAAGGCGATGGCGATTGCAGCCCCTTTCCATATTGTTAGTGCGCTTGCAACCAAAATGGATTTGAGAATAAAATTCCTGGAATTGCACACACTGAACTGATCTGAACCGAACCGACTCTACCTGTATAGTGAAAACGGCAAAGCGAGAGAAGGTGTGCGATTGAAGGAATCTTTTGTGGTCCATTGACGTATGACCGTCCTCGCGGCAGAGATTATTTATCCACGGCACCAGTGTGGTTCCCATGGTTGCTATCTTTTTCTCTTTTTTACCCATACCTTCCTACCTAGCATACGTACGTATGCAGGCAATCCTTGAGAAAGCGTCCAAGGTCCATGATCTCGGTCGGTTCTTCTTTCTGTGTCCTGTGTGTGTTTAGATTTCGCGTCGTTGTCGTTCGTCGTCTCTTGTGTGCACGTTAGTCAATTACAATTGGAATGCAGTCAAGCCACCCCAGGAAAAGGCAAAGGCAAAGGCCCAGTCACAGGTATTGGCCCACCGCACTCTCTCACCATTAGGAGAAAGAGAATGGCCAAGATGAAGGATTCTCTGGGTTCAGACTTCGGGCAATGGAATGCCGTATAGATTCGTTCGCATCGCAGCAACGGTGGTAGGCGTTTTGAATGGAATGCTTCAGTTCGGCTGCTTGCACTGAATTTGATTTGGCCCCGGAGTGCACTATTTGTTGATGTGTGTATAAATTTTATCTTTCTGGACAATCGGACTGTGAATTGGACATGTCCAATGGTTGTACTTAAATTTTTTTTTTGATTTGTTTGGTTCGGAAAGAGTTCACATAGCCCACGGGGACCTTATGAAGATCCACCGAACGAGCATCGGCTTAACTGCATGCCGGTCTTCTTTCTTTGGAAATAAACGGATGGACACTGCTGGTGTGGAGTATTTAATTTTTGTGTGGTCCACGTCCACGTGCAGTCAAAGTCCAGTCAGTCGTCTTTTTTGATTTCCGTCCGCGCGCGCGATTTCATTGAGAGTTTGTTTCGCATTCGATTAGATTAGAGTTGGGAGGACGTTTTGTTTTGTTTTGTTTGTTCCCTCTTTATGGCAAATTTCTTGTTTTTTTTTATTCGTTCTCATCGCATCGCATCGCCCCGAATTGGGTAACATTTTCGCGAAGAATGTCTAAAGTCAATGCACTGAATGAAATGATTGGATTCCACGGAACTCTAAGCTGGTTTAAGTGATTGTTTTTGTCGGTGGATTTTTCGCGGCTGTGTGAGTCAAAAATTTTGTGAAAGGAATTTTAACAGTCTTTGTTAACGAACAAACTGATTTTCGGTCAATGTTCCTTTGTCCGTGGAATATTTTGAATAAGATGACAGTTACAAGTTATGTGGGTAGCTTGGGTCAATTAACTTCCGCTCAGTTGTTTGGGCTAAATTCGGTCGAGCGAATTAAAAATGATTGACGATATTGATTTGTTTGTCGGGATAATAAGTTGACATGGGTTCGAGGAGGAGTTCGGAGTTTGCGGAACCTGCCAGACTTTCATTTCAGGGGGTAACAAAAACCGAGCCTTTGTTGTTGCTTAAAAAATCTCACTCTTTTTTAGACTAAATAGTGAAATGGAAGCGTGGACTTGGAAGGGAGGCTTTTAATTTAATCGAAGTAGGTAGTTTCTGCCCGCTGGAAATCATGAGTGGTAAGTAGACTTCCGGCAAGTTACCTTAAGGACAGAGACTAGGCTTCAACCTTTTGTATTCAATTTTGGAGAAGAAAAGCAACAGCAACTTTAAGTCAACGTGTAAGCCGTGGTGATAGAACCGCGATGATGTAAGGGACACGTTGACTTTGTACAAGACCGACACCAGTTTTTGCGTCAAGGGCAAACCTATTCCAACTGTGAATTCCTGGCACTTTCAATCGATCGAAAAGTTTATAATTCCTTGAATCAGCTTGAAGGCGTAGGCTAAGTTAGGTTAAAATGGTAGTCGGATAAAGGTCCTACACACCTAGTCCTATATAAGGTTAATTGTGATACCGCGTGGATCTGGAACTTTTGCCTAGACCTTGAACCATTTTGATTGCGTATGAAGAGTGAGAGGAATGAACTCCTAGATGAAGATTTCGTTTCAGAGGGATATCAAGGTAAATAAGGCTCCAATTGCATTCCTGCCTATCAGACAGCGTCCAGTGATGACACCAATTGTTACTCTGTTGTGCGATCTATGAGCTATCTAGCTTAGGCCAAATCTATTTCGTCGCCTGTCCATTCTATTGCGTCCAGTTTTGCCTTGAGATGAGCCTTTTTCAGACAACTTTGAGAGAGAACTTCAAAGTTTGGTGAGTTCGTCAGCCTTGCAGTTCCCTGAAATGTCGCTATGTTCTGCCCCTGCCCTCATAGGAGTCGCATTACCATTTTGAGTTGTTTGAGTTCAGGTTTTATAATATAATAAGTCAGGAGACTTATCGGCACGGCACCTGACGGCAACGACGCGAATGTGGGACGAACGTAGTGCGCTGTTCCACTTTACTTTAAATACTAGCATTATTGAGTTCATAAGTGACGAACAGTAGCTGAGAAGCTGCTGCTGGTGTATGGTTCGATTCTTGTTTAAGTCAAACGAAGGTCACCTTTGTTGCAAATATTAAGCAATAAATTGATGACAACAATGCTAAATGCTTTTTCCGCTTTAGGTACGTTGACTGAAAGAGGAAGCAGCTTAACGCAGTGTTTCAAATTTACAAACTATCATTGACCGAACTTGCTACAACACTGCTTAAAGCTTCTATTACGATGGGTTTTATCGTCGTCTTAGCAAAGATTGTTGAGACAGAGAAATAAGACAACGTACTCGAATACCTTTACCTACATATGCTACAGAAAAATGTGTGGTTCGACTTGCAGGCTGAGCTCTCTACTTTCCCTGTAATATAGTCTTTAAAATATCCATGTCCATTGTTCATTGACAAGCCAAGCCTCTGTACTAGTTGGGTGGTTCATATTAGGAGTCTTCTCTTGTTGGCCGTTAGGTTGCCTGCATTCGTCATGATCTTGCTATGATGACCTTTACAGTTCGCTCAGATACGGACTTAATTTGCCGCCAGAAAGGGAGTTTGAAGTCTAAGGCTAATAGTTATGACCTCAGATCGTATCTAAAATTTAAAAATGGTTGGGATATGTCTTCGATCAAGAGAACTATTTACTCCTCTTCCAATTTTTCCGCTGCTAAACTAAGGTCATTGTCTTCGACCCAGGCTTGCACGCACCTCATTGCTTTAGTATTTTTTTCGCATTTTTTGGCTCCGCTTCCGGCAATCATAGCGCCGATGTCATTGGCGTATTCTATCAAAAGGTATGGTCAGGCATCTCCTTGTGTTTGATTCCATAGTCGAAAGCATTCCACAGGTCAGGTCCCAGAATTGACTCCGACTGACGTCCCTTTGTGGTTTTTTACATAAAATAATACTGCCGTGTCTAGATTCATAGGTACCTGATAGAAAAACCAAGTTTCCTTTTTACAACCACTCGGTTCGTCTTACAGTTTTTGTTGAAGGTCCCTTCTTAAAAGCAATCGTCATACATGCGTAGTAAAAGTTTAGACAGGTCCGGGGAATCACTTTTAAGACTTTCGCTCATATGCAGTCAGGTCTAAGTGCCTTTTTTTCAGCAAAATTTTCTCCGTCACATCGTTACGACCTTATAGAGCATTTCCCAGGGGTTTTGACTTTTGACTGCTCATCGGAGGTCCTCGCACTTTGTATTTACGCCATTCTTGAGCTCGGAATTTGCGTTTCTGAAGCCCGCTAGTACGTAATCAAGGCTTTCGGAGTGTCTTCTACTTCCCCTTTAGACCTCAGGTCTAAGGTATATACACCTCCTTCTAAGCGTGGCGATATTTTTCAGTCCACCAGAATACCAGAGTCTTTGTACAGATGTGTTGCTTGTTAGGCTTCGGTATCGTCGATTCATAATTAGACTTAGCAGTACCAAATATATCGACAAACTCATCTTTCACTTCCTCTATTAAACTGCTCACCTTCCAACACAGGATGTGTTGTCGATGTTCTTCGTATTGAGACCTAGTCTGAGAGATGGCCCTCTAGTATTTACCTTGTTCTTAAGTCTGCAGTTGGCATTTTCCACTCAAGGGAATTAGCGTTCAGATCACCAGCTAACAGTATTTCACCACTGATTTCATTCATATCTTAAAATTCTGAAAAATGACACAATCGGAATATATTGAGAAAACGCTGAAAATCATGGACTCCGCACCGTGTCGGTGGTAGTTCGGGTTCAATTGTATTTGGAGCTAATGTTCTTTCGGCCGTCCGCCCGCGCTTCTCAATCGCTAGACATCGACTTTCCTGACATTGGCTCGGCTAGCGATATACATATGTTGTACTGGAGATATCGGTATTTTCTGCTGCCCTCGCATTCTTTGAGCTGCGGCATTCGAGACCTTCGTCCGCGGGCTTAGATCGTCCATCTGTTTATAGGCTGCTTATTGTTTTGGAACAGTCTATATTATGCCTTCAATGGCGTTTTGTCTGGAAGTTGCCAATTCTAACAAAATTGGCCTTCAGCGTCTGAACCAATAAAAGGTGGAGATTGTAGGGATACGAGCGATTTACCGCTACAAATGGAGTTCCAGCGGAAAACCATTAAGTCCGTCTAAATGAAGTTTTTAATTTACATCTCTTTGTCACAAAAGGGAGGAAGGAGACATTTTCGCTTTTAAAAAAAAGAAACCAGCAAAACTTCCCAAAATAAGGAAAACCGAGCAGAGAAAGCTTGGATTAAGTTTTGTATTTGATATAGCTCGGCTTGTGAAAGTGATAGCTCGAAATACTGAGAAGAATATTGTTTAAAATCGTTTTGAAGCGTTTTAATCAGAGCAGTGAAATTAAAGGAAAAGAAGCAAAAAATATTTAGGTGAGATTTCATGTTGTTGATATCAAGACTGCTCGCGTGGCTTTTGTTGCAAAACTCCCAGAGATACCTATTACCCAATTTATAAAGGGTGGTCCAACCATAATGCACGATGTTAATTGTGAGTCGCACCTTAACGTCTAGTTTGTTGCCCAACCTAATTTAACTTGACAAATTCAACCATGGCGAGGTACACAATTGAGCAGCGCGTTTAGATTGTTGAAGCCTTTTACGAAAATGGGCCTTCAAATCAATATGCTTTTTCCGCACTTCGACCAAATGAGTCCACAATCGGTAGAATTGTGCGCAAATTTTAGAAAACTGGGTCTGTAGGATATGTGAAAACACCCGTGAATGTTAGCCCAGCAAAAGAGCCGTCAACCTCGACTCTTCATCGTGCTTCAACATCTCACAAACATCACTGATTTGAATTTTGAATTAAGATTTGAATTTACACGCTTGCAAGGTTCAATCGACTCAAGACCTGAAGCCTACTGACCATTTCAAGCGTCGCCAATACGCCGAATGGATGGTTGGACAGACAGAAGTGAATGGTGATTTTACAAAGAAAACTTTCACACACTTTCACCTCAGTGGATTCGGGAACAAGCTAAATTGCCGCATTTGGGCGAATGAGAATCCACGTGTGATTATTGAAAAGCGGATGCATCCATAAAGAGTGACAGTTTGGTGTGGTTTATGGGCTGGTGACATCGTGGAAGAAACGTTACCGTCAACGGCGAACGATAACGAGCCATGATACGCGACTTTTTTTTGCCACAGTTGGCTGAGTTGAACTTGGTTGACATGTGGTTTCATCAAGACGGTGCCACATGCCACACAGCTCGTGAAACAATGGAAATGTTGAAGGATGAGCAGCTTATCTCTCGAATTGGCCCTATGAGTTGGCCGCCAAGATCATGCGATTTAAAGCCTCTTGATTATTTCTTGTAGGGTTATGTAATGCCGTTAGTCTATGTGGACAAGCCGAACACGATTGAAGCCTTACAGAATAACATAACACGCGTAATTCGTGAAATACCATCCGAAATGCTCGAAAATGTGACGCAAATTGGACCTTCCGAATGGACCATTTGAAACGGAGCTGCGGACAACATTTACATGAAGTTGTCCTTAAAACGTAAACGATTTTGAATATTTAATGCAAATTTGAGTGTTTTATTTGACAACGCTTAAAAAATCATCCTTTATTTGACCAAGCCGCGCACTTTATTTTTCCCCTTTTATAGGGTCATCAACTCTTTGCTGAAACATTTTTCAAATAACTCTCCCACTTAGTATATGTCAGTCACCCTTGTTCGAACTCCCTAATATTTATTGAGAACATCCTTTCAACCCCATTTTCCATCGACAGAATTACCCTTATGCGGGCGCAATCCCATACCAACACTTATTTGACCAAATTCGACTCAAGTGCACAACTCACATGATTCTCTTACAAATATCTACAAAATATTCTTCCAGCCAAGTCCACTAGTTGTTCGCATTTGTCGCTGCCAGTGTCAGGCCTCTGCTTTACATGGAATTCCTTTTAACAAACCAGCAACATCAAAAGCAGGAGAAAGACGGAAAAATAGATAAGCCTCTTGGTTCCCCGATTCAACATCTTTTTGTACATGAATGGATGGATGGGTGGAAGCAGAGCAGAGCAGAGCAGCAATCTTATTACATTTAGTTGATGCTGATGAGGAGACCTGCGAACTGTGGGAAGTGACAATGGATTGTATCTACGTAGATACGAAACTTTAAAGCAGAAAAGAAATAATTCAGGTTAAAGTGTCTGTGACAAGTCCTTATAGTCTTTCCTTCAAGACCCGACCTAGCTCGAACAAAAATCCGCAAAAAAAAGGACATCAAAAGCAGCATCAGAATTCGTATTATACTGCTGTTCTCTAAAGATAATCATCGCAGAACAGACTTCCTGTCTGTGGTGGTTATCTGCCGGCTCCTGACTGAAGAACAACAAATAATTCATAGAATACGCAATCTACGCATAACGACGACACGATAAAGCCAAGCAGCAAAGCAAACAATGGGTTGCCCTATTCCCTTGTTGACAATTCCGTGTCTGCGACTACCGATGCGCTGCCTGCTACACAACACCAGCCAGGACAATATATACGTATAAGTACTCGCATGATGGTATCGCAGCTGAATTATGACTTCTTCGCGCGTCCCCATAACTCAAACTTTATACGCAAACAATAATGAATCTGATTATTGGTGCTGGTCAGGGAGTTAGGTCATTGGCCTGGTGTCCATCTTGCCATTTGCTGCTCCTTATCTGAGCGAAACAATCCTGAAAAGAATTTTCCTTTTTGCCCACTGAGAGTTAGGTACTCACTCACTGGTCCTTATTAGGCAACTTTTCAGACACATTTGTCAATTTTATGAACCTAATTTGGTTGATCTGACATGGCATGGGTACCGCGGGTACGTACTCCTTCTGGTCGTCCTTTGATAGTCGTTCGTATGTTTTTTTTTTTTCGTTTTTTTCTCATCTGCAAACTGCAATGCAATTATGAATGATGTCAGTTAATTACAGCGATAATGCGGCGAAAAGTTTTCTTCCTGCCATTATTGGCTAGTGAACAGGATCATGGGGGTGCGGGGTTGTGCATGTTGTGTCTGATTTTATTAGAAAAGTTTTGTGCGCAACGAACAAAAAAAAAACAAAAAAAAAAAAACACGAAGAAAGTTTTAAAGAAACTGATTTCCTTTTAGACATCCAAGAGTTATGAGAACAAATTGGCGTAAGATGCTACTGGTGGGGGGAGGTGATGATACTTATCATGGAGGAATCGGTATTCCATATTCCGTAACGTACGCTTGTTTGTTTGGCAGAAGAAGGGAGAGGGATGGGGGGGTAGCGGTGGGGGAACGAATTAATAGTTTCGGCTACAATTTGTTTTGGGTGATTTATTCGAGACTCAAAGAGGTTTGGCATCGCACAGATAATAACTCTCGGAGTTTTCGCTTATAAGTTTGAAGATTTATGGAAGGGGACGGGACGTTGGAGACAGATACATGGCATTATTAATGGCAATTGACGATGGTGACATTCTGAGGGGAGTTGCTGCGAGCTGCGTTTATTAGATATTAATAAGGCAAATTAAGAGGGGGAAGTTCGATAGAAAACATCTGCGACATTGTATACGACTTAATGGAAGCACTTTGGTTCGACGACGGCAGACGATTTGACAACTTAATCTCACTTTAGGTGATCAAAGTGATCTGATAAATTGATGGGAGGATAGGTAGGTGGGCTTAATGAATCAGGACGACAATTGCCAATTATTGACGACAGTTGAAAGGTGACTGCAGCGATGTCAGTAGAAAGAATTTTCTAAGGCCCTTATGGTAAATTGCTTTAAGTTTTGGTGTACAGGGAATGCCTTGCTTCTATAGATCAACGGGACGTAACGCAACGATACTTACGATGACGATACTTACTCTTCTCTACGAACGGACGAACAGTAGGCGACGACTTTGCCCGGGAGAGTTGGAGTTGGAGGAGCTATAACTCGCAACATCGGCCATAGAGATGGTGTAGGGTGTTTCAAAGCACAAAAGATAGAACTGGTTCAACTGTCTATATCCGAAGGAGATAGAATGGAGCGGTTAGGATAAGAAAAATGTATAGGGCAATTTTAGAGCTTATTCTCAATTTTAGGGTTAGGTTACTTTCGGGTAGCATTCTCTTCTCCCTTCCTAATTTTTTTGTCCTAAAATAGCTTGTCATGGTTTTGTTGAATAGGGTGGTGGTATACGGTAAACAGACAAGAGAAGAAGTTGCCTTGAGGCTCGACCATGGTCCACAACAAAATGGCGATACTGAAGTTAGGTAGGTGGTCTTACTATAACCAACGCTTGATGTGTAACGGTGTTAGTTTCGCCACTCCTGCAGCTAGTTCTTAAGGGTATAAGTCCTTGTTACGTTTTGCATTTGTTGATAGAACGGCGATTGCGGCAGATCACACGTCAGTACATTTCTTTACTGAGGCAACAACTATGTCGCAGAAGTATATAAAAAGTTACAGTTAATTGATGCACATCACTTCATCCAAACAATTTTACAGGCCCCAAGTAAAGGGTGTTTTGGTTTAGAGGTTGGTTTTTCGAATAGAGATAAAACTGACAGTTTGTGGTCAAATCTGGCAACTCTAATGTCATTTATGTTCAGTTTGGTTTGCCATTTCATCGTGAACAGGTTGACAAATGAACAACGCTTGCAAATCGTGCAAATTTTCAGTTCGCGAAGTTTACCGCAAGCTCATTTTGGGTTGAATGGCTACGTCAACAAGCAAAATTGCCACATTTCGAGTGAAGAGAATCCACATGAGACCCTTGAAACGCCATTACATGCACAAAAACTGACTCTTTGGTGTGCTCTATGGGCTGGTGCAGTCATTGGGCCATACTTCATCCGAAATTATGCTGGAGAGTCAGTTACCGTTAATGGAGACCGGTATAGTGCCATGATAACACAGCGCACGTCACAATCGATTTATTGAAGGAAACTTTCGATGACCGCATAATTTCACGGAATGGACCTGTCAATTGGCCAACAAGATCGTGTGATTTGACACCATTGGATTATTTTCTTTGGGGATATGTGAAGTCGCTCGCCTACGCCAACAAACCAGAAAACCAGAGCCGACATACAGCCCCAGATGCTTGAAAAAGTGGTTAAAAATTAAGCCTCTGGACTTGTCTTTATTCGAACCAGCCGCTTCCAATAAAGCCAAATTGATGGACATTAAAACGATTTTCTTGTGTTTTATTTCAATTCGAAGTTCTATACCTCTAAAAAACACCCTTTATAAGTAAATAATAACGGCTCGACTCCACACCAGGAGCAGGTGTAGCGGTTTCAAAGATTCGACGAACCATTGGATTAGAGTCATACAAACAAATGGAATTATGTCTCATATACTTTCTACGATTGTCGGTGTCTGAAACAGCTACCGTAGTGAAAGACTGTCAAAGAGGAGGTGAACCTACATTTATTTGTGGACGCTATCAATCGACAGCTTTCTATATTTAATCAACAAAGATAAGGCTGTATCGCTATTAGATCTGCTTATGACCTGCCGGTTGTTATATCATCAAAACACAGGACGACGATCATAATTGTCATCATGCAGTGAGTCTTCTTTAGACTTTTGACTTTCCAAGCAAGCATATATGACTTTCCAGTCACTTTGGTACCTTGAAAGAAAAAGGGCTTCTAAGTCTTAAATAAACCTTCCTCAGAAAGAAAGGCATAAAGCTATTGACGGACAATTGTCACAAAGTTATAGAACTACAAGGGATTGCCTAACAATGCGCACTCCCTGATAGGCAGTGCTCATTGTTTGACTTCGTGGTAGAAGAAACTTATTGGAAGGCTTAACCCTCTACAAGTCTTTATAAAAAAGTAGGGTGTAGCCTTTTCAAAAGTAGACACCTGAAAATAAAATGGTTTTTGGGTGGAAATGTTGCTTCGAGCAAACTGCTGGCATTAGACTGCAGAAGTTTGGTCTTGAAAACCCACGGATATAAAACGGTATTCCCGATTTTTCATGCTGAAATCCACTTGCCATTTAGATCTGCGTGAGGTTAAACTAGACACTCATGCGGCTCTTCATGCATTGTAGTCAAGCTCAGTGGATGCTGCTGCGGTTCGCTGCACTCTTAAGCCTGGCATAACAACGTGTATGGGTACCAAGGATCACCAAGGAATTCAGTAAACTAATTTGTTAAAAAATTCCCACAAAAAGTAGGCGTGACAAGAAACTTTATATGGCCAACTTTTTAAGGATGTTCTCGTCTAAACTTTTTGCGAAGGGATTTACCCTGTATTCCGTCAGCTTAAGCTCTAAAACGTTGATTTTAAGCGAATTGTGAGCGTTGTTGTTGTAAATGTACAAAGTGACGCAGAATGAATCACCCTATCGGAGGATGGTATCTAGTTTTAAAAATGGCGGCAAATGTCAACTTTACTTTGACGTTTGTGAAGTAAACAGAAAAAAAAGAGAGTTTAGGCTTTCTTGTTCGAAGTTTTAGACCTCTAAGTCAGTGACTGACGGACGTACACTGATAAATTGTTAAAACGTCTGTTTTGGAGGTCTTAAGATAGTCATAGTCGACAAGTTTTGTTTGAAACTGAAAAAGGCTTTATGTGCCAGTTATGGAAGTTGATTCTGATTTAAAGCAGGGGCTGCAGAAAAAATGAGCTCTACCTAAAATTAGGCTGGGTTAACATAAGTTGGAATATGGTGCTAAGAGAACCCCGAGGAATTCGCTGGTATAATCATACTGGGGCGATGACTCAGCAATTTAGATCTTACGGAACTGGAGGAAGCCATTGTGAATGAAACGACCTTCTAATGAGAGCATAAGTTCAAATATTGGGCCGCATATTTTAAGCTTGGGATGGTCAGGGCTCATAGCTGGAGTTCTAATTTTTGGGATAGTGCAGGTCATGTGCTAAGGAGATGCACATGACCTGCACCTGCACTCCTGTCTTCGCCTCTTCCCTGTCCATGCAGCTTTCGCTAAATAATTTACGCGGAGAGATCAAACATTTATAGTGTCCATCTAAGGTTGTTTTTCTCATTAGTATCAATTTGAAACGTGAGTTCGCACATGTAGCGATTGGAATGCCTAAGGCACCTTGATCAGGTGATATATCAGGCAGCATGCTTTTGAGAGTTTATAAGTCGTTCAATTCCCTGGAAAATCTCTCTGACGCGGCACCCAGCATAGGTTAATTTTGAACTCCTTCGACATTTCTTAGAAGGTTCTTGGCAGTCTATGGGGTACTATAGATTTTCTTAGAACTGAGTCTAGTAACTTCTACGCCGCCTTAATGTCTAAAAAGTTATAGATATGTCTGGAGGCTTCTTCTTCCGCCTGGAGCACTATCCATAACTGTATAAACGGAATGAGAAACTAGATACATCACAATTTTCGTTCCCGCGATATGATATTTGGTCAAGAGCTTTTTCTAAAAAACGGCTAGTATAGGACTTTGGCCACATGTTTTCTTAGAAACGCCACCAAAAAGTTTCTGTTTTCGTCAACTTTAGCTTTAGGTATAAGACATTTTCAAAATAGTGCGCATGGAAGAGGGCGAATTTAAAAAAGCCTTAAGACTTAAGATTTCGGGGTTTTAGATAGTATTACATTCCAAATGTCATCCCTTCAGATTGACAGTTGAAATATAAAGACCCCCAAATCTGTGACATCCTTCAGTTATAAAACGGCGTTCCACTTTGAATTCAAAAATTCAAATCACCAACGGAAATAGTGAAACAAAAGATCCACCATACCACACCAAAAGGAAGCTCACCAAAGCAACAGCAAACAAACGCGCTGCAAGAAATCAAAATAAATAGCAATAAAACGCAGCAGACTCATTAGGACTTGCGTTGCTGCGGCCAGGCCAAGCAAATTATGGTGTCACGAACGAGGAGGGGAATGTGGAGAGCGGGAAGGAATCATCCATCGTGGGGCGAAGGCAAGTGAAATCAGAAAATCGCCGCCTCGCTGTATGCCATAAATCGTCTCCGGCCTCCGCGAAAAACAAGTAAACATTGGAAACACGATAATCGCACCAAATATGCAGAGGAAGATACAAACGAAGAGGAATGTCTTTGGAAACGCGGGCGCTGGCGTGAGGACGCGTGAGCGCAAATCTCTAGTCATAGTTGTTCGAGTGCTATAGTGCGCCCGCTCCGCGCCACTCGATCCTTCTTCGATCTTATGCGAGCGTGCCGCTCTACCATCAAAATACTAATATCTTCCACAGTCTTGTGGAGATGTTTTGATGCGATAAAAGGCGCGCACTCACGCACACACACGCACACACACTTAGCCCGTCCGGTGGGGTTCAATGAATTCTCCTCAGACGATGGCAATGGCAACAAACCACAAACGACGCAAAGGAACAACAACAGCCGTCCCAGACGAGAGACCCAAACAATGCGCGACGAAGATGAAGATGAAGATGAAGATGAAGATGAAGACGAAGACGACGGCGACGATGACGATCATCGTTCGTTCGCTTGCATAGAATGGGAGCAATGTAATGAACTGTGCGCAACGCTAGCGCCATACCCCGGATGACTGGTTTTAGATGGAACACTTGAGGACTAGGGCGATCGCGGTGCTCCAGTGCTGGGGCATAGAGAGGGAGGCGCGCAGCGGTCTGGGACATCTGATGAACTGATCAACTACTACTAGATGTAGATGCCACAAAACGAAAAGCGAGGAGGGGGTGCATGTGGTGCATGTTGGCTGGGAAATGGAAACTCATAGGTTATAGCAGAGGTGCTTCATAATCTTGGTTGCGGTGGTTAGTGGTGCTGGTCGGCGGGTATTGGCTTGTCCGATGTTTATGTTTTCGCTTCTTCTTCATCATCATCAGCATCGTCGTTGTTGTTATTGTTATCGTTGTTTTGTGTTTTTTTTTTCTTTGAGTTTCGTTGGGGGTTCTTGCACCCTTTGTCCATTGTGAAGAGGAATTTTATGCTTTTGATTTGTGTTGTTGGCCTTGAACGCTTAGATGGGAAGCCATAAGTTTCGTTTACCTCAAATTTTTATTACGATCTTCGTTGCTGTTGTTGTTGTTGTTGTTGGATTTTTTTTTTGCGCGCGCTCCATGTAGACGAAAGGTTAATTATGTGAGAACGTATGGAGATGGCAAAGCAGTAAGTATAACGCGAGGACAGTCGCGTATATGTAGGTTTTTTTTTTTTTATTTATTTATTTGTTTTGGAAATGTTTGTGCGTACGTGCGCGCTCGAATAGTGTGTTATGCCCTTTCTGTCTATGTGAATGAAATCTTTTTGATCGTTTATGAGAAGAGAGACGCGCCGTCAGGTTCAGTGATTTATGTACTTCATCAGCGTTGGCGATGATGATTCGCAAATATGTTTTTGTATGATGAGCTTACACGTTGTTTAACGAGTTCATTTACATTGAAATCGATTAAAATGTTGCTGGCGACACGAGCGCATTTAAAATTTAATAGATAGTGGGAGAGGGATACTGTGGATTGGCACAAATTTTACTTGAGTGGGAGTTTGTTTTCTGTTTTTTTTTTAATTTAGGACCAATAAATGGCAGACACTGACATCTATCGTGGTTGAGCGAATCGAGAAGTGAATAACTGGCGTGATTTATTTCTAATCGGAGAATGGAAGAACGTAGGGACGTAGACAAGATAGGGGGTTTAGAGGGGTTTTGACACTGGAATAATAAAGGTAGCTCTCAATGTCAGGCATTTAGTGAGGTTTTAAAAAACTGAGAATCAGGACTAACTACAGACTTTGCGGATGGAGAAGATATATTGTGATGAAGAACGTTAGCAAAGTTTTCCAAACGGTGGCCTTCATTTGTACGAAAGTACGAAACCGGACTGCTAAAACTAAGACTTCCTATCGATTTCTAAATAAATCGATTTTAAAGAAGCGTCCTGCACTTAAGTGTTCGACACACGCGCTTCAATTGAAAATAACAGTTGCCCTATGGTAAAGTAAAATTCAGCCTTTCTTAGACTGTTCTGCGCGTCACAACAGCAATAAATGGAAGGTCGTTTTTACCTTGCGTCTTAACTTTCGAACACCCACGCGTAGGGGGCGTTGGACTCTTAAACCGAGGTTTAACTCCTGCCTAATGGAATGATACCGGAACTTCGGTGACATAAGAACTTTAAGGTCGACTTTCCTCAAGTCCAATAATGGTTTTGGCCAGGATCTGAGTACGGGGAAAGGATGTAATGGTTCCTCGTGATAACTAAAGGCCTTTCTTCTCCTTAGGCATCTTTCTTCCAAGCGGCGGTCTATGCTATTTTAACGGCTATGACCCTGAAATACCTTCGCCGGTTTCTGGAAAAGACGATCAAATTACTAAAGTCTATAGTGAAAGGAAGTACCTGTATAAAAGTAAAAGGGGACCAGTTTCTGTGTATACTTTCCGGATGTACAAAGCTTACGACAGAAAAAAAAATACTTGCTGAAAATTTGTCATGTGTACGAAGATGGCAAACGGGAAAAAAGAAAGAACTACGAACTCTATAAGCTATACCGAAATCTGAAAGTAGCCCAAAAGGTCAAAACACGTCGGTCAAATTGGCTCGGCTGAGCTAGACGTTCGAGACGACAACAAAGACCAGATCTCTATTTTAACGACCAGCCCATCGAAGATTCCAGAGCTCTGCGTTTCCACTTATATAACTATATATAGAAGAAGCGTGCCTAAGATCGCAAAGTATGTAACTGTTCTAAGCCAAATCAGCGCATAATTTCAGAGGAGTTCTCCAGCCTGCAGTAGGACTACAGAAGTTGGTTAAGCTTGGTGCAAGGGAAAATCCAAAACGCAAGTCATGCCTTGATTGAGGGAATGCCAAATGTATGCAACGGCTAAGACAGCACCAGCGTTCCAAGTATGCATGCTTATAACAAGTCGGCAGAATCATAAGGCGGGAGCTACACTTGCAGAAACGAGCAGCGAGAAAATGAGGCACGACTCCACAACCTCTGGCAGATAAACTACAAATCCTAAACCGTAGGAAATGAAGGTTGTAGATGGAGGCGGATTAAATTAAGAATAAAGTTCCACACTGATGTTAAAAAAACCACAAAAACATTCATAAAGTTTGTTGGTAGCACCGGAAAATCTGCTAAAAATCCGTCAAAGACAGGACGGTTGGGGTTGTACCCTCAAGAGAATGCCTAGAGTATGATGTCAAAGATGTTCCATTGGATGTTAACGTTGGAAAGAAAGAAAGACTTAATGTTAAACAAAGCCTCCATGACTTACCAATTGATGACGGCTACAGACTCATCAATTTTGCAGCACCATGTTATACGGTGATAAGAAGCCGCAGGTTTCCAAGTGTAAAGATTCACACGCAATCAGGCGCTCTCCAGACAGTAGCACAGCCCTGTTGACTACTGTCTTGTTTTGTTTGGATTCAGAGCACGTTTGTCCAACAAGAAGACATTGCTGACAGTGCAGAAGAAGAAATTTAACGTTGGGCGCTTAGATTAGGTTAAGTTAAACAGGGATGTGGTGAAACGAAGTCACCGAACAAGACTAGGCACCAAAACGGACCCATCGCGGTGCCTGGAAAACCAGTTGAATTTACATTCAAAGAGGCAGAAAGTAACCAATTTATTTGCCCTGGAAGGCCTTTGAAGTTTCTGCCATCTATTTCCTCTAAGGTTTCCAAAAAGTTGTCTTCTACGCAAAATCCGTGCCTCTTTGCGTATTTCCGCAGGTGACAGTGTCCTGTCGGAATCCCTATTATTGTTCTAAGTTTATCCTTAAACCTTTGATACTATGTCTCCCTCAAAACTTGACCACCTTAGATTGGCAGACCTTATTGTTTTATCCTCAATAGTGCCTCTTATTAGGCAGAGGGAAGGTTTGATGTCTGCAACCTTACGAGTAGCCCTCCTATTCTTGCAAGCTCACTTCCCTTAGTAGCGAAGTGTTTTGACACCCACCACAGTCTAACTCGGTTCTGACTGCCTTAAGCATTCCTACAGCTTCTGATTGTATCAGAATTGACGTTAGTTGATTCCATTGCCTTGAGTGCAGACTGGCTAGCGATGTAGATAGATATTGCTCCGGATAACGATCTCATCTGCATTAGCTTAGCCACCAACTTAGACAACAACCAGATCCTCTAATAAGAAGTCACTGCTTGTGAGCGGTAGTTGTACAGACATCCTCAGGTTTTGATCTTCTGAGAAGGTGTAATTGGATTGCCTAGGAGTAGCTCCACTAGGCCTATAACATGTCCGAAGTGAGTCAAATTACTTTGGACGGTTAGTCACCTGGAGAAGCCAGAGGCTTTAGAAATATCCCCAGTGAGAAGCTCTTCATTGTGCTAATGCAGGCGCTAACAACCAGTGTTGCCTTTTCAATATCGTGAAAAATGTAACCGAAACTACTGTAGGTTACGGATCATTGCAAATGCACAGGTAAAAACGCAGCACCGGAACACAAAGGAAAGAATATTTAAAAAATCCTGAGACCATCTTGAGCTCGAAAACTCACTTGACCAAAACAGTTTCATAAGAAACTCAATCCATTGGTCGCTGGCCAAAAGACCGAAATGCGGGCTCCTAGAAATAGTGATGAAAGTCATAAATGCTTAGGGAATAGTAGAGGTATCAAGGGAGCACTTCCAGCAGCTGCTCCTTTATACAGGGTGTTGCTAATTTAATGAATAAACATTTTGTCTACCCTGATCCTTGTTATTACGAGTAGCTCCGTGCTCTCCATGTATGTCTTTCGTCCTATGGTTGGATTTAATAATTTTTGTTTGGAACATCCTCTGGGTTGGCCCTAAAACCTCATGACAAAGAGTTCAACGTACCCGCCTTGAAATGCCACCCCCAGAAATGCTAAATGTTTATATTCAAACATAAACAAAAGCCTGCCTATCATAACAGGTTATTGACTTTAATAAATTCTAATATAAGTCTTAAGAATTTTACACATTATTCCATAAAATGTTTGCCAACACTTGCGTCCTACACCTATGTACCTACCCTTTACGCATTTAATTAAAAACATTTATCCTAACGACCCATATTCCAATATATACTAAAGAAATTTATGTACAGCTTATCTGCATCTTAATGTTTAACCTTTTTCTTTCGGCGCGCGCTATATCTGTGCGTTCATACTCCTCGCAAATTGTTCAATAAATTGTTTTATGTTTTCAAATAGATCCAAAAGTATCTAGCTACCTACGAGGAACATTTTGTTGTGTGTTACACTTTACGCCAGTAACATTGCCATAAAACATTACTGCCCGCGGACAACGTGCCGTGGATCCCTATTAATGAATCCTGATCCTCATATTTATGGTTTGTGTCTGTTTCTGTTCACATTTCATGGAATTTTATGATGCCATCACTCCCACTCCAGGAAAAAAAAAACAAAGTGACTCGCTGAAAAGGGTTGCATAGCCCCCTACCTCATATAACCCTTGTACGCACTTTAAATTTACTGGCTATGGGGAAGTTCATAAAACATTTTTATGACGAAGGGAGATAACCTGCCCAGGACGGAATGTCTATGGACAACTTTCGTACAAGTTGGTTGCTCGTAAGAAATTGGAAAACTACGCGACATGTAAATAGCAATAAAATTCCAAGGAGCCATAAGATTAAACTCAATCCAAAGAGGACGATATTTTAAAGGTTTTATGCATCAAAGGATGGTCCTCATTTTCGGAAGCAGACACATTGAACTCTTCAATGTCTTACTTTCGAAGGCATCGGCTTAAGGTAATGTAAGAGGAGAAAAGACCAAATTCCCAATGAAGTGTCCACTGTGATCTAAGTGTCCTCAAGGATTTAAGTGTGGCAAAGTAGATATTACTCAAAACCCATGTATGGACGCTACTGTACCGCAGTTTCCCGGAAAAGCCGAAAACAAAGACAACAGCACAACCCACAAATATTTTATCAAATCAAATAAATCTTATCTAAAGAAAAACTCAAATCAAGGACCCTCCTCCTTTGAGATTCAATGTCACAAAATGTTATTATCCTAATATTTGTCTCCCAGCATTTACGCACGGACATGAAGAAAGTAAAAGCAAACAATCAGCCTCAGCTGATTCCAGGAATCACCATAAAAATATTCCCACACACAGCCTTTGCATTCGTATATATAAGTAGAACGAGGACCATCACCATAAACTATATTAACTTCAACACTCTATGCGCGTCCATCCATCCGTCCGTCCATCCCATCCAGGATGCGCGGCCTAAAGTCCCGCATATTCAAACAGACCAACAGAGAACAAAAAAAAAAACAATATCCTAAACAAACCACTCAGACTCAAACTCAAACTCAACCATTCAAAGGAATTCCAATGGCAAATCCATTGATAAAATTTAATACACAAAAACTGTTCCTAACTAATATAAATCGCTTTTGAAAAGGACAAAAAAAAAACTGTGAACACTATTACGAACACCCCGCCGCGGTTGCTAGGGAAAAGACGACGAAACCAGGCCATGCCAGCAGACCAGCAGACAGATTAACACTCAATTGACTAAAAGAGCCGTCCTTATTCCTAAATAAAGTAGGTAGTAGGTAGGTAGGTAGTTAGATCTCCCTGGAGACACCAAAACTGATAAAAAAAAAAACGGAAAAACCCGATTCAACAGATCTCGGTCGTCGTCTTCTTAACTCTTGTGCGGAGAAGCCTTTGAACAAATACCGATAATTTTCCTGGAAGGATATTTGTTTATTTTTTATTATGAATTTCGTCGGGAAGAAGTCTCTGGATCTATGGGACTGTGAGTACTGCAGACAAAGTGGGTACCTATGTTCCTATGTGTGTGGGATTCAATATACCTATACAGCCTGCTGAGTAGGAGAGTCGTCATGTATTTGTTCTCCTTATTTTTTTGCAAATGCAAACGCCTCGAGATTTTTCATAGATTCGTAGAAAAGTACTTAGGATTAAATTACCGAGACTAGGAATGGCATGGAATGTCCTTTAGACAGTGTTTATTTATTTATTTTTTCTGATTGAAAAATTAATGGTTTTTCCTGCGTGGGAATTTCATGAAAGTCATGGGAATGAAGTGTGGAGTATCAGGTATAAAATAAGGTCTGGTGCGGTAATAGGTAACTCTCGGAAAATTCCCTAGGGGTAGGGAAATGTCATTCACTCACAAATTCATGCATATAGTGTGCCTCCTAATTACGAACAATCCCCAATAGTCGAACACTTTTTATAGATGCGTTGAATAGCGTCGGTTTCTCTACACTTTCCCGAAACGGATTCCACAAAAAATTGTCAGTTCGCGGGAAGTTTTTAAAAGTTAGGTTTTCTTTAAAATTTACAAAAAAATAAAATTTTGATTTAGACTAAAAAAATTAATAAGGCTCCGCTTTCGAAGGAAACCCTATTTTAGTCGTCACCGACACGCAGGGAATAGTAGGTATATTTAACCAGCAGCTAACTAAAGGGCATCATGCAGGCTAAGCCCATATCCAGTTAATGAACACCGATATGTAGTTTGGCAGCAGCTCATTTGAACAGTTTCAAACATGCACCGAAATCCGGAAAGGAAGTCCACTATGATGTGCCTTCTATAACCTTATTCTGGAGTAGATATTGTGCAGGAAACTATTTATAAAAGGTGTTTTTTTAGAGGATAGTTTTTCGAATAAGGATAAAACTGACATTTTGTGGTCAGATCTGGCAACTCTAATGTCATTTATGTTCAGTTTGGTTTGCCATTTCATCATGAACAGGTTGTCATATGAACAACGCTTGCAAATCGTGCAAATTTATTTCGAAAATAATGGTTCAGTTCGCGAAGTTTACCGCAAGCTCATTTTGGGTTGAATGGCAACGTCAAAAAACAAAATTGATTGCAGAGTTAACTAACGGTTTTTTTTTTTGCAGAGAGAGTGTTCTGCTGTGTCATCCTCCTCACCGCAAGCAAGACAGGTAGTGGTGTCGCTTAAGCCCAACACATTTAAGTGTTTAGCAAAAGCTTGGTTGCCCGAAAGAACGCCTACAAGCAAGGAAAAAGTAGATATTACTCAAAACCCATGTATGGACGCTACTGTACCGCAGTTTCCCGGAAAAGCCGAAAACAAAGACAACAGCACAACCCACAAATATTTTATCAAATCAAATAAATCTTATCTAAAGAAAAACTCAAATCAAGGACCCTCCTCCTTTGAGATTCAATGTCACAAAATGTTATTATCCTAATATTTGTCTCCCAGCATTTACGCACGGACATGAAGAAAGTAAAAGCAAACAATCAGCCTCAGCTGATTCCAGGAATCACCATAAAAATATTCCCACACACAGCCTTTGCATTCGTATATATAAGTAGAACGAGGACCATCACCATAAACTATATTAACTTCAACACTCTATGCGCGTCCATCCATCCGTCCGTCCATCCCATCCAGGATGCGCGGCCTAAAGTCCCGCATATTCAAACAGACCAACAGAGAACAAAAAAAAAAACAATATCCTAAACAAACCACTCAGACTCAAACTCAAACTCAACCATTCAAAGGAATTCCAATGGCAAATCCATTGATAAAATTTAATACACAAAAACTGTTCCTAACTAATATAAATCGCTTTTGAAAAGGACAAAAAAAAAACTGTGAACACTATTACGAACACCCCGCCGCGGTTGCTAGGGAAAAGACGACGAAACCAGGCCATGCCAGCAGACCAGCAGACAGATTAACACTCAATTGACTAAAAGAGCCGTCCTTATTCCTAAATAAAGTAGGTAGTAGGTAGGTAGGTAGTTAGATCTCCCTGGAGACACCAAAACTGATAAAAAAAAAAACGGAAAAACCCGATTCAACAGATCTCGGTCGTCGTCTTCTTAACTCTTGTGCGGAGAAGCCTTTGAACAAATACCGATAATTTTCCTGGAAGGATATTTGTTTATTTTTTATTATGAATTTCGTCGGGAAGAAGTCTCTGGATCTATGGGACTGTGAGTACTGCAGACAAAGTGGGTACCTATGTTCCTATGTGTGTGGGATTCAATATACCTATACAGCCTGCTGAGTAGGAGAGTCGTCATGTATTTGTTCTCCTTATTTTTTTGCAAATGCAAACGCCTCGAGATTTTTCATAGATTCGTAGAAAAGTACTTAGGATTAAATTACCGAGACTAGGAATGGCATGGAATGTCCTTTAGACAGTGTTTATTTATTTATTTTTTCTGATTGAAAAATTAATGGTTTTTCCTGCGTGGGAATTTCATGAAAGTCATGGGAATGAAGTGTGGAGTATCAGGTATAAAATAAGGTCTGGTGCGGTAATAGGTAACTCTCGGAAAATTCCCTAGGGGTAGGGAAATGTCATTCACTCACAAATTCATGCATATAGTGTGCCTCCTAATTACGAACAATCCCCAATAGTCGAACACTTTTTATAGATGCGTTGAATAGCGTCGGTTTCTCTACACTTTCCCGAAACGGATTCCACAAAAAATTGTCAGTTCGCGGGAAGTTTTTAAAAGTTAGGTTTTCTTTAAAATTTACAAAAAAATAAAATTTTGATTTAGACTAAAAAAATTAATAAGGCTCCGCTTTCGAAGGAAACCCTATTTTAGTCGTCACCGACACGCAGGGAATAGTAGGTATATTTAACCAGCAGCTAACTAAAGGGCATCATGCAGGCTAAGCCCATATCCAGTTAATGAACACCGATATGTAGTTTGGCAGCAGCTCATTTGAACAGTTTCAAACATGCACCGAAATCCGGAAAGGAAGTCCACTATGATGTGCCTTCTATAACCTTATTCTGGAGTAGATATTGTGCAGGAAACTATTTATAAAAGGTGTTTTTTTAGAGGATAGTTTTTCGAATAAGGATAAAACTGACATTTTGTGGTCAGATCTGGCAACTCTAATGTCATTTATGTTCAGTTTGGTTTGCCATTTCATCATGAACAGGTTGTCATATGAACAACGCTTGCAAATCGTGCAAATTTATTTCGAAAATAATGGTTCAGTTCGCGAAGTTTACCGCAAGCTCATTTTGGGTTGAATGGCAACGTCAAAAAACAAAATTGATTGCAGAGTTAACTAACGGTTTTTTTTTTTGCAGAGAGAGTGTTCTGCTGTGTCATCCTCCTCACCGCAAGCAAGACAGGTAGTGGTGTCGCTTAAGCCCAACACATTTAAGTGTTTAGCAAAAGCTTGGTTGCCCGAAAGAACGCCTACAAGCAGCCTACAGTCGATTCTCCTCAGAGATAGAAGAAAGATACTGACCTTTTGCAAATGTCCGGGCGCAGTAGTTTGGTCTGTCTACATTCACCGCAATCGCGCCACCGAATCTTCTGTTCACGAGAAACCCAAGAATCGATAGAAGACATGACTAAAGATGCAGGCAGAGCAACACAGGTTCGGGTCCTGAGAAAACTTCATCCGAACCTTGCCTACGAAGCTCATCCGAGATCTCATTTCCCTGCATGCCAGTGTGACCTGGTACCCAGACAAGATTCACTGTGTTTAGTCTTCCGACAAAATTCAGAGAAAGCTTGAGTTCTAGCACTAACTTGGACGAGGTAAGAGGGTTTAGAAGCGCTTTTAATGCAGCTTGGCTATCACTGCAGATCCAAATGTCTCTAGCCCTCCACCTGTTGTTCACAATATAGCGCATAGCTACACACCAGACCCCTGCCCGGTTTTGGAGCCATCCCCGTGAAAATCCGATGGCATTCAATCCATGGTTCAGAGTCTGACCGAAGCCATTCTGTTACCTGTGGTAGTTTTTTCGCAGAAGGATTTCTGTTGTCATTGCATCAGAAGGCATATCCATAAGACAAGGGTCAAAGGATAATTCTCGAGCAAGTTCTTCAAAATTCCAGTTCGCATGGTACCAAAATTCCACCTCTCTTTAAGCGAAAGATGGTTTTTAGCGTACAATAACGGGTTAACTCCTCATCTGTGAGCCGAAGCTTGAGAACGTCTTCAATTGCACCGACAACTTGAATGGCTGAAAGTTGAATATCGTTTTATTTATTTATTTATTTATTTATCTACAAGCTAAGGCTAACAGATTTTACAAATAGTATTATCAAATTATTTAGAATATTTACAAAAAAAGAAAAAGAAACAAATAATAAAAATAAATTTCATAAATAAAGAAAAGGAAAAAAAATCATTAAAATTTAAATATTAAGACAAGTTTAGTTTTGAACAAGTCTCTTGTCCATCTTAATTCAATATTCTGACAAACTTCACTAAAATGTCTTATGCATCTACAGATGGGTTCATTATTACCATAGTTTGTTCTGTGGTATTGCTCGAAAAGCAAATCTTTGGAGCTTAAAACTCTTGATGGTGCATAAAGTGGTATTTTGGAGAGTAAGGAAGGGCATTTAACGTAATAATTCAAAATATCCCTCACAGACGTTATATCATGCATACATCTTCTGGATTTCAGTGATTTAATACCAAGAAGTAAACAACGCGACTTATATTCCGGGATAAAAGTCCATTTCATTTTACAAAATATAAATTTATAAAAACGTCTTTGGACTTTTTCAATGCGTTCAGAGAAAGTCTTCAAGGCCGGGTTCCAGATAATATCCGCATATTCGAGTAACGATCTAATTAGGGATATCTACAAGGAAAGCAAAGCATGTGAGTTCGTTATTTCATAACTAATGTTATATCATTTATAAAATTATTGAACAGAAGGGCACCCAAATGACTACCCTGAGGAACACCTGAAATACAATTTGTAGGTTTCGAAAAAGAATTATCGATTACAATTTTTTGTGATCGACCAGTTAAATAGGATGAGATCCAACTTAGAAGTGATGAGCGGAAACCAAATAATTTAAGTTTTCGCAGTAAGCTAAAATGGTTTACTGAAATCGGTGCAGACCTAGTTCGCTGTTATACCGCAAAAAATTCGTTGAAAACCTTTTGCGATCTCATGCAACAAAAAGAGTTTGAGAGCACTAAACTAAAAAGTAAAATTTCAGATTTTTTATAAAAAATTTACATTTATGAGAAGCAAAGTAAGAAATGGTAAGTTCCAAAACTTCCAATTCTTGCTAAAAATATAACTTCAAAGCCACACTGACGTGCCCTGTGAATGAACTGTTCGGAATTCGGAAATATGTCAAACCAACTGGTATTTCTCACGTAAAACATCACTAGCCGAGTGACCGCCCTAACTAATCTAACAATCTAACAATCTAACCCAATTCAAGTTTTAGAAAGAATATTGACTCGTTGGGAGCTAATTACACACGACAAATACCGCTCATTACATTGAAAAGCTGAAATGTCACGCAGCAGTCAATCGAATCAATTTATTTTTAAGATACGTACCCCACGACAAGTAATACACTTTTCACTTTCACACACAATTATTTCGAAATTTTCTTGGAATCCTACCTATAATTTCCATGCAGGTACTAGGTACATTCATCAACCACCGGAATTCAATTCAAGTGCAGGGAGAACGATAAATTTACAATGTGACAATAGTGCCGCTACCATTGTACTTCTTTCTTCACGCATTTCATCACTGTTTTGCTTCCCATGGGATGGATAGATAGATAGATAGATAAATATACCTGCTGTGCGTGGAGCAACTGAATTCAACCAACCAAACAACCACCTTCACCTCCACCATTCGTAAACCAATCAAAATTATCTAGTCATTCGGAAACGCCAATTTGACATAACCCACACGCGATGTGATCGGAGTATTAATTAAAAAACGATTATTTCATCAATCGAATCGGATGGAAGAGAATTTCTTATTTATTTTATTTATAACGGGAAATTGTTTTTTTCTTAGAGTTTCTTTTTTCCAAATAGATAGATATGCACATTCCCTTTCCTCTCGTTTGAAGTGTGGTTCTGGTTAACCTCATAATTACCAGCACTCGACTTGGCTTGGTAATAAAAAAAATGTTGTTCCCACGGACACACCTCCCGCTTCGCCGCCACCGTTTCTTGACAGAGGTGTGTCAAAATTTGTTTATGACCTACCTACGTTACGTATACATGCGTACCGGTGGGAGGGGGTCTATCCGACAATCCCACAGTTGTCGCTTTTAGAAAACCAAAAAAAAAAAAAAAAATTCATGCTCAAGACCCTAGTTAGATATTTGTTTTTAATGATGTGCAGGGCCATTCTAGAACCTCGTTAGGCTACTTTCGTATGGATGAGGTCGCATATCTTTTTTTATTGAATGAAATTTCCATCAAAGTTAATGACGCACGGTATCTACACATTTTACGAGCCAACTAAATTAAAGATACAAAACAAAATAATAAAAAAAAACAATAGTGTTTGCGTACTTAGACAGCAAGTCGAGTGCATAGTTTGGTGTACACGCTGCTGCTGGTACGGGGATTCTAAAGACAATTAAACTTGGAATTTCTGTTCGTTCCTGGAAAGGGTGGGGTAAAGAGGAATGTGGTGGTTTCGCTGCCGCCGCCAACGCTCTATGGACACAGAATCATCAGACACTTTAGCCTATTAATACCGAAAATCTTCCTGGGTTTTATGGCTCGCTAGTAGTGGCCACTTAAGACTGACCGACTATGACTAGAAACCCGGAAGCCAATTGAGATGAAGAAAATTATTTCCATTTCTATTTCTATTTCTATTCGCGGGTAAGTGCGTAATCAATAAGGATTTTAATCAGATTAATTGAAAATAGTGATGAGCTTTAATCGAGTCGATTTTTTAGGACCTAAGCGTAGCTAAGCTCCCTAATGCTAAGAAAAAGGAGAGCGCAATTAGCGCTTAGGCGCCGTTTTGTTGCCAGAAACCAATGTAGATTGGAGGTTTAACTCAAAACGAACTTGTAGTATTAATTTATATTCGAGAAGTTTGCGAGGTTCGGCAAAGAAATGCTTGTCCAATGTACGATAACTGGTTTTCGCTGAAGCCGGACATTTAAAAAGAAGATGAGACACTGTTTCACTCTCGTTAACGCCCAGACATCTGTGACAGAAGGTATTATGGGGATTCCAAGCTTGGCCGCGTGCGACGTCCACAAGCGTTCCACATGTACGGTTCTGTGTTCCTAATTTGTTGTAAGTGGGCCACATCTTCCTTGATGTGACACAGCTTGTCAACCTCGACCACCTAGACTTAGCTAGTGAAGACAAATGCAGGGGTATGTCCCTCTTCACGTCCCTCTTCCTAGAGGCGGATAGACTTCCTCCTCAAGAGCTACATTGAGAACAGAGCCACGTCTGGTCAGCTCGTCGGCCCTCTCATTCACTTTCATATTTCGATATTTTACTCGCGCTTCTTTTTATGTATAACTTCGATTTATGTCACTATCAAAGAATGGATCCTTTATTAGCAGGTATACAAACCTTCAATTGATTACGTAGAAAATGTAGGTAATTATTTCGAGGTATCCATAAATAATCGAATATAGATGGCGCTGTAAGCTTAAACTGATTATAAGTCGCCTCGGCATTGAAACTAAGAAAACAAATTTATATTCCTGCAACTTTTTTAGACCATGATCTACATATATTCCAAATTTCACCTTTTTTTGGTCTTCCAACAGTCTTCCTTACAGTTTCAGAGTGATTTTGGGTCGGACAGAAACTCAGTGCAGGGGATAGAAAATTGACTTGGCTATTATTATATGGATCAGTTGGATTCGATGTCTTCAAATTCTCTCGGCTCTTGTTAACCATCTCGAGTGTTCCTTTTTTCCCGTTTTCCCTTTTTTTCCCCTCGTTTTTCGCTAGCCAAAGTCTTGCCTTTCTTCCATCCAAATAAAGGCCAAAATATTTCTTCACTGCACTCGCCACTGCTGCTGCTGCTGCTGATCGATCCAAAATGCGGTACTGATCCCAAACTCTTGCTAAAGTTGAAAGATGCAACCGATTTCAAAATGTCAAGAGAGTAGTGAATCTCCTGAGATTTTGAAGTTCTGGTGAAGTTATTGGATACAAACAAAGATTACATGTTTTCAGCGAGCTCAGTAAAATGGATGTCCTAACTGACTTGCGGTTGCGGTCACCACAATCATCAGTACCACTACCACACTGAACATGGCCGCCTTCCATCATCTGCGATCCAGGGCTCGCTGCTTCCAGTTATACAGACGAAGTGATCCGGCATCCGCGATGGTTTGGTCTCTGAAAGGTTCGGTCTTCCTTATCGTCTAAAATCTGGGTGATTGGGATTCGAAGATCCATGGCCGAGCCAATGCAGTCGACGTGTCTTCGTTTCTCCACATCCAGCGAGGGATCGAGCGATATCATCCGCATAGCCATGTAGCTGGAGTGATTGGTTGAGGATAGTGCCTTCCGTGTTGACCGCTGGACTATGTGCTAAAGAACAAGGTTGAAGAAATCAGGAGCCGAGCCGTTAAGTGGGTGCACGCACTTCGTTGGCTAGGATCTTATACGCGACATTAACCAGGGAAAGGCATTTATAGTTCTTACCTGATGATTTCGTGAATGGACCGTACCAAAACAACATTGAAAAAATGCTACTGGTAGACCATCAGAGCTAGCGGCCTTATTATTCGTGAGCTTTTTTTTAGCTAGATTGCGAAAATGGTTCTTCATTGTGGGTTTTCCCTCACGATGACTGCTTAGAAGCTACTGGAAGTCCTGCTTAAATACATCTACTATTACCTGCGCATCGGTGACTAGGCTTACTTCGCTATTGAGAAGAGTCTGCGTTTCGATCTTAAAGCTAGAAACCAGTTGCTTGGCTTTCTTATAAGACCTGTGAATTTGTTTTGATTTTATCTTCTTCCTTCGCAGGATAGTATTTTCTCCCTTCTCCTGGCTTTTTGCTCTTGCCTTGCTGCCCTCGTTTTCCGCTGCAGCGTTTTCATGAGTCTATCTACAACAACAGTTCGAAAAAATCAAAATTTATCAATATTTATAGAGTTGCTGGAAAAAGGGAAAACAGTTCCACACATCGAAAGTCATGCACCGAATATCCATCACACATTTATGGGCTCGTAGTCCTGTTGTTTTCTGTTTTTTTTTCTTTAATGCACAACGTTCACAGAAATTGCATTCGGGTTATGCAAAAAAAAAAAACCAGCGACATATCCGTGAATGGGTCTACATATTATTCCAAGAAACCACCTCAGACTCAACCACACCCACGGTACTATGAGACACCGCACCAGCAATCATTATGTCAGACAACACAGACAACATGTACTTTAGTGAATCTAGCGCAAGGTTAGACGAGAAAGAGAATAGCAAACCGGAACTCAATCTTATTCAGCTTTTCTATGTGAAGTTGATTTGAGATCTAGAGCCAGACACCGAACCGAATGCAAGTGCCTCGAATAAATAACACAAACTCTCACATGTGTGTACGATGACAACGCCACGCCACATGGAAGCACTACAGACTACAACACCCAGCCAGATAGACAAATAGACAGCCCGTGATGCAATCCGATATGAAAGTGGACACAATTTTTATATATTTTTTATCTTCCTGTATAGACAAAGCAGACAGATGTCCCAGCGATTTTTTTTTTTTTTTTTGTATTTTTTGCGTAAAAAGTGGAACGTCTAAGAGGAAAGAATATTGTTTGCTTATCTGAGAGCACTTGAGAATGGGGTGTTTGTTTTTATAATGTGCTTAATGAGAAGATTTTGCGGTGTCCCCATCGATGGCCTAGTTTGGGATGGTTGGTAGCAGGCGGCGACGGTGACGGCCCGGCGCCAGCAAATAGAATTCCTTTGTGTTTCAGATTCCGTAAGGCCTGGCCTATAATAGATGTATTCTTGAAAACTTGAAATTGTGGTTCGAAGTGAATGTTTTACATTTTACATGATCCTTTAGAACGGGATTTAAATCCTTTTTCATCAATCTCAGTATTTGGCATTTCGGAAAAAGGGAATAATATTAGAACATTCGTTTAATAAGAAATGTATCTTTATATCTTTTTATAATAAACGCCCCGTAAAGTAGGAGTGTCAAAAATATTTGATGTTCCTACGGGTCGATGCCACGAAAGATTACAAAACAAGAACTCGAACTATGGTTTCGTTATAATCTGCAAACAAAACTTCATCTTACTCACCTATTTCCTGTGGTTTCCCTTCCCTGAGTTCACTTAGGAAACGCATAAGGATTCATAGATAATTTGAACTTAAACCTATTTTTTGGCCTGTCGCATCTGAAGAATATTTTGTTCGTAATCTAAATTGTTTCACGTAGGGTGTGTTCCCCTATCTGCGGTCTTGTTGTTTTCTTAAAAAACGTTCTCCACGGTATAGATGATGTCTTCATATAGCCATCGTAGGTTGTTCCATAGCAGAAAATTTTCGGTTCCAACTTAAGTTATTTCTGATGTTTGATGGGTTATCGGAATGGTGACGCAACTAGCATCCACGGATACCGCAGAACGATGGGCACCCTCTCAACTGACGTTGACAGAAATTTTGTATAAGGACTACATAAAAACGAGTCAAATAAGCATGCCTCAGTTTAAGATCTTAACTTGCGACTTTACTTAGCTTCATTTAGACCAGAGAGAATTTAAAACCTCGATTTTCAAATTATTTTTGTAAGCCAAAGCTTCTCTTTTTTGGGATGTAGAAAAGGGTCTTTAAATTGGATGCCAATTTCAAATATGAAATTTGAGCTTTAGAAACGTCCTTCTGTGTTGCTGCGTCTTTAGGTAGGAACAAGTGGTCGATGTCTGGCATCAGCCACGACACACAAATAGTACGCCGTTTTGAGAGCACAACTCATGGGAACTATGGATAAAAAGGTGAGGGTGGATAGGAAAAAATAACAAACTCAAATCCATCCAGCAGAGTTGAGGAAAGTGATGACCGATACCTGAGATGTCTGAAAGGTCTTTGAAGAATGGTTTCCCAATTGCTCGATGCCAGTCCCTGGGTGTTATGGGGCATGCATGGCAATTTTGCAGATTGTGTTCCTACTGCCTAGTCGCCCGTACCAACGGCCTCTAGCCTAGAGACGTTCTCACCCGTGTTGTGTATGAGGCTAAGGGTTCTGCATTGGTTGTAAGTGGGCCAAGTATCTCTTGAGATGACACTATTCTTCTTCTTTAAACTTCTTCACATAGAATCTCCCTCCATAGTAAAGTGCGTGGAGATTATCCCCTTCACAAAACCTAATGGGGGCTAGGTAACCACCGCACAGAATTCGGGAATGGGGGAGCCGTTTCCGGCCGGCTCATAGGCTCTTTCATGTTCCCATGCCCGGTAATCGAATGGCGCTCTGGCCAAAATCTTCCTACATTCCACGAAGAGCTTGGAAGTTTTCCTGGTTTATATTAGGGTCCTGGTCGCAGCCGGAACGTCGACAAATATAGCTATGTTGTTTTTGGTTGACGTACTGTTTAAAAGTATCTTTACTCGCTTCTCTAATCGTCAGCACCTTCGAATGGAAGATGCTGGATGAGTTAGCGATAAGGACGTATGCAGTTCGCCTGAAAAAACGCCCGTTGCCATAGTCCATTTTTGAGCCGTCAGTAAAAATAGATAGCGCAGTGTCTAGTTGGGAATTCTGTAGAGAATGTTTTCTGGAAGTTTAATGTGTTTAGGTGTAATGTTGTCAGTAGATATAGATCCTACGCTCCTGGGTAGAATATCAAAGCTATGCCCGAATGATCTTGCGGACCAACACCAGGCTACTTGCAATCTTACTGCGCTACAAGATACATATGATGTTATATGCAGGTCCAGAGGTAGGATGCCAAGAATCACATTTAGTGCCTGTGGTCCTAATTGCAGCCGTTCTCTAGACTATTTTTAGCTCAGCGGTGCTATAAACTTCATTTATGGTGGGCCACCATCCCAGGGACCCATTTGTGTGCACATCCAAAGAAGGTTTAAGTCCATCCGTTTTACCAAAAGTTTTGCTATATCCATAGGAAGTGATATTGGCTCTCAGCACCCGATATTCCAGTTGAGCTCAGGGGGATAGCGAGTGAATCTAGCCATCTAGGTGGGGAGTACGAAAGTTGGTATTTTGGTCTTGGTGCTGAAGTGCATCAGTTCTGTTTTGCTTGTGCTAATCTTACCTTGCGCCGTTTCCATGATTTTACTAATCACACCAGGGAACCAACCAATTTGATACCAAAGCTCTATTCTAGGTCTTAATATTGACATTTAAGCCTCACGACTACCAAAATATTATATTTTTCTTCAGCTGATCAGCTGCATCAAGTTGCATCTAAAAAGTGTCCTTGGCAAAAAAATATAAAATCTATTCAAACCAGCTCCAGCTAAGAAATTTAGATGCAATGCATACTCGTACTTCCCTTAGGTTAGGTTGAAGTGGCTTTCGGATAGAGGTCCGACACACTTAGACCTACATAAGGTCCATTGTGATACCACGTGGATCTAAGGTTCCTGCCTACTCGTTAAATCATTTTGAGCTGCTTATAAAGCTGGAGAGACATTTTGGGTCGGTCTAGTTAAGATCGTTAAGATCATTGTAGAAGTTAGACCTACATAAGGTCCATTGTGATACCACGTGGATCTAAAGTTCCTGCCAACTCGTTGAATCATTTTGAGCTGCTTATAAAGCGTGAGAGACATTTTGGGTCGGTCGAGTTTAGATCGTTAAGATAAAAGTAAGCTCCTAGATGAAGATTTCGTATCTGAGAAAGAGCAGGGCATGTAGGTGTAGAGTTGTCAGAGTTGCTTAGCCTTGTTGCTAAGAATTAGAGAGTGGCCGATTTCATTTTCTTTGGACCTTGCTGTCGCGATTATTAGCTTTCTCTAAGGCAGTACACCAGACACAATCGTCCCGTAATGTTAGAATCGGTCTTACAGCAGATATATGTATATAGCCAGTGAGTGATTTGGGGTTGTAGTCCACACAAAGAGGGCTACCGTAGCTTTCCGAACTCTTTCTTGTATGTTAGACCAAAGGCTTGGAGGACAAGTTCTGCTTTTTAGGGGTCTACGCCTAGACCGCAACTATCAGCCCATCTTGTTAGCTTGTTAGCTTGTTAAGAGCGTTTTGTAGCAGTTCTTTAAAAGTACTCCCCATGTACATGAAACACCATTTAACTTAAGCTACTGAACAAAATGTTTGACATTAACAAGCTCATTAAACTCACCTTATTGCACAAGTCGTACAGTTGGCTCGTATCCATCCTTGCTAATGCACGTCCACCACCACGTTCACGTCCGCAGTGGCAAGTTTGTCCTGAATAGCTAATAAAATTCCATTTACGATGTCAAATCTGCAATTAAATTCACCGACAAAAGACCCACAAACAAAAAGAAGAAGAAAGTCCAAAGTTAATAAAAAACAAAATAATTGTTAAAATTCCAAAATGTTTTTTTTTTTAATATATTTTTCACTGCTCCCCCAACGACATCATTAAAATAAAAATAAAAACCAAAAAAACAGTTCAGTTCAGTTACAACCAGCGTTGCCGCTGACTTTTTGAAAAATGTATCTTTTTCTTTTGCAAAATGTATCCAATGTATCTTTATTTCAGATTGTTAAATGTATCAACTGTATCAAAACAGATAAATTAATTTATTAAATTTTTAAAAATTTATAGAAAATTATAAAAAATTTTGAAAAAAAAAACCTAAGATGGCGGACCCGAAAATTTATAAAAAATTATAAAAATTTTTGAAAAAAAAAAAACGTAAGATGGCGGACCCGAAAATTTATAAAAAATTATAAAAATTTTTGAAAAAAAAAAAACGTTAGATGGCGGACCCATAGTTTTTTGCATGAAGGCTGAGGTCTCGTGGCGCTTAAGATGGATAATAAGGTTTACTAGAGTTTCTTGCAGTGAATACAAAAGGGTTCTTGGAACCACCATTTTAAACCAAAAACCTTCACCGGGTTGTGATGTAAGAGTCATCACACCCAACACTAGGCACCGAAGCGGACCTATTGTGATTCCTGGGGAACCGGTTAAATTTGTACTTAAGCGGTAGACAAAAAAACCAAAACCCTTTGAAGTTTTTACCATCTATTCCAAAAATTCCAAGAAGTGTCTCCCTAAGAATTTTCCTCGCACTCGCACAATATGTGCGATATATTCTTAACAGCCTGCAGATCACCACAGAATCTGCAGATGACGGTATCTGACAGTCCGAGTCTGCGTAAAGCCTCGCAAGAGGCAATGCCCTGTCAGGATGCCTACTAATATTTTAAGCTTACACCTGCTAAGTTTAATAAACTTCGTGGAATTCTTACAGCCATAGAGCTTTTGACACCGTGTGTCCCCCAAGACTTGACCACCTTAGATTGGCAGTCCCTAGGGTTATTTCGTCAATAAAACCTTTGATTTTGCAGAGGGGAAGTTTTATGTAATGAGTAGCCTTCCTATTGTTGCAAGCTCATCTGCCTGCTCATTGCTTTCAACACCGCAGTGTCCTGGCACCCAGAACAGTCTATTCGGTTCTGATTGCATTTGATGTTTGTTGATTTCATTGCCTTAAGTGCGGCCTGGCTGTCGATGTAAAGGGTGATCCATTTCGAGGTTCCCTACTTTTTTAAAGAAAAAAACACAGAAAATTCAAATTTAATGGAGAATGTTTATTATCATTTGAAAGAACATTCTTTGGCTTTGAAGATTATGTCTATCAAATGTTGGCCGTTGCTACGTCGCAGATGGTCCATCCGTTGAGTCCAATTTTCGATCACTCGTTCGAGCATTTCGACTGGTAACTGGCGAATGACACGCGTGATGTTTTCCTCCAAGGCCTTAACCGAAGCGGGTTTGTCGGCATAAGCTTTTGACTTTACATATCCCCACAGGAAAAAGTCTAACGGTGTGATATAACACGGTCTTGGTGGCCAATCGACCGGCCCAAAACGTGAAATTATGTGCTTACCGAAATGTTCTCTCAATAAGTCCATTGATTGATGCGATGTGTGGGAAGTGGCGCCGTCTTGCTGAAACCAAATGTCGCCGAGATCACGAGCTTCAAATTCAGTTATCAAATAGTCGGTTATCATGGCACGATAACGGTCGCCATTGACGGTTACGTTCGCACCGGCATAATTTTTAAAGAAATATGGACCGATGATTCTACCGGCCCACAAACCACACCAAACCGTTGTTTTTTCTGGATGAAGTGGCAGTTCTTCAATCTCTTCAGGTTGCTCTTCGTCCCAAATGCGGCAATTTTGTTTGTTTACATACCCATTGAGCCAGAAATGGGCCTCATTGCTAAACAAAATTTGCCTCGAAAACGTCGGATCTTCTTGGAACTTTTCAAGAGCCCATAGAGCGAAGCGATGTCGCTTGGGAAGGTCGAACCACCAAATGACTTTTATGTAATAGTCCATTTTAAAATTTTAAAAATCATAGTAACATCAGTCAGGTCGTACAGGTACAATACCATTGATACTTCTAGATTTGGCAAAAAAAGGATTTGCAGATTTTTGGTGAAAATTCAAAAAACGTATCAAATCGAAGAAAAAACGAAAAAAAAAGTATCTATGTATCACATGTTTGCACGAAAGCGAAAATGTATCCAAATTGATACAATTGTATCTTAATGGCAACGCTGGCTTACAACATATGTATTCCCTAATCATAATTCTATCTGTAGTTCTAGGTAGGAAGCTACCTCTCCACCTGTGAGGAATTCCAAAAAGGGCAAAACTAAAATGAACAACAACAGCCGCAACAATGAATGGCATGCATTTAACGACACGGCAATTAAACTTTAGGCACATTCATTAATCGGTGCAACCTTTTGCGTCTCTGTGTCCCGCTGTCGACGCCACGCAGCCACGACTTGATGCATCTGACCAAAATCGTTTGTTTGTTTATGTATGGCACAATCGGAGCGGTCTTTATAGTATCACTCGGCTTGCTGGTAAGGTTGGTGGTTGAGCCTTGCCTGTCATTTGGAGTTCAAGTTGTGTTTTGTTGTTTCTTTTTGTCTTCCAAGTTCCAAGAAGCCCACACACTTGAAGCAGCAGCTTCATCAAATGAACTCTATGAGCCGTGTGGGCTCTTTGCGAATCCATCGAATGGTAGGCCTTGCTCAAGATGTTCATGTATTATATACGCATGCACCACCTATCTACATATACCTACCAAGGCGAGCGTGCATTCGGCTAATAAATAAACCTGATGCATGCGCATTCCAAGGGGGCTTACTTTTATAGATGGCGCTCTCTCTCCTCCCCCCCTCTCTGTCTGGTTTGCCATTGCCATCGCGTACTTCTCTCAAGAGAGGTGTTCAACATCGATTCTGGTTTAAATTAATGAACGCTCTGCTGATTAGGATGTGGATTTATGTTCAACCACATATCCATCGTCTTCGAGGCGTAGGGGTAATAAAATATTATACAAATCTCTCCCCTTCGAAGGTGCGGGGGTTTGCTCTCTAGCAACACCACCACCAACAACAAGACTTGTTGGATTTTAATTGTTTTTGATTTCATTAATACAGAGAACGTGGCGGCGCGGTTGCTGTAGCTGTAGCTGTAGCTGCTGAGTGTTGAGTGTGTGGCTGTGGCTGTGGCAGAGGCTTCAGCTTCGACGGCGATGGCGATGGCGTTACGCTAGGATTCTTTAGAAATTTATGTTGATTATTTGACAAATTACGAATTTGTGCTGAACGAATGGAAGCAAAGAAAGCGGCATGTCGACGACGGTGGCGATTTCGGGTACAGAATGAGGGAATTAATTTGCCATTTGCACGAGTGTAATGGATGCCTTTTTAATTAGCGATATTTTCAACGTTTGCCCATTGTTGTGCGAGTGTTCGCGTTTTGTGTCGTAAATAATAGCTGTAGCGTGAAATAGATGCATTATTGTGAATAGGCTTTTCCGTCTGCTCGCTGCTGTCTGCTCCCTATAGAAGGTATTCTTACGATGGCGAAGGGCTATTTCTCTCAAATGGATCTGCTCAAGCGGACGCTCAACCACCAAGAAGTGTCTGGAGGGAATTCTAAGGAGGTGTGGATTTACGCTCTTACGTTTGAGATGACTCTGCTTTGTTCTGCAATTCCAAGACCAAATTTAAGGTTTGTTTCACCTTTGTGTAAGCGCTGTCGTGCATATAAAGTATACAGGCTCAGCGCATTAAGGTGTAAGGACAATCTGAGCTGGAATGATTCCGATCGACATACTCGCGGCCCAGATGTCAAGAATTAATAATTGAATAGCCTTAGGCCGAAAAATGGAAGAAAAGTTCTGAAAATTGGAGGAGAAGAGCGAGCACCTTCCGCAGATATGTGGCGAGTTAGATGGGAGAACACAACAAAAGGATGGAAATACAAGTTGATCCCGGTTACTTATACTTATACGAGCTGATTATTTATTTACAAACTTAAAAACTAACCCGATCCCGATGGGAAAAATTGGAGGGAATTTGCTGCGGTTAAAATCCAAAATGGCAAGATTCGAGTTAACCCTGCGCGGCATACGGGAAATTGTTTCGTTGGAGCCAAAAGAGGTAGGGTGGGTCGGTACATCGGGCCATCCTTAATTGCAAGGATCAGTGTTGAAGAAAACATATTTTTAAATAGACGTGAGATGGACAGAACCTGCAGAGGAATAGATGAATGAAGACAATGTCTGCTACGTCCCTGCGTTGCTCAAGGATAGACAAGTTTATAAGTTTGATAGGGAGCCAAGGTAATAGGTTCGTTCGGGGTAAGCCTTGAATATCACATCTAAGAGAACGACGTTGAATGTTCTCAATTCTGGAAACATGCAGTCGTAGAAAGGGCGAACAAACTTGACTGGCGTATTCGAGAAGGGGGCGATCAAAGGAAATCTAGAGGGATCTGCTCACGTAAGGACTGGATAATTCTTTGGACCACTGTTCAACCAAACCAAGTAAGAATTATCTCATCAATATGCTAACGGAAATTTAACACCCTATTGTACAGAGAAGATATATTCCAGGAGGAGACTGGTGGCGTTTCCGGGAAAAGGTAATAGATTGACATTCAGCGATGTTAAGTTCTAAGAAATTTTTGAAGCACCAAAACGAACATTTATCGAGGTCTTGTTGAAGCAGACTAGAGCCTTGGGGTGAAAAAATGCTTTGGAAAAAGTTGGTATCGTCAGAAAAGAGCGAAAGAGAGAGAGAGTAGTGTTAAATGACATAAAGATGAATATAAGCGGACCTAGATGGCAGCATTGTGGGACACCAGAGGATGCTGACATATTGGCAAAGCGACTATGTAGACAATATTCCCAACAATGACATACAGATGAATATAAGTGGACCTAGATGGCAGCATTGTGGGACACCAGAGGATGCTGACATATTGGCACAGCGACTGCTGTCTGTATTGAAGACGAGCATCGATTGAGACATGATAGTTCATTCTCTTTGACCAGAATGTCCAGATGAAGATATCACCTCGTGTTTTGACTGTTCAAAAGTTTAATCTCAAAGCTAAGGCAATTTTAAAATGTTATACTAGTATTGAAGTGTGTCAAAAATACATCCATATAAACTGTTTGTATTATCCCATATTGTTGTTCTATAAAAAGTTTGGTAATTGTTTACAAAATGAACACCGGACAATGGATATTAGCAGAGCCCGGATTGATCAAATAGGATAGGCCATGGCTAGGCTCAATTACCGCCGCAAATAATTACTCTACAAGTTTTCTCTCTTACTACACAAAAACAATTTATATTGTTGATTTTAATTAGCTAACGAAAAGAGTTTGTTCCCATAATGGACAAATGGATATTCGCTACTGATTCAACCATATTACTCGCGGCTAATATAGCTATACCATCTACAAGGTATCTGCAGTTGTGCCTTCATGCCAAAACGCTTTCTTGTGGAACCCCTGCTGCAACTCCTCTTTGAACTTAATTTTATGTTATGTTTCAAAGCCATACTTATTCAAAGGCCTGGAAGATGGCGGTAAGTATGTAAAGGGTCAATTGCCAGGGCACGCAATTAGCGCTATAGCGCCATTTTGATACCACCACTCATGAGGTCCATTGATACCGATATCTGATATGTGCGAAAGGTTGTCGAAGAAGGGTTTTCCAAGCGCTCGGAGTGTGGCACTAGCCAGAGCCGGGCGCCCGCATAGGAGGTAAAGTTTGCATCAACGTCATCGCAACTACGGCAGTGGGTGTAACAAGCTATGCCAAGCTTGACATCTGCCCAGAGGTCCGTACTCAAGGCCACCAGCCCAGCGCCCTTCGGACGCATTCTGTGAATGAGGTGAAGGGTCCTAGGTGTGCTGTACTTGGGCCAAATCTTCCTGGATATTACGCAATTCATCAGATGTGAAGAAGAACGAATTTTGTTCTCCTCTAAGACTTTTTCTATTTCAATGATTATTCAGCGTCTGATTCTAAACCCAATTGGTATTGTTGTGCTGTGCTTTTCGATTATCTGATTTTATTCGAGCAGTCTTTTCTAAAATAATCCGACCACTAATTGTCAGAATGACTGGCGAATGACTGGCTTTCCCCAACTATTCACCCTTCGCCATTTAAAAATCTATAGGTCTAAAGTTTTCGACTTGTCCGAGGACCAATACGTCGCGTCAGTTTACTATTCCGGAAAATGCCGAAATCCATCGTAGCTTATCGTAGAAGTCTGACTTTAAATTAATATATCTAGAATCCCAGAAGGAGTTCTATGCAGTATAATAAAAACTTATTTAGTTCTTCGAAAAACGACGAAATGTTATGTTTTTGCCCAGCAAATTATTTTCCAATGCAGCTGGTGCCCTTCGCAGTCCAAAATCAATCGATTATATAGTTTATGGTAGTCTTTTGAACTCCCCATTTGTAGCATAATTTCATGCATAGCCCATAGCCTCCATTTTTGTTGTGATGAAAATTTCACAAAAATTATTTTAGTTGAATGGAGTCCTAAGAGTGACAAATTACTAGCGTGCTTTCCAATCGAATGGAGTTCTCTAAGTGAAAGTTAAAACTTTAATTAATTTTATTTTACTTTTTATTATTATAAAGGATGTTTTTTTTAAAGGTTGGTTTTGCGAATAGAGATAAAACTGACATTTTGTGGTCAAATCTGGCAACTCTAATGTCATTTGTGTTCACTTTGGTTTGCCATTTCATCATGAACAGGTGGACAAAGGAACAACGCTTGCAAATCGTGCAAATTTATTTCAAAAATAATGGTTCAGTTCGCGCACTTTACCGCAAAATTTTGTTCAGTGATGAGCCTCATTTTGGGTTGAATGGCTACGTCAACAAGCAAAATTGCCGCATTTGGAGTGGAGTGAAGAGAATCCATATGAGACCCTTGAAACGCCATTACATCCACAAAAACTGACTGTTTCGTGTGCTCTATGGCCTCGTGGAGTCATTGGGCCACACTTCTTCCGAAATGATGAGTCAGTTACCGTTAATGGAGACCGGTATAGTGCCATGATAACCGACTATTTTGTTCCCGAATTGGATGGCATGAATGTGGATGAGATGTGGTTCCAACAAGACTGTGCTACATGCCACACAGCGCACGTCACAATCGATTTATTGAAGGAAACATTCGATGAGCGCATAATTTCGCGGAATGGACCTGTCAATTGGCCACCAAGATCGTGTGATTTGACACCATTGGATTATTTTCTTTGGGGATATGTGAAGTCGCTCGCCTACGCCAACAAACCAAACACGTTACCTCTAGGACCTCTAGACTTGTCTTTATTCGAACCAGCTGCGGCGGCCACATGCCCGAAATCATATTTAAACATTAATGGCATAAAATTATCCTTCCAACAAAGCCAAATTGATGGACATTAAAACGATTTTTTTGTGTTTTATTTCAATTCGAAGTTTTATACCTCTAAAACCAATACTCTGCATTTTCTAATTTTAATTTGTAATCTTAAATATTCAATTTTTAATTTTTGTCCTTCGACGGACTGCACTTGAACCCCGCCCAAAAAAGCGCTCACACATCTGATTGACACAGATTACCATATTACAAAAAAAGGGAAATAAGTCTTCGAAACGATAGACTTCAAAAAACTCAATAGAGCTTTGGGTCCCGAGAGATATTATAAAAATGTTAGTCGCAACTTAAGGCTCCTTAAACCAAAATAATGGTTGGCAGGAAGGTACCCATCACTATAAGTGCAACTGGGAAATGTAGTTAGAAAAAAAAGGAAAACAACACATTTTGCCACGAAAATGGGAAAAGAAAAGATTTGAAACATACGTCAGCCGAACCTTCAATTCGTTTTCGTATTACGAAAACCAAATCCAGCAACGAATTTATTTCAAACACCAAATTCCGCTGAAATTAGTTAAACATATTTTTCTGTCATGATTTCTCTGCAGTCTTCCGGCCCAAGAGGTTATCACAGCATTCCATCGCACAGCACTCATTCGAAAGCCATTAAAGTGACTTCCTTTCCAACGAAAAAAAACAAAACGGAAGCCTTTCGAGTCGTAAAACTTAGAAATCTTGCTGTTTCCATCATTTGAAATTGGCCTACTAACACTCAGCGTAAGCAGCTAAGCCGCCGCGCATTGCAATCGCTATAATTTCTCAATTTAGCTCCATAAAAAAAAACATAATTTCTCTTCCATGCGCTGCTTGGACATGCGGCAAGTTCATACGTTCGTTCCTTCGCTCTGGTGTCAACTTTTCAGTCACTCATTTCTCACGTTTCTTGCTGTAATCATCTCGTAATCACAAGTGATAATCTGAAGAAACGCAGCATTTTCTGTTCTTTTCTTTTAATGCAAACAAACTGACCTCGAAGTCAGACGTCGTTGAACGACGCGACGCACGGCGCCATTACAATTATACAATCCCGCACACGAACGAGAATGAGAACACCAGAAGTTTTGATAGATTCCAATCAGCCACCACCTCAAAAATTAAAAAAAAAACACATGTCACGTGCTCGTTAAAAGGACATTGACTTCCTGAATTAGAAAAAAAAAATGTACCTTCATGGCGGCGAAGGTGGTGCTCCTGCTGCTGCTGCTGCGGTGTGGTAGGATATCCGAATTCTCATTTCGCGTGTCCTGTTTCGAATGCGAAACCACTGCGCAAACTTAAATTGCAAACACGTGGAGCCACACACACACACACAAACACAGGATCGACAACAAAAAAAACCTCTAAAATTAGCTGACAGCGTGACGTTGACGTGTGGGAAGGGTACTACATGTGACGTATGCTTCCTTAAAGGAAGGGTTACTTCAACAACCCTCTCCTGGGAGGCGAGGTAATATTAAATTTCTCTTTTATATCGCAAGCGGATCTCTTCGTTTCAACAAGGCCATTAATTCGGCTGTTAAAGCACTTGATGGCTGATGTGTGGGCCGCATTCAACTCAACTCCTCCCCCCTTTTTCACTTTTAACAAACAGGAGCTCAATGTCCAAATGACTCACACATACGATAGGGAACCTATGCGCGCCGTTATGTTAATTAGGCTTTGTGTTCGCTTCCATTTAATTAAATCAACCGAAAGTAAAGAGTCCGACCTTATCTGGGGAGGAAAGTTGATTGTACCCCAAAATTAACAAAAAAACACACTTTAATGCGCTCATACGTCAACCCAACTTTATTTGATGTCTTTTATTTTTGTCATACTCTATTTTTCTGATGGTTTTGTGGGGTTAATGACTTTGACACCCCAGTGTGGCGCAATTGTGACGTTTGTCGTTGTCAAAATGCTGTTTGATTGATGGACTCTGAACAAAAACGATGACAGCAGGATGGCGTGGCATGGCATGAGCCTAAGCAGCTCATTGCAAAAAGGAGGCATCATCTAAGGCTGATGTGGGCGAAAGGGTAAAAATTCACGTTCTTTTGGATTATGTGACACATCCAAGCAAAAAGCGATGTAAGTAGGTTAATAGGTGTTCTTAAATTATTTTCGGCACATTTATCAAAATTTGCTTTGGATGAGTACAGTTCGGTTTGTTCACAATGATGCGGAGCGTTGCGAATGAGGTTTAAACGTAACCAGGATTGGGGATTATTTGGTTAACTCAAAGACAGTGCCTTGGTCCTAGTAGTCAGAAGGATAGACGGCTATCTCAGCCTTATTAATTTTTGTTTGTTAACTTTATTACCCTTTGATTTTCCGTCACTATTATTTTTTTGCAAAGAGGAAGCAAGCCAGGGAACAAGACATTGTGCTCTACGGTCCAAAGGTTAGGTTGGGTTAGGGTAGATGGGTTAATATGGAGGAATAGTTTCCTTCCTGCCACACTCAGGTCAGGACCGATGGTGATACCCTTCAGTGGAGGATTCGCCGGTGTTGAGGCCTTATTTGTGGTTCCTTCCCCCCGTTCGTGGTTACTTAATTTTATGAAGCCACTCTGATATCTCCAGAACCTGCAAAGATTAGAGAGTGAGACATCTGACAATTCGTTAATGTCTTGGAAGAAGACGTTGGTGAGTCTCCGATTTGGATTACCATGGTCGACAACAGCGACACTTTTCTGCGATCCTTCGCTTTTTGGCTTCCCTAGGAAATTGTGTCATCGTGTCAACCTATTTGGGCTTTCCCAGAGCTCCTTCAGGTTGGGACGCATCCTTACCTGGAGCAACTGCCGGGCGCTTTGAACCGGACGCAATCGAGATGAAAGGGAATCGGTATTTCGTCCTCTCTGAGGCCGGTTTCACTGCAACACCTTTGTAGGCATTCACCCTATCTACATTAGGCCCTATCCTGCTGGTATGCATAACCGTCTTGGAGAAGCAAGGTGTCTGCTCACCTAAGGACTCATCCATGGCTGAGCCGGCACTTGGTCTTACAGATTTTGACTTGTCCAAGACGGAAGGCAATCGGCATTACTCCCCTGTACTAGTCAACCTCCTCCTTCCTTTCTGGGTCTGTTTCCATTATTTTTGGCTGCTGCGCCACGCAGTCTCGGTGTCTCGAATGACATCACGAACTTAGCTTAGTCGCTTCTATCACGTTAAAGAACTCACGGCTCCTAGTAGTCGGAGCGCATTCCTGTCCTGAACCTGACGTCTTAGCGTTGTCCGCCAGGTTTTCCTCCGTTACAGCTATGGCTTCGGTTAAATCCGAATATGTGTTGTCCTTTGGTTCACTTGGCTTCGCAACGATAGTACAGATACTATCTACTGTCGAATTCGCCTCACCCGGTGATTTGTCAGCGACTTCTTTTTTGGGGGCACACACAACAGACCCGTGCCCCAATAGGCTGCGGCATATCACATGCATTGGTGGTCGCATCAGCGCACCTTCGCTCGAGAGTTCAGGAGAGACCGTCTTCCGTAGAGTACTAGCACAAGGCTCGTCTCAGTCCAAAGACTGGCGGCTTTCCAAAGTATCAAGAGCGTTTTGAAGTCTTGTTTGTCGCTGTACGCAACTGTTCCGTAGCTTCCCCTAACCGAATATTTGCTGGTAAGAGATTCCCTTCCTCCTCCGTCATAGTCGTCATTTTTTGTGCCCGATTCATTAACACCAGTCGCTTTGTTTGTTATTTTGTGTACGGTCCCAAAGCGTGCTGCTTCCAGTAAGACATGAAATTTAGCCGGGCGACGCCAAGCTCGAACATCTAGATTTTTATAAATTTTAAGAAAGAAAATCATTCATGGAAAGTAAAGGTTTTGAGGAAAATTTATTTTAAATGAAAAGCCAAAAAACATCATTTTGTTTTAAGTTTGGAGCTATGTAACTTTTTGTTGGGTAAGAAAAATCACGAGGAATTTAAAACATTTTTTGCGCAGTCGTTAAATTAGGTCTACAAAATGTATAAAGGGGTTTTTGTAGCTATCTCTAATAGTTTTGAAGTTTTTGCATTTACAGTAGTAATACCTCAAACTCGTACCTCATATCTCATATTGACTTGAGTTGGGGTGATGATAGACCCCACAACTGCACAACTTTTCTCTTGTCCTTGAGCTTTAGGATTTATCTATCTCATTTAATTTTTTTTTTGATGATGTTCTGGTAAAGAATTAGTCTCACTGAATGAGCGGAAAGTCCAAGGGAAGACGCAAGTTGTGGATTGCTTTAAAGTTTGGCCGAGGGACTCCAGTTGTTTGTGTTGTCACACGTTCACGGCGGTTTGTACGTAATGACCCATGTAACAGGTATATCCGTGTAAGAAGTAGGCCTATCTAGCAAACGCACGCTCCTGACAGTTCCAAGCATAAGCCCACTGACCTGGAAGAAAACCAAACTTTAGAACTACGCCTGTCGATTGGCGCGCATTTTTAAAGCGGAAGTTATGCCTTTAATGAATTTCAGAAGCTATCAGCAAGTTTCTACTGCTCTTAGAATATTTAAGTTGATTGAAAAGTAAACAACTTTTTGGAAAAACTAATGAGTCAGCACGTACTTTAAGAATAATGTTCCGTCGATACCCAAACTGCACTCGTAATCGCTATCACGTTAGCTACATACTATGTAATTATGACGCGTCATTTGTATGAAAGTGAAAACAATTAGAGAGCAACATACAACTGTCCCCTCGGTGTTTGACTCATTGAATATCTATTTGTTTGCAACTGTCGCTCTAAATAGCAATTAACCAGCACATTGTTTATTTGTCTATCCCAATTGATATTTTAATCATGTTTCTTCAAAGCGGGCCTTCCCAGCGTGTGACAAGAAAAGATAAATTAAAATCCCCCGAAAGAAGGTCGCGATAAATTGTTGTGTTAACAAAAGTTTTATTTTGTTTTGCCCCCTCCCCACCCCTCTGCGAACTGTAAATTAAATCTTCAAATTTAATGGCCCAAAATGAAGTTTAACTTTGAATAAAAATGTAAGACAAACAGTTGCTGGCAAGCAAAAGATAAGAAAAAAAAAACAATGTAAAAGGTGCAAATATGGGCCGAGGCGAGGTGGCAATTTCGTGCGCGCGATAACTCATGTTACACCCTTGTTGCCTTGCTGTAACGCGAGTGCATCTACACACATATTTGCTTCGTACAATTTATAACTTTTAGCAATTAACACCGAATTTTATGTACAGTTTTGTTTTGTAGGTTGCAAGTGGGTATAGCCGACTTGTGAGTCATTTTATTTGTTGATTTATCAATAACAACCTATTCGTTTACGCTCGGTTCTTTTACAGCCAAATAAGGTGGAGTTTGAAGATTTCTAAAGAAGTCACGGTTGACACAATTTTGGTGCGATTTGATGTTTGCGCAAAAGTTTCCGTGTAAATTACCGCGACCAGACGGCATTATACCAGGCGACCAACTTCAAAAGCCTTTCGGATATCATCCTGCCAATGCTGTAGTTGTAGAGATCTAGTCCACATTCCGCTGCTGTGAAAACAAGTAAAGCTGCCAGTTATACCCAAAGCCGGAAAAAGCTTTGGACCCAAGTCCAAAATATCTCAGACTCAGCGGTGTCCATTTACCCGTCCAGAGTCCGCTCCATCGGCTGGCTACCTGGACATAGAGGGGGTTGTGTCGAATGTGATCACAAATCCGCTGTCAGCCCTAAAGCTAGATGAAGCAATCGGTGAGCTGTTTAATATACTTCTTTGCAACTCAAAACTGTGGCTGGGTCATCAGCAAGAAAAGCTGTCGCTAAAGGAACCCCACAAGATGGCGTCCTCCCCTCTCTTTAAATATGAAAGTCCACATATTGAACCTTTTTCTGAAGAAGCTAAATATCTGCGTCTCAACCTTCAAACACAGTTAAGCTGGAAGTCTTATATCCAGGAAAGAATTGAAAAAAAAACTACAGTAGCACTAAATCTCAGGACCCTCCAAAGAAAAATCGACTACACCAACTTCCAACTCAATTCGAAAAATCATCAAACTGGGATGGGGAAGCATTCATGGAGGACACATCGATCATTTTTTTTTCCGGTTGGGGTGTGGCTTAGTCTCTCGTTCAGTTTTCCCCCAAGGACTTTTGGTAGTTTCTGAAATAGTCCAACGGCAATCAGGTCCCTAGAATCAGTTTCTTCAAAATTTATCGTAGCCCTAGACTGTCGATAGTCTGAAGTCGGGTGTCGGGGCACAGGTACATTCCTGGGAATTGTAAGGCTGATGAACTCGGTTTTAGTAGCCACCATCCATCTATCACCTGAAAAAGGTGAGAAAACAAACCATAGGTTGACAAGTGGAATCACATGTCTGACGACGAAACCCATCTGACGAACAAGCCTTGACGCACTCTAAGAAGATTTTTGCAGAAGCTGCATGGACGATGAGGATGGTAGGGATTATTCCTCCCACCTACTTTGTACATGCCCTGCTACCTGCAGAAAAAGAAAGCTTCATCTCGCAGTTAAGTGGTAAAAATGAAAAGTCTCCTTCGCTTCAAATGGTTTAATGCGTCTTGAAAGGTTCCGCCCTAAACTAAACGAGCTTTGTAGGCATTGCCACCTGCAACAAGAACTTATTGTGTCTTCACTGAAATTCCATCCAATTTACGGCATTCGATGTTGAATTTTGCAGATCTCGATTAGCGGCAGCACTAGAAATGTTCCTCACTAAAAAAAAATACCCGGCCCAATCAGTAAAGCAACACTTTACAACTTTTACAATCTTCAAATGGTTTAGAACCGTTTTATTTGATTTCGAAATAAACAATACAAATTAATCTTAAAGTTAGATACATAACATTTTAATGATGATGGGAGCACAATGTCCCGAGAAAAGAAATTCATCTTAGCTACTCCATTTAAGCCGGAGACTGTGGTGGTTCCTGACTAAAATACGGAGGAGCATTTGTCGCCAACAGTGTATGGCACAGTTCACAGACTCTAGCCGGTTTTTGCCTTGGTCCCGATGGCACCGACTTATTCAAGCATTTATCACAAAAGATCACACCACAATGACGGCAATGCTGCTTGCGAACGGTCACCGTAAAGAAGACGTTACACGTTGGACAGTTGTCAATGTCTTCGTCGTCTTGCCAGCGGACCACAGCGTTTGGTTGACGGAATTTCTCAATTGTCATCTGAAATGAGGAAAGAGCAGTTTGGGCTATAATGTAGGCAGGAGATGGAAAGTTCTAAAAAAAAAGCAAAAAGGTTAAAATATTCAAAAGTTTCACATAAGCCTGGGCCAGAAGATAAGTGATGTGGCGCCATCTATAAACAGAAGCTGCAAACCACGGTCTTTTGGTTTTATCTTCAAAGGAAAGTAGTTTATCTGACTGAAATTGATTCTTAAGATTCTTAAGTAAGCGAAGATACGTCGCAAGGACACTTCATACCTCAAAGGTCCCAAACAGGTCCTTTACACCTGCAATTTTTTTTCGAAGGCCCCTAACCTCACCTGCAAACTTTGCGACAACTTGACGAAATCCCTCTGGACATGCTCACTCGTGGCCAAATCATCTTGTAGATTCTTAATCTTAGACTTGTATTCCACGTTGATGCGGTTAAGCTTTTCCTAAAAAAAAAAAAACAAAAACAACCAACAAGATTATAAGACTCGCGAAAAAAAACCAACTGCATCCCCATACGTTGATCTCCTGCAACTCGATGACCTGTACACGAAACTCTGAAATCTGCTTATTCAAGTCGGACTCCTTGCGTTCAAAGGTGTTTTTCATCGTCTCATACTTCTGCTGCGTCACCAGGTACTCTGTCAACCTGTCCCTGTTAAAGACACAAGACTTTATTTAGTCCAATTCTCTAGAACATTCAACAACTTACTGCAACGACTTCATCTCCGTCTGAACCTTCTTCTTGTAGGCCCGTTTCTCGTTGACACTCGCATCGAGTTGGTCCCGCAAAATCTGCACCTCATCTGCAAAGCTAACGCATTTTTGCTTTTCAAACTCACACCCGACACGCGCTTGAATAAAGTCATTCTGCTGACGCAGCAACAGCTCATGCAGTTCCTCGACATTGTTCGGAAGGTTTATGTACTGATTCTCGATTTCCTCGGCGGTGGCCAAATACCGCCCCGAGAGATAGTCATTGTCGGCTTGTAGGGTTTCCAAGTGCTTATTTACGCGCTCACGATCGTCTGTAAGTCTAAGCAATTGCTTGGTTATCTCGTCCTTGGCCTCGAGGAATTTCTGCTGCAATTCAAGCAGTTCGGTTTCGCTTTGTTTCACATGATCCTTGAGGTATTGAACCTCACTCTTGTGAACTTCACGTTTCTCTTGCCACTGATCTTCGAGGTCTTTGCGGAGAGCCGCCTCTTTGCGTATATCTTCGGCAGACTCCTCGACAGTCTTCTTCAGTGCTTCGATCTTCTGCTGACTTTCGGTGAGCTGCTGTTTGGCCTTCTGTAAGTCTTCATCCAGGCTGCGGCAGGACTCACACTGAAACTCCATCGATGTACTCTTGCTGACCGAGTTGTTGGCCACCACATCTATTGGCTGGGGAACGCCTGATGTAGAGGTGACCTGCGCTATTTCCTGGGGCGACATTTTCTGACTTCGCAACGCCTGAAGCTCTTCATCGGTGGAGCGAAGTTTCTCCTTCAAAGCCTTGATTTCCTCCTCCAGCGGAACCACCAGCGAACGAAGAACTTCAGCATCTTCTTGGGCCTGAAAAAAATTCGAATAAAAAAAAAATTCAAATTCACAAGAGCGCTTAGCTGCGTTTAAGGTCTGTCAAAAATTTTGGATATTGAACAAAAACGTCGACATCGAATTCCGTTTTGATTACGTACATATTTGTTTACCTTCCGCATAGAATCGTCGAGACTGACGTCATGGCTACTGGTTGTTGAATCCCCACCCAACTTACGGGCAATAGTTTTCTTAACATGACTCAGGACTGGTGCCAGGCTTGGGGTCTCCTGTAAACACAAAACAAAATACAAGTGTCGAAGTGATCGTTTAAAAAAGTCTCAACTTTTTGCCGGCTGACCTGCTGTAATTGAAGTTCCTTGAGCTCGCGATTCTCCTGCCTCAGCCGGCTATTGTCCTCATGCAGCTTCATCAAGTCTGCTTTGCAAATCGACGATTCCTCAATTGTTTCTGAAAGTGTTGAGAATCTCATAAAAACCTGTGAAGGTGCATCCCAGACTAGCCTACCCTGAACTAAAAGTTGCAACGAAGATATCTCCTCTTGGGTCCTGAGATCGCTAAGCTCCTTCTCGTTGTCGGATCTGCACTCAGCAACCATCACAACACTTTTCAACTCGTCATATTCCCGTTGGATGGCATTTCTCTCAGCCAGACACTTGGCATATTCAGCCTCCTTTTGAATGAAGAGCTCCTTCAACTTGGCCCGCTGGGTGTTGAACTCAAAGTGCATTTTTTTATTTTCGGCCTCCAAAGCTGCGACTTTCTTCTGGAGATCTATATATAGTTTTTTTTCGGATAAACCAAAATAAATTGGAATCATGTTTGATTAACCATGCTTACCTTCATCCAGGGTCAGTTTTCCGCTAACATCTTGTCCCAACTCGTCCTCCATGACAGTTCTAATTAAATTTTATTCACTGAAAGTGTACAAGGGGTTTGAACTTAAAATACGCGACTTGTCAAGAAATCAAAATATAAATCCAGGAAAATGTCGTTAATTCCCCCTTTAAAAACACACACAAACTGCGCCTTAAGAGACCGTTAAAATGCCAGAGAGTGAGAGAGAGTTAAAGCGGACATAATGGTTTTAGTTTTCGAAAAGTTTGTCGTTTGAGTGATCGTAAATTTGATGCTCATGGGTTGGTTGGTTGGTTGCAAAGTCCGTCATCAATTAAAAAAACTAGCTTTTATGTCATTGACATATGTGTGTGTGTGTGTGTGTGATGCATTTTTAAGTTTCTATTAAATAAGTCATAAAAAACTGTTTGTTCATATACTGGGCCAACTCTATAGAGGTAGATGCAGTCCAGTGAGAATGTCTCGCATAAAACTCTATCGTAAATTGTAATGGAAATGGGGAAGGGAATTTTCAAATCAATTTCGGGAATGGGTATATGTGCGTTTTAATGGAGAATTAAAGTGATTTTAAGGGACGTTTGAATCAAATAGTTTGTGGAATTGTGAAAATATGGAGGGTGAAAGTTTAATTACTATTTCGAAAGATCCAATCCGAGAGCTGTGGAAGATGGAAGGGTAACAGCTGGAAGGGATCATAATATATTTTATGGTTTCATTTAATGAGATGGAACAATTAGTATCGAAGGAATGTCGAATGGATGAAGCGCGGTGTGATGGTGTGGTGACAATTGCATTAGCCCAAAGGTAGACAAAATTTGAGATAGATTGCAAAACAAAAAGGAAACGGACGTGAAATCTTTTTTAAAGCTACTTCAACTCTATTTACATATTTAACTGGTCTTGACAACTGCCCGAGACTCTGCCCGAGACTCCGTGGTATGCTACATGCATCAGACCAAGAGCTCTGTGTATCCACGATGGCTTGGTATTTGAAACGGAGGTTCTATGCTTCTTGTCTTCTCGAACCTGGGGGCTGGGATTCGGAGATCCTCCACTATTGTCCATTCGCGCGATACAGCGGATCCAATGTGGTCGAAGTTTTTTTTTTGGATTTTTGGACAACACCCACAATATGAAGTTGGGGTTGTATCTTCTTCTCTGTTCGAATTTCTCGCAAAACAAATATCCGTCGAAATACATGTTGGCCCTACATGTTCAAAAAGTTCCGCTAGCAAACTATCAGACTCAGCGGAATTGTTGTTTTTCAGCTTTTAAAAAGGTAGAATATCTTCAATATTCACTTCAACATGATGGCCCTTTAGCAGCTGCTGGAATTCAGCTTCAAAACCTCTACAATGCGCTGAGTTTCTATTAAAAATTTAAAAGAATCTTGATCTTCAGCGCATATAAGTGTGCACGTTCTGTCACCATTTCACCATATTGGCGTCCGCCATGATTCCAACTCCTGGCTACTCCAATCGTGTTGACACGCCAAACATTAAATCTATTTTCCTGAGCGGTTCACAGCTTCCTTTCGTTATAGACGGGGTCTGAATTCAGCCGCTACATGAAAGTGTCAGGGTTGGGTGTTTTGCATCGATTAGCATATGCTGAATTTGATTGGTGTTCGACTATCTGCAGCAAGCCAGATTGCTTTGTGGATTCGTATTCTTGGCAACCTTGTTCTGTATGTCAACGTATTACAAGCTGCTGCGAACCGAAAGCTTCCTTTTAAGATTGTGACAACGAATACTCCTTCCAGAAGGAGTTGAAAATATCTTAAATGACCTTAGCAACAAAAGCTTCTATCATGACCGTTAAAGACGAGGAATGATTCTATAGACTTCATTAGTCGAACACCCCCTTTCTGAGATGTTCAAGTTGACTTGTGAGACTCCTTCAACCAGTAATCTTAGATAAGCAACTCAAGTCGGGTTAAACGAGACCAGTATCCGGTTTCCATGGGGGAGGTAAAATAATAATGTGTAGATATAGTTACCCCCTCCCCACCGAAAAAGGACTACAAATTCTAAAAAAAAAACATTTATTTTTCGAAATAGCCCAGTGTCAAATCTCCCTTTTTATTCAGCACAGTAGTAAGAGCCACACGAAATCTTTAACTTGACGTTAAAAACTATAGCACCGATCTGAAGCGAATTTAAGAAGACAGTCTGATTAGGCTTTGTAGGTAAGCAGATAATTCACCTGGACGCATTTCGGCTTCATTTAAATAACACGGTCCATCATCTGTACTTGTTGAGGAATTCATAAAAAGACACGTTGTTAAGACATCTGTCACAAAAAACTTAAAGAACTGCCCTCTTCTACCAAAACGCAAGGAAGCTAAGGACAAAGTGCACTCCAATTTTAAAAAAAGGTGGATAGCTGTTTATACGATATTATTTTGCTTACAGAGACTGGATTAGATTCTCCTAATTTTGATATAAATAGATGTCTGCAAACAGTATCTTCAAGCATTTTGGTAGTGTTCTTATAGACATTAAAAGTGATGACAAGGCCAAGTTTGTTGATCTCAGTGATTTTGAGGACTGTCAGTCCTTATTTAGTTATTTCCCAATCGGATGCTCTAGCTAGCATCTTCGGATTGTATATACACATCCGCATAGAATTATTCGCACATTTCTTTCAAAATAGTTAGTTGCATTCTACCCCAACAGCATCATTCAACCGACGCATCAGTTCCCTCTAAGCCTTTATTCGCACGTACTGTGAAGTACAAGGATTCGTTTCTTAACCGTACAATATGTGGAATGTACCACGCTCTGTTATTCCTTCACATTATGGTTTACAGACATATAAAACCAACGTGCATCGGTATCTCCCTTTCTCTAATGCCCGCACTGTGTCACTTCATTATATACAAACAAACAAAAGATATGTGAAATCTTAAACGCTTGCGCGAACAGTATTATTACCCTATCCATATCCCTATGCACCCCAAAGAAAAAAGCAGTAAGCAGATGTTGGATAGTATTTTATTTCATTCTATGACATTAAAAACAAAAAGTGGGCGTAGCCAAAAACTTTATATGATAAACTTATACAGGAAGGCAGTGCCTACATATCTTGTAGGCAGGCTAGGTTGCGCAGATCGGTTATTTTGTGAAGGCGTTCGGTTTTGTTGAATTCTGTCCACCCAAACAAAATGAAGTGAAGATAGTAAAATCTAAATTGAAATCGAACAATGCTGCTGGGATGGACGGCCAATAACTGGAAACCGTCGAACTTCTTAAGGCAACAGAAGATCACTCGAAAAAGAACCTACACCAACTCATTTTCAAGATTTGGTCAGAAGAATGTATGTCTGATGAATGGAACCCCCACCTTCGTTTGTCCGTTTCACAAGAAAGGAGACACTCTAAACTGGGCCAACTATAGAGCTAATAGTCCTTTAACATCGCGCATAGGATCTTGTTTGCCGTATTGTGCGATCGCTTGAAATCATCTGTCAAAGACCTGATTTACCCGACTCGACCCTACCACAATTGTTTCTCCAGGAGACTACTTAGCGATGAACTCTATGAGCCGTACAGCGACAGTGACCAGGTCATTAACCGGGCCTTGAGTCTTTGAGTTAGCTGGGACATGTAGAGCGAATGCTCTAGTGCGCAGACTCTTCGACTCTAATCCGGAGGAAGAACAAAATGGAGGAAAACCTCGGAGTGCGCGAATGAAATTTTTTAAAATTTCAGAGCAAAAGAGAGAATCAACTTAAACTTTCAACGAAAAGTGCCCTTACCTTTAGCAAATGACTCTGAAAAGGGCCCCAATATTTTTTTTAACTTTCTAATATGCATTAGTATACTAAAGAGAAAGTTATTGTGATCGTGCGGAAATTTCGAAGTCAAACTGAGTATGAGGGATGATATTACGTCCGTCGGTCTGTCTGTCTGTCCCGGCGCCATATGACGAAACGGTTCAACGGACTTGCTTCAAAGTTCGTATATAAGGTTCTTGGGGTTACATCTCGAGGCATCTTTCTATTTGTTGCTTTATCTTTTGAAATAACGGTACCTGCCGACCTGTACCACCTGAAAGCTTTTATTCGCTGCCCCACAGCTTGCGAAGGTCTGACAAACATCCAAGAGTAAGAAATGTCATGAGACGCTTCTTAAAAATAATTTGCGGTTCGGATTCAGCATTAAACTGTAGGTCCCTCCATTCGTGTCAAAAATATAACTTCGCACACACAATGGTTGGAGAAGCTAGGCTTAGAAGCTTAGGTCCTGTATGGGCCGTTTACGACTAATATTTATTTTATTTAATTTTCGATTTATTTTGCGACTCCAAAACGCATCGCATGCATCGAGAAAGTTTCGTATGATGCAGTCGTGCGCTTTACTCTTTTTGACATTGGCTTACAATTGTATTGCTTTATATTTAAACTTATTCCATCAGTTCGCGTCAAAAATAATTTCAATTTTTGTTTTTGGGATAACTAAAGGGTGATCCATTTCGAGGTTCCCTACTTTTTTAAAGAAAAAAACACAGAAAATTCAAATTTAATGGAGAATGTTTATTATCATTTGAAAGAACATTCTTTGGCATTTATTTTTTGAAGATTATGTCTATCAAATGTTGGCCGTTGCTACGTCGCATATGGTCCATCCGTTGAGTCCAATGTTCGATCACTCGTTCGAGCATTTCGACTGGTAACTGGCGAATGACACGCGTGATGTTTTCCTCCAAGGCCTGAATCGAAGCGGGTTTGTCGGCATAAGCTTTTGACTTTACATATCCCCACAGGAAAAAGTCTAACGGTGTGATATCACACGATCTTGGTGGCCAATCGACCGGCCCAAAACGTGAAATTATGTGCTCACCGAAATGTTCTCTCAATAAGTCCATTGATTGATGCGATGTGTGGGAAGTGGCGCCGTCTTGCTGAAACCAAATGTCGCCGAGATCACGAGCTTCAATTTCAGGCATCAAATAGTCGGTTATCATGGCACGATAACGGTCGCCATTGACGGTTACGTTCGCACCGGCATAATTTTTAAAGAAATATGGACCGATGATTCCACCGGCCCACAAACCACACCAAACCGTTGTTTTTTCTGGATGAAGTGGCAGTTCTTCAATCTCTTCAGGTTGCTCTTCGTCCCAAATGCGGCAATTTTGTTTGTTTACATACCCATTGAGCCAGAAATGGGCCTCATCGCTAAACAAAATTTGCCTCGGAAACGTCGGATCTTCTTGGAACTTTTCAAGAGCCCATAGAGCGAAGCGATTTCGCTTGGGAAGGTCGAGCGGCTTCAGTTGTTGCACAAGCTGTATTTTGTACGCTTTCAATTTAACATCTTGCCGTAAAATGCGCCAAGTCGTTCCATACGTCAGTCCGAGTTGCTGCGAACGGCGCCGAATCGACTCTCTACGGTCTTCGTGTACACTCTCACCTACGGCCGCTATATTTTCTTCACAGCGTGCTGGGCGTGGTCTATTCGGTCGAATATTGTCCAATAATGAATGCTGGGTCTCAAAATGGGTGATGGTGTTGCGAATAGTACGCTCAGTAGGCCGATTATGTTGACCATAAGTTGAGCGAAGTGCACGAAACACATTCCTCATTTTCATAATAAAGTTGAACAATTTGTAAACGTTGTTCACGCGTAAGTCTTTCCATTATGAAATGCCAAACAATACTAAACAAAAATAACATGACAGCATGACACGACTCACACGTGATCTGTCAAAAAAGGCTATTGAAAAAAGTATCTCTACTTGGATCACCCGTTTTATAACTCGTAATTAAAAAACGTCAAAAACCGGACTTCTAGAAAATGGCGTTGTAGTTTGGCGAATGAGGAATACGTTTTGTTTAGAAGGCTAAGGTGTGAGTGAAGATCATATCTCTATTCCGTATATTGTATAATTAAATGACATAGAAAATAGGTCCAATAGACCAGATAAATTTTGGAAATTTTTTAATACCAACAATAGAAGTTTTTCAGCTACACTTTCGTTAATCTTTTACTTACAACCAATTCTAAAGAACTGGAATATCAAGGGGCACGGTAGTGCCCAGCCAAGTTCTTTAGCAACTCTGGAACTACACCCTTATTTACACGAACCAACTCAGTCCATTTTGACCCCCCACCCCTCTAACTTCGCTGACAACTAAGCTAGAGACATCAAATTTTCAGGATTTATGGGGACGCAGGCTCCATATCAAATGATCAACATCAGCGGTTCCTAAGTTATAAGGCCCCAAAATTAGCAAAAACCGTAACCAAAACTTTGGAGCACTTGCAATCATCGTAGATCCTTGAAGTAGAACCTTGGCACAGTAATAGGGCTTGCGGAGAAGCCACAGGGAAAAATCTAACATTTGTGATTTTCCATCCAGGGGGCGTGGCAGACGCCCACTTCTCTTAATATATTATCAAAACAATTGCCAAATATAAAAATTTACCTAAATACTATATGTAGCGTTCTTTTTTAGATCTCAGTTCTTTTTCTCTCTGACTTGTAAGGCAAAAGCGATTTTTGTATAAAAGAACTTGGCTATTCTTTAACATTTATGTTTCTGGTGTGAGTCCCATCTGTCTGAATGGCATCTTTTATAGTTACCATTTTTAAATTCGGTAGGAGAGGTTGGACTCTTCAGTTACTGTAAGACTAAATGTTCATGGTAAGGCCCTTATTTGTGACAATCAACTGGGCTTTTTTTACGAAACGATCGAGATCATAAAATGCTTGTGTATAAACTTAAAAGGTTAGTTTTTCCTGTCTCCTTTTGAAATGGATATCTTCCTTACTAAGAGATGGCTACCTGTAGGTCAGATTTCGTATCAGTATTTCGGATACAATAGATAAGCATATAGAGGGCCCCTGCTATTTATTTTGTAGTTGTTTATGTCAAGACAAGATTTAAGGAATTAGCCGTTTTTTTAAGTTTAAATGTATACCCATGGGCAAGATCTTTTGTGTCATTGGGAAATTTGCCAGCAGTACGTCTGTTTTAAGGAAATAGCCCAATTGAGTCTACAAAAGGATTCTGGTCCAAAGAACAGGGATACTGAACTTGTCAGTTCATCCGCCAGTTCGTTGCCTGCAGTTCCTTGATGGCCGAGGACCCATCCAGGTGTGACTTTGTTGCGCTTGGCCAGGTATTGCAGAGCATCTTAGCAGCAATTCACTGGCAATGAGTCCTGTGCAATTGGAAGGCCGCTTGACTATCTGACAAGATATATCATTAGCAAGGTTTAATCTAGCACAGACCTCAATGGCATGGATTTCAGCTTAAAATACGGTGGGCCACATTCCCATTGGTATAGAAACTTAGGTGTTGGGTCCAAAGTCGCTAGCTGCAACTCCAGAAACCATTTCTGATCCATCGGTGTACCAAACCAGACCTTTCTGGTCCACGTTCGGGATACTTTTGAGCCAGTTTTAACGGTTGAATATTTCTATCTCGAACAGAACAGACAATAGTATCCGGGGTTGAACAGAAAATATCTGTTTTCGGAAGAGAATTGAGTATTTTTAAATGTGCCACAAGGTCATCTTGCTCAAACTTGTATTCGTGTTACAGTTTTAGTGCAATTCTAGCAGCTGTCTTTCTAGTGAAGATGTTTAACAGCTTAATATAGCTCCAATAACCATGTAATTTTAAAACTGCCGTTTTGCCGGACCGAATGATCAAAGATTTACCAAAATATTAGAAACTTCGTCAGTGTCAGCTGCTGCCTTTTGTGGCAGTATACAAGAGTCCTACACCTGCAACTTGTCCATTGGAACTTTCTTTGTAAAGAATCTAGGCTAAATTTCCAGGCACTTTCAAGTCAAAAATAAAACTCCACAACACCCTCTACAGACTCTTCAACTTGTGAATAGATTTGGACGACGCACGCGGCGACGTGTCCCCATGAAGATAGTCTACAACCTCGGATGTTTTCAAAATTGTGTACAATTTCCGAGACAATTTTTCCAGCTTATAATACTAATCCGCGCGTTCCACCGTACAAATACGTGCACTCAGTGTCAGCCTTAGCACCACGGGTCTTTAATTTTCCAGCGATTACCCATAATACTTTAACAAATGGTGTAGTATGCTCTTAATTCCGTTTGCCCGACATGTTATTCGTGCCGTGCGGTGGGGCTTTGCGTTCAATTATATATTCTATAAACGCACCGCGTGACAAGTAACATTCCAGGAGCAGTAGCATAACGTGCGCCTCCATCTTCGGCAGCTGTAATGTCTGATGTGAGAGAAGCATCGTCGTCATTATCAAGACATCATCACAACGCTTACAGACGCAGTCAGAGAACCAGGCAACAACGAACCACCCCCCTCCCCTTCTATAATATAATACTCCAATAATCGGCGCGCTGTGTTTCGCCTCTCAATATGACACGTTGTTTAATGGGTTCGGGATATTTTTATCCCATGGCCACAGTGGAAGGAAACCAACACACACACACATACAGACACCCAGCTAGGGGGAAGAAAAGTGAATCTATAAATGTAGGTATAAGCTCGCAGCTTAAACCTTACCATGGCTGGTGAAGGGAGTCTGTTTTTTGTTTTTTTTTTTTTTTGTTGATAAATTGCATGAATTAGAGGTGCTGGATGCGACTTTTCCCATTTTGATTTTCCCTCAAACTCAAAGTCAGGCAGTCTAATTTTTCATTTTGGATGACTTAATCTTGCAAGGGCATCCTTGGTCGATATGGTAGATGGGTAGCTAGATAGATATTTCCATATCCTGCCTACGAATTCGACGTGAACGAGATGAAACGGATGTCATCCGAAGAAGAAGAAGAAGAAGAGGGTGAGAATTGAATAAACGTGATAAGAAGAAGTAATTTCATTAGAACGTGCGACGTTATACCTTTATACGAGTATGTATTTGTGTGTTTGACCAAAAAATAACAGAGGCACGTAGAAGATACAGCCAGTTATGAGTAAGCAAAGTGAATGAATCTAATGAGATATGCGATACCAAATGACCAATACTCATGATGATCGAGGAAATTTTTTGACAAATTACTATCAGTAAATTGGGAGGGGAGAATGATGTGAACTGCGGCTGAGGTACATAAGGATTTTCTTTGAGTAGATGTTAGCATTACGTACGACCCCACGAAAGAAGTCTTTCAGTGTAAAATGGAGTTGAAACTCATTTCCAAGGAAAAACTTTTAGCAAACGGCTGAAAGGCTTATAATTCTGTTTAGTAAAAAACATTTATTTGCGCATCTCAGTCAAGTCCAAAATCATATTCCTACGTTTAGCAAGAGCTGCGGATAGATATATATTTTTTTATTTTTTATCGGAAGTTGCTACTATCCGATGAAGCGCTCAGACACAACTACAGGTCCATTGTACTACCATTCAGACACCTTACATTAATGTACTTAGTTTTCCCGTCTTTCGAAGAAAAACGAGAAGGAGCTTCAGTGATGATGAGCTTAAATGTTCGGCACTCACCACGTCAGCCCCGAAGATCCGCCACCTGATGCGAGCATAGGCCGGACAACTGCAGAGAGAGGGTTCTGCTGTGTCATCCTCCTAACCGCAAGCAAGACAGGTAGTGGTGTCGCTTAAGCCCAACACATTTAAGTGTTTAGCAAAAGCTTGGTGGCCCGAAAGGACGCCTACAAGTAGCCTACAGTTCGATATCTCCTCAGAGATAGAAGAAAAGATGCTGACTTTTTGCAAATGTCCGGGCGCCACCGAATCTTGTGTTCACGAGAAACCCAAGAATCGATAGAAGACATGACTAAAGATGCAGGCAGACCCAACACAGGTTCGGGTCCTCAGAAAACTTCTTCTGAACCTTGCCTAGCAAGCTCATCCTAGATCTCATTTCCCTGGATGCCAGTGTGACCTGAGACCCAAACAAGATTCACTGTGTTCAGTCTTCCGACCAAATTCAGAGAAAGCTTGAGTTCTAGCACTAACTTGGACGAGGTAAGAGGGTTTAGAAGTGCTTTTAATGCAGCTTGGCTATCACTGCAGATGCAAATGCCTCTAGCCCTCCACCTGTTGTTCACAATATAGCGCATAGCCATTAGGATGGCAATCAGATGCATGTTTACCCAAGGGGTAGTAAAGTCGTATATCAACGACTCCAGCACCAGACCCCTGTCCGGTTTTGGAGCCATCCCCGTGAAAATACGATGGCATTCAATCCATGGTTCAGAGTCTGGTCGAAGCCATTCCGTTACCTGTGGAAAGTTGACGTGGTAATTTTTTCGCAGAAGGATTTCTGGTGTCATTGCATCAGACCATAATAAGACAGGGGTCAAAGGATAATTCTCGAGCAAGTTCACCTCTCTTTAAGTCAAAGATGGTTTTTAGCGTTCAGCCCATGATTTATAAATCAAGGGGAGGAAGATTCATCAAAGCATCTAGAGCAGATCCCGGGGTTCTAGGGAAGGCCCCTGTGCAGCCGAGACATGCCGTTCTTTGGAGTTTGGCAAAAGAAGCAGTAACACGTTTCCGCGAAAGGCTGTTCCACCAAACAAATGATGGATAGATAGATAGGTCTATGTCCAAAATTAATTGCTAATAGGTAACTCCCTGTTCCCACACTAAACAGTATACAAGATTACATTCTATGCTGATGGAAGAGATGCAAGAGGCATAATCGGTTATGTCCCGTCTCAACATAACACAAGAAGAAGCATAACAGATGTTAAAGTTATAACGGGTGCGAAATTAGGAAGAGACCACCGGTTGCTAATAGCAAACATCCAATTTAGGAAGCTACCAAGGCCTAACTATAAGGTCTTCAAAACCATCAAGCTAAAAGAGCTACAGAAAGAGGATACAAGGAAGATGTATGTCGACACTGTATCACGCACCCTCGAGAACCCTGAAGATGAAGACCTAGAGGTTAAATGGAGAAAAAAAAGGAACCGTTTTAAAAACAGCTGAGAAAGTATGCGGGAAAACAAAAATCGACATTAGGAAAAAGAGGACGGCTTGGTGGACAGACGGCATAAGGCAGAAAGTAAAAACAAACAAGAACAATCAAAGATGGAGACAGGCTGGTCATAGAAAAGAAAGAACCATGATTGTGTCTTATAATGACACTAAGTCGTCGGCGAAGCCCAGTATGTTAAACCCTGAATTGTTTAGGTCGTCTACGAGTTCATCAACGACAATGAACCAAAGGCGGGGAGTAAGAACGCTCCCCTGTGGACATCCTTTGACGGCTTTAATTGTGATAATTGTTGGTCCTAGCTTGGCAGACATGGATCTGCTACTGCATTCATTTAATAGTTTGGTTGTCTATTCCTTTGTCAGAAGCGGCACTTTCAATGGAGGAATACGAAGTTTTGTCGAAGGCCTTAGCAACGTCTAAGAAGGTAGTGCTGTTATTGAAACTACGATCGTGATACGTAAATTCCGATCGAAACAACTTCTGGGGGTTTTATAAGAAAGACAACCAACTAGCTGCTAGCTTTAAGGGGTTACATGGGTTTATTCGGGGAAAAAAAGGTCGATATTCACCATTTTTTTTATATATATTAAAATTAAAATACTTTACCGTCAAAACTTTTTACTGCCTTAAAGATATACATTTGAAAAAGAATTTCTGAAATGTTCAAAGGAAAATATTCAAAACGCCACCATTGTGACGTCATTCGGAAAAAAGGTGAGTCCACGGTGACAGTAGAACTCGTGACAGGATCAAATGAAGTGAAAAAAAAAATCGTGTTTAAGTTAAGACCATAAACTAGACTTTGAACTAAGGAAAAAAGAAAGGAGTGAAAATTGGATTTTTGGGAGACCTTTTAACAAAAATTTTGTTGTGATTGTGATTGAAAAAAAAAAATCCTTCGTCCAAGTCCTCGTGAATTGTATCTCGAAGACCTGTGTAAAATTTCATCAAGATCGGTTGAGTAGTTTTCGAGAACTTTTGACAATCGACTTTGGAACTTTGGAAACACAGTTTCGAGAAAAACGCATTTAAAATTTGGTTAACCTCAAATAAACCTCGTGATTCTATTGAGTGCGCACTTTCCCAAGGCTGTATCTCCGAAACTTTTATTCGATGAGATGTTGTAGAAATTAACAAGATAATAAAAAAAAATCGCTTTTTTGAAGCTGTGCAACCCATGTAACCCGTTAAGAACACAGGCTCTTCAAAAACAGAAAAGGAAACCTAGTCTCCGTCAGGATGGGAGAAGAAGATGTATTCAAGTAGCATTTCCAGCAGCTGGTAAACGGGTATCATATAGAGAGAGTGATGGTCCAAAAAGAGAATTCCACCACAAGAGCAGAGCTGGTAGGGCACATACACTTAACAAAGTTTTGGCAGAGGAAAGTATGCCCGATGACTTGACCATCAGCTCCATCTACCAGAATCCGATGTCAGATTCTGGCAGATTCTGGCAAAGACCAATGACCAATGACTTTCAAGTCGAGACCAATATCTCTAAATGGCGATGCCCTAATTCTATTGAACTATTCCAAACTGCACCGGATTCCGGGAGGGGGGTGATTCTGATTTTTTTCAATCTGGTTATTGAGAACATAACACCCACAAGAACACTAAGGAATGCGGATGATATCGGCCACTATCAACGTGCTCTGCTGTTGAAAAAAAAGCGAAACTTATTGGTCTTGAAGTGAAGGCGTTCAAGTCTAAATATTTATATGGTCTCAATAAACAAACAGGCCACCGATTAGGACTATTGCTAGCAGCTTCATTAAGATATTCATAAGGAGTTCATATGCCTCGTCAACTTCCTAAGAAACCGCTGCTTGGCGAACCAGATAAGTGCAACGTTTCTGACTCTTAGGAGAGAGGGCATGATCTAAAGGCGCTACTTTGAAATAAAAAGAAAGGGATCTGTGCTGTTCTCTAACGAACCTTCTCGACGACTAGCTTCACTCACTCCAATGTGTTGGACTATCTTCTACAATCGAGCTATCATGTAGGGTGACCGCAGAGAATACAATGTTAGGATGCTTTGCAATTAAACCTACACCGATGTAAAGAAATTCATGTGAGCTTTTCCCTGACTCTACATTTTGTTTGCCAAGATTTCCTATCTAACAGCACCACGTAGATTTTGTAAGAGATTGAAGTAAGTAATGCTGTTCCCAACCACCAAAACCTCACTCATTACATTCGAAGCAAGACAACCACAAAAAAAAAAAAAAAAAAAACACCATCCATATCAATCCGCTCATTATGCCTTAACTAGGGCCTCATTATTGACCATCTAATTGAAAACCCACCAACTGGATCGGTACACCCGTTCACGATAAAGACCGCCACACCGTGTTCCTGTTAACCGCTCGCATGGCAGCGGAATCACTTCGAGAGTTAATAATTCGTGTCGTTTCTTAGAATTTATTATACAAATTTTACCATTATGATCTAATAAAATAATTAGCCATGTAAACCACCCAGCACACTATAGTTACACTCTGTGGCAGGCTGATTAGTGGGTTTAACTTAACCTCAACTCGACCACAGAGCAAAAAACAAACAAACAATTTAGTTTAATTTTTTTTTTTTTTTTTAATTTAACAACATTGCATTGCTGCATCTCCTCTATGCAATTACTCTACCGTTCCTTGCCCCTTATTAGCTTTGGTAGTTTTCGTGTGCACAGGGTGAACCTAGTTTACCTTGCAGCAGCAGCAGCTTGGTAGGTAGGTAGATGATAACAAAGATGGCAAGAACACGCCAAGAAAAAGTCTGGGAACCGGCCACATCCTATGGGGGATTAGGGGAGAGGGACTTTTCGTTCGATAGCCGTGTCAGTAGTCAGTCAGTGCAGTGGTGGTGGTGGTGGCTCGATAATTAATTAATTAATTAAATACGACGTCGTGTCTGATTTATATCGTGGCTATATGAACGAATTATGAAGAGGACGAGAGAAAGAACGGCAACTACTCTATTATATAGTAGCGGTATGGGGATATTGTTTGTCTGGCACGCCTCTAGCGTAGCCCGTTCCCAGTTTGGGGAGTTCTTTTCCTTTTGCGGGAAAAATAAGTTGATAGAAGTGTATACGCGTATAATAATTGACATGTTAGTTCATTAAGAGTGTGCTACGTACAGTTGTTGGTTTTAGCTGTTGTGCGTGTGTGTGTTTGTGTGTGTTTTTTTTCCTGGAAACCCAAGTGCTGGTGGTGAATTTGTAAACATGGGAGAGGAGGATTGTTTACTTTGGGAGCTTCGCTTGAACGATACATCGTCGTCGCGTCGTTGGATATTTATACAACTTTCCTAAAATAGAAGCATGAGTTGCTTCGGTAAATTAATGACGATAATGAGGGGAACTGTATTTGGTCACAGTCTTTGGCTTTCATTGACCCTAACCATATCAGCGCATGGAGGTAGGTGGCATATTTATATGTTTAACAGTAAGAGTCATTGGCTTGTCGGCCAGTTTGGGAACGAAGATGCTAGGAGCTGCGCTACCAGGGATAGAGGTTTTTATTTAGGCGGGAAATTAGGCCGTCGCTCTACATTCCCTCAATGTTTTAGAAGAATCGGAGTTAGGCGATATGGTAATTGGCGACTACGGCTCTAAATTAAATTAAAGTGAGCTTCAGTTCACCGGTAACCAGTATCCTTAATCATCCCAGAAAGGCAAACCTTCAACATTTTTAGATAAAACCATAATCGGCCTCAGTTCGGATAATTTTGGAAATGATCATGACAGACGTAAGTAACTCTATGGTGAGTATTGTCTTTTCTAATTCATATGTCTCCAAGAAGGCTAAAAGTCAAATCACTGAGGACTTCGGGTTGACTGGACACCATAGGCTGACCATTAGGAAGAAAAACGTCATAAGGGAACTGAAATATTGCCGTATCCCCCAAGGAAGGGTAGTACGGCAACTGCTGTCCGTTGGGCCTTTTAAAGATTTATGCTAAAAATCTTAACCCTAATTTGTTCAAATTTATCACCGTCAAAGGTCACAAGTGGAGCCCAAGCTTCTTAATAACCAAGCTTCTTCTATACCATCAGCTATGTCAGTCGACCTTTGTAGAACTAATGGCGGCCTCAAGCTGCATGACTCCCTCTTAGCATGGTGCAAAGATGGCTAAGAAATGTTAAACGGTCTTAAGCACTTCTTCCGAAGTTTTCAAAAATCCAAGAACGCGCTATAGTGAGAAGGAGCTCCTAAATGTTTAGCACTCACACATTCAGCACCTTAAGCCTGGAGCCTCGATCAAATGCAGGACATATTTAGCTCTGTATGTTTACCTTCTCAACAAATGTCGCAAATAGTCGATTCGCTGTGCCTGTGTCACATTTAGGTGCTTGGTGGCCCATCGGAATACCTACAAGGCGACCGCAGTCTTTTCCCGAAATGCGCAAAAATGCCTCAGACTTACCAGAGACATTCGGTCAATTGAGGCTATAGGAGTCACTCCGTACTAGGTATACCGGCAGACTTAACACAGGTTCAGGTCTTGAGAAAACCAGACGAGTAAGTTCGTCGGATATCTCGGGACCGTTTCGGGTATGACCCGAAAGCCCAACAAGACTCAGATTGTTCAGTCTTTCGACCGAATTCAATGAGTTCCTGAGTTAAAGGGCTCAACCAGCATTTCCATTGTTTCCATGAAGAAACTATGTAAGACAAAGAGGTCTAAGATTCATCGGTCATAGCTGTCAACTTTTGGAATGAATATCACTCTAACCATTCGCCAGGGATATGGAACATATGCCAGTCCTAGGCTAACCTAACCGTGAAGATTCTCTGAAACCAGAGTCTACTCTAGATGTAGTCGGGTCACACTGTCTGCAGCCTTGGGTGCCAAATACCTTTGCGACGCCACTGTTGAAAATATACTTTTAAGAAGATGACTACAACGTGATGTACTTTATTTATCTACTTCCATAGTCTAAAAAAGCTTGCTCTGCTACCAATATTACCTTTAAAAGTAATTGAGATAAGTTAAAAAATTTCCCCAGCACAAAGATGTGCAAGGCTTATTGGCTGATGGCCCTATCTAGCCAAAAAGTAGTTATTATACTTAATGTGCATAAACTTAAAATGGCCGACGTCCTACTGCAATAGCATTCCCCAAATGTCATAAGAAAAAACAAAAAATATTCAAGCAGGGTCATACCAAAATAGCGATCGTCGTTCCTAGGAAAATGTTGACATCTGGGTGAGCCTAGCAACAGCTTGACCCTACGCTAAAGCGGGCCGTAGGGCTGACACAAGACTAGAGAGGTCATCGGTGCCATAAAAGGAAGATCAAAAGAGAAAATAAAATTCGAATAAATATTGTGAATATTCTGATGATTCCTTTCATCAGATCCAGCTGCTGATTGACCACAGGATAAACTATCCAAAAATGGGAGGCCTACCGAAACGTTTTTAGGTCAAACTTGGAAATTCCTACAGAGCTGACGATTCACTGTTTTTTTTTTGGGAGTATAATTCGATCCCGCGCAGTTTTTGATAGTACTGGGCATAACTCTCTAAGAATTAAAGTTTTTTTTGAATAAAAGCATAATAGCAACCAATGGCTAATCTAGTGCGCATAGGCGTCGTAAGGCCCTAAAAATGCTTGGCTGGTGTCCAAAAATTTTACTAAGATGTTCTCCTTCCTTCCACCATTCTACCATCCATTTGACAGGAATCGGTTGTGTCTAATTCGCATTCTTAGTTTAATTTTGTGATTTGGGTTGAGCAGTATAAGTTGGAGAGTAGACATACATATACATATATAACTTTCGTCACTCCAACCCATTTTTTGTTGTGAATCAGGGTTTCAGGGGCAACTTCTCTATTCGTTAAAGGTGACAGATGAGAAGAACGGAATGATTGTGGTTGCTCGGTTTAGCTAGACGGACGGTTGCGCTCTTGCCAGTTTAGAAATAAAACGAGGAAAATAAAATTTTTCTAGGAATATCCAATCCCCAAAATAGAGAAGGGAAGGACGACGCGAAACATATCTTACTAGTCCATATAGTAAGCTTATCCTAAACTAAATGAAAACTATCCTAAAAATCGCTATGAATTTCTTTTCCCTAAGTCTCTAACAGGTACCGGTTCGCTATACACAGTTAGAAGCTATTGTCAAGGGTTCGACACATCCAAGCTATGATTGATGTGTTAGTAGAGGAACGTATGTCATCATAATCAAAAAGGACTGCCTTCAATGTTTTTCACACGCCAAAACCTACAAGTTATGATTCGCGTTGCGGATGCGTTACCGTCATATGACGCGTGATAGCTATGTAAAGGGTGATCCAAGTAGAGATACTTTTTTCAATAGCCTTTTTTGACAGATCACGTGTGAGTCGTGTCATGCTGTCATGCTATTTTTGTTTAGTATTGTTCGGCATTTCATAATGGAAAGACCTACGCGTGAACAACGTTTACAAATTGTTCAACTTTATTATGAAAATTCACGTTCTGTGAGGAATGTGTTTCGTGCACTTCGCTCAACTTATGGTCAACATAATCGGCCTACTGAGCGTACTATTCGCAACACCATCACCCATTTTGAGACCCAGCATTCATTATTGGATAATATTCGACCGAATAGACCACGTCCAGCACGCTGTGAAGAAAATATAGCGGCCGTAGCTGAGAGTGTACACGAAGACCGTAGAGAGTCGATTTGGCGCCGTTCGCAGCAACTCGGACTGACGTATGGAACGACTTGGCGCATTTTACGTCAAGATCTTAAATTGAAAGCGTACAAAATACAGCTTGTGCAACAACTGAAGCCGCTCGACCTTCCCAAGCGACATCGCTTCGCTCTATGGGCTCTTGATAAGTTCCAAGAAGATCCGACGTTTTCGAGGCAAATTTTGTTTAGCGAAGAGATTGAAGAACTGCCACTTCATCCAGAAAAAACAACGGTTTGGTGTGGTTTCTGGGCCGGTAGAATCATCGGTCCATATTTCTTTAAAAATTATGCCACTGCGAACGTAACCGTCAATGGCGACCGTTATCGTGCCATGATAACCGACTATTTGATGCCTGAAATTGAAGCTCGTGATCTCGGCGACATTTGGTTTCAGCACGACGGCGCGCCACTTCCCACAAATCGCATCAATCAATGGACTTATTGAGAGAACACTTCGGTGAGCACATAATTTCACGTTTTGGGCCGGTCGATTGGCCACCAAGATCGTGTAATATCACACCGTTAGACTTTTTCCTGTGGGGATATGTAAAGTCAAAAGCCTATGCCGACAAACCCGCTTCAGTTCAGGCCTTGGAGGAAAACATCACGCGTGTCATTCGCCAGTTACCAGTCGAAATGCTCGAACGAGTGATCGAAAATTGGACTCAACGGATGGACCATCTGCGACGTAGGAACGGCCAACATTTGATAGACATAATCTTCAAAAAATAAATGCCAAAGAATGTTCTTTCAAATGATAATAAACATTCTCCATTAAATTTGAATTTTCTGTGTTTTTTTCTTTAAAAAAGTAGGGAACCTCGAAATGGATCACCCTTTATATAACTTGCGGACACATTGCGGACACATTCGGAATATATTTTTTTTAACGCCTTAAACATATTACTAAAATAAAAGATACATACATACATACACACATGCCTTCCACGTGTACTCGTGCACGCATGTTTCGGTGGCGCGACAGCGATGGATGCAGACTCACCAAACTACTGCGCACGGACATCAAAAAGACTGCATTGATCCATCAATCTCCCTGGAGAATCGACCGCAGGCTGATCGTAGCCATGGATCCTTTGCGGCCACCAAGCTTTTGCTAAAAATTAACGGAACGGAGCGGAACACTTCCTCTGTACTTGTCCTACTGTTGCTCCCATAAGGTGGCGGATTTTCGGGGCTGATATCTAAGCTCTTCATCACTGAACGGAAATCCCGGACAACGGACAAGTATTTTGTTTGTTTGAGCCTGCTACGAAAACCGCGCTGCCTTGACCTTGAAACGAAGGGACTTAGTTGCAATTTATCCGTAGAAGAATACTTTTTATCTTCTCGAAAAGAGTTCTGAAGAATAAGCAAGGTAGAGTATAGATATATATCTGCCCCAGCGGATTTGTTGAAATCTCGAAGTAGATACTCTTACAACTTTACAAGTGGACTTCGGGACTTGTTCCATCGAGAATTTTATGCGCTCAAGTACAGGAGAAGATGAAGCACAATCTGGTAGCCTTGAGCTAGCTGCAAAGTGACAAGCTTTATCGAAACAGCTGTTAGCTGGAATGAACGCCTGAAACCATTCGTCAACGAACTGATTGGACCCTATCAGTGCGGTTTTAGGCCCAGTAAGTCCACAACTGACCAGATTTTCACAATTCGGCAGATCCTGGAAAAAACCCAAGAAGTCCAGATCGATACTCACCATCTTTTTATCGATTTTAAGGCCGCATATGACAGAGACGAGCTATACAGAGCCATGTCTAGTTTTGGCATACCTGCCAAACTCGTCAGATTGTGCAGGATGACGATGGAGAACTCTCGCTGCTCCATTAAGGTCGGAAACAATCTCACCGAGACCTTTGATGTCAAAAAAGGATTTAGACAAGGCGATGCGCTGTCATGTAACTTCTTCAACATCATACTTGAGAGAATTGTGCGAAACTCGCAAGCCAACACCAGGGGCACAATTTTCCAAAAGTCTGTGCAACTACTTGCTTACGCCGACGACACCGACATCATTGGCAGAACACAGCGAGCTGTCACTGGTGCGTTTGCAAGTATCAGTACAGAGGCGGCAAAAATGGGCTTAGAAGTGAATGAGGGCAAAACGAAATATATGCTGTCAACAAGAAGGGACGCACAACATCGACGAATCGGACAGAACGTCACGATAGACAGCTATAACTTCGAGGTAGTTCGGGACTTTATCTACCTCGGCTCCGCTATTAACTCTGACAATGACATATCGTCAGAAATCAAGCGAAGAATTACACTTGCCAACCGCTGTTACTTTGGCCTAAGGAGGCAATTGATTAGTAAGGCCTTGTCGAGAAACACCAAGGAGAATCTATATAATAATCCCAGTCCTGCTGTATGGCGCAGAAGCATGGACGTTATCAAAGGCGGATGAAGATCTCCTTGGTCGTTTCGAACGCAAAATTCTTCGAGTGATTTTCGGTCCCGTTTACGTTGACGGGCTTTGGAGGAGGAGATTTAACAGCGAACTCTACGAGCTGTACAGCGACATTGACCTGGTCAGAAAAGTACGGATTAGTCGTCTAAGATGGCTGGGACATGTATAGCGAATGGACACCAACGCTCCGGCCCGAAGAGTCTTCGAATCCAACCCGGAGGGACAACGCAGTAGAGGAAGACCTCGCCTAAGGTGGCGCGCGCAAGTGGAAGGGGACCTCAACCAACTTGGAGTGCGCAACTGGAGGCAGTTAGCCAAAGATCGTGCTAACTGGAGAGGCGTATTGGTTGAGGCCCAGGTCCACCCCGGACTGTAGCGCCTCCTAAGTAAGTAAGTAAGTGTTAGCTGGAATGTCATTGGAAATGAGTTTCCAAATGGATTATGAGGCTGAATCCCTTAAGAAGTTTTTAACAAAAGTTGTTACTGTCCATGGGACTTTATCTGCCGCTTCAATTCGTAAAAGAATTTGATACTATTGCAGTTGGCTTGACATCGAATGATCGAAAAATTACCTCCTTTAACTTGATAGCCCGAGTTATACAAAAAAAAATTTATAGTTTTTCTAAGCGATTTCTTACTATACAGATCAGACGGTTGTAGTGCTGTTGATTGACAGCATCATAACAACAACCCCTTCCCTGGATAAGAAAAAAAAACAGAACTCCTAATTTACAAATTCTTATGATAACATTCCCAAAAGTGCTACCCACTTTTATCAATAAATATTTCAAAAGCACTCACAGCCATCCGGTGACCACTCAAAAATTTTCAGAATTTGTCATCCGATATAAGGGTTTCTCCGCATATTTATTTACAACTTTTATCTGCGGTTGCTACAATGTAGGTACAAAATTTATTTTTTGTCGCTTTCCGGGTAAGAAAATCCCCAACCTCAATCGTGGTTTGAAATTCTCTTAAGAAAATAAAAAACCAAAACAAAATACAATTATTATTATTTATTCGTAAACAAATCCGGAAATTCCTTGAATTTTACTTTTTTTTTTTATTAATATTTATTGTTATAGTGCTGCGGTAGAGCAAGCAAAAAAAATATAAATAAATTGCTCGCGGATTGGGGATTTCCGTTGCAGTCATAAGTTTTTTTTTTTAGAAAAAAAAAAAAACATTATTATTATTTTAATCATCGAAATAACAACGCACTGTCAGTTTGTTATTGTTATTGTGCATAATTTGAATGTCAAATAAAAAATAAAAAATAAAAAAAAATAAATGTAAAGGCCCACCGACGACGACGAAGGGGAATCAATGTGCGGGTAAAGTACAGACAGTACTTGTTTACCTCTACTTTGAACTCCAAGATCACTTGATTTGTTTTGTTTTTTTTTTGTGGAAAAATATAGAAGAAATCGTTAAGTGTAGTGCAATGTCTGTCCAGGGGATTTCTGTGTCCATCCGTCAACAAGAAGAAGATCTTTGTCCACATTGACTTAGTCAACTCGGAATGCTAATGGTACCATAACCTCGAATCGAATCGTTCTTAAAATGCATCAAAACAACCAATAAACAATAAAAATAAATGCAGCCGGGACAGGGACCAGGGGGGCGATCGTAAATTTCAGATTCGCGCAGCCTTCGGACAAGGGTAGTGGACGTGGAAAGATGCATAGTTTCTGCGAAAAGTTAATATCCGCAGCTCGCAGCTTCACCTGATGTGAAACTATTATAGCTACATTTTCATTCGCATTTGAGTATCTATGGATGTTTTATTATAATGTTGTTTTTGTTTTTGTTATACGAAATCCACAAGGAAAGCAACCAGCCAAAACAACAACAACAAAAGTTGTAAAAGCTGTAAGTTTTGATGTTTTGATGATGAGCATTTGCCATCGATTGTATTCTGTCAAATCTACGTGTGTATGTGTATATCTTGTTTACGCCATCACGGAACTCCTCACGTTGTGCGAGTGTTTTGCTGGCCCCGATACAATCAAAAAACCCACCTTGTGTGTTAAGTTGAGATTTGTTTTGATTCATTCACCTTTGGATTGTGTAGTTCGTCTTGTTGTTGTTTCTGTTGCTGCTGCTGGTGCTGGTAAGATTGGGTTGTTTTTACTTTTGCGAAACAGGTAGGTAAATGTTTGCATTTGTCATGAGCTTCCACCAATCAAATGTATACTCGAAATAAATAAATAAGCGAACTTTCATAACACATACATTGTTTCGTTGTAGTCCGTGGCAGTGGCGGGGGCGGGCGGTTGAAGTTGGAGTTGGAATGCAAGGTATTCAATATCCAAACAACATACGGTCACACGATGTTGAGCGTGAAACAAACAAGGATTAATTAGCAAAAGTTTGACAAGAAGGAGCGAAATGGTAGCGCGTTTTGATTCTGTAAATAAAGTTTTCGAGCGCGAACATGCTCTGCTCGTGTTGTTCATTCAATAAATTATTGAATTATCAATGGACTTGGAATTGGAAGTGACTTGACTTGACTTTGCTTGGCTTGGCTTGGCAGGCAGCATCGATCGAAAGTTTGTTGGATTCGGTGATAATTAAATTAGAGACTTTTTTGTTTTGTTTTTTTTTTCTTTTAAATGTCACGATGTCAATGAATTTGTTTATTTATTTTGTGAACTAAGCATGAACGATTTAATTTTATGATGATAATTTAAAGTTGGCGGGAAATTTAAAATCACAAGTCGATGGGACACGTCTCTCGTGATAGGCGATTGGATTTGGATGGATTTTCAATAAGAATTGAGTAAGATTTAAGTCGAAGAAAGAGATCAGCACTGGAGCACCAATGTAGACTTTGACAGGAGCAAAACTAACCACAGACCTGTTATTTAAATTGCTAAACCTGAAAGTGTTTTTGGCCAAGCGAAGAAGGTTGGCTATTTAACTATTTGATTGAGATCATCTTCATGGAGGAAGTCTACACAGCAGTCATATAGGTCGAGTTTTTAACCCTAATGTATGTAAGATGCAGTGAAAAAGCCAGTTAAGGATCTTAAGTAAATTCTTTTCAGTCCTAGCAAGTATTTAGATCTGCTGAGTTTCAGACCCCGTCCGCTTTGAATGTCTCTATGGTGCCAGATCATCGCAAGAGCTCAGTGACTTTACTCTTGTGGGCCGATGAGCAGCACCCTATGGATGGTTGTGGGCCGACAAAGGCTGATAATAATTACTCGTGCCTGGCGATGGCACCAGCTCACTCATAACCCGGAATACCCGAATGACCGGGGACCCAGGTTCAAATTGCTTATGGTCTCCACCACAATTTTGGAGGTAATCTTTGAATCAGAGCAGGCTTCAATAGCAGCTTGGCATATGTATAAGGCAGCACTTTTTAAGGATATTCTTTTAAAGGATATTCGATCGCGAAACTGCTGAATATTTTGCTGTCATTTGTCTACTTAATGATTCAGATAGTTTGATCCTAAAATAGCTAAAGTAAATTTCGCCTACAGAGGGACCATTCTTGAGGAAAACATCTATTTATACGATGGTTACAATCGGATTTACCTATATCGCTGTTCAGGCGGTCAGAAACAAGGACTCGAAATTGGTGTACAAAAAATTATATTGATCACATGGAGTCGAGTGCTCCTTCGCTATGGCCAGACACGTCGTCAAGAAGCGAACTGAACCTAGCACCTCTGGTCCCTTCACCGATATTGACCTGTAATCCAAGTGCTTGTCACACACACATCCGATAAAAAGCTTTTCAGACTTCACTTGCAACAAAGAACTGAAGGCGAAAAACTTCCATAGCAGCGGTGGGAGTTTCTTTCATTGAACCCTTGGCGAGAGCATCTTACGCTTGTCTAAACTCCAGGTTCTGCTGAACATCCTACGGCACTGCCAGAGTTGGTTTATGGCCTTAGAGGTTCTAGCTTCTATGTGTTGCGCAATGAAAGTTTTGGGTCAAGAGTGACACGCTAATACTTCACTTCGCTGGATAATTTAGGTTAAGTGCCCAAAAAAACCCAGTTACCTTGATTCAATCCAATCCCTTTAGATCTATCTCAAAGAAGACTCAGTATCGTCAAAATAGCCTTTTTGATAAGCATGCTGACCTACCCAACGTAGGTGGAATATTCCGCTCAAGCTGTATGTCAATCAATTCTTCAAGGCCCCTAAGCAAAAGTGATGGAAGCTGATAGTCCTGATGCTTTTGGGAAGTTTGTACGCGGCATTTCCTATTTTGGGAACACAGACCGATTTAGCTCTTCTCCAAGTATCCATACAACCACAGGCGTCTGAAGGGACTTTGTCTACCTCGGCTTTGCTATCACATTTGAAAATGACATTGTTTGCTTGGGATGAGAAGGCAACTATGTAGTAAGGCCTGCTCCATGCAACTGAGGCATCAACAAGATATCATTGATCGCATTGAGAGCAAAATTCTTTGGATTCTGGAGATGAGGACAAATATTACGAGCTGTACAACGAAATCGACCTGGTAAAAAAAACTTCGAATCCAATTATTCCAGAGGTAAGTGCACTTGGAGTGCGTCTCTGTATGCATGTTTACCCTTATGTAGAGGTGGAAACTTCTATCACCTTCAGAAATAAACGACGCTTTAGTGCCTTTAAGAGCCGCACTACCACTTCCAGCCATCAAAACAACTAAAACAAAGAAAACAATCAAGTTGAAACATGTCACTATGAAGGAGTGAAGTCAAATTAACGGTAATATCCATTCATTAAATCGCTTTTCGTTTAAGTAAATCTACCACACTTATACTCCCACCGGACAGACGCGACGCGACACGACACGACACGACGTTGATTTTGTTTCGGTCAAGCGAAAACGATGAACGATTCATCATTTCCAATAAACTGTAAACGGCAAATACCTATACAATGTCAGTAGATAGATACAAATAAAAATTGTAAAATACAGGCATCGCTGCTGCTGCTGCCACCATTATTCCTTGGCTATGGTCTCTCAGGCCTCTAGGTGAAATCAGCCATCCAAATAGTTTTCCGTGATAAAGTATCGCGAGGCACGCTGCCGTTGCATCTATCTACGCCCAACAATTGTCTACGGCACATAACTGCACTCAATTGTTATGCGCTGCATCCTCTCATCGTCATCTTGGCCGAGTCGTGGCGTTCCACATAATGTGCTCGTTGCAAAGTAACAATACCTACAACATTGTAGAAAGCAATCGCAGTGAACTATCTCCTTCGTGCCGTTGTCGACGCTGACGCTGGAGCTGACGCTGATTGTTGATGTCAACGACCGACCCAAAGCACCTTACCACCGCCAAAGGCGTGGACACTCCTTGCTCCGAAAGCGTTTCGCTTTCTCAAGGAAGTTTGTTAGCAAAATCCTCTTAAAAGACGCGCTGTGCTGCCAACTGATCATTTGATGATTTGGACCAATTTTCAGGTAATTTTAGCCATTTTAAAAGACTGAACGGCGGCGCGGCTCTTGATGGTTTTGTTACTACTTCTCACCGAATACGACGCGACGCGGCACCAGTGCAACATTGTACGCGCGCGTGTGCTATGAACCAAAACACGCCGTGGCGGCTGGAAGTGGAAACCATTGTTGCATGCAATATGTTGTTGTCTGCTTCACGATGACGGCGCGGCGGTCTTTACTGACTGACACGCAAGCTTGCGCTCTACAACTAAAGTGCTAGAGAGGTGGGGGGGGGGTTGGTCTCGATGGTCACTCCACCTATTGGCTGCGGCAAAGGTAAATGTTATTGTTTCCTTTTCTGATGGTAAACATCGTTGACTGATGAAGTGGCCGAAGCTGACAGATTATTGACAGTTGCAGATGCGGCGGCGGCGGAGTCCGTGATCCATTGCGGACTGGAATTATGTTGGTTTTGGCTTGTATGACCAGGTGCCTTCTTGTTTACATTGTAAAACATGTATAGAGGTGGTTAGTTATCCTCCTATGTAGCCGTCCACCCGTGTGCCATGACTGTGAGGAAATGCCAAAGCAATCGAATGAATGCAAGGATGACTTGACTGTAATTGCATTACATGGCATGCATCTTAATGCCGGTTGAAGATGGTCTATTCATCTACATGTACTATAAGCCAGAAGAAGAAGGATGGTTTGCTGGTTAGACAGATGTGGATGGTGTTATTGTGTTTCCTTGGAACGCTGGATGCACAACACACAGATTCTGAAACAACAACGACGACGATGATTATTTGACCCCTCTTCCTGCACCTGCTTGCTGAGCTGACGTATATGTATGTATAACCTGAGCTGGTGGTGGAAAAAAGTGCTTGGAAAATATGGACTCTGTGTACCTAGGTATGCGTTGTTTTTCCGGACTAGCGCGTGTCTTGCAACATTGTATTTAATTGTTTTTACAATTATTGCCACAGTGGGACTGTACGATTGAACTTTGTATCTTGACTATTTGTATTTGTGATTACTAAAAACTGGAATGGTATTTATTCAGGATCCAGTGCGATTCCCTTGCGGCAACAACAAAATCTATGTAATACTAGTTTTTATTATGTTTTGAGTGGAGCGTTTGAGTGTACACGCAATTGAGGTTGAAATCGATAGTTAATGCATGGAATTGCATTTTACTATTACATATAAAGTGCAACAATTTAGCTGCCTGATTTCTGGTGTCGATCCAACATCAATAAACTACCAGCCAGTTACTTAAGACACTTAAAGTGTCAAATGGTTTCATGTGGTATAGAAATAGTACGCAATTATAGTTGGCTGTCAGTTGGAGTGTGAGGTGTCGTCTCATCGATATGGCTTCGTATTAGTTTTCGTTGCGTTTCAAAATTGCCTCACTGTTTCGTGGGAAGATACAAACTACCTACCTATATGCAATCTAAATAGATTCTCAAAGAGGCTGATACCTCTGTCAAGTTTTAGAACCGTGAGCATAGTCGTAACATAGTCAGTTCTTTTGCAATGTGTCACTGTTCATTACTGATTCTTAGGCGTTTGTAGCTTCTGAGCTTGTCTGATGTTTACGTCAAATCAAAATCAAAATCAAAATCAAAATCAAAATCACAAAGTCAATTCTGCCTAGAATCGCCGAAGGTTGTAGGGTTGACTTGAAGGCTAAAATTCAAAATAAATAGAAATGGAGAGCCTCAACTGAGTTTCAGACTTGTGGGCGAAGAGGGTGATAGGGGGAAAAGGTACAGCTGCGGACTGTAGAAACGAAAAGATTAAGAACGTCGACTAGATTGGTTCAGTCACATCGAGCGAATGGACAACAATATTCCAGAAAAGAGTCTTTAGCCCTGAAAACAAAGAGCTGCTTTTCACCGTACTACAAGCGGTTGCAAAATCGAATAGCCGGCAGCCGCTTTCTGTCGTTATTTTATGGGGAGCTGTGCTTACCAACTACTACGCAGATGGTGTTTCCCTTTCCGATTTTAGCACCAAAGTTCCCGACCGCAATTTTGTCTTCGTACATCGAGGGATTTACGCCTTATTATTAGGTGCGTAAAGAAATCGCATATAAGGCCAATGTTTTGGAAGCTACCTTTTAAGCGGATCACGGCCAGATGGTGACTTATCGGCGTATCTGCAACCAAAAACATGAAACCTTTTATGGCAGCTGTAAATATCGGAATTTTACTTCTTCATCCTACCTGCCTTGTAACGTATACGGACAGATTATGGATTCTGAGTTGCACATGGGAAGTACTTCATTCCAAATACATATTATCATGTCCGTTGACGTACACGGCCTGGTTTTTCGCCGGGTTTCTTCGTTGTTGTTTTTTTGGCGGGTAGTTAACTCCCAACTTGGGTTGCCTGGGGTTGGCAGCAGGCCGTTATTCAATGGGATAACCGCCTTTTGTAGCTCGACCGCTGATTGTTTGAAATGCCTTCAAAATTAGGTCCCCACTAAGCACAGCCTCTAGCTGCCTCCAATCGTACTCTCCAGGCGAGATCTTAATCTACGGCGCGGCGTGGTCCCTCTGAAATATAAAATCGGAAAGGTATCGTATCCTCTCTAGATGTGCAATGCAAATTTTTTGAACCAGTGCGATGTCGCCGTCCAGCTTATATAGACCGTCGTTAAAACGCATCTGCCGCCTTTGGTTATCGAGCAACCGTGTCAGATCCAAATAGACAAATAGATCCTATCAATCCGGACTATGAAATTAATTTTCTTCCGGGCTTAGTAGTCAAACTTTTACATTAACAACAAATTTTGCTCAACTGGGGTTTTACTTAACAATTTAACTTATTTATGCTAGTAAGTGGGGTTTTTGCCAGTCAAAATGGGATCAGTCTCAAGTTTTAGGTAAATCCTATCAAAAAAATGTTCGCTAAGAGAATTGAGTACCCCCTAAAGGTTTTGTCCTCTGCAACCGCCAATTAGGCCCATACCACAATATCCTTTTCTCAATACCATGTAAAATTTGACATCGATATGTCTAGCGGTTTTAGAATTATTTTCTCATATTACTTTTATCGGGTTTCTAAAATAACGACAACTTTTTCGCCTAACATTTCTGGTTTATTGGCGTAGGCGATCGACTTCACATATCCCCAAAGAAAATATTCCAATGGAGTCAAATCACACGAAATTGTGCGCTCATCGAATGTTTCCTTCAATGAATCGATTGTGACGTGCGCTGTGTGGCATGTAGCGCCGTCTTGTTGGAACCACATCTCATCCACATTCATGCCATCCAATTCGGTTATCATGGCTCTATACCGGTCTCCATTAACGGTAACTGACATCATCATTTCGGAAGAAGTATGGCCCAATGACTTCACCAGCCCATAGAGCACACAAAACAGTCAGTTTTTGTGGATGTAATGGCGTTTCAAAGGTCTCATGTGAGATCTCTTCACTCCAAATGCGGCAATTTTGCTTGTTGACGTAGCCATTGAACCCAAAATGAGCCCCATCACTGAACAAAATTTTGCGGTAAGCTTCGCGAACTGAACCATTATTTTCGAAATAAATTTGCCCGACTTGCAAGCGTTGTTCATTTGTCAACCTGTTCATGGTGAAATGGCAAACCAAACTGAACATAAATGACATTAGAGTTGCCAGATTTGACCACAAAATGTCAATTTTATCTCTATTCGAAAAACCAACCTCTTAAAACCGGCCGACTCGGAATTTTGGTAATTAATTTCAAATTTAACACATCTACCAATATATGTTTAAGGCTGTGCGTGACTTTGTCTTTAAGTCAGTCAGCAGGACAAAGACTTATATTGGTATATAAAGGTTTTAAGATTCGCATTTGGACAAGACAAAATCCAGAAACCGCATGACAGTTACTCCAGGGAAGGATGTATTCGAATTTGAAGGTAAGTTTCAAAAGAGGACGGCGCGACGATGCAATCTTCCCGATTGTAGGTAGGTAGGCTAAAAAGCGAAAAATCGCTGAACAGATTGAGGAAAGTCTCTGTGTCGCTGTTGTCGACAATGGATATCTAAATCGGTGACTAACCGACGACTAATGGCAACTTCTGTAACTGAGTATCCTAGATGGTGTCCTGAGGGTAGTCGGCAAGGTTTGAACAGCTGACTACCTTCAAAGAGTTCAAGATAGTCGAATGCGTCAACAATAACTCCCAAGAGTGGTTGAAGAGTTTCAGCGACAACACTGCGCACCTCGGCCGAATGCTGACCTGCGTGTAGTAGGCAGGAAAAAGATATTAAAATTCACCAGAGCCAAGGGTGTTTATATTTTTCCCCCGAGGTATCCTTGAAAATGCAGGAATCCCAAAACGACAAACTGGGAGAAGTAATGTACGCGCACCAAAGGGACTTTGGATACCCTTATATAAAGTGACACAGTGCGGGCATTAAGGAAATGAAGGATTAGAGAAAGGGAGAAACCGATGCACATTGGTTTTAAATGTCTGTAAATTATAATATAATGCAAAGGAAAAACAGAGCGTTGTAGAGAAAGGAATCTTTATATTTCACAGCACGTCCGAAAACAGGCTTAAGGGTCAACTGATGTGCATTCCTCGCATGGCGAGTATTGCGGTTGAATTGCTGTAGGGGTGGAATGCAACTGGCTATTTCATTTGAGCACTTGTGGTGGAAATACCGATAAAACAATGACAGGCAGGAGACATTATGACGATGACTAAGAGAGTCAAGTGATTTCGCGATGCCTCGATCGCCAATAAATTTTCCGCACGATTATGAATCCTGTCAAGTAGCTCCAACTCAAGTTTTGGGCGAATAAACGCCTTGTAGATTATAGCCAGATCAGAAAGGGGTAAAATATTTCTTGCATCGCTTTAGGAAGCCTAGACATTTCGCAGCGTTCTTGGCGACATCAAATATGTGGTCATTCCAACAAAGGTTGTCATTAACACACATACCGAGAATGGAAAGTCTTTCGGTTTCAGCGATGCAAGTGCCATTCATGGATAATGGCAGAGAATTAGGGGTTCGCTTCAATGACAGCAGACAGCATTGCGTTTTGGAAGCATTAAATTCCACTCTGACAGACAGTTTTACCCCATTTAAGTATGCTGTCAAGACCGGAATTCAATGAGCTTAACATACGTTGCCGTTCCAGTTCAACGCCCGAAGATGAGGGGCGTTGCCCAGAAAACGAATATGTAAAGCTGAGGGTACAGACATCAGCATAGGAATGGATTGGATTAGAAGTGACAGACAGGAGGTCATTGATAAAAATGAGAAAGAGAGTCGGAGACAAAACGGAGCCTTGGGGAACACCAGCATTTATTTGGTAAGTTGCAGACTTGAAACCGTCCAAAACAACTTGTATTGAACGGTCCGAAAGGTAATTTCTAATCCATTGAAGAAGGGTAACATCGATCCCAAATGCACGCATTTTCAACAAAAGAGCTTGATCCCAGACTCTGTCAAATGCCTTTGAAATATCAAGCGCAACGACCTTACTTTCATAGATTGGTTCCACTTTTCGGAATCAAATCACCAGTGGACCTGTTGCTGCGAAAACCGTACTGCCGGTCATTAAGAAGTTTTCGGGATTTAAGATATTTCATAAGCTGACGATTTATCAGCTTTTCCATGAACTTGCAAAGAAGGGACGTAAGTGCAATTGGTCGGTAAGAGGAGGGAGAGGAAGATTCGCCTTTTTTTGGGACGGGCTGGAAAAATGCTGTTTTCCACCGTCTCGGAAAGAGCCCTGAAGAATAGGATAGATAGAAAAGCTTACGCATTGGTTTTGCCAGCGTGGAAAAACACCTTTTCAGAACGATAGGGGAAATACCATCTGGGCCAGCGGATTTGTGAATGTTGAGATCTTGAAGTACTCTTGCCACAGTACAGGTGCGGCAATGGATTTGTCCCATCGAGTACTGGGGGAGAAAAAGCTCAATCTGGGAGCGTTGAGCTAGCTGCAAAGCAGATTGGCTTTATCCGAAGAGCTGACAGCTGGAGTGCCATTGCAATTGAGTGTCGGGATAGATGACGATGCCGAATTTTTTAAAATTCTTAACAAGAATAATCAGGGATCAAAACTTTCATATTTTACTCTTACTGCATCTACATACATTGTTACGCTGTTTCGACCTCAAAAATAATGTCAGCTGGGCTGTTAGTTTCGAAAGGCCAATCAGTGGATGTTAAAAATTAATTAGATGTGTCGCTGTTTACGACAAGCCGACAACCCTATTTGTAATGGTTTGAGCTGCAAAAATATTCTTACCTATTCTTTCTATGCACAGAAGGAGTCTCACCAACACCGAGAGTCCATTTAAGCAGTAGATTTCGATTTGTTAAAAATAAGGTGATTAAAAACGACTGATCAAACTAGAAATAAGAACTTCTAGAACGGAACACCTTCAAAGAAGTTCATAAAAGAACTCTCTATTTATCAAATTTTAATCACAAATCTAGCAGACTTAGTATCTTGAACATGACATCCGCTGCCAAGCAAATCCAATTGACTTGGAATATAAGATTTTGTTGTCAGTCTTTTGCCAGCAGTAGTAGGTAGGTACATAAAAAAGGAAGAACTTTTCCTCAGGTGTCTAAAGGTGCCCGTTGAATAGAGGAGTCTAGAGTAAAACTTCTTAAACTTTTTCTCCATACATCTTCTATACAATTGAATCAAATCCATTGAAACAGCCATGACAGCTTCCCTTGCCCCGTTTTCATCATAATGAAATTGATTCAACTACACACGTAGTGAAGTTACGAGCCCATACAATGTATCTTCTGTATAGTTTGAAAAACTTGATTAAGATTGATTTGACAATCCATCTCATTTGGCACTTCATTCAAATGCACTCCTTGTGAATGCGGCAGCGGCAGCGGCGGTGGCGGTGGCGACGGCGACGGCGACGGCGGTGTCGGCTTCTGCCGCTGCCTGGGTAAATACATACATACATATAATGTGTGTGCCAGCGCCTCCTCGTAGTCGTTTGTTTAAATTCCAGAATGGGGGTGCACTGAAAGAGATTACACGGCGCGCGGCGACGTATATCTAGAACGAGCCTCTTCTGTCACATCACACAGTCAAAGTTGTGTTGTGTTAATTAAATGATTACTTTCGTTCATTCGTTCGTTCGTTCGTTCACGTACTTCCTTTATACGATGCGCTTCGTGTGTCTCTTGTGCAAGTCAATGAATGTCGGTCCGCGTACCGCATTCAGAAATATGTACAAAGGAAAGCCGTATTGTGTAAATGCGGATGAAACAAAACCAACAAAAATTGAAACTTTGAACACGCGATGAATAGATTATGCGACATAAACAAAGTGAAGAAAGAAGATTGACTTCGTGATGCAGTGAGCCGTCATCTGTCAATCTATGGGATAGGTTGTTACTGTTTCCTTGAACTTACCTTAATGGATGTGACAGAAACTATAACACTGTGAGATGTTTCATTTCATCATTTCGTACAACAGTAGTTCGTTTGGTTCATTAGCACAATTATTATGGTTTACGTAATGAAAACTTAGCGCTTACGTTGTAATGACGTTTAGTCGGGTCAAGCTGAGATGCCAAGTGTTACGAAAGGTTTTTTTTTCGGAAAGTTGTAAACAAATTGTGAAATCTCTAAGATCTCGGTGTTATGTATGGTTAAGGTTTTTTGCTTGTACGTGAGGGTCAGAAGTTGGACTTTTCAAAGCTTTGATATGTTGTTTTTTATATAAACGAATATGTAGCTGCCAAAGTGTTCTTTCATCCGTTGTATTTGGGTGAATTTCAAACGACTGCAAGCCCTCACCCAGAGTATGCTCAATTTAATGCAAATTTTTAATGACAGGCTTAATTGTTCGATCACCGATCAAAGTGTTGTGCAGTCCGTAGAATGGTTGACTTCTTACTATTGGTGGACGTCAAGGACACTGCCAAAGTGATTGAACATAATTTGTTTAAATCGTGTCCGGCAACATGCGAGAAATTTCGCACGAGTTCACTTCATAAATTCCGCGGTGCCTGAAAGTTTGCATTGATCATCTAGGAGTTTAGAAAGGGCCCCAAAGAGCCTGAATGTGCTGTTTTGTTACCGCAACTTTTTTGGCCTAACTGTTAAAGTTTATTAAAGATGTAATGTGATTTCTGAACATCAACACGGGTTCGTATCAGGTAGATCTACTACAACTAATCTTGTCTGCCTTAGGAATGCACTCCAATCTGCTTAGTTGGTTAGATTCCTACCTTATTAATGGCATTCAATTGGTAAAGATTGATAGTTATCTTTCATTGCCAATAAGTGTTTCATCAGGGGTTCCACAGGGTAGTCATCTTGGCCCACTGTTGTTTCTACTTTTTATAAATGATCTACCTAATGTAATTAGATATTCCGAATGTCTTCTGTTTGCTGACGACCTTAAATTATTCCGCGCTCTTTAACCAGATAATGACTGTTGCCTACTTCAAGATGATGTTAACGCCGTAGTAAATTGTTGTCAGCTAAACAATCTTTCACTCAATATCTCAAAGTGCCAATGTTTTACTCATTCCAGATCAAGGGGGACCAGTACTCTATCGATACTCTATAAAATCTATTTTACAGGACAGAGTAGACTCAAAAAAAAATTTAGGCGTTATTCTTGACACCCGTCTAACCTTTAAAGACCATATGGACTATATTGCATCCAAAGCTAATGCAGCATAATATGGAATCCGCACTATGAAATTCATTCCAAAAGAATTGAGCGTATCCAAAGAAAATTCACCAGATATCTGATATATGAATTGATGAGTCGAAGAAGGGTTTTCTTGGGGCTAGCTGTGTGGTCCAGCTAGTGCAGGATAGGTACACACATATAATGCGGCAGTATGTATCGCATATCTTTAGGCCAGTGATAGTGAGAAAGATGGATGTAGCTTGGCCGAATATTGGCCCCATCTTCCGGGATATGACACAGTTTATCAGCCTTCTTCATCTGATGTTGGTATTTAAGGAAGGCTTTTGCCTTGACGACCCCGAGTGGTTTGTGAAGTGGTTTCGCTAGTTAGCAATGTACAGCTGAGCCCTGTCTTGCCAGGTCATCGACATGTTCGTTTATAAACCTTGAACCAAAAAATAGGATAACCTTAACTTTTGCCTCGCGGATAGGTTTGTGTGTTGTGTGTCAGGCCTCGCGGCTTTGTATGTTTTTTAAAGCATTTTTTATTATTATTCGGTGAGAGTTAGAAGAGTTCTCTGGATATCGAAAGCTGAGTTATACTTAGATTTGGCGGTTTTTCAGTTTTCTTAAATGGAAATAAATTCACAAAAGAATTTAAAAAAAAAAGCCAAAATTCGTGGCAATTGTGTCAAAATGTTTGGGCTCTTTTCCCATTTTAATTTTTTGCCGTAATTTCAGGGAGCTTTTAGAGTCGGCAAGGCTTTGCTTGACCCATTTAGTTGAGGATTAAATACATCAAAAGACTTAGACGGGTTTCTATAGCTAGCTTCAGGGACTTCAGCATTGCTTCACTGTGTACGTTGTTGAAAAACCTTTTCATATCTAGTGTCTCCTTTGTGATGTAAGAATATTTTTTTTTTTAGTTCCAACTCCTCAACTCCTTCGGGAGGAGCTGTCTCAGTCGATCAACCTTTTGAGGTATGCATGCTGTGAGAGGAAGTTACAGTGAAGCAAGCAGTCCTAAAGAATCAATTGTAACAAATTGACAAACTCAATTGGCGCAGGCCAACTCTACATAAAAAATAGGCCCACAGAATGTGTATTTTTAGGTTGAGGCCAATCGAGTTTTGTTCGAATTCGGCTGTCGGCATAAGACGACCGACGCACTTAGATCAATATTGGTCACTTGTGATACCACAGGGACCTAGGAAAAAGCTCCTCTCTACTCGTTAAGCCAGACGGAGCTTCTAACGAAGCGAACGAGACTTATTATTTCTTTTTAGAAGAATTTACCGAGATGGAGCTATGTTTGAATTTTATATTTCCTTGAAAAGAGGACTAGTTCAATTTTGGGGGGGTTGATTGAAGGAGCGCCTTAAAGTAACGTCGTCAGCATTAACGAGTGAAATTTTACATATGTTCACGTTTTATTTTGAGTAAAATCTTAGCTCACTTTCAGAGTGAAGCGTCACGACTGAAAGCAACCTGATCACTTAGCATAGGCATGTTCGAAGAAGAGATCGTAAGACTCACTTTAAAGTCAATATAAATTAGATTTCCTCCGCAATCGAAAGCGAAAGAAAGTTAGCCATAAAACATGATCACATAAATGCATCAAAACTTGATTGGTCATATTGAGGAATTTATCCGAACGAACCCGGAACGTCTGGCAATTTTAAGCCCAAAATGTCCAAGAGGCCAAAAACAAGAACGGCTTGTCTAAAATCCTTAACATAGTCCTCTTTGACGAATCTTGTTTAATGAAGATTCATGATTCGCTGAGGAATCGCGAAGATTGGACCCACTTCTGGCCACGCTGACTTTCTTAGATCGGTGCCTAAGGCCTGTGAAAAGTTTGAACAACTTCGTGGTTGACTCTAAATCTATTCAAATCCTTCCGCTTTCCCAAGAAAAACCATATCCAATGTCTTTAAGACAGACATCCCGCCAATAAGGGACATTGAAAAAATTTAAATAGCAGCTACTTCTGCCTGAAAGACAGAATGGTTTAGTTTGATTTAGTAGTGAAGAAAAGACCCTCACTCCTACTTCACAGTCCATCTTACATCTAACATCTTACAAAGATCCGTAAAGTTTTTTTTAGTCTGATTCAAATGCCTATCTAGCTATTCTATAGAAAAACACTTTTATCTATTACAGGTATTAAGGGAGTGGGGGTTTCGGCAAGTCCGTAGGCTCTTGCGGACCAACAGCCAACGTTGAGCGCATCTGTAGTTCCAAATCAAAGAGCCGATCGGTTGCGAGATCCGTTGTTCTTTAAAGGGAGTAAGGGTTTTGAGAAAAAATAGACTAATTAAGAAGTTAAAAAGCATCACTTTGTTTTATTAGTTTAGACCCATGTAACATTTTTTGCGCAGTTGAATTCGGGGAGTTAAGGAGTTTTTTTAAGCCATGTCTAATAGTTCGGAAGTTTTATCGTTTAGATCAAAATAGGAAATATTTACTTTAATTTGATACAACTAAAGTTGGGGTGGTGGTAGACCCCAAATCTGCACCGCATTTTTCCCATTTGAGCTACATGTATCTATCTACTTAAGTATTTATTCGTAACTGACGTATAGATGGACATACAATTAGGGTTAGTGACTGTGTCCTTTTAGTTTTATAGTAGGCTCTATAGGCCTGCTTTCAGACTCGGTGTTTTACACTTAGCTTGTAGCTAAGCGTAGTACCTAGAGTGACATCATCAACGTCTAAGTCACTGGAAGCGGAAGAAAGCAGTAAGTTATGTAGGCAAGAAGACCGTTCAGTTTCACATACTTTCCCACATCTTATGACCCAAGCCTTTCTTTATGATTTCACTTATCAAGTCATCTTCCTTAGCAACAACTTCGATTCTCAAGCCCTCACTGAAAAAAACGGTCCACGTTCTATGATAGCGCTGTAAGTTTTCGCTTTGAAACGCAGTTGACACTTTTCTTTTGATTACTTTCTTCGTAAAATTTTCTCCTTTCGGATCTCAAGAGACTCTGCATCGTTTAGCTGCAACGAGCTACTTCTCGTCATAAATCTTACACATGGCTAAAGACCCAAACCGAAAGCTTTTTGCCCCAACATGAGTCAACGTACTCTCAAGAATCCTGTCCCGGACTTGCTTCTCCATAAATATGCTGTTGCTGTTGCTGTTTTGTTCACCAACAATGAAGTATTAAATAGAAAGCAGCAGACTTGAATTCACCCAACGACAAGAAACAAGCTCGCTGCCTTGGACCTAATTGTTAAGAATCTTATTCAAATCCGAACAATATTTCGTCAGCATATTTTTTTTTTTTTTTGCTGTCGAATTTTAACAGTACTGTTGTAGTATTGTATCTCAGTAGTGCTGAACCAATGGAAAATCGCAAGCACATCTGCTCGGTCCCTATGCCGCGCACCAAACTCCTCACATGCCTACTAGCCAATAATTTTCTCACACAATTTAACGGCACGCTCTATTTCGGGCTGAGGAAAATATTTTAAGCTCAATTTGCCCGGACGTCTATCAATTTTCCTCTTCAAATCCTCGATTAACGAACGGAATCGGTTCCGTGATTTGCTGGAATGCGATATGAGAGTCGTCGTCGTTGTCGTCTCTGTGTACTCTGTTGTTGTTATTGTTGTTATTTTGTATAAAGTTGGTATTTGTTTACAAACAATCGTTTCCAGGTCATGTTTGTTTACATCGAAATGTAGGTCAGTGTAATTTTCATGCAACGATTCTCTTTTTACTATAGTTTCGTTGTGTATCTTTTGTGTTGACTTCTTCTTCAGTGTTGGTATCTTCTCTGTTTTTTTCTCGATTCCCTTCTCCTCTCGTTCGTTTCATGTCATGACCACTTGAAAATTGATGTTGTTCCATTGTCGACGAGGTTCAAAGTCTAAAAAGCGTCATCTATTACTTTGCCCAGGTACCTAGATTGTAATATAGTAAGAAGCGGCGGCATCAGGCGAAACGGTTGCCTCAAAACAAAAACAAAACAAAAAAAAAAAACTTTGCGCGCCTCGCAATCACCTCGACGTCTATCGTCATCCGCTTTGCAAAGAGACAGGTGTTTCTGTATGAATTTTTTGTGTGTCTCTATCTACTGCAATACAATCGCGCAGTGTATTAATGGATAAGCGAAGGTGCTGCTGGCTGCAGATATACAATTCACCAATTCACTAGAATGCAACGATTACTTACTTGTAGTAGATTTGTAGATACAACAGCAGTGTCATGCATTGCAATGCAATTTAGCTGTGTATTATTCGATTTAAGTGTTTTCTATGTCTCATTCGATTCGCGCTCACATAAGTAGGTACAATTGGAAAGTTATTTGTGTCAATGGCGTTCGAGGTGATCTATGGCAAAAAAATATACAAAAAAAATGTACAAAACCTTGTATGGAATGCAGACAGACAAAGTGCATTTGTCAGTCATTAGGGAGCGTAGGTATACCATGTATAGGTTGGTGTACACGATGTTATCAAGTCTAAATGGGCGGCGGCGGTGGCAGCAGACTAGAGGAATTTTTTAATTCTTAGTTATTATCCCTGAACAACATGCCCATTAATTCGCTAATGACCAACTGATTGAGCAACGTCAATTGTAGGAAAATATCATGAATTGTTCTTTGTCTTGGTTTTGGTCCGGATAAATATATGGAAAGGCGCAGTTGGGCTACTGAATTAGGTTTCATCATAAATTAGCTTTATATTATGAACTAAATTCCGAACAAAAGCGATTGAGATGCCTTGCTGAATGCTGGCGACCTACCCCATAAGTTCAAATTAAAACTTTAAGCTTATGTGTTTTGCCACGGAATAAGGATGGATAACATAGATTTGAGAGAGCCATCCACCATCCACCACACAGCCATAAGCTGTAAAGCCGTGTAAAGGAATAACATTTTAGTTTGATTCGAAAACATTGCCTCGGATAAGTCTGGATAAAATTTTAGGTGTTGTAAAACTTAATACACACAAATAGATGAGTTAACGTAAGTTAAAATGTTAAGTCAGTTAACAGCGTCCAGCCAGGATAAGGGTGGATAACATAATCCATGACAATGTACATAGATTTGAGGGAGCTATCCACTACTTAGCCATACGTGGCCCGTGTAATGGAATAACATTTTAGTTTGACTCAAAAACTTTGCCTCGGATAAGTCTGGATAAAATTTTAAGTGTTGTAAAACTTAATACACACAAATAGATGAGTTAACGTAAGTTAAAATGTTAAGTCAGTTAACAGCGTCCAGCCAGGATAAGGGCGGATAACATAATCCATGACAATGTACATAGATTTGAGGGAGCTATCCACTACTTAGCCATACGTGGCCCGTGTAATGTTATCCATTTCAGTTTAATTCAAAAACATTTCCTCGGATAAGTCTGGATAAAATTTAAAGCATTGTAAAACTTAATACACACAAATAGACGAGCTCACGTAAGTTACATTTTCAAGTTACTTTACAACGCCCAGTCCTGATAATGGTGGATAACATAAACAATGTACACAGATTTTGGAGAGCCATCCACCACTCAGGCTGCTTCGATGAGTTGACGAGCAGAGTAATGCAATAACATTTTAGTTTGATTCAAAAACTATGCCTCGGATAAGTCTGGCTAAAATTTAAAGCATTGTAAAACTTAATACACACAAATAGACGAGCTAACGTAAGTTACATTTTCAAGTTACTTTACAACGCCCAGTCCGGATAATGGTGAATAACATAAACAATATACACAGATTTTGGAGAGCCATCCACCACTCAGGCTGCGTTGATGAGTTGACGAGCAGAGTAAAATTGTAAGTCAGTTAACAGCGTCCAGCCAGGATAAGGGTGGATAACATAATCCATGACAATGTACATAGATTTGAGGGAGCTATCCACTACTTAGCCATACGTGGCCCGTGTAATGGAATAACATTTTAGTTTGACTCAAAAACTTTGCCTCGGATAAGTCTGGATAAAATTTTAAGTGTTGTAAAACTTAATACACACAAATAGATGAGTTAACGTAAGTTAAAATGTTAAGTCAGTTAACAGCGTCCAGCCAGGATAAGGGTGGATAACATAATCCATGACAATGTACATAGATTTGAGGGAGCTATCCACTACTAAGCCATACGTGGCCCGTGTAATGGAATAACATTTTAGTTTGATTCCAAAACATTGCCACGGATAAGTCTGGATAAAATTTAAAGTATTGTAAAACTTAATCCACACAAATAGACCTGGTAACGTACTTATGTTTTTAAGTTATTTAACAGCGTCAAGGAGGGATAACTTATAGGCGATGTTTGCCCATTTTTGACTCTGTTACTCTGACTCTGTGTAGCACTTTTCTGTGCATCTCTTACAAGTTTTCGTTGCTTTAAGTTTCGAGATTTGTGGACAGGGATACGTTTTGACGATTCGACACATTTATCTCTATGCGAATAACATTTGGATAACAAAAGATTGCTCCTAGGTTCTAGAAAGTCGTTCTCCACTTAGGCTGCGTAAATATGGGCTTTAGTATCGAGTACTTTGGTACGTGTGAATTTGGAGTGCAGCTCAAAAATTCTTCGGATAATGCGGGATAGCACAGAGTAATCTGAGTTAGCTCTTCAACCATCGCCAATACAAAAGAAGAAGCTTCCAACTCTTAGAGGCATTTATATACTTTTCACGTTCAACAGTTGTCTTCGAAAGATAGTGCAAGCTTATTTCTGATAAAATGGGAAAAGTCATATCACAGGGTATACGTATTTCTGGACGGAAGAATGGGTCTCCTCAGAATTCTAGAATCCTAATAATGTATGACAGAAATATTTTTTAATAAAAATAAATTAAATTTTATTGCTGTTTATGTTAGTACGAGGCGGCGTGTTTGCTCCATCGTCATTCAGGTAGGGATGCAAAAACTAGACGTAACTCTGTGTAAAGCTGCCACATGGTGAGTTTTCTCCAGCAGAATAGTTGGTCAATTGTGGACCTAAACCGCACTGATAGGGTTAAGTAAGATGGTTGGCAAAATCATTATTGGCGCCCGCATAATACATAAAGACCTTACACACGATCTCAAAACAGATTGATGCATCTATGCATCACAGTTTAGACGACAAATGAAGCTGAGGTTCCCAGCAATATGTATTCCTCCGACCAAATCTTGAAAATGAGTGCTCTATAACTGGATATCAAACTTGAGGCCATTGTTGGGCTCTCGTCCAGACCACGTGGGTCACCTGAAAATACTTTAAGAAACCTCAAACATGGACATATTTTACTGGTTACGGAGTACAAGTTTTGGGATCTATTCGAGGTTGAAATACTAGACCGCTCTAAATGGGCAAATGGTGTTCCGACACTAGATGCGAGAAGTCTGATCTGGTACACCGATGGATCAAAAATGGAATCACCAAAGTCTCGATATAGATTGGAATGTGTGTCACGAAATTTCAGGGGGAAATCCATGCCATTGAGATCTGCGCAAAATTTGATGTTTTGAAAAGAAATTAAAGGTGCAAGAATTCACATCTTTTCAGATAGTAAAGCAGCACTACAGGCACTGTTATCGAACACTGTAAATTCTTTCTCACTATGTGAATTGCTGCTACGATGCCTTAGAAAACCTAGCCAAACACTACAAGTTGAATGGGTATTACAACTTGAATGGGTCCTGCCCACGTAGGTATTGCAGGCAACGAATCTGCAGTCGAGCTGGCTAGAGCTGGATCGGAATCTGGGCTTTTAGGACCAGAACCCTACTGCAGAGTCAATTAGGCTGCTGCTTTGAGGCTAATTAAAGTTTGTGACCAACAACTTCGTCTTAGCCACTGGGAAAGTGTCCAGGGTTTAAGACAATCCAAAAGATTAATTAAGCCAAAGAAATCCGATTATTATGTGAGGAGGATATTAGGTAGCTGGTGGGTTCTGTCTAGACAATGATGATGAAACTTCGGAACATATCCTCTGTGGATATCCGGCCCTTCATTGGTTAAGACGGCGGATCTTCGAAAAAGACTTCCGTAAACCAGCAGAATTTAGAAACTCTGCAACTAAGGACGTAGTAGGAAGTCACTCTCGTCTCTTAGATTCACATCCCGTCGCAGTATCAGCCGTTGGGGCAGGGAGGAAAACAAATCTAGTCATGAACTATTGCTTTAAACAGTTTGGCTAGTATATCCACACTTAATTTTTGTCAGTTGGACCGAATTCTTGGCTTTCATATTGTGCTCTGCCTGCGTGTAGCGAAATTTATGTCGTTTTCGGTCTGCATAAGTGCCATTACCTGTCCCATACCTTTAGCACCAAACTGTGACGCTGCTATAAGCTTCACAGTGTTATTCCCCTGACACGATTCCATTACCTTTTGGTAAAACTTTCAAACACCTTCAAGTTATTAAAGTAGATAGGCTTTCGACAGTTGTGCTCTTTCCGAATAAGGTCGGAATGCATGTTCACCACTTTGGGAATCGTACTTAACATAATAAGTTAATGAATATTTCAACAGTTCAACTTTCTTACTTAGTTTAAATTCGCTGAGAAAAAGCCAAGTCCTAATTTCATTCAATATTAAAAGTTCTATGACTTCTTTCAATAAAAGAACTCGTCCTAGGTATATTTCTACCTATAAAGCGTGTAGGTTTACATCTCTACCAAATATGTAAATAATTCGAACTTCTTCGCTTAGTAAAGAATGAATTTGTTGCCAGAAAAGACACACATTCCCGACCACAAAAATATGCATCTATTCTTGGCCACACAGGACAACCCCTCTGGCATAAGCGACACACGGCACAATGGCCAAAAACTTTCGTCACACTCAACACGCGCCAGACTAATTAATTACGGAATAAATCTCAAACGGAATACCAGTGCCAATCTAACGGTGGCGTCTGCAATCTAGACATATAAAAATGCAATAATTCCAACGGCATTGCACAGCGGCTGCCGCACTCTTCGCATGCAATTTACACAGACCTCGCGCACCCATCTGTCTAGCAGACATGGTGAGGGCAGCTCACTACACAGCAGTGTAATAGGTAAGTACATCTTTACGAACTAAAAATAGTTAAGTTTGGTAGGTAAACGCGGGGAGGGTATCTTAAGACGGACGAGCGATGCAATGGATAGCAAGCGCGGCGCGAGTGCAATGTACCGCGCATGTGTATCTGTGTTATTGGCCAGAACATAAAATTTTATCTTAGCCATCGGAACGCACTCGAAACAACAACAAAAAAAAACCAAAACTACAACACAGATGCAAGATTTAGATTTTCTATTTTGGACAGTTTGGTATTTTTTGTTGTTGTTGTTTTTTCTTTTTTTTTAAATATAGACTCAGGGGCATGCGGCGTTACTGCATCTTGTGTATGGCTTCTTCTAGCTCTCTTTGTTGTCTCTGAAGATATTTCATCGGTGCGGCGGCGGTTCATTGGTGCAGTCCAAACAATTTCATCAAAACGAAAAATTTGTTGCAAAGAGTGCAACTTTGCAAATGAGAACAAAAGGTAGCTTCAGAAGAGCGAACGAATTAAATGTGACGAAGATGAAGACGCAGACAACGACAAAGAGGACGACGACGACGACGACGACTGACGTTTTAATCGAAAGGAGAAGTACTCAACTCAGAGAAAAAACGTCTTGTCGTTGTCTGGCTGGCATTCGAGGTTTGTTTTGTTTTGAATGCACTTTTGGCGGCGACCTACATCTCGAGGAATTGCGCGTTGCTCCGCGCTTTTATCGCCCCACAGCCAACAAACAACGGTGTGAAATTCTGTTTCTGCAGTCTGGATTGTGTGCATGTAGACAATCCACCTCGAACATTCGGCGATATCTGCTGCATTTGTATTCCACATAACACTGACTGATGAATGGAAATTTATTTGCTTTTAAGTGGATACGGTTTGTTTGATTTGATTTTCGTTGTAGGTAGGTTGGGCGCTATGGTCTTTGATGATGGATGATGTCTTGAATAGGGTAAACGGTCATTTTATTCTAAGAAATTTACAAAAAAAAAATCGCACTGATTTGCAAGAGGGAGTATAAAAAAAATACTATATCAATAGTATGTGCAACTCGAAATATTTTACAAACTCACGGAAGGGCTGCAGGGTAAAAGATGGCAAATCCTTTAGCACTTTAATAATTGTGTGCGCTTTCATTCTGAATGAATATCGTGTTGATAAAGTAAGAAATTTTAAGATTCCGCACATGATATTCCTTCATAAATTCCGCACATAAAAATCATTCATAAATCTCACCCAACTTTTAGTCATGTTTTCAATTTGTGTGCGCTTCAATTCTGAAAAAATACTCTGACTGAACTAATTATGAGATAAGCAGTTTTTATATTCCGCACACCATATTCCAATATAAATTTCGCGCACATTTTAGCCATACTGTCTACTTAATAAGTTGATGTAAGTAAATTTAAAATTCACGCACTTTTTAGTCATTCTATCAATTTGTGTGCGCTTTCGTTCTGAATTAATAACTTGTTGATAATCTAAGCAAATTTAAAATTCTGCACATAAAATTCCTTTCATAAATCTCACCCAACTTTTAGTCATGTTTTCAATTTGTGTGCGCTTCAATTCTGAAAAAATAAAGCAATTTTGTTATTCCACACATCATATTCCTTTATAAATTTCGTGCACATTTTTAAGAAAAACAAAGAAAACCTGAAACACAATTTATTTTCGTGAGCGCCTTAAAGCTGAACAAACTTTGTGCTTCCGCACATCTTATTTCTGCAAGAATTTACCGCACATCAATTTTGTTGTTTGACATTCGAATTTCGCAAATGGATAGGAGAAACAAAAATTACTGACCACAAAAAGACCATTTATTTCCTAGAAGCGCACATTACGTGTGCGATATGGATAAAGTAGCTATTATTAGGAACATCGATCTTTATTCTATAATTTCTACTTCAAAACTAAGTCTTCCAAAGATTTACGTAGCTTACATCAAAAATAGAAATGCGCACATTAAGTGTGCGATAGGGATAAAGGTGTTAAAATCAGGGACAACGATCTATATTCAATTATTTTTAATGAAAAAAGAAGTCATCCAATGTCTTGGGTACGCCCAAAACGGTAATGCGTACATTCAATGTGTTATAAGCCGCCGCACTGTTTTTATTTCGTCATTTTATTTTTTTTCTCCGTCATACTGCTGGGAAATTGGTTAATATTACCAGATAACTTTCCGCCTCTAATTGACAATAATACCAATCAAGCCGCTCGTTTTTAACAGTTTTCAAGATTCCCGGACGTTGACAAAAGTAGGATTCTATGTCATCGGACGCTTGTTATCTCGCCAAAAACGGAAGAGTATCCCTTAAACCACCGCAGCGGAATACCGAAACGTAGAGAGAGAATGTTTTTAAAGATACCTCAACGCAACAATATCCGATGAAAAATGAATGAAGTTCCACCACTGAAGGGTATCACAATGGGTCCGCAGAGACTTTGGTGTGGTAAGGAGGAGCTTGATCTTCCCCGTCGACCCAATTAATCTAACCTAAGATCCACCGACGAATTATTCGCTTTAAAGTTTCGCAATAATTGTGTGGTGCCCATTTTGCCTTCAACGTATCACCTATTTCCATCTCTAAATTTACCTTTTTTATAATTTCGTCGTCGAACCCACCACCAACAAGCTACCAGTTACATTTGTATTTAACTCTTCGGCGAATCTCCTTTTACATTTTTCTATCCTTTATTCGATGGGTTAGGTATTCGGTTTATTTTAATAGTTTATAGCTCAATAGTAACTATTTTAGATATAAAATTATACATTTTAGGGATATCAGAGGGATACATGCCTACTCTTTTCAAAGCGCACACCAAAATGAGAAAGCGCACACTTGATGTGCGTAACGGGTTATACGTAAATTTAGAGTTGAGGGAACATAAAAGTTTATTCTAACAATTTATTTTAAACAAATTTGCAATAATTTACGAAGCGCACATCGACAATTTGATAGCTCACATTAAGTGTGCGTTATGGGTTACATAGTTCATTTGAGAAATTTCAAATTTAACATGTTTAATTAAAATATCTAAATATTCATGTCGCATACTAAAGATGGGATAGCGCACATTTAGTGCGTGAATAGATATTGGCCGAATGCAGCCGTAAGGCCTAGCTTCTTCAGCCATTGTGTTCTATGTGATATAGCGTCAGATTTGAACCTGGGGCTAATCGCTTAGTAATCCAAAGCTCAAAGTTAACAGCTTTACTAGAATGTTAGACCAATGTTACACCACTATTGTGCGCTGCTAAAGTCCCCCTCTACTGTTAACAAGTAGACCTCCACAACTGTAGCCCAATACTTTCAATATTTCTATACGTAGCTCCTCTATTTGTCTTTTTTATTGCGGCGCTTGCCGTCGATTTGTTTATAAATTGTATTGACTGTGGTCTTAAAGTGAGGAAACAGCTGTTAAAGTGCATTTATGTGTCGATTTGGCAACATACTTCTCTTTTGTACGAGGACGTAATTTGTTTTCGATAAACTGAAATATTTTGAAGCTGATGCAATTCGAATCCCGAGACAAATAATAATTTTATTTTTTTTTATTGACTAAGCTGAACATTTGGCGCCAAAAGTGCTCGAGAATATTTTTATGTTGTAAAATTTTTGCGAAATAAATTTTAGTTTATGACGAAGAGTTAAATTTAAATTGCTGATTCGACTTTGTCACGTGGACTATTATTATTTTTGCTGATGTCAGAGTGGGCCATCTTATTCATGGGAAGAATGTTCTCCGCTCTTACTGCAACAGTGTTTAGCTCATTTTACATCCCACGCTGTGTAATCAAACAACGCCCCCAAGACAACAATGTCACTTGTCAATTAACATCTAACGTGTTCGACCTTAATTTCATGTACATTACTGTGATGTAGATGTGGCTCCTTCTCGTGTTCCTCTGCAAATTGCACGTCCATCCCGGAAATGTAATTTCTTACGCAAAGAAAATTTAAGAAGAAGAAATGTGATGGAATCTACGAACGAATAAGGAAGGAGCAGTGGATAAGGATACTCCGACTAATATGATTTATTCTTATAGACGATCGTCGTGTCTCGGAGAGTAGAACGCAATCCGTGTTCATGTACATGCCATCGACAGGCGCGTCTATAGAGCGCTTTGTTCGACCGTCTTCATCTTCCTGCTCTTCCTTCTGTGGGTATGTGGGAAAATTGAATTTTCCACTAAATAAATAAAAAAAATATATCTGTGTATCCCCAGAGGAAGACATGTGGGAGTTGCTAAAAGGATGTGTTTTTTTTTTCACTCTCAATTTGTGCGAACAAAGAAGCCGCAGAAGTACGCGTCGGTCGGTCGATGTCCTTGTTTTGTATTTTCTTTTTCTTCTTTTCTAGATCGAATTGACGTACACATAATTAAATTCCTTGTGTCTTGTGTCCTGCCTCCCCCTGCGCTGCTAATGCATTTTCTGCGTAATTTTCATTTAATTTTTTTTTTTTTTTTTAAACATAAGACTTACCGTATTGATTTCCTGGTGTGAAGAATGATTAATAGCGAGCGTGTGTTGCACATATGTAATCATTGGCATACTACCCCCCCCCCCCTTCTGGATGCCGCCAAGCCATCTGATCATTGTAAACAACTGAAAAACTGCAACGACAACGACTAGCAAACGACGACAAGGGGGGGTTTCAAAGGGGATGGCCTTTAAATTTTGAAGAATGTTGCCAGAAGATTTATAGAAATTATGACCGAGTATCTCTGTGTTTTGAAAAATATTTTCTTGTTCGCTGTTAAAGCTATTATTTGCTCGTAAATATTTTTAAGTTACAAATAAAAATAATCACTTTTCAGTATATACATATGTAGGTGCGTGTGTGGCACGGTTCAAGGAAAATTGTGGCGCAAATAAATTTTTGATTTTTCCGATTCTTTGAACTTTTCACTGACATTAATCATGACACAATAAAAGAACACAAACACAAATACACACACACACATACACATAAGGCGGCCGAGTGAAGGGGCCTGCTGGCTATCCAATCCGATTCGATCGGATCCAAGGACCGCGAGAATGAACAAACATTTCTATTTTAACTATATTTAAAATGGGGGCAACAAGTATATTTATTAATTGCGTCGATAAATAATAACAAACAAAATTGTTGGAAAATTTACTTCAAAACGCAATTTATTTTTTTAAGCGCTCTGAGGGTGGACGTATTCCACGCGGAAGGTTGTTCTTAACCCCAATTCGAATTACCTATTGCACACTTTTTAGAGCGTGGGGAAGAAAGAAGACAATAGATGGGACGGTTTTGTGTGGAATATTTTTGGTGAGATTTTGTCAAAATAAAGGAACTCTTTGTTAGGAGGGCTTCAACTTAATTTATACCGATGCAATGGCAGTCAAGAAAAAATTGAAAAATTCATCAGGCGTAGTAAGCTAGTGTGGTAGCTAGCATTGATAAAGCATTTTATATAGCATCCCAAAGGAGTCCATCAATCTATCCAAGTGTAGGCGAGAGCTGTTGGGCACTGTTCTAGTTCTGAGACTCAAATATAGTCTGGAACTATAAGATGATGCCCACTATCACTTGACTTGGCATACGCTGATGATGTAGTGCTGATTGCTAAAGGGGGAAAGTTTAACGCAATGTTGTTGTCTTATAGCCGACCTATACCACCTGAAAGTTTTTATTCGCTGCCCCACCTCTTGCGAACGTCTGACAAACATCCAAGAGTAAGAAATGTCATGAGAAGCTTCTCAAAAATAAATTGCCGTTCGGAATCGGCATTAAACTGTAGGTCCCGCCAATCGTGTCAAAAATATAACTTCGCACATACAATGGTTGGAGAAGTTAGGCTTTAGGTCCTGTATGGGCCGTTTAACGCCTAGTATTTATTTTATTTTTATTTGTTGTCTTATAGATTTCAAAATAAGTCATATAGAGGCTCTATAAGGGCTGCAACTTTTGTTATCAGAACATTAAGCCGCTGCGAACAGTTTTGCGCGCACGATCACTAGACGCCACAATGTTAACTGATTTCTACTGTGCTGCATTGCCAATTAATAATCCCGGTCCTTCTCTATGGTGCAGAGGCATGGACTCTTGGTGGTTTTGAGAGGAAAATTCTTCGAGTAATTTTTGGTCTCGTCTGCAGAGTGAATGGAGGAGGAGATACAACTACGAACGATACAGCGACATCGACTTAGCCAGAAGAGTGAAGGTCCAACGAGTAAGGGGCTGGGTCATGTAGAGCGAATGGACGTAAAATTCTCCGGCCCGGAAGATCATCGAATCCACACCCGAGGAACGGCGCAGTAGAGGAAGACCGCGACTTAGGTGGTGCACGCAAGTGGAAGGGGACCTTAACCAACTTAGCGTGCGAAACTGCTGGCTGGAGACGCTTGTTGGTTGAGGCCCAGGTCCACCACGGACTGTAGCGCCACCTTAAGTAAGTAAGTAAGTATTGCCAATTTTCTTGAGTACGAGAGCGGAGGTTCTGATTGAATCCAGCAATTTTACCTATTTTATTCATTAAGACAATATAAGCTCTATAAGACTTCGCTAGTAAAACTTTTAATAGTTTTATCCAGATTAATTCATTTTTAATTCATAATTGGCCTCAGTAACGAAGTAATACTCAACCGGGAGGTATGCAGATATTTTTTGAGGTCGAACCGGTGAACCCCACAGTAGGACTAGCAGGCATGCAGTGAATGTGAGGGTTTGATCCCTATAATTCTGAACATAACCTCGTCGAAAAAAGGAAAGAATAAGAAGAAGAACTTATAGAAACTTAAATATCAATGTACAGAGTTAAATTAAGTAGTAATATAAGTCAAGACTTCGGTCAATCGTGTGCTTCGATTAAGACCTTACAGGAGCTTTAAAGAAACCTCAACCGGTCAAACTTTAAACATTCCTGTTTTAAGGAAATTTAAATGTTAGGGTGAACTCATACGGTACAAAATGAACCTCTTTGGTCCCTCACAATAAGAAGGATCATCAATAAAATGCAAGGATTTGCAACTGCAGGCATAGAGTTGAATCCTTAACAACGAACAATTTGTGGGCTAAGTTGCCCCACTATAATTTGGCCAGAAGTGTTTGCGAGTTCATGGCAAATATACCAGTTTATGGCAGGTGCGTTTGGATCAATCCCGGTAAGAGCCTCAGATGCGGATTTATAAAAGAAAGTGGATTGAAACATAGTGCTAAAGCTATGAATATACGCAGGAAAGCTTGTAGGGTATGCCAAGCTTGTCTACGTGGTTCTATCAGCCAGTCTAGCGATGTCTGCACGCATTTTGTTCATTAAGTATTTGGTTCTAGATTTATTGAATCTAGATTCTTCCATCTGGACTTAGCCATTGAGGTGAGGTGCAAGACCGCTCTCTTTATGGCAGACTTCCTAGGCGAAGGATTCGCGCTCGGCTCGTTCAATCTATTCAATGTTCGTATGGCCGGGCACCCAGAGAAAAGTTATTTTGAAGCGCGACAACTAGCCAGGGACAATGTTTGCCCGCAGTCTTCAAAAGTCTTGGATAAGACCGGGGTTGAATCAAAGTAAATTTTCGCGACCTGACTAGTAACAATGATAGCTATTTTTTGTTTGAAGTGATTAACATGCAACCCTAATCCTACCTCAAAGTCCATTTAACAACTATCTGTGAAGATTAAAGAAGTATTTATATCTCGGAGTCCTTCATTAGAATGGAGTCGGACTCCCATATCTATCTTTCTGTGAAACCTTCGGAGATACACTGGAGAGGGTAGCCTTAGGCTATCGTGTTGAGAATAGGGTTTTAAATTTGCTTAATCTTAAGGTTGAGGTTTAAGAGGTCGGAGGTTAGGGAATCACATTAAAGAGCTCCAGATAGTGTCTCCAGAAGTGTTGATATCCAATGTTCTTTGCGCTTTGCACTTAACTTGGTAATGTCTGCTGAATTAAGCGGGGATAGGACGTATACAGGCTGTGTACACCCATAGAATCATTTCAGGTTGAAGTCCCGCCACTTTTTGGCGAAAGTAAGAGTTACCTATTCTTTCCGGATCCAGATTTCAGTTAGGCTTAGATCTAGTCTCTCTTGATAGGAGCCAAATTCAGATATTTTTTGGGCTATTAACCAATGATGCAATACATTGGAAACATGGCTAACAAGCTAGAAATACTTCATTCGTTTTCAAGTCTGAACAACATTTTGTTAAGAACCCTAATCCAAAGGAGATGTGGCGCAGCGGTGCCAAGACACCTTGAATTATCTTTTACGATTTATTTCGCTTTAAAGTCCTATTTAGGTTCATAGTTTCCGCCAGATAGTATTCAGAAATGGGCCCCACGTTGGGCGCCAATTACTATTTATTTTTATGTCTTTAGGTATAATGAAACGAACAAGCTTGATTGGGATAAAAGATCAATAAAGGGAATCGGCTACAAAAGTGAAACACCTCTTCGTGAGGGTGTAACTATATCAATCTATCTACACCTAGCTCGACAAGAGATTCTTGGATAGATGGAAGTGTAGACTACCCGAACTACCTAACGAGCAATTAAACATTTCGGGCTTATAGGGGGTATATTTTCCATGTTTTCGGCCTTCCAAATCAAATTTCAAAAGCCTCAAAATCAGTGACTGTCTGACTTAATATTGAAATAAATATATCTTTGGCATAAAAATCCCATCCCATCCACATGGGAATCAGCATTCGAATCAGAAATCAGATTTTTAAAATTTTCATCAACTCTTATCGTTGAGAGGTTAAAAAATAAAAAGTGGACCCCAGCAAAATAGAAAGATCCTTTACAAAAACAGAAAAAAAAATGCTTCCACCACAAGATGAATTGGAAAGATATACTCTAAGCAAATGGATAATGTCGTTATGCAAATACAAAGATATATATACCGAAAAAAAAATAAGACTGCAAAAATCGAAGCAGCAACCCACCTGAATGTACTTTAAAATCGTAAAAGTATGCAGATATACAGAGTAGAGTATTAAAGTAGAGATGGCGACACAACCGATGATGATGATGATGCTAGCCACTTGAGATAGAGTTCAATAGAATGTTGACGAAGCCGCATTGAAATGGCATCGCTATTCAAGTGGAAGTGGCAGTGGCAGTGGCATGGCATCGTGAGTGAATTTCCGCTTGAGAATGCTCAATCAGTTTTCTTCTTAGTATTTCCTTAAGTTTTTTTTTTTTTTTTTTTTCATTTTTCATTTTTATTTAAGTTTAATTCCGCATATTGGGTATTGAAATGATGCTTGAGGGGATTTCTTTCTTCGAGTTTTTATTTTTTTTGGCAACGAAACATAGCGATGAGTAAATCGATTGGATTAAGTGAATTTCCATTGCAAAGAATGAACAAGATGAGAGAGTTTTATAGTCTCTTGTTGTGGCGGTCTTTGACGGGGGAATGAGAATCAAGGACAAAATATATTTACATTTGGGAATGCAGTTTATTTAAAAAAAATTAAATTAAGTTTTCATTTAATCAGCAATCATTCCATTGCTTGGATATCACGTGCGTTAAAAAGTTTTTGTTTCATTTTCGATTGTTTGACTTTTGTAGCCGAATCCCTTGTTTTAATTTCATTATTTTAGCTGTGAAATTGGTCTTTCATTGATCTTTTATCCCAATCAAGCTTGTTCGTTTCCATATACCTAAAGACAGAAAAAAAAAACTATTAATTGGCGCCCAACGTGGGGCCCATTTCCGAATTGTTTCTTTCCCTTGCCCAATTGGCTGACACTGCGACTTAAAAGATCTATTGTATAAATAAAAGATGTGTTAATCTTAGAGGTAGGAACTCTTTTTGAAAGATCCATCGTCTTAACCAATGAAGGGCCGGGCTTCACAGAGGATATGTTCGGAGTTTTTCACATCATCTAAACAGAATCTACATTCGGTCTCCTGGTAAAAATTAATTTTTTATGGTGATACTCCAAGTCGCAATGGCCTGTGAAGAAGCCCACCCGTCTCCTAATGTTTTCTCTACTTAAGAACACGATTTCCTTGTAGGAGTAGGGCTTAAGAAACAGTTGTTTTTTTCCAATCGTTAATTAGCCTTAAAGCAGCAGCCCAATTGACTCTGCAATAGGGTTCTTTTCCTAAGAACGCATATTCCAGTTGCAACTTAATAGCGCATCTTTCAGCTGCCTCTGTAATGAAAATCTATATAGGTGAGAGCCCATAACATTGGCTTTAAGCGAACGAAAGTACTTTAACAGCAAACAAGCTGCCAGAGAGATGATGGGTCTGACCGTCATTGTATACAATCAGTGTATGATTCTGGGACTATGACTCCAAGTTCTGCCATGCATGGCTCCAGTTGCACGCTTCGTGACAGACTTGATGTGAGAGGTTCCAGTTAAGCTCTTTGTCTACAATAATCCCAAGACATTTGACTTCATTTGAGTAGCTCATCAAAGTACCTTCCCTAGTGATGGGTTCAAGATTGACCTATATTTTTTTAACGAAAGGCACTAAAATGGTTTTGCTAGGATTGATGGAAAGTCTTTTCTTCCTTCCTGCACCATCCTAAGACTTGTACCATTCTGAAGGCAGTGCCCGGCTATAAACGAATTTTAGAATTTAAATGGGAGAGATGAAATTTTAAGGGTAAGGCCAGCCCTAACAAGCCCCACTTATGATTCCCGCGCGAGGTCCACAGTTAGTAGCGCCTTAACTTTGCACATGCACTTTGTAAATCCTGAAATTAATATTCATTTATATTAATCCAAAAACAGGTTAAACTGTAAAATTTTACCCTAAAAGCTGGGCGGATCATACGGAAGATCATAAGAATGACTGTAAGATACATCTTTAGGATAGTTAGCGATTACTTTTGGAATTAAGTTCGCTTCTTCAAATTAGTTTCAAGTCTGCTTAAAACGCAAAGTTCTCTTTTTGTGCACATTGATTAAGGTATTGTCATTTTGAAGGTCCTTACTATCAAGGAGAACATTTCCGTTTCAGAAATTGAATTTTTAGGTAGTAAAATGTTCTGGAACACAAACAAAGTGGCATGAGTTTAATTTCTGCATTGGCATCGGCACCGCAAATAAGCAGTGGTGCCAAATCGATGCGCTATCAGTTTGACGTTTCCGAATTCAAGGATCTCCTTTTGTTGATAGCTGGCCATAGCGAGTCCAACGAGTAGTGTCCAACGTAGGTTAATTCTATTCAAGGACTCGATGTCGATATTACGTACGATTGTACTAAGCGACGTTCTTAGTGATTCAAGTGCCAGTGATGCATTCATTTCTGACCCTGATCTTGCAAGCTAGTCCGCTTCCTTGTTTCCCGGGATATCAGTGTGCCCTGCTGATAGCCCGTCTAATGACTTTCTGCATTGGATCACAGCCCTTGACTTCACCACATTTGATTTCATGGCTTTAATGGCCGCTTGACTATCAGAGTAAACAAAAAGTAAGTAGGTAGACATTCTCTAATTGATTCACGATTTCACAAGCCCCAATGTCGTGACAGCAAACTTTTATCGTTCCAACAAACTTCAACTCATAAAGCTTATAAGATGTCCATAACATCGAGTAACCTTAACAAATCGTTGCACAACTTAGCTAATTTTTGTAGTGCAAATCCTTGAGGTTTTCCAAATGTCCCGCTTTTTAAACTCAAATATATCCCTAATCCCTACTGTTTAGATGGCTTCGAACCATAGACCTTGGCATTAAACATTGCTAAGATTCCATAAAACTACGCTTTGCAATCTGCAAAAGGTAACCATCTATCCATCCATTACAACGATAATCAGAATCGCAGCAATTTCACCATTCCACCAAAGTGTTTCACCACCACGTTTTCCCTATTCCACTCTGATAAATCGTGGGAATTCAGAAAGCAAGAAAATAAAAAAAAAATCATAATAATTAAACACGCGAATTCATTACACTCGACATGGTTCCATAAAAAAAATGCTATGGATATGACTCCGGGCACGTCATCGCACAAACACAAACAAACACACACAGAGCATTGTATAGGTAGGTACTCCTCGTGTTTGACGTCGCTGCCGCTTCATCGTCAGTGCGCGTCACTTGAACTTTTAACACAAAAAAAATTATAACCAACCAAAGTCAATGCCAAACACAGTTTTTTGTTGTGTGAAAAGTCAATGCTCCGCTTCTAAATAAAGTAGGTACTACATTTGGCGGGAAACCAAACCAAATCAAACCAACAGAGTAGCGCGTCGAAACACTACGACGACGGAATGCCACAAGAGGCCATTTACCCAAACCGCTTACCCCCAATTAAACTGAAATAAGAAGAAAAGAAGAATAACACACGAACAAAAATTACACTCTTATTGCGCAGTGCGTTCGTTCTTTCTATGTCGCGCGTATCCGGGTCTCTTGCCGCCCGCTGCCTCCTCCTCCCTTCGCCAGTGTTACAATTTTGGCCATTTTATTGTCAGGAACTCGCAGTGTAACCCAGAAGACACAGAAATGTATGCCAAAGAAAAAGTAAAAGCATAATCACAAGCTCGCAAGCTCACAAGTCACCAGCACAACTCGCAACTCTACAAAAGCCCAACAAACACAAATGAGGTGCGAACTACCTACCTACCACCTACCACAGGGAGGATGTTTGAGACGGGACCGGGTTGCCGAAAAACGAAGACGCGTGGGTCTATCGCCGGTTATTGACTCCTTTTTTGTGCTGATTCGCTGAATAATTTAAGTCTATGTCATTACCCGATTGGAACTTTGAACACCAACAAACCAAAAAAAAAATAAAAAACTTTGAAGAGAAAACGCGCGTTTCTCTTTTGTTAGAATTTCGTTTTTGGTGGCGGGGGAAGAATCTAAGAACGGAACAGAGAGGGAACACAGCGAAGTAGTAGTAGTTATAGTTAGCAAAGCGGTGGCGGCGGCGGCAATGGCACAAGCACAATCACAATCACAACAGAAGCGAATCAAAAAAATCATAATACAAAACTACTCTCAAAACACGTGGGGAATAATTGTTTCTGTTCTGACTAACTTCTCAAAGTTGGTTGCCCTGTGGTTAACTTGTTTTTGTTTAATATTCTCCGGTCTCATTCACGGAACAGCCAAAACAAAACAAGCAAACAATACAAAAAAAAAAACTGAAAGAACTATGTTACACCTGCCGGCTATGCGGTGAAATGCTTTGATTATAAAGAAGCCTTGGGCAAGGAATACGTATAGAGTTGATCGGAAACCAGGTAAAGGGGATGATGATGATGATGATGATGATCAAACTGATTAATATTGATTGATTTTCATTGCACTCTTGTCGAGGAAGGATAGACCATGTACCAGTGGAGGGGTTCTTGTCAGGAATAGCTGAGTTTGTGCACTCCAATATGCCCAATAACGCTGTAATAGATTCATAGCATGCACTCAGTCTATATGAATGGAGTCATTTGAGGACTGCAGTCAATTGAATTACAAGACATATTTCCTATAGTCTAAGCGGCGCCCGTCAAATCAATAACGTCATCGGGTACTAAAATAGTAGAGGTTGGTTTTTCGAATAGAGATGACTCTGACATTTTGTGGTCAATTCTGGCAACTCCAATGTCATTTGTGTTCAGTTTGGTTTGCCATTTCTTTATGAACATATTGACAAGTGAACAACGCTTGCAAATCGTGCAAATTTATTTCGAAAATTCAGTTCAGTTCGCGAAGTTTAACGCAAGCTCCGTTCCTTTTACGGTCGACATAATCGTCCATCAGAGCAATTAATTCGGTTAACCATGGATCGTTTTCGCACTACGTTTACTCTATGTGATAATACGCATCCGCAGAGACGTCGAACAGTGCGCACCGAAGAACAATTGCCGCTGTAGAGCAAAGTGTTGAAGAGGACCCGAATAAATCGATTCACCACCGCGCACAGCAATTGGAGATTTGTCCATCAACTGTATGGAAGATTTTGCGCAAAGATCTCTTCTTACGACCTTACAAGATCCAGCTTGTGCAAGAATTAAAGCCGCGAGACCATGTATTGGCCGAAAATGAGATTGATATCGATGCTGATTTTCATCGCAAAATTTTGTTCAGTGATGAGGCTCATTTTGGGTTGAATGGCTACGTCAACAAGCAAAATTGCCGCATTTGGAGTGGAGTGAAGAGAATCCATATGAGACCCTTGAAACGCCATTACATCCACAAAAACTGACTGTTTCGTGTGCTCTATGGGCTGGTGGAGTCATTGGGCCTTACTTCTTCCGAAATTATGCTGTCAGTTACCGTTAATGGAGACCGGTATAGAGCCATGATAACCGACTATTTTGTTCCCGAATTGGATGGCGTGAATGTGGATGAGATGTGGTTCCAACAAGACGGCGCTACATGCCACACAGCGCACGCGCCACAATCGATTCATTGAAGGAAACATTCGATGAGCGCATAATTTCGCGGAATGGACCTGTCCATTGGCCACCAAGATCGTGTGATTTGCCAAAATTGGATTATTTTCTTTGGGGATATGTGAAGTCGCTCGCCTACGCCAACAAACCAGAAACGTTAGGGGACTTGGAAGCCAACATTCGTGGCGTTATTGCCGACATACAGCCTCAAATGTTGAAAAAGTGGTTGAAAATTGGACCTCTAGACTTGTCTTTATTCGAACCAGCCGCGGGGGCCACATGCCCGAAATCACATTTAAACATTAATGGCAGAAAATTATCCTTCCAACAAAGCCGAATTGATGGACTTTAGAACGATTTTCGTGTGTTTTATTTCAATTCGAAGTTCTATACCTCTAAAAAAACACCCTTTATCTGTTGTCACGACTTTAGAAATAATTGCTCTTGTTCAGATTTAGATCACACCTCGAATAGAACTACCTCTCTGTAGATGCGCGCGCCTTTTCTATTAACGCATATCGTTCAGTTTGATCAGTAATAGTGATTACTTAATACTAGTGTTAATGAAACATCGATTGTTGGAGTTTTCAATAGTATCGATTGTTTTTTTTTTGTTATAAACAACATTAAAAATTTTTTAAAAAACATTTTCAAATTCAAAAAAAAAAAGTTTGACATTTTTCAAATGTTTTAAAAAATTTCCAAATATTTAAAAAAGGCATTTTTATTTTTTTTCAAAATTGTTGTCATTAATTGTTCATATAAAAAAAAAGATTTTGTAAAAAATATTAATTTCAACCGGTAAAGGCTCGGGTTTGGCCCCTTTTTTAAGGCTCGGGATCCCTGGCCCCACTTTTGGGTTTGTATTCGCTGCCGCACCTCTTGCAAACGTCTGAAAATCATCCAAGAGTAAGAAGAGCTTCTAAAAAATAAACAGCCCTTCGGAATCGGCTTTAAACTGTAGGTCCCTTCCGTATATTCTCTTCAGACTTCCAGTTTAAGCTGTATCCTGTGGCCGTACTGAATGATATCGGCAAGAAGGCTTGGCAAAGTAGTTTACTAGTCCATTTGCTATGGAGGACCGTCGCAAAAAAGGCGGCTTTAACTCTTTCGACAAAAATCAAAATCTCCAAAGCAGGATAGCGACGCACTAGCCATATACCAAAACCATTAAGTATTAAAAGCTTTGATATTTAATTATTCTTAAGGTGATTGGTTGTACGTCAGTGATAATTCCTTTATTCCCTAACACATCTGGCTATGGTCTTAAGCTCTGGCTTTTGGTATAACTGATGCACCTTAGTTCTGCCAGCATCTTAGCTGGCGAAAGAATGTAGTCGCATTTTTATTGATGGTTCTGTAACCTGTCAGAGTTCATTTGCTGGTGCTTTCGCGGAATCGTCCAGATGGAGGGGCCTTACTTTATCCTTTAACCACGTCGAAAACAATGCTTCGACTTCAGAACTATTTGAACTCGGTCGAACTGAATTCGGTCTTCTATGAACTTGATCGTCAATGTTTAAAAGAATTTCTATCGAGGCCTAAAGCTATGTAGGGTCTTCCCGACGTCCCTAGTAAGAGCTTCCATTTATGGCTCGGCCTGTTGTCGAAAAATTATATGTCACAATTCTTTCGGTTGCAGAAACTTATTGCTTCCAAACTAGTTCGACCTGTGAGAACATCTGCGGCTCTTTTGCTTTCACGAGCGAGAAACACTGCAGGCGCTTAGAAGGTATTTTGAATTCTGCAAAGCACCTAATAGGACATTTAGGCTTGAGTGACATAACTATCTGCGACGCTTATGGGGAAGGCGAGGTCTGAGTAAATGTCCTGCCTTTGCTTGAAACCAGGGGCCAGGCTCTATCTGCTTACGTCATCGTGCGTAAAACGCAACAGTTTTGCAAAAGCCTGTTGCTTCATCTCACTATTGAATTAATGTTCTCAAAACTACCTGGGTAAGTAGGTATTCCTGATATCACCTCTTAAGAACGGAAGCGCTAGTGTTACCTTTCTCCGCCCCTCTTTGCAGATGGCGAAACAAACATTGCATTTCCTTTCCTGGAGATTTCCTCCAAAACAAATTTTCAATTTACACGAACACCTTTAGGTGGAAATCCTTCAAAACAACTGCGCCAATATCAACAGTCAACAATCAACAGATGTCGTCCTTTTTAAAATGTGCCTACAAAACGCTCAGACAATGAACTCGTTGAAACATCTGCCTACAACCAGAATCTAGAAAAAAACAACAATTATGCCACAAAGTGCATCTGTATCTCAGATTCGTGTTCGTGCATCATCAACCCCATGTTCATAATCCACACATCCCCTCGATTTGTGTACACACAATACTTATAGCGCCAAAGGCATGAAAGGACGAAGTACGAACAAAAGGACAATGCAGCGGCATCAACCCAAAAATATCATTCGTTTGTAGGATGGATCCTTTGGAAATATGTATTTTCTTCTATTCTCTCACCTGTTGGGTTGGTCGCAGTCTCATCCTCATGCACAATGCACATCCCAGAACAGGCACAAACTAGGTAGGTACCTACACATCCTTGATTGCATAAGTGCCCAGCGTCGTCGTCGTCGCACGAATTACATGCAACAGCACCGTGTTGCACACACAGCATAAATTGCGGTATTGTTGTGTAACTGCGATGATGCCTTTTTCTCGGTCGTCAACAATTTATTCTTCGTATGGTTCTGATCTGACAAAAAGGATATGCGCAGCAGGTGGTACGTATTTCAATGATGGTTAGTTATATTTATGCCGCCATGCCAACGTATTTGAAAGCAACTGCGACTGCTGACGCATTTTACAGGAATTCCGTTTTGGACAAAATTTGTTTTTTGCTTCGCAGATTATATGATTCATTTGTTTTCATCCGATGCTGGTGCTGGTGTCGCTTTCATACTTATTATAGCTGCAATTTTGTTTACAAGTTGAATTTGTTGTGGAAAATTTTTCCCACTGACATTTTTGACTGAAATTTTATTGTGCAAATTTAAGAAAAAAAAAAAAAGAAAAAGATTTCACCAGCTTTCGCTCAAATTTTGTTTGTTCGTTTGTTTGTTTTGATTGATGGCGGGAGACGGAGGTTGAGAAGGTGCCGGCTTAGGTTAAAACAACAACGATGACACATTTCAAGGCAGATTTTGCAACAAAGTGATATTTGATATTATTTTTTTTTTAAATGAACAATTTTTTTTTAAATATGAACAAATAAGTAATCATCAGTTTTTCTTGCTTTGGATAACTTTTAACTGAGGTAATGTCACATTGCCTGCGTTGTAATGACAGATGACATCGCGCTGGCGAGTTTTTTTTTTTTATTCTGGAAGCACGAGAGTTTTAAAGCAATTTATTAACAACAGTGACGCAACAGTCATCAGCCTATCGACAGATGCTATGTTATTTGCAAATGGCGCAAATGCCAATTCTGATCTGACATTTGTGGAGTTGCGGCACGTCAACAGACTTGAATCGGTATACTCCTAAAGACCGAGGAATAATTGACGAGGGAGATAGCTTTTCGACAAAGATCATCATGAGCGTCGAGTCCCATTTCTATTTTGTGGATGTGTTGTGCTTTTGGCACCGAAAACCAGCCTATAACCCACACAAAGCCATTACAACCGCTCAAAGCTACTGCATGGTATAACAAGTTACTTTTCGAAAAGAGTTCTCCTCTACGACTCTGATGATGGAATACAGCAGTACGAAGAGTAACTGGCGGTGTGCCACAAAGTTCAGTTATAGGACCTTCGATTCAGAAGGTTAAAAAAATATATAAAAATTAGGCATAAACGGCCCATACAGGACCTAAATAGCCTAGCTTATCCAACCATTGTGTGTGCGAAGTTATTTTTTTGACACAAATGGAAGATACCTACAGTTTAATGCCGATTCCGAACGGCAATTTATTTTTGAGAAGCTTCTCATGACATTTACTCTTGGATATTTTCAGACGCTCACAAGAGGTGGGGCAGCGAATAAAAACTTTCAGGTGGTACAGGTCGGGATTTGAACCAGCGACCTCTCGCTTAGTGGTCCAACGCACTGAACCACTAAGCCACTGTACCCACGATTTGGGAGGTTATGTATTACGAAATACTGCACCTGGCGATTCCAAGAGAATCGTCTATTATCGGCTTTGCAGACGACATCGCCTTGGTCGTTGTGGCAAAAACGAAAGAAGATGTCGATCGCAGTGGAATGCAACAATTTTAGCTGAACGTATGTAGCGCCGGTTTGCCGGTCTGCAACTCGCCGACCACAAAACGGAAACAGTACTTATTACGAGTAGGAAAGTTCAGGAAACGATAACGCTAAAAGCCGGAGAGAACGAGGTAAATTCCTAATAAAGTTCCTTTATAAAGTTCCTTGGAGGAACTCTAAAAGTGCGGTGTTCGTTTCGAACGATACTATACTGGTCGTATCCTTAATGTTACCTGTCGGCTTACTTGCTGAAGAAATTGACGGGCAAATAACGAGCAAAGAAACTACGAAAGGAGTCGTAATTGTCGCCTGGTAACAACAAAGGAACGAATTGTTGAAGGGAAGATGGACGCATAGGCTCCTACCAGTGAGCGATGTTTAGATTAAACGGAGGCATGGCGAAACAAACTTCTATCTGACCCCAGTTCTTGACGAGTCATGGCTGTTACAGAGAATATCTTTTTAAACGCAGGCATGAAACCAACCCGAATTTGCCAAATTGCGAAATCGTTTCTGAAAACGCGGAACACCTGTTCTTTTATTGCTCCCGATACGAAACCGAGAGGATCACCCTACGGGACCAATTTGGATTGTGGCCCACTCCCGATAATACCGTGCCCTATATGCTTCAGAACGACGGAAATTGGAAGATTCTAATAGTTCTAATAATTGAATTGAGGGTTCCGATGTTTGTACGATTTGTAATGTTCGAGAGAGGGAAGACGTAACGCATTTCATTGGCGTTTGCGGAACACTGGTGGAGATAAAGCGGCTGTGTAACGGCAAAAATACATTAATTTGGGGAAGAGGTTTCTAGAAACTTAAATAGAGCGGATTGGCTTAAGCTCAAAGTAAAGACTGCTTTTTTGTTCAGCTACCTACTTTCTCCACCGTGGTGAGTGATTGGTTCTAATTTTTGGTAAGATATGTCATCAAATCACCAGTGGACGTGTTGCTGCGAAAACCGCACTGCCGAGAAGTTTTCGGGATTCAAGCTATTTCATAAACTGAAGATTTATCAGCGATTCCATGACTTTGGAAATGGAGTAGGGCTGGAGAAATGCTATTTTCCATCTTCACGGAAAGCGCTCTAAAGGATAGGGCAGATAGTAATGTGGTTTTACCAGCGAGCGTGAAAAGACACTAAATTCTTCTCCAGATATTTTTTGAATGCACAAATCTGCACAATATCTTTTAAACAAAATTGTAGGAATTTGGAGTCTTCCTAAGAAAAATATTTATTCGTTTTCTTAGTATGAAATCTTTGCACTCTCAAATATTGCAAAAAGTTTTATCCACAAACTAAAAAATATACTTAACATTTTAGTAGTTTTTCTCATATTTCATTTTATTTAACATTGAACTGATATTGCTGTTAAAATCAGTCGCCTGACAGCGCTAAATAAATTTTATTATCTCTCGGTGACCCTCATCAGTTTGCTTATTTCCGAGAAGAATTTTTTCTTTTGAATTCATGTTGCAACTTTGTTCACAACATAATGTTGTATGTATGTCGTGCTCAAATAAACAATCCTATTTCTAGACTCATTTATTTGTTTACAATATTATTGGGGACAATCTCATTTAACAGAGACAAAAAGCCAACAAATCGAGTAAACAACAAAAAAAATAAAGAAAAGAAGAATCCAATTAAACATTTTTTTGAAAACAAAATCAAAGAAAGAAAGAAAAACCGAAAAAAATAAACAAAATTCCTTTATAGCAGAACAACGCTCGAAATGAACTATTCAACTTGATATGCTTTCTTTATATCAGTTCCCCCAGTTTGTTGATGTTTACATTAATGTAGCCCCAAATGCCCTTTTGTTTAAAATAGGTAAATCAGCCAGTGGCGTGGTGCCGTGTTGCGTTTGATTTTTTGGGGACTCAACAATCCCATCTGGGTTGATTCACAAGACACGGAAGAAACAGATATAAAGAACAATATCCAACCCAACCAATATCGTTGAATTCTAGAATTTATAGTAGAAAAAATTTCAAAATCACCTCCTACGCCACTGTGCGTTCCCCACTCATCGAACAATCTATAGTAAAGGGTCCCTTGTCATTCACATAAATTCTTGGACTTAATTTCGTCGCGCTTACACGCGTCCCCATTGCGCGTGCACAACAAGTAAACAACAGAAGAAAACCTTCCACTCAGCCACAGCTGCAACAACCCCGAAAATTAAGTCTAAAGAACCACCCAGCATCACGTCGACAATTAATCAAATTTTGGGAAGGTAAAATCCGATCGTAGACCTCTTTTAAAATAAAAATCAAAATCATTGACGATAGATGAGCAACTGTAGCTAGTTTTCGGCTCCCTCGTCATTATAAAATTTCAAACAAAAAAAAAACTACCGCGTCATCGCGTCGATATTTTTAGATCTGTTTATTTTGATCTAAAAATACTCCTTTGGGGGCACACACTATTTCCCCCCAGATTTTTTTGTTTTAAATGATCCTAGATGGTTCTCCGCTGTCACACATATTTCTGCTAGTGCCTGTGTGTATGTGTGTGTGTCTATTTTTTATCCTGACCTGTTAGGAGTGAAGGAGGGTGAGCTGCCATTTGTCAAGATCGTACATATCGTGTAGCTGGATTTAGGATTACATTGACGTGTTGTTGCTCTGCTCAGTTTAGATCAGCACGTAATCATGTGATTTGAATTTGGTACGAAACGGCACTATAGATACGTCATGAAATTTTGCTCAAACACTTTGTTTGTTTATCGAATTTTTAGAAAATAATTTAGTATATTTGTTTTTCGTAATAATTTTTTTTTTTCATTTTATTGAAAAATTCTTTTGAAATGTAGATCTGGGTTGGGAAAATAGAAATGGCGGTGATATAAACATCTCTCTCTCTCTCTCTCTCTCTCTCCATGACCTAGTATAATGACTCGGACTCGGCCGTCCATGAGTTGTCGACGCCGCATACATTGATTGGGAAGACGTCAACAACAAGTTTTGTTTCGTTTTTTTTTTCTAATTTAAGAGTAAAACGTGCGAATTATTGTGCCAAAAATCGTTGCTGCTCTACGTACGTACAGAGTATTTTCGTGGGAAGCTCTGCTCGCGGACAGATTGCTGTGACCAAAAATGGTAATGTCATGTGTCAGTGAAGAGACATTTCAGTTTTTTGATGTGAACCTTAGGTAATAGATTTGGATCAGTGTGTCGTACTGAATTATTGTCTTCAATATCTGTCAAAAAATAAGTGGCATAACTAAGAATGCGAAGTTCGGAACAAATAATTTAGGCGAATCTGTTTGCAGAACAAAATTAAATATTTGTCTACACTGGTGGAAGAGGCTTAAAAAAAAAATGTTTCTGGAAGGCTATTCGAACAATCAATGGTCGATCTATTACAATGAGAGTGAGGCTCCATTACCTTCGATATCTTGGCCTTCCGCTTAAAGTCCATGGATACACGGATTATGCCATCCCCGTTGAGAAAGTAAAAACAGCAATCACAAAGTCAAAAATAATCAAAGCCCCTGGTTGTAATGGAATAACGTTTGTGTTCTTATAAATGGTTATAATGAAATTTTTGGCTCTGATATTTGGCCGCAGGGGGCTTCCGAAATTCAAATCTGTTCCCGTTTCTTGAATTACTTACTTAACTTTACTTTTGGTGGCGCTTACAGTCAGGGGTGGGCCACAGCCTCAACCAACAAGCCCCTCCACCAAGCTCGGTCACTCGCTAGTTGGCTCTATTTACGATCATCAAGTTGGTTTAGGTCGTTATCCAACTGTGCGCGCCACCTAAGGTGCGGTCCTCCTCTGCTGCGTTGTCCCTCCAGCTTCATTTTTAGCTTTTTGACCAAGTCATCGTCGCTGTATATCCAGTATAGTTCGTCGCTGAATCTTCTTCTCCACGTGTCCGTCGTCACAAATTGCACCGAATATAAAATGTAGAATCTTTCTCTCAAAGCATCCCAAAAGGTTTTCATCCGCTTTTGACAGGGTCCATGCTTCTGCACCATACAGTAGTTAAACGGACTTTTGAAGTTAGTTCCGTACAATTGCTTCAAGAACGATATTAAAGAAAGTGCATGATAGCGCGACGCATTGTCTCGAACATTTTTCGACATGAAATGGCTCGTTGGTGCTCCTGCCGACTTTGACGAAGCAGTGAGATTTCTCCATCGTCATCCTGCACAAACGGACGAGTTTGACGGGGATATCAAAACTTGGCATGGCTTTGTATGGTTCGTCCCTATATACGCGATACGATAAATCGATCTGAAATTTCTGGGTTTTTTCCAAGATCTGTTGGAGTTTGAAAATTTTGTCGATGGTTAACTTTTCTGGCCTAAAACCCCACTGATATGGGCCGGTCAAGTTGTTGGAGAAAGGTTTTAGGCGACATTCAGGAGACCTATTCCTCTGTAGTTGGATGGTGCACACGATGCTGATGTTCCATTCGTCGGGCATGATTTCATTCGAACAAATTTTACAAATGAATTGGTGCATGCTTCTTACAAAGCCATCTCATGCTGCTTTGAAAAGTTCGGCCGGAAAGTCATCCGCTCCAGCAGCTTTGTTGGACTTATGATCGGATATCGCTATCCTCACTTCGTGTAGGTCTTTTGAAAGGAAGTTTTTGCCTTTTTCGTAGATTTCAGATCAGCGTTTGATTCTCTCGACAGAAGTTTGCTTTTTTACAAACTCTCTGTCTTGGGGTTATCAACAAAGATGCTGGATGATGAATATTCGACTAAAGGTTTTTTTTGATTGGTTTGGAACAGCAATTGGTGTAAAACTGGGGTTGTATTAAGCACTCTTTTATTCGTTTTTTTATGTATGCGCGGATAACATGACTGACTCTCCTCAAGGACTAAGGCAAATCATTTTGGATATTGGTCATTACCATCCTAGGCAGAAATTTTAAAAGGGTGACGGCTTCTGCAACCGGCATTGCTATAGCAATTTCTCGTGGAATTGGATTTAAGCATCAACTCCATATATTAAGGCAATCGTGTTTAAAGGCAGCTAGCATATGTATCACAGCAGCCATCATTTTCGTCGATTGCTCCGCTATGCAGAATGTTACTTTCGTTTAACACGAAAGTTCACTGCTATATGTAGGTAGGTAAAGTGGAAGGTTTCCCACCCCAAAGCAGAAACATACAATTTGCGCTTAAGTGCCCTTGTGGAACCACAAATCACGTGGCCTAAAATAGAGAGAAGAGAAAATTGAGCTTAAAACCACCCTGTGAAGATGGAACACAGTTACGGCATTAGGTGTTATGGGGAATACAAAGCTTGGCGGCATCATGCGTGCCAATAGGTTTAGTGTCCCATGGAAATGGCGACCAGGCTTGCGACGTCCACACGTGTTCTTCTAATTGAGAAATGGTGTTTTGCTTTTCTTGCATGTAGTCCACACCATCCTAGAAATGAGGCAGTGTCATATCAGATGATCCCTTCGACCATCTAGTTTACGCCTTCGAGGTAAAGTGCACAGAAATATAGTTCTCTTTACTAGGTCCAGCGGTGGATAAACTGACTGTGCTGCGCGGATTATTCGCCCAGAGAAGAGCCACGTCTAGCCAGATTGTCTGCGCTCTATGTTCATGTGGCCGCGAACCCAGAGGAGAGTGATATTGGACCGAGCCAGTCTCCCCCTGCAGTCTTCGAGTTGCAGCCAGGCTGTCCACAAAAATGGCAATGTTTTATTTGGATATTGATTTGGTTATAGATATCCTACCTGCTTCCTAATTGTTAGTACCTCCTCTGGAAGACACTGGACGAGTTGGGTAGAGGCGGAAAGAATTTGATTTATTTAGTTCCGCAGAAAAGGTGCCTGCACACACTCCACAGTCCATTTTTGAACCATCCGTGAAGATGTAGAATTCGAAGTCTTTCGAAACGGTATCTAGTTCCCATTCTTCCATCTGGATGGAAATCTGGAAGTTTTTGAAAGTTGAGTTTTGGTATTGTGTAGTCGGTGGGGTTAGTTAGGTTATCGGACTCAATGTTACTGTTTTGATATGCGGGTCCAGGGATGGGAAAGAAGCTTCGGTCTGACTTGATCGAAGGGTCCCCGTTGTTTCTATTCCGGCCGTTCTTTGGACTCCTTTGCTAAGGGCGGGCCGCCATACTAGTAACTAATAGGTAAGGATGGGCTGTGTACGTGTCATAGCTAACCATTTTAGGTTTAAGTCCCCATTTTTTGCCGACTGCACTACCAAGTTCGGTTTATAGTTTACAGACATTAAAAACCGACGCGCATCGGCATCTCATCTTGCCTTCTAATCACTTAATTTCCTTGGTGCCCGCTCTTATTATACAACATTAAAGAACTGACTTCCCAATCAAAGTCGCTTACGGAACAATAACTTTAAGCAGTTTATTCACTTGCAGCGAAAAGTGATTGATTGCATTCTTTGAAGTCGTTTATGCTTGACTGATGAAAGTCTTTAACTGCTACAATGTCTCTTGACTTTCCACAGCTTTTAAATTGCTTATCACTTCGTCAGACCCTTTCTTCAACAAAATAGATGTACTCTTCTTCAAGAGCGGTCTCATGGTGGGTATAGATAAGAACTAACTAATTCAACTAGCCCTAAAGTATGATCTATAGTTTTTCGATAAATTCACCTATCTCACTTAATCATAACAGTCAGCTAAAATATCTATTTCAATTGCATTTATCAGCACTTTGTCACTATATAGTTCTGTTGAAAGCTTTTATCACGACCGGAAGTAGACAATTCGCTTCATTTCTGCAGAAAAAGATTACCTCTTTCGACTCTGCGACCTCTATAAAGATACACCGCACCTCAACTCCATCATTGTATCCTCTTATTGAACGCGTAAGATGGCCATGAACCATAAAACCCGAACCCTGAACCATAGCTCGCCTTTTGCGCAGTCTTTTTTATTGAAAGTGATTAATATCTAATTAATTAATAATTATGACCCACCACCAAACATTGTCAATAATCGGAAAACATCAATGACTTCCACAATAAATTCCTAAGAGAGAGAGACCAAAAAAAAAAAAAAAAATTAAGTGCTGCTAAATCTTCTTGACAGCAAAAAACCAGCTTTTGCCCACAAAAAAACAAGGCAAAATCAAAAATTGCCCCGAAGACGCGAATACGCGAATGCGCGAAGCAGCAAAACAATGAACCAAAAACAGTCTTGGCTTATTTGACAATGCTGCGGGCAGGCAGGCTGTCAGCAGCAACATCCACCGCTTGACCTTGAGTAATGGTCTCAGACTAGATATTGAACAGGGTTATCGGACGACCTCTTCGACAAACTCTAAAGCTCAGTGCTCCCGCGCAAATTCACAAAGCTTGACATAATACCTATTTGATTTTGCTAATTTAAAATATAATTTTTTTATATATTTTTCCTATCTAATTGCACGCAAAAAACAAATATTAAAAAAAAAAAAACACAAGTGCGTCAATCAAATGATCAAACATTTAAAAGACACACACCAAGCCGGAGCGAGAGGAAGAGCGCGAGCTAAAGAGAGCTTTTAAATTAGAAGTTCAAGGTTAGATGGCTCTCCTCATCTCATGAATATCTTTGTTTTGTTTTTAAAGGGCATTTCACTTTCTTCTTCGTTTGTCTGTTATTGTTTTTCGTAGAAATATGTTTTTTTAAGAAATATATACGAGAATGGAAGTAAATATTTACGAAGGGGTTCGTTCGTTAGGGGTTGAATGCAGGAAAACAAATAGAAATATTTTTTTTTATTTATTTTTTTACTTAGAAATGTAGAAGTCTTTGTCCGAGGAGTGATGGTTTCGGGGGCTGCCTTTTTTTTGAAGCTACGCTAAGCGAAAGAGAATTGTAAGGATGGGCTTTGAACTTTACGTGAACTTGTATCTTTGGGTCCTCTCGTGAAAGGGCAGAATATTTTATTAGCTGATTCAGTCAGGCTTCCGAGTTGGCTTCTTGAAATTGAAATTTAGATTTAAGGAGGGGTCGGTGGACATTCACCGGAGGTGCACAAATTATTTTTTGCTTCTTTGCTACTTTAAACTTGGCGATTGTTTCACAAGAATCAGGAAATACATATATGCTTCAAGTTGATTTAAAAAAAATATTGTTGAAATGGGGATGGTAGCTACATCCATTCCGTCACTCCTTTCAAGGTCCAAAAGTGTAGACATGGTGCTTCCACTTCTAACTAAGATTTAATGAACAACGTCTCTTCGAAATATTCCCCTTGCTTGGAGAAGGGCTAAAGCTATCTTTGTTCTGAAACCAGGGAACAAAACTTCAGGACTAGGTATCAGCATTCCATCAATTCTGCTTAAGAGCCTTGAAAAATGCAGCTCAAGCTGAATATTCCGCCTACGTTCGGTACTTAGGCCAGCCAGCAATCCTATCAAAAAGGTAAATCCACCGAGATGGTAGTGATAGAGCCTACGACCAGAGCACGCAAGGCACTTGACCGTAAGTTCTATACGATTGTTGTCTTTTTAGAATTGAGCCCCCTTTGAGATCTAAAGGGCTTGAATGGAATAGGGTGGAATGGATCCTGGAATGTTAATAAACAAAGAAATTGCAGAGGCAGTTGGCAACTGCGTTAGAACAGTGCAAGGGGTGTACTCTCCGTAACCCTTGTCATATAACTTTCGGATACGCTGATGATCCTTGTATTATTGTCAGCTGAAGTAACTTAACAACTATATGTGTACGTAGGAATCAGGGCTAAACAAAGTCTGGGGTTGGTGCTGGTGAACAAGCTCCGTCAGTCAAGCCGAGGAAGACGCTGCAAGAAGACGCATACCAACTACAGGGTGGCCTTGGGTACCACTCCTTGTGCACTCAGCATGCATTTTATAGCAAAGTTAAGTATTTGCGCGGCACTATTGGCCCGAAACTATCATTTGCCCAACACAGAGAGGCTGAAACGTTTAAGGCCACAACCAAACTCTGACAGTGCCGTAAGACGTTCAGCAGAAACTGGTGACTGACCCGTCATGTGCATATGTGTGTTGTTAGACAGAGAGCTGGCTCTTGCGTGTTTATGCATTACAGCGAAGTTTGGCTCAGTTTACCTCATTTGCAGTGCTTTGCTGTATGTGAAGAGACCAAAGGTAAATGAAGGGACCAAAGGGCGAGCTAGGTTCAATACAAATTTTGGAGCACTACTTTTGAGCCCTCCTTCCCGATGAGTGATTCCATCACAGATGGTTCCCTCCTAAACCGTCTCTCTGGATGCTTATTGGTAGATAAATCACAGTCTTTCAAGCTTCTTCGCGGTCGCATTTGCCGCGAACATATATATATATACTCAGATAGCCCAACTGCTATTGAAGCCTGCTCTACTGATAAGATCACCTCCAAAACTGTGGAAAGCCCATAAGCAATCTGAACACTCTGTGACTCTTTTCTGCCGGTCATCCTGGCATCCAATGAAGGAGCTGACGCCTCATTGTCGGCATTTTTATGGCCCACAACCAAGATTTAGGGTGATTTTAGGTTTAACGTCTACAACTTACCTATATTTTGGCACATATAGACATTCAACCCGGTGGATCGACGGTCCAAAACTCATCAGATCTAAATATCTGCTAGGATTGAAGAGGACGTGCCTTAAGATCCCTAATTAGCTTTTTCACTGCATGTTAGAAACTCGGGCCTTTTGTAGTGCTGCCTGGAAGATGACGAAACGGAATCACTCTTTATCTGAGAATGACCGGCTTTTTCCACCCCGAACTGACTGTCCTTCCGACCGAACACTTCCTCCTATCCAATCTGATGACAACTAATAGTCTCTCGTGGTTAATTTCGGCAAACCACGACTTCTAATTGAATCACACTGTGCCCACTCCTATCTGAGTGACTCTGCAAAACAACCCTTCCAACCTAGCATAGTGCGATTAAATAGGTACGTATCCTAATAAACAGAAAACCGTCAACTTCCACCTACTTAAATTCTTTCGTTTGACGTCATCACGTCATCATCATCGAAAGCAATGAACTTCTGAATGAGTGCGCATCTGCACTGACAGTCACAGTCTACCCATCTAGATCTACGTAGTAAATATTTATCAAACTGACTCATGCCACTCACGGCATAAGATGTGCAAGTGCAACCAACTAAGAACGTAATTTCGCTATCTCTATTTCACAATCTCATGAAATCTATTCGTCGACATTGTTCCTCTGTATTCTTCTCACGATAAAAAAAAAAAAAGCACAAACAAAACAGCCTCTCAAATCAGTTCTAATTGGAAGACACTAACATTAAATAAAACGCAAATCATTGCTCTAGAAACTCCAATCAAATGCGCAGATTACGTATGAGAGTAGATTTTTTGTTCCCCAATCCACCCTCATTTGACCGAAGGAAAGGGGAGTGCAATTTCTACTCATACTTTCTGTTGTTATTGCTGTTATTTTGTCTTATTTAATCCCACAGCAACTATGCTCATGCTACTAAAGTCGCGGCCAGTCACCCTCGACATCAGAGAGATCAGCCCTTTGCTGAGTTACATATGTTGCTTGTGTGAAATATTTACACACACACACCCACACACGGTAAAAGTACACACTACATATTTTATTTGTTATTAGATTTATAGTTTAAATCTAATACACAACGTGACATAGCTACGCACAACCGCTATCAGTAACTCGCGTCGTCGTCGTCGTCGTCGCTTGTCGTTGTGTTCAGGTTAATAGACGTTTTCAAGGCCAAGCCACTTACATACAACCACAACAACAACGAAGACGACAACGACGAAAACCCATATTAGCAGCAGCGATGGGAACGCGACGCTCTAATCAAGTCAAGTGATTGTGGTGTGGTGTGGAGTATTTGTATATGGGAATTCCCTTCCATCCCCTAGTTTTCTACGGTGCTTCCCATCGTTGGTCGACGCCTGAACACAGCCGGGGTGGTGGTGGCAGTTAGAACTGCGTACCTACAAAATTTGTTAAAAAAAAAAAAAAAAAAAATTCATCATAATGCTGTCGCGTCAGATTGTACTTCGTTGTTCGCGCAGAGTGTCTTTGAGCGATTTAATTTTTTTTTTTGTTGAATCATTGACGAGATTAGAGGATTTTTGGTTTATGACCCGCGAAGCATTAACCAGTATCTCTGCGACATGATCCGAGCTTGTGTGGCGCGCAAATAGAATTACTTCACGATCGTAAGGGATTTCGAAAGACAATCAGCGGTGCCGAGTCAAGATTAGAGTTCAAAGAGATCAAAAAGTGCTGACCTTATCATATTCGGAGTGTCGCAGCGAACTCGGAAGTCATATAGCTGGTAGCCGCCAACGTTTTGCTTAATCAGAGCGGAGATGTATACTTTATTTCGCAAAAGATGATGACTGACAAAAATTTGGTTGACACGATTTTCACTCATGGAATGCCAAATCATGTAAACACCACGCCACTGCTATCACTTGTTCGTATTAGGAAGACCTAAGCTTGCCCGCTTGTTGGGGATTGGGATACCATCAAGGTGAGGTGTCTGTAACAATCGAACCTCAAGTTCTCCCGAAATCTTAAGTGAGAAGAGAGCTGGGCGACTGAGGCAAACTTAACAAGAACCCTTGCACCTGATGGAAAGGAGTAAGCTAAGATGACTGGTGCAATCAACCTCGGCAAACTCCGAAATATTTCTGAGGTTATAGTAAGAATTTACTAGAGCTGCTAAAGCGGGCAGCAGCATGGGGAGACTGATGCAATCAAACCCCAAACAACTATGGAATTTTGCCTAGTCGAACCATTTGCTGAGGAAGCAATTTTTTTTTATATAATGCACTGAAGGCATTTTGGATACCCTTATAGTAAAGTAACACAGTGCGGGCATTAGGAAAGTGAAGGATTAGAAAAAAGGTGATACCGATGTACGTTGGTTTTAAATGTCTGTAAATTATAATGCAAGGGAAAAACAGAACGTGGTAGAGCATTCCACATTCGCGTTGTACGGTTAAGAAACGAATCCTTGTATTTCACTGTACGTCCGAATACATGCTTAAGGGTAAACTGGTAAATTGGAATGCAACTGGCTACTTCATTTGAGCACTTGTGGTGGAAATACCGATAAAACAATGACAGACAGGAGACAATACGACGATGAATAAGAGAGTCAAGTGATTTCGCGATGTCTCGATCGCCAATAAGTTTTACCGCACGTTTTTGGATCCTGTCAAGTAGCTCCAAATATGTAATTGGAGCACCGGACCAGATATGAGCGTTATACTCACGTTTTGGGCGAATAAACGCCTTGTAGATTCTAGCCAGATCAGAAGGGGTGAAATATTTCTTGCATCGCTTAAGGAAGCCTAGAAATTTCGCAGCGTTCTTGGCGACATCGAATATGTGGTCATTCCAACGAAGGTTGTCATTAACACACATACCGAGAATGGAAAGTCGTTCGGTTTCAGCGATGCAAGTGCCATCAATGGATAATGAGCTTAACATACGTTGCCGTTCCAGTTCAACGCCCGAAGATGAGGGGCGTTGCCCAGGAAACGAATATGTAAAGCTGAGGGTACAGACATCAGCATAGGAATGGATTGGATTAGAAGTGACAGACATTGATAAAAATGAGAAAGAGAGTCGGAGACAAAACAGAGCCTTGAGGGACACCAGCATTTATTTTGTGAGTTGCAGACTTGGAACTGTCCAAAACAACTGGTATTGAACGGTCCGAAAGGTTATTTCTAATCCATTGAAGAAGGGTAACATAGATGCCAAATGCACGCATTTTCGACAAGAGAGCTTGATGCCAAACTCTGTCAAATGCTTTTGAAATATCAAGCGCAAAGACCTTGCTTTCACCACCCTGTTAGGGACAAAGCGTTTGATACCCAGGTGAATTAAATTTGTAATCACATCGGCAGCGGCATCCACGTCGTTGTTGAGGAAGCACAACGATCAGTGAAAACTCCTAAAGAAACCGTTTAAAGCTTCCCAATTAGCTTTCTCGTATTGCCATACGGTTCTTGTAGGAGCGTTTTCTTTAACCGTGTGGCTGGAGTACGAGAAATTCGCCGATATGATACAATGGTCTGACGAACCTAGAGGCGATAATACATTTAAAGTGTATTTATCAGGATGAGAGGTAAGAAACAAGTCCAGAGTGTTGCCGTTTTGACCGCTAATGTCAGGTATCCGTGTCGGCTCATTTACAATCTGGGTTAAATTATTAACCTCAGCAAAGATCTCGACATCGGGTGTTGTCTGTCCAGAATGCCGAAGCCAACTTGAATTGTATATATTGAAATCGCCCGCAATGACGATTTCAGCACGAGGATAATGGGTTACAATTCTGGTGATGGAATCAGACAGCGCATCAAACTCATTATAAGTTGAATGTCTGTCCTGGTTAGGGCTTATATAAATAAAACAGTAGTGAATTAATTGCCTACGGACATGGAATAAAATTAAATTCCGGATTGGAGCATTGGCCGTATTGAGGTAGAAGTTGGTAGGATACATCACTACGTATATAGACGGCGAGACCGCGATGAGAAAAGAATAATGGCACTAAGTTATATCCAGGCAGGCTAAACTCCGTTAGATCAGAATCAATGCTGACCTAGTGCCAAAACAGCTGGTTTATTGAGATTCGTGTGGGCGTACAATGAAAGAAAATTCGCCCTTAACCCACGAATATTGCGCACGTCTACTCTGAAATTCCTACACATAACATAAATACCTACGTTGTTAAGGTCAGTCAGTCAAATCTTGAAAAAAGCATTCCTCTAGATTCGTTGCTTATTTGATCTGGCTAATGCGGGGTAGTTCCATGACGTTCTCCTGCAGCTCCTGCCGAAGGCTTTAGACAGAATACTCATTATGTAAGAATGCGTACCTAACAGGCAGTGACTAGTGATTGCTACTAGCACGCACCCAATATTCTCAAATGTTTACAAGCAGTTTTGAAAAGAGTTCGCCATTTTGTATACACAAGTTGACCTGAGAAGTTCTCTGAGAAAGATCGTGACATTTTAGCATTTTTTCTGCAGAAGAATGTGCTCAGCAGAGTACGAAGGATATAACCCTGTACTTGTTGTATATACAGTATACAGTGGTGGTCTCATATATAAGACAACAGTCATTTGTCAGCATGTAATAAACCTAATTATATGGCCACCTGTACGTGAAGGCTTTTCAATTACAAAAAAATGATAAGTTCTTAAATGTCAGACGAGGAAAAGTGGTACAATAGTGGGGTATACCATCGGAATAAATACTCCAAATGATATAACTTCCAAACTACTACAGCGTAACTACAAAAACTGCTTAATACATTTTTTAGGCCGAATTCAATTGCGAATTTGTAGCTTTTTATTTAAAATTTTTTCAATTATTCTGAAAATCTTTGGTTCCTACAAATGATTTTTGATATCGGGTTTTTCAATAAGAGCGCTACAAAAGTTTTTTTTAAATAAAACAAAAACGGTTTTGGATATCAATAAAATTCTTTATTCCTGTGAAAGTACGTTCGATGCCATTACGTATGGAACTCGATTTCTTTTGCATGGCCACCACGGGCACGCTTGCAGAAGTCCAGACGCTGAACCGAATTTTCGATGGTTTTCAAGCATAAATCGACCGATACTGCTGCAATTTCACCTTAGACCTTAGACTTGACGTAGCCCCACAGGAAATAGTCTAACGGCGTCAAATCGCACGACCGAGGCGGCCAAACGACTGGACCATTTCGTGAGATAACACATTCTCCAAACTTGGTTTCCAATAAATTGATTGTGACATTCGCTGTTTGGCTTGTGGCGCCGTCCTGTTGGAACCACATGTCCTCCAAGTCCATATCATCCTATTGGGGCCAAAAATATTCGGTTATCATTGACCGGTAACGTGCCGGTCTTGATCATCACGGAACCACACCAAACCGTAGTTTTTTCGGCATGTAATGATGACTCATGGAGTACGTGTGGATTGCTGCCTGACCAATACCGCATATTTTGCTTATTGACGAAGCCATTCAGCCAGAAATGAGCCTCATCGCTGAAGATGATTTTTCGATGAAAATCCGAATCATTTTCAAGTTGTTGCTCAGCCCAATTTACGAACATACGACGCTTCTGGTGGTCAAGCGGCTTCAGGTCTTGCGTCAATTTAATCTTGTAAGGATGTAGGCCAAGATCTTTTGGCAAAATTCGCCACAACGACGTTACAGAGATGCCCAACGCTTTAGAACGACGTGTGAGAGACACATTTGGGCTTTCTTCAACTGAAGCCTCAGCGGCAGCAATATTCTCGACACTACGGGCACGGAAACATTTTGTACTGTGCCTGTGGATTCAATTTTTTCCACTAGACGCTCAATTGTTGATCTGCTAGGACGATTATGACGACCATAAATTGGACGTAGCGCTCTTAACGTTGAGGCCACTGACTCCGAATTTCGGTAGTAAATTTTAATAATTTCGACTCGTTGTTGGCTCGTATATCTTTCCATCATAAAATGGCAAACCTTACCCAAGAGAAATTTCAAAAGAGCGGCAAGAAATATAGTGTCGTTTGCTGTCCCTGTCGCTCTACTTTTGTAGCGTTCCTGTTGAAAAACCCTGTACTTAAAATCCTATATCCAACAAATTGTCTTATTTATCTGACCACCACTGTACGTATTAAATATCATCTAGTTGTTAAAAGTGTGGAATTTATTATTAAACCTAAAACTAAGTATTCACAGCTCTCACAAAGGAACTATCTGTTCTCAAAGATTAACGGGTAAGACTAAAATAGCTACATCATTAAATCTGACATTTCAGCTAAATTTCACCTACATGCTTCAATAAGGATCTGTCTCAAGCGCTCCTCGACCGTTTCTGCATCAAGATCCAGCGCAATTTCGATGTCGAATTCATTGTCAAATATAGATCAGCGCCCATCTTAAGTGCTGATAATATATCGGGGAAAAAAACGACTTAGTACGCCACCTATTTTCGGAGAAAAAGACAAAAAAGTTCATTGGTAAATGACTCCTTCATTCAGTAAAGTCTTGGATAAAGTCCAACAACACTCACTCATTTGACACATGTCATCGAGTGTAACAAATATATCTGCTACTTCCAAACTGTCTCATATAAGTTTAACATGTTAACATGCAACACATTCGGGATTACCACATTTCCGGATCAGTGAATTAGTACTTTTTACACTTTACCGAGAAATTGTCACCCTTCTCCGACAGGCACGAAGAAAGGGAAATCTCTGAGCAACAAAGTCGCATAAGCGATGCGACAGTCCATTTGAATTAAACGTGAAAATTATGTCGGAACATTTTTCGTTTGATGCACAAAGGACCCTTCTGTGCTCCTCGCTCGGAAAAACAATTTGTCATTTCTCTGAAAATGATCTGTTAATGCACTCCTCCTCAGTGGGAGTGCAGGAAGTGTTTACACACAACAACGTTACAGGGTTACATGCTGCCGCAAAGATTAGATGCTGCCAAAGACAAGACATAGTTTCACGAACTGTCATAGTGATTTGAGTGCGCAAAGCGAGAGTGCTCGATGACAGGTTTCCGCTTTGTCACCTGTCATTTTCAATCACAATTAAAGTTCACAAACAGACACTCTGCGACGACATCTGTTCTAGCTTGTAGAACGTAGATTAATTTCACATCTAAAAGGTACTGCGCACATTACGACGAACTGAAATGAACTGATAACAAAAATGACATCGCGAGGGCGAGTGAGAGCGAGAAAGCAACGTTGGCCTTATCAAACAGAACGATGATGTTGCGTTGTGGACGACTGTTTATGAATGAAATTTAAATTTCTATAGAATTCAACGTTCACATCGGGTCAGACGCAGAGGTTACTCCACATCCGCAGAAGAGAAAACGATAGATAGAATGAAAAGAATCTAGCTGCAGATAAGTGGTGCTTTGTCAACTGAGATGTGCTGGGAGATAGGGGCGCGTCAATGCGAACTCTCTAAAAGTCGTCAAACAACTTGTTTCCGGTTTTAGGAAATGATCATCGCTAAGTATGATCTGATGAATCAAATAGACCTCGGATGATGTTTGTGTGTAAATGGGCGAATTCAGGCTGCAAGTTAACTTCCGAAGGCTTTGTTTGTGCAGCCGAAAACCAACAAGAAAAGTCCGCGAACAAAATGATCGCGAATGCTTTTGTGAATGTCGTGATATTATTTTATCCAAAAAAAAAACTCAAATTCAAAATAACATGCAAACTTTAACTGCTGTGATTGATAAATATTAGCCTGAATGGATAATCTCTAAACTGAGGAATTAAGCCCGAAGCTGGACCAGAGAAAATCCAAAGGACTTTGTTTTAGACATCCCCAGAGATTGAGTACCCTGCTGAAGTTCTAGTTCCGAAACTGCTATTGCCTGTCGTTCAACTATGCTCAACGGCGCTACATTCCGAGTCCTGGCAGAGCTGTGAAGAATTCAATTATTTTTCAAATTCATCGCCATTCATTTTAAGTCCCAATTGACCAACAAATTTTTTAGCAATTATAATTTTAAGGAATGCGTGCTTTTTGAATGATGTGCATTCATTGAAGTCGGTTTTAGATCAGGAGAATTTACTGAATGCATTCAATTATTATTTAAATTCTTTCAAGTCACTGAAGACTGAAGTCATTTAAACTACTATAATTTGCTTTACGACGATAAACTTCATGACTTCAACCAATTGTGAATGATTTCATTGATTTCAAAGACTTCAGTGAAAGGAAATTTAATTCTGAATTTTTTTTTAATCTCAACTCGGGTCACTAAAGGGATTTATATCCTCAAACATATCCCTGGTATGACTTTAGTGAATGCATGACTTCATTCTTTTCAACTCATTAGTCAGTAAATCTTAATCTAAAGGTGGAATGGTACAACTGTAATACAATTAAAACTTCTTTTTATCTAATATGGCTGATCAGTAACATTTCAGTCAAGTTGAAGGGTAGAAGATCGAATTTACCAAGTCTGAGGATCTCTCGAAACCAGCATTAAAGTCATTCATTTTATTCCACAAAACAACTGACAGCTGTCAGTACCTGTGCTATCGTGCTTAATAAAATGACAGGAAAAACAAAAATTTAATATTGCGGCTAGTAAGGTTTCGAAGTATTTTTGTGCAAATCTCAGTTTTGCATAGAATCCGTTTTTTTTTCCTGACAGCAAAATAGAATACACGTTTACTTATGAAGTGTGACCTATAAAAAACGCATTGCTGGTGACGGAGCCCATTATAGCCCAACTTTCTACTTTTTCATACTTTAACAGCGAGGCGCAAAGCAGCTGTTTGGTTGGACAAATGGAAAAACGAAAGCAGTTGTCATTGCAGTCAGCCTTGCCATATTAGCAGATTTATTGTAGCTAAATGTCCATTTTTTATTATTTTTTTTCAAACTAAAATAAAACGATATTAGTATATTTTTTATTAAAATGGGTACACTGCGTTGTCCCTCCGGATTACAGTAGAAAATTCTACGGGCTGAAGTCATATAAAATCCCCAATGAAAAGTTTTTTTTTTACCACGTCGATGTTGCTGTACGGCACATAACGTTCGTCGTTGACTCAAATGGGACCAGATATCAAACACGAGTTTATTAGAAATAGTCCCTGTTTCCTATACATGAAGCAGGACTGCAATTACTAAGGATTTATAAAGTGTTCCCTAGGTATTCGAGTAGAGCCTTCCTACATGGATGCCTTTTCGGACCAACAGCTATTGGCAAAGGGTTACTCTTCGTTTGACATCTGAAGAAATTACGTTTATGTTTTCAACAGAGCTGAGCTAAACAAAGTTCCTTAGTACCTAAAAGCGTACCTCAACGATTTCACTTCAAGGTTTGGTTGAAGGTCACCTCGTTCTTATGTCCCTGACTGTGAGTTTCTCATGACAGTTCTTACTCTTCAGACGTTCGCAGAGGTGGGGCAGCGAATAAAAACTTTCAGGTGGTATGGGTCGGGATTTGAACCAGCGACCTCTCGCTTAGTGGTCCAACGCTCTTGACCACTAAGCCACCGCAGCCACTGCACCCACCTTTTGGTAAAACTTTCTAACTTTATTCCTGAAGGAGCACCTCCCTATTTCTTTGAACCCAATGCTTTTACATGCGCCTAATTTTTTTCCCTAGATCTCCAGAGCTACTCTCGTTCTTTTGTTCAGCGCCTATCCCTTTTCGTTGCATGTCTGTTTTGTTGCCGCCTGCTTGCTGGCATTCGCCACTAGTTAAACCCGGTAAATCAAATGCGGCGCTTCTGATGGTTTCTCGATATCTATACCAATGTTCTTCAGAATCTTGACGCTGGCTGTAGAAGACTCCTTGAAAGGTGAGAGTAACTTGATCTTCAAAATCCGAATAGTATGTCTGCAACTATAGGGTCCGCCAAATAACTTCTTTTTTTTTTGAAACAGGGCGCAAAACATCGAGTGTAGCTTCGGCTGTGTGGCACGTAGCGCCGTCCTGTTGAAACCAAATATTGCCAATATCCTCCTCTTCAATTTTTGTGAACAAAAATTCGTTCAACATGGCCCGATAACGATCGCCATTGACTGTAACGGCCACTCCTTGTTGTTGTTGTTCGTTGTTCAAGCGTATACATAACCATATTCGTTCAGCGGAAGGATATAACTAATTATCTGTCAAATCAGACATGAGCTAAGTGTTACCATTCGCGAAATAAGCACTAGTTGAAAAAAAAAACGTTAGATGGCGGGCCCTATAGTTAACGACCGAAGAATATGTTGGAATGTTTGGACTTCAAAAATACTCGACGAGTCGATCGCAACATTTAGTGGACGGTTTGCTGTTCTGCTGAAGAAGAAACAGAGCCTTTATGAATTTTTTTCCTTTGAAAGTTTATACCTTAGACCGTTTCGACCCTAAATGTTGTAGATCTCGTAAGTAGAATGTCCTTGGCGTTTTAAATGCCACGATAGGAAAGGACCCAATAGATCCGGCTATGCTTTCCGATTGTGGTACCAAATATAAACTCCTTTCCTATTGTGGCATTTAAAACGCCAAGGACGTTCTACTTACGGCAATGCTCGAGCTCGTCGTCTCTTTCCTCGATTGCGTGTCGAAAGCTCAAGACTTCTTGCCATAATCTGCCGCTTACAACAAAACCGCACCCAAATAGGTGATGACTTTTTTCACTCTTCTCTTGCTCAACCCGCCCTGGATTCCGGTGATGTCTGCTTTATAATAGTCCAGAGCCTTCGTAAATTGCTCGGCTTTCCACGGTCTATTCAGGGTTGGTTTGAACTTTACGCATGCAGATCCTTTGTCGTTTTTTTTTCTATTCCAAGGTCGTCAACAGTCAATCCATCCTTAGACTATTTGTCACTTCGGTACGAAGTCTAAAGAGTATAAATGTCATATCGTAAAATGTAAATTCAGATATCAACATATGAAATAAAAATATTGTTTTTTTTTTTTTGAGTGGACATCTTGCAACAACTAATTAAAATAAGAAAACGCCAAATTTTCCTCAACCTGCCATCAAGCCCAAAAGCACCACTTTCGCAGGACTTGGCTAACGCACAAGCGCATTTTTTGACAGCTAATAGCACTTTTAAAGCTTTAGCTCTCGCACCAAGGCAAGAACTGTCACAAATATAGGAATTGCCTTAAGTACCTTAATTTCAAAAACTACTATTCTCCATTATAAAACTATCCTTGACCCCGTTTAGTTCTCAAGAACAGCACTATAAAATGTCCTAGAAGTAAATATGAAATGACTATGAAGGACATTCATAGTGAGTAGGCTGACGAAGGGTGAGCAGCGATTTGTCGAATTTGATTAGAAGACATTGAAATGTAATCACTCACCTTAACGATTAATAATATCCGTTTTTGGATTCTCCTTCAAAAATATCCTTAAAACACTAGAAAAACGAATAAAATTTCAACTTTATTTTGTTGTTTTCTTAAATTTTAATCCATTTTTATACACTAAAAACTACGACTAAAAGCTACTGTAAGCTTTTACACTATAAAGACGCAATTACGAACACATGAAAGGAATGCGAGCTTGAACACACACTAATACACATTTGATTTTTGTTATGAACACAACTTTAGCAAGGAACACGTAAGGCAATAACAACGAAATACGATGTGCGGCATTCAAGGATGCTTTGTTGGGGGTTCTTAGTACATATTAGTATTGGTATTAGGAGGGGGGCACGATTGGAAAAAAGCGAATAACAAACTAGCTACATGCGAAGGTAAGGGAAAATCGTTTATTTTTATTCTTTGGAAAGAGTAATTCTTTTTTTTTCTACTTTAATGCCGACATCGGGCAGAATGTGAATTTTGATTTTCGTTTACGCGACAACCCTTTGAACGGATGATAGAACGGATAAATAATTTGACTAATGAACACAATACCCGGAACTGGCATGCCGAAGGATATACGCGTTAACTAAGGCAAAGGCGTAGCGTACTTCATCAGAAGCACTGAAAGCTACAGTTACAATTTTTTTTTTTGGGATGACAACTTTGTATTGACAATGAAATTGCGAGAAATGCTTTATATTGCTTTGTTAAGTGAAGGCGAGATGGCGCTGCTGATGATTGAGAATATTCTACGAATGGAAGTAGGTATTCTTCTCGGAATTTTAAATAGAAGTTGCAGCTACGAGTTGGTTTTTTTCAATTAGGATAATCCAATATTTCCACAAGGAGGGAAAATATTTTTTTTAGATATGCGAAGAGACTGCATACTAACAATCCCATAAAGTGGGCGTGGCTTTGGGTCTTTGCCAACTTTCGAACAAATTTAACAATTTAGGTTACCCTTATTCAAAGGACTCCCGACCCGTGAATAGTCTCTGTGAGAAAAGGCTCGGCGATTCGAAGGTCCTCTTGGTTGTGGAACTTTATTGCCCAATCGCTCGATGTGCTCGAGCTAATGAAGTCGACGTTTTCTGGCTTTTTGGACTACATGCACACCTTTTCCTCCTCTTTTCCGCCCTCCGTGCAGATAGGACCAAATATAGGTTGAAGAATTTTTCTTTTGAAGGTTATTTAGAACATGCACCTTGTCTTTCAAATCAGGAGTTTTAAACCAATTCGCTTCACCACACCGAAGTAGCAGCGGTTTTCTAGGGTAATTCTTCGTCTGGTCTCCGCTGAGGTGGTAGATGAACTGCTTAACTATCTCGAAGTTGCTGATACTTTTTGTCCTAGTCGGCGGACAGATGCTTATTTGTTTGATGATGGAATATTTAGACTTCTAATTTGCTCTGTTCTTCAACAGCCGTGAAAGGCTTTATGGCGGCAAGCTGGGAGTGCTCGATGATGTCAATATTGTTCGCATACCCCAGTAGCTAGCCCGATCTGTTGAAGATAGTGCGATCCGCGTTGAAACCTACCCTGCGCAAAATCTGCTCAAGAAAACAAATTGAATATGTCACATGACAGCGCATTGCCTTGCCGAAATCCTGTGCATGTTTGGAAGAATTCAGATGAGCTGCTGTCAAACAGAACTTTGCACCGCGTGTTCTCTAGCGTCACGCGACACAGTTGGATAAGTTTTGCCGGGATTGCGAATTCGACTATCGCCACGTCGGTCTTCTGACGAGCGGCTTTAAAGTCGTTGAATGTCGATGGTAAATGTGGCAAACGCACCGACAACTAAGTCAGAGGTGACAGGCTCAAATCTGTCCTATTTTAACGCAAAAAAAAAGTTTAAGTCGACTGTAAGAGCATTCATGAGAAGCTTCTCAAACTTGTCATAAGGAAGCGGTATCGAATAGTAGGTACTTCCATTAGTGTCAAAAATATATCTTCGCTACCCTTGAAATCCAGTAAGGGGCTTACATTTTGAGTTTTCGAATTATTGCATCCAAAAAATGCGTACTTCTTAAAAAACAACTATTTTAACAAAATGGGGTTCTTCAGAAAAAAGTTTTAATCTACAAATTGCTTTATAGCGAACGTCAACAAAAATAATTACCTCCTGGTGTACGCCGAACTTGTCACGTACAACACGCCATAGAAATCCATCGATTATATCAAAGCAATACCCATGGTGTCGGGAAAGAAGTAAAATAAACGCACTTTAAAACAAACATCGAACGAAGACACAAATGCAGATAGTGAAGCGCGCATGAGTATCTACATGAAGTATAGTTCTTTTCCTCAGAATGTTGAAGTGGCAAACGCTTATTTTTTTTTTCTTGGAAAATTTTGAGGACATCGGAAGTAGTCTTTCTCCATTTACAGAAGTATTTAAATACTTTCAGAGAGACGTTCTTGGAGTATTAGATATTTTATAGACCGACATCAGCCTCTGGGGCGGGTACCTATGTATATTTGAGCGAACACTTGGGCCACTATACTTTTTAGCTCTATCAGATAGTAGAAGCAGTGCTTGCAGGACCTATTAAGACATTAGCAAATTCACTGACAGCCCAGGTAGGGTATGAAATCAAGCGGAGCAATCCATTTGGCTAGTGTTGGTGGTGTCGCAAAGGGCCTTGGACTCTTGCTGGGTTCCAAAATAACTGTCTACGTTGCTACATCTAAAATATCCATGAACCTTCCAATGTCTCTCTATAGAATCTTAACAGGTTTTCAAAGACACCAAGATGGCTCAGAGGGTTAGAGACGAATTAAATTGCAATCAGTCGGAATCCTCTAGATTTTACAAATACCTAGCCCCGAAAAGTACCATCTTTTGTATATCGTAGCAGTTCGAACGCGATTCCTCTGAGCTATGTATGTTTTTCGGGTGACTACTTTTTCGCGCGATCAATCAGTTAATCAATCAGTTTAATCCAAATGAAATTGAATTCCCCAAAATGGCACATGTAGCTTCAATGTCAGATATATTTAGATATTTATTATCGTCATGAAGGACAACACTCTAGATAAGATGCAGACAGTTGGCGAGTTTAAAAATAAATAAATCTATTTTTTATTTATCATAAGGAAACCCCGTCTGCAAATTCGGAATTATCTACGAGTTGGCAAAACCATTTTTAAAAATTCAAAAAGCGTGACGATGCAGTTGCATAAGGGGCGATTATAAACGTAAGACTATCTTTTGTGCAGGCGATATGAAAACTTACTTTACTTACTAGCTCCTAAGTGGAGCGTTCAGATTATTTTATCAAAGAAGACTACTCAGCTCATTTTTAAGTATTTGTCTAGGATAAACATGCAGCGAAAAGGCCGCACAGTTAGAGATCTTATCCGTTTCAGGACAGCTGATTTTATGGCTTAAGACGAAGTGCTCATGAACGAAACTCGGCCACTAAATAAAACAACGATGCCTTAGACTGACTAAAGTCTATGTATAGTCATTTTAGCGGAACTTTCTTTGTCAAGGTTAGGTTATGCTGAAGAGCTTTAGTTGGTTGATTAGTTTGAACGGGCTGTTGGCACACGACCTACGTGCTTAGACCAATATTGGTCCATTGTGATACCACATTGAACCATTTGGGGCTTCTAACGAAGCAGATAAGACATTTAAATTAATTTTAGATCAATGGTTAGTTTACTTAGATCTTCATAGAAGATTCATTTACTGCAGAGAGCAGGAGGGTAGTTTCCGGGGTAGTTTCCTCCTCCTCTGCGTTCATGCAGCTTGTGCAAGTCATTGTTGCATTCCTGCCTATGAGACAGTGTCCAGTAATGACAACTATTGCAGTGCTTCTGTAACTGCTTAGATATATCAAATCTTTAGAGCGTTTTTGATCCAGATTTGATCTGGCCAGATATAAGATTTATTTTCTCAGTGGCAGTCAGCTTTATCGAGAGGTTGCAAGTAGTTATTGGTTACCTAACTCTTCTTTTTCAGATGAGAGAGGTGTGACGTTTCCTAATATTTCCAAGAATGTCCCTCTGATCCCTTATCTCCTCTACGATGAATAAACAAAGATTTATTCCAGGAAATAGATTGGAGTTTGACCATCTGAGAAAATACCGATAGGTCCTTAGAGGATATCAGAAAAAATCGCCAACAAAAACTAACCACGGCAAACCTTCTTTTTTATATCTGTTCCCAAGTTTTGATGTTGCGTTTCCCTACTTTTCTGTGCAGCTAAGCGCTCAACTTCAACTTATGGTCAACATAATCGGCCTACTGAGCGTACTATTCGCAACACCATCACCCATTTCGAGACCCAGCATTCATTATTGGATAATATTCGACCGAATAGAACACGTCCAGCACGCTGTGAAGAAAATATAGCGGCCGTAGCTGAGAGTGTACACGAAGACCGTAGAGAGTCGATTCGGCGCCGTTCGCAGCAACTCGGACTGACGTATGGAACGACTTGGCGCATTTTACGTCAAGATCTTAAATTGAAAGTGTACAAAATACAAGCTGCAACAACTGACGCCGCTCGACCTTCCCAAGCGACATCGCTTCGCTCTATGGGCTCTTGAAAAGTTCCAAGAAGATCCGACGTTTTCGAGGCAAATTTTGTTTAGCGATGAGGCCCATTTCTGGCTCAATGGGTATGTAAACAAACAAAAGTGCCGCATTTGGGACGAAGAGCAACCTGAAGAGATTGAAGAACTGCAACTTCATCCAGAAAAAACAACGGTTTGGTTTGGTTTGTGGGCCGGTGGAATCATCGGTCTATATTTCTTTAAAAATTATGCCGGTGCGAACGTAACCGTCAATGGCGACCGTTATCGTGCCTGATAACCGACTATTTTTATGCCGACAAAGCCGCTTCGATTCAGGCCTTGGAGGAAAACATCACGCGTGTCATTCGCCAGTTACCAGTCGAAATGCTCGAACGAGTGATCGAAAATTGGACTCAACGGATGGACCATCTGCGACGTAGCAACGGCCAACATTTGATAGACATAATCTTCAAAAAATAAATGCCAAAGAATGTTCTTTCAAATGATAATAAACATTCTCCATTAAATTTTAATTTTCTGTGTTTTTTTCTTTAAAAAAGTAGGGAACCTCGAAATGGAGCACCCTTTACAACCATCTATAAACTGTCACTGTGTTATTATTTCATTCTTCCCTATTATGAAAACTATTCTAACATTCTGTCATATGACATATGACGCTTGTGTTTATTCGTTGAATGGTTAAACAGTGGAAAATCCATGCGAAAAAAATATATTTATCGTGTAAAAAATTTAAAAAAAACAGTCTGAGGTACTTACGTCTTTAAACGAAAAAAAACGGAGACGTGAAATAACGCCAAACGAAATAAGGCGAACCTTGGTGACCTTGATGATTAAGGGATTTCAAACTTCTTTCTGCAGGCGGCAGGTACCGTTCACGCAACTTCGTTGCTCCGCTCGGGGTATGTGCTTTTCGTCAGGCCAACGCCTATGGCAACATTACCTGAGTGAACCGCTACGCGGGATTAAGGGATTTCAATCCTATTTCCACAGGCGGCTCGATTTTGGAATGGAAATAATGCTGCATTTTTAGAATTTGGCTTTATTTCGTTTGACGTTGATTCATGTCGCCAAAAAAAAAACCCTTGAACTAGCAAAGGGATTGAATAAAGTAGATTTCGAAAATAGTTACGGGCCTCCGACAAGAGAACGATGTTTGTCGGTAAAGGATGATTTTATAAGTTTTGTATTTTATTTAAAAAAAAGTCTGATTTCAAATACTACGTTAAACAACAAAAAGCAGTCTCGAAAGCATATTTAAGATCCCGGGAAATACTGTTGTCATAAAAAACAAATGCAGAAACACCAGTGATCCAAAATCGGGATGCCTGCAGATATTTTTTGAGGTCGAACCGGCAAAGCCCACAGTAGGGATTCTGATCATAATCTCGTCGTTATGTTGTCATAAAAAAATAATTTGGACTCTGTAATATCATCCTCAATCAAATATCCAATTCGATAATGCTTATCACCTGTTTAAAATATTTGCTAAGTGTTGGTTGTTTTGTTAGACCGTTTTAACATCATCCTGCGAGGAGTCTTAAAGCTGCTGCTAGCCTTAACACAGAAGGCACTGATGACGATCAAAATGCATTCGAAACGTATTTGCCGGTTTCATCAAGCAAACATTTGAAAGTTTACTTTTACTTTGAATTGGGCAAATCGAATTGGTTCAAATGATCTCTAATTTGTTGCGATTAAGTAATTTTTCTTCTCCCTACTTGTTCACCATCCTCACTACGTGAACTATAGAACATTTCAATTCATTTTAGAAATGATTTAAAAAACGTAAAATTGTTCCACTTTTGTTTACTTGTTTTTGCTTTCCAACTAAAAAAAGACAACAATTTGACACGTAAAGACGAGTGATGCCAATCTTTCTCGAAAATTCTACATCATTCAAGTCGGGTGCAAATCTACTACAAGTTCCTAGAGTCGGGAGCGTTGAGTAACAGTAATAGAGTATTTTGTTTCAAAATTATACGAGAATTATTTCCCGCGTCATCCATGTGTGTTGTAGGAGATGGATCTGGGATGGCCGAGGGGATGACCCATTTAAAAAAAAAATGTTATAATTCCATCCATCTCCACTCATACAAACACAGTTTGGGAATTTTTTCAATGGAAAACAAAACAACACCTACCTTTCCCTACCTAGGCCACCCATCGAAGCAGTCCAACCGTCAATTCTTTGCAACCAGGTTTTTTCCAAAGTGTAGTGCAGTTAGGACCTAACTCACTTTGACAGCTCTTTAATTACGTCAAAGCCGTCCTCAATTTGCGCCAATTGCCAGCACCTATTTTTTTGTCTGAGTCACACTTGTTATTTTGAATCTCATGACTCTTCTTCTTCTTCTTCTACTTCTGCTCTTGTTTACGGTTCACACTATGTAAACAGACTTTCTTCGTCATTTTTCAGCAGAAGACTCACATGAATCACCCCGGCCCCATTCAAGCGAGCATCAACTTCCATTGCAAACATCTTTCACTTTTTTTTTTTTTCAATTCTCCGCCGTAGTCACTCTGCTTTATTCCTTAAAATAATTATTATTGCTTCGTCGAAGAGAAACGAAGAAGAAGAAAAAACATAAACAAATTAATTTTGCGAAATTTTCTCCAATCATCATCATGATCTGGTTTCAGCAGCACCAATCTGAATGTTGCCCAAAATTAACGAAACCAATAACAAAAAATTTAGGTACATACCTACCTACATATTCATAGAAAAGCTTTATTTATTCCATCTTCCCGTATCCGTAAACGGGACTGTGCAATAATTGCCAGTGCTAGTGCCACGCCGCGCACTGACCTATTTACCAAGCACCGAAGCACCGAAGCACGCGACAAGGGATGTTATGGAGAAATACAGAAATTTTCATCCACACCCTGCAACACCTGTCCCGTTTGTTGGGAAATTGTGAAAATGGATTTGCCTGACAAAATGTTAGTCTTTCTTCAGATCTAACTGTACCTTAAAAAAAAAAAAGTCCCATCTCTTTTACACAAGTCGCTTTAGACCTACATATGTAAGTATCTACTTGTAGAAAATTCGGGATTCATCCAGAGCCAGACAAGTTTATCACTTCTTTGGACTTTGGAACCATCCAATTGTTGTTTTCATTTTTGTTGTTTGTCGAATGTTTTGCTTCTTCTGATTAGAAAACGCAGGGAATTTCCAACCACACAACATACTCATGAACATGATGATGACTGCTCCGGCGGAAAGATACACATAAATAATACGTATACGATTGTCGATATCGGCGGCTGCGGCTGGTGGTGGCGCGCGAAACGAAGCAGCGTACCACAGATACGTAACAAAAACAAATACAAATTTTACCTCTCTTTCGTCCACGCTGTTCACCAATGTTTTTGTTTTTTCTCGACTTTTCTTTGAAGCACATCCGTTGAACCGAAATATGTAGTTTTGTTTTTTTCTTGAAGTGAAACACTGAGTGTGGATGCGAATGGAATAGGAAAAGAACTGCAGAAAGGAGAGGGTAACATTCCGTTGGCAATGCCAATGAATGTGGAACTGGAATTGAGAGAAATTCCGTATGATTTCCCCAACTTCCACAATCTACAAATTCATCGGTTCTCCATTTTCTTCGCTCCTTCATTCCACATTTTCTCCCTCTCACAACATATTATCTATTTCAACCGGAACGACATGAAATTCGAATCGCTTATGCGCACAACGAACGACAAAAAAACAAAATGAAGACTGAAAAAAACTTCCCGCCGTTGCCTCCTCGCACATTCCGTTGTTCGTATAAAAATAAACACCCGACCCCAACCACACACACTACTACTACACCAGGGTTTATTGAAGCCAGCATCAACAGCAACAACAACGCTACACATCTTCGTCAAGGCGTTCGTTCGCGTTCTCGATCGAATCCAATCCAATAGATGTGTGTGTGTGTGTTGCGAGGTTGAATGAAACCTGAAGCCCGCTATGCGGGTGCCAGAACGAGACGCAAGAACAACAAACAATTTTCGCTCTTTTGTGTGTTTTTATTTTTGTTGGGATTCCTCTTTCTCTTTGCATTCGCATCCATTTCGTCGTGTCGACATCGTTCGTGCGAGTGTGAGTTTTGTTTTGTGTATCTACCACATCCAGTGACGTAACATTTTTTGTTTTTTTTGCTTGCAAGAGGAAAATTCGTTACGAAGGCAGCTGGCATTTTGGTGTAGGCGAGCGAGAAAGGCGAAATTAGGGAGGGGGTGTGTGTTTGTGCGTCACACTGATAGTACACGCGTGTACTATGTTGGCCGGGGGCAGGAAAGAGTGAAAGAAGAAGAAGCGTGGCGGGAATGTGTAGAGAGGGTACACTGTATTCTTTTTTTTTTTGGTCGAGTATGTACATATGCTATGCCGTTTTTGGGGGTAACTCACTACTCCAAGTTGTAAGGATGATTATGATTTTATTGGGGGTAGGTGAATTTTCCTTGGGAAAATACTTCTGGAGAGTGGTTTTTCTCTTCTTCGTTTGTTGTTGTCTTTGGCTTGGTGTTTTTCTTTTTTGCCTTTTTTTGCTCTCTGTTTTGTTTTGTTTTGTTTTGTTTTGGGTTGCTTGTGGAGTGGAGCAGGAGTTTATCCGTTAGATTTACATTAGTCATCGATTGAATTGGAGAGTTGTAGCTCGAGGTGTGACCTAGTTTCGGAATTGAATCGGGGCGGGCGGTGGCGCTGGCGGTAGATGTAGCGGCATCGGCTAGTAGAGACTTTGCAGATTGTATAAGCACACAGCACACGTAGGTATGATGTACCTACACCAGCTCGCGTTGCGCACAAAATAAAAGAAAAATGAATGTGGTTCGTTCACAAGAGTGGAACTTTCCTAGAAATTCGTAGAAAAAAAGACTTCCTAATCGAGGGTCGAAGGAACTGTTGAGAATTTTGCGTAGGTAGTAGGCGTTGTGCTGAAGCATTCAGCATGCAATGGGAAGAGTAATAATGACGTGCGTACAAATTCAGGAGCGTCATCAAGAAGGTTTATACTCTACCGCGAAGACAAGTCCATTCATTTGACAATATTAAATATTATTCTAATCCAAGACGTTGTTAGGGCGTTGGGAATGTCTAATGTTAGGAAACTAGGATGTTAGGTAGCAATCAGAATGACCTACCTACAGTGGAGGCGAAAATGAGAGCAGTGCAAACTTTCGACAGACATAAATGAGATAAGAATAATCTATTACTTTTTATTAAACTAATTTTCCGATAATAGAACAATGTTTTAAGTTTGCAAAAACAAAAAATTCGATCACATAACTATTCCCGAAAGTCGCTAGTTTTTGAAAATTTTTTGGAAAAATTATTCATCTTCAAACCAAAACAAATAGATGGCGGCACATTCCATCTCCAATCCCAAGATAGAAAAATGTTGCATGTGCTAAAATATGATCAGTTCACAGGACTCTTTCGATAAGGGTCATTTGTTAAATTAAAAAAAAAAGAAAAACTTTTAGTGAACGTTTGGGAAACGAGAAAACAAGAAAAGAGACCACTTGCAAGTGGTTCACCGATTTGGAAAAAAACATTTAGAAGAAGAGGACGCTAAGGACATTTTAGATGACCTAAGTTCGAATTTTCAATGGTAACGAATCTTTGCAATGAAAACCGAGAACGTTATTGGCCCAAAAGGGTATCGGAATTTATAAGGGTCCGCCATCTAACGTTTTTTTTCAACTAATGCTTATTTCGCGAATGGTAACACTTAGCTCATGTCTGATTTGACAGATAATTAGTTTTATCCTTCCGCTAAACGAATATGGTTGTGTATACGCTTGAACAACGCTGGGAAAGTAGGCCTGTGATCGACTTAGAGATAATGCGGATTTTGCCAAAAAAATCATCTTTTCAGATGAAGCTCATTTTGATCTTGGCGGGTATGTAAACAAGCAAAATTGTCGCATTTGGGGCACAGAAAACCCGCACGCATACATTGAAAAGCCGATATACCCAAAACGAGTCACTGTTTGGTGCGGATTTTGGTCCAGAGACATAATTGGGCCATTTTTCTTCGAAAATGAACAAGGAGTGGCCGTTACAGTCAATGGCGATCGTTATCGGGCCATGTTAAACGAGTTTCTGTTTACAAAAATTGAAGAGGAGGATATTAGCAATATATGGTTTCAACAGGACGGCGCTACGTGCCATACAGCCGAAGCTACACTCGATGTTTTGCGCCCTGTTTTTGAAGGTCGCATTATCAGCCGCAGAGCTGATGTCGTTTGGCCACCGCGGAGCTGCGATTTGACACCGTTGGAATATTATTTGTGGGGTGCCGTAAAAGATAAGTGTTACGCCGACATGCCAGAGACAATTGACGCTTTAAAGGACAATATTCGTGAAGCCATTGGTGAAATACAGCTGCACACAATCGATAATGGATCGGCTTAAAAATTGGACCGATCGTGTAGGCTACTGCATGGCCAGCCGAGGCAGCCATTTGAATGAAATTATTTTCCATTATTAATCGGAAGGATTGTACTTTTAAATAAAAAAAGACATTTGAGAAAATATTCCCTAGTTTTTTTATAGCATTTTCAAAAAAAAAAAAAAGTTATTTGGCGGACCCTTCACTTAATTAACGAGCTCCCGACCTGAAAAGAGTACCTGCCTGAGACACGGCAGCCTTCCATCCTCTCCGATTCCGGCCACGCTACTTCCAGTTGTCCAGACCAAGCGATCTGGCAAACGGAGGTTCGGTCTTCCTTGTCGTCTTGAACCTTGGGGCTGGGATTCGAAGATCCTCTTGGCTGGAGCGTTGCTGTCCATTCGCTCGATGTGGCCGAGCCAATGTAGTCGACGTTTCTTCGCTTTTTGGACTACATCCGCATCTTGGTGCAGCTCATAGAGTTCGCGGTTGTTTCTTCTCCTCCATTCTCCCTCCAGGACCAAATATTCGTCGAAGAATTTTTCTTTCAAAGGATCCCAGTATTAAGGGTTCTGTAGAGCATGCACTTTGTCCTTTAAGTCAGGAGTTTTGAACCCATTTGTTTTGCCAAACCAAAGTAGCAGCGGTTTCCGGTATCGGAATTTTTACCAGGTCAAATAATTTGACGGTTCTCCTGGTTTTAAGTGCAAGTGGTGGTTTTTATTTAGGCTTTAGGTCCTACATGGGCCGTTTATTTTGGAAGTGAGGAAACTCTGTGTTCGGGTTTGGGAAACAAGTGTTCGAAAATAGGAAAAAGTCTATGTTACGTTATTTTTTGATGAATTGATAATAATAATGAAATGACTGCTTGAGGCACAAAAACATTTGCACAAAAACATCAGAATTAATTTATAATATATTTTTACCTCAACGCAAACATTTTTACAGTTTTTACAATTGTTCAAGAATTGGTGCCACTACCCAAAACAGCGCATTTGGCTTGAATTATCGGCTAAAATTTAAGGCGAGCAGGTACAAATAAAGTGCACGACAGCGTTATACGAAACTTTCTCGGTAAATGAGATGCGTTTTCGAATCGCAAAATAAATGGTGACAAATTTAAAATTACTTTTTAGGTTTTGAAAAATACGATTTTCTACTTTTTAGGTTTTGAAAAATTAGATTTTCCTAAAACGGCACCTACGATTTTGATGTAATTTTGCACATTGGATACATTTAACATAATAGTTCAGAATAGAAAAAATTATCAAAATCGTTAGAGCCGTTTTTGAGAAAACGAGTTTAATTTAATTTTTAGAAAATTGTTATATGAAAAAAAAATTAAAATAAAAATTATTTTAAAAATCGAAGTAGCAAATTTATTCTACTTAATAGTTTACAAAAAACAGTAAAATTTTTTGGAGTTCGCTTCGTAAGTTTTCGAGATATTGGCCGTTTTAAAAATGAACGTTATTGGTTTTTTTTTCTAAAAACTGAGTATGCAGTACTTTTCGCCACATCCCAAGTACTTCTCCTTAGTTTTTCCAGAAAAACAGAAATAAGTGATTTGCACCAAACAAAATTGTATGGCAGGTACCGTTATACAAAACGATACAGCAAAAAATAAAAAGACGCCCCGAGATGTAACCCAAAAAAAACCTTATAAACGAACTTTGAAGCAAATCCGTCGAACCATTTCTCCATACGGTGCCCGGACAGACAGACAATTCATCGCAAAGAACCAAACGCTGAATCTTTGTTTTCAACAATATGGCACTGATTGTTTGTGCAAAATTACAGTTGGTATCCAATCCCCTCCACAATTCACAAAATTTTAATTCATGGCTATCATAGACAAGATGTGCCACTTGTCTACCTAAGGTTGGTTTTCTCAAAAGCTTCCAATTTTAGCATTAGTTTGAATGTAGCAATTGGAATGCCTAAGCAACGTTTTAGGGAGTGTTGCCCAATGTTTTGCAAGTTCGTCGGCCTTGCAGTTCCCTGGAATGTATGTAGTCGGATATTTATTTTCAGTCAAGATAAGGCTTCTTTAAGCGCTATGACTTCAGCCTGGAAAGAACTGCAATGTTTTGGGTAGACGAAACGAGAGACTAAGATTTTGTCTCTCAGAGAAAACGACACCAATAAAACCGTAATCAGTTTTTGATCCATCGGATGCTGCTTTGAGGCGAATAGTGGAGTTATTTGTCTGCTAAGAATATCGAGTACTGCCAAGGGTGTAGTATGAAGTGCAGCACTCATGCATAGACAAGCTGATTGCTAGATGTTGCTTAGTTTTTCGATTCCCGGCACCTACTTATAGAATGGAGAATGAGGAATAAAATTAAATTTTGAGTTGGATTTTAAATAAGTTTTACGCATGTTTAAGTCACTTGGGGCCAACAATGGACTCTAAGACACACTCAAGCCCCTCGGGAGGCCACATTTATGTATGTAGTTACTTCCTTTCCTCGTCGTCTGTCCATTCAGTCCCTCTCAAAGTTTTCGGATTTAGCTTGAAAGCCTGAAAAGATATCCCAATAACAATTTCGGATAGTGGTCGTGGTCGTTAATAGTAAGATGAATTTTTAGTTAATGGTTCTTTAGTAAGATGTGTTCAGGCCGTTCAGACTCCACGAATGTGAAGTAAGTTCGACTTATTTTTGGAGGTTTCATGTGTGTTTTTTGTCCAAATTATGCTTTAAGGTTGCATAGTGACTGACTACTCAGTCATCCCCCTTCGATCAGGCAGGCACCCAGCTAAGTTAAATATTATGTGGAACGGCAAAAACCTTAAGCTCCTCGCGGCACTGTGGTTCGCATCGTGTGGTGTTGCTGCCATTGAGGCTAATTTAGCTGCCTCTTTCATGAGCGAGTGGAGTCGAATTTATTGCTGCTAATTTAGAGGCTCTGAAAGTTACCTCTAAGTCAACAGAATAAACACTAACTGCTTAACGTTTTTCGCAAATCGCAACAGACCTTGGCCTACGTAATTTTCAAATAAGTTCAGTAAAAATAAATAAGTCCGCGCAAATATTAGCTCAAATGTTTCGTTCGTATTGCGCGCCTTACCCTATTTACACGTCGCAACCCCACAATTGACGTACAATTTTGATCCAATTTCTGTGTTCGCACGCAAATTGAAAGCGGACTTTATATCGAACAGCAAAATACATTAAAGCGAACAAAAAATATTAATACAATGGAACCGCCGCACAGTTAAAAAAACAAAAAAAAAAAAGAGAAAAGAAAAACTTTTCACCATTACACAACAAATATCTACCAAATTGCTATTGTATCTTTTTTTTTTTGCTACTCACAGTAGATATACACAAATTATTGTTAAACTATTGAACATTAAGTGAGAACACGTGTAAATGATTCGTTTCTCTTGACGCAATTATAAGCGCCATCAGTGATGGATTGAAGCAAAATAATACAAAAAAAAAGAAAAAAAAAATGTGGGTCAAAATTAAGAGAGAGCAAACGAAAAAAAAAAAATAAAAAAGTACCTCCTCGTGCAAGTACTTAGGCATTATTATTTTGTTTGAAATACGAACACACGAACGAACGGATTCGACAAAGTTCAAAATTTCATGAATGAAAGATGTCGAACCAAAAAAAAAAACAAAATAAAAGAGGAGAGAATATTTCATTTTGAAAGCATTTTGGCAAATATCCACACTAGGAGATCGAGTACGCTATTTATTTACTGTTAAATGATAAACTGATCAAAAATGAAATTTAGAACATTTGAAGTTGTGGGGGGACGAAAAAGAAAACAAAACAAAACAACACGGAAACCCTATTGAGCATCGCAAATAGATGGCGCGCGCGTGCAAGATTAAGGCGATATCTATATCTAGAAACTTTGAATGTTTACCTATTCTCGTGGTTGTTTAATGGATTTCCAATTGAAATGAATGTACATTCGATAGTTGTTGTTGTTGTTGTTTTTTTTCGTTTCGTTATGGCATTCTTATGATGTAGTAGTAAACACTTGTGACAGTTGGCCAATATTTTCTTGATGTTCTTCTTATAGCTTGGCCATGTTCGGCCACCGCGCGGTGTTTCTCTCGCGTCAGGGGCAATGACATTCGTATCGGTGATGGATTCGCAATTTGTTGGAGAAGAGAATGACCTCGACATGTGTAGTGTATGCCGAGGAGGTTAGAATGTGCGTGGTTTCTCGGTCTGTGCCTAATGCGTGTGTTGTGTTTTTTTGTTTTCTTATTCTGACCATCTGAGGCTTGTCAAAAACATGACACACACGAGCTCCTTTTAACCAGGTTTTGGGCACAGATTTTGATGAGATGAACGATGTTTTTTTTATTGTTCACGTGTTCAAGAACGTTCTCTCAATCTCAAAAGAATGACAAAGATATAGTTGTAGGGACAATAAAAGACTCCAACAACAACTGGATTGGAAGCGATTTTCAATATGTTTTGAAGAAATATAAAGTCGATTCTGACTTCATGTCTTCTCCGTATATTTTGAAAGACCATTCGGGGGCACTAGGTTAGGTTAAGCAGGTGTGTGCTGAAATCCGCCACATAACACTAGGCACCAAAACGGGCCCATCCCGGGGGGAACAAGCTGATTTCACAATTCAAAAGCCAGAAAAACCTAAACAATTTTCCTGGTAAAGCAACCAATTTCCTTGCAGAGACCTATTTCCTCTATGTTTTCAGAGAAGTATTTGCCCAAACAAACATCATTTGATGTCTGTGACCTCACTGTCAACAAGTAGCCCTTCTATTCTTGCCAGCTCATCCGCTTGCTCATTTTCCTCAATACCGCAGTGTCCTGGCACCCAGCACAGTCTCACTCGGTTCTGACTGCATAATGCTTTAAGCATTGTTTGACAGCCCCTAACATATCAGAATAGATGTTGGTTGATTCCATTGCCTTGAGTGCGGCCTGGATATCAATGTAAATGGCGATATCCCTTCCGGATATCGATCTCATCTGCATTAGCTTCGCCGCTCTTCCAGGACAGCCAGAACCTCTGATCGGAAGACACTGCTTGTGTCCGGTAGTCGTATAGACACTATCAGCCCTGGATCTTCTGAGAAGATACCAGAACCTGTTCTCGGAGGCACTAACACATGTAGGAAAACGCCCAGACGAGAGTTTGTACTAAGAACAGCTACATTAATTGGTTAGTATAGGATACAACTTTGCAACGGAATGAGTAGAATGCAAGAACCAATAGAAGCCTAATTCCATGAGGAAGACATCGAGCACCTGAGTTGTAGCACGGAGGCGAAAGCTGGACCAACAAATTTCGCCAGTATGACAGAGAGCATCATCCTTATTAAAGGGGGTTTTGGTGGTAAAAGGCATCTGTTCTTGGGGTCCAAGTGCCTATCTTTCCATGACTTCATAAATTCGATTCGGCCGCTATCATAAGAAATGCATCTCCATTTGAGATGTGCCTATGCTTACAGATTTAATCTGTTACCTACCGATTCATGTGACAATGAAATCCTTCACACCTAACTCTATGAGAGATTCTTAAATATAAGACGTGTATAGAGGTGCCCACGTAGACGTACCCTTGAGGTAGGCGTGTTGATATATGGGCAAAGCAGAGCGGCCTTGTGGTAATTCCGCAAAAGACTGAGCTTGTTCTGTTTACGAAAAAAGCTCAAGTAAAACCGCCATTAAAGCCAGCAACTCTTGAGGGAACTCCTTTAACAGTGGCTGAGATTACGAGATATTTGGGAATGAGGCTTGAAAGGAAACTCCATTGAAAGCTAAATTTCAATGAAAGAGTGAAGAAAGCAGCTAATGCCTTCTACGCATGTAACCACTTCTTTGGCAGGAGGTGGGTACTAAATCCCACACTAATCCTGTGGATGTATACAGCAATATTGCGGCCAATACTCACATATGGCAGCATAGTCTGGCACCAAGGCATGAGCAAAGCGACCAATCTTAAGTCAATGACAAAAATACAAAGACTAGCATGTATAGGGACTATCAGTGCACTACACCAACTGCTGGACTGAAGGCAGTTCTTCATTTAACACCTCTGGAACTATGCATGGAGGAATCTGCAGCCAAAAAAATGTAAGGATTATCCAAACTAACACTTGGAACCCTGGTAGTTTGGTTATGCACATATTTAACAGACCATTCTCCTGCTCCTTTCAGAGTAGAGATGAATGGGATAAGAATGAACCCATCTAAGATGGACTGTGGAACCGGTGCGGGAATATTCTCGGACTAACAAAAGCTACATTGTTCAATCAAGCTTCCTGACAACAGCAGTGTCTTCCAAGCAGAGGTTCTGACGATGCCACGCAATGCCACGGAATAATATTACCATTTTCATCTTCTGTTGAAATAAAATCCAAGCCAGTTCACCGATGCCGTAAAGAGCTTAATGCTCTCTGCACGCCATAAATCTCGGTTGGGTCATCACTGTCTAGGCTGGTAGGGGCCTTAACTTTCTAAAAAATCTCGCAGTGAAATTAAACCTTAAGGATGACATAATATATGTCGAGAATGTAATGATGAAGAGGTCCATGAGGACACACCTCACTTCCTCTGTCACTGTCGGAGTCTCGATTACTTGACGAACGCAACACTTTTTAATGTCTCACTTTTTGATCGCAATAGTTTTCTGAGGATATTAGGATTGCTGGACGGCGTCGGGTAAAGGGACACGAAGCCTAACCATCTCTAAAACCAATAGCTAACCCCACACAAAAGGCCATCACAATGGGTCCACGAGGACCTAAGTGTGGCTTAGCAGAAAGACCGGCTCCGCCGACCGGTAAACCTAACCTAAACCTAAAAAGCTAGGTGCCAGTGTAGAACCTTACTCTGATGCTTGTGCAGCGTGATAGGCAGGTTGCCGTCAAGACCCCGTGATTGTTTATTGCTCGCACTCAGCGAAAAATAATGTGCCTTAGAGATTTAAGTGAAGTTACCTTCACCAGCTTCAAAAACGGCTTTGGACTTTCGTGGCCCATACCGCGAGTTAGGTTAAATTTTACACAGATTTTGATCTTTTCACAGCAAAATTGTTGGAATGGCACCGTGGTCTTTGCAGTGGTCAGGTCATTGAATTCATTTATCTTCTTTCTTTATGAAGGACTAGATGGAATGTGATTTAGAATAACTTTCTGAGTATTCCATAGATTGGTAGTATTCCGACCAAGCCTGTGTCTCGGCGTGTTTGATTTTTTTTATAGAATTTTGGACAATGTAATATGGTTGGCAGAACTTATGCCGGTAGCAGACGCTGAAGATCTCCCTAGGCAACCTTCTGAGAATGCTAAGGTCTTCATTTCACCGCGGCGGTAAAGTTTTCTTTGCTGAATCTAGCTTGCCCAGGTCCACCCCGAACTGGAGCGCCACCTAAGTATCTAACTGTCTTAGTCCATAGGTGTCAACACGGAAGGTCCTATCTTAAACAGATCAGTCCAACTGCTGGGGTATGCTGACGATATAGATATCATCGGTCGATCCCAGCGTGCCGTGATAGAAGCTTTCACGGCTATTGAAGAACAGGCGAAACCAGTTGGCCTTGAAGTGAATGAGGACAAGACTAAATATATTTATCAACAAACAAAAAATCATCTGTCCACCGACTAGGACAAAATGTCACTGTTGATAGCAGCAACTTCGAGGTAGTTAAGGAGTTCATCTACCTCGGGGTAAACATCACTTCCACAAATGACATCTTAGTGGAGATCCGTCGAAGAATTACCCTAGGAAACCGCTGCTACTTCGGTTTGGCAAAACAAATGTGTTCAAAACTCCTAACTCGAAGGACGAAGTGCATGCTCTACAGAACCCTTATCCTGCCAGTTCTGCTATACGGCGCCGAGTGCTGGGCGATAATCAGGAAAGGAGAGTTAATACTGCGATTCTTTGAAAGAAAAATCCTTCGACGGATATTTGGTCCTGTGTGCGAGGAGGGCTAATGGAGGAGAAGATACAACCGCGAACTCTATGAGCTGTACCAAGATGTGGATGCAGTCCGAAAAGCCAAAACTCGTTGGCTCGGCCACATCGAGCGAATGGACAACAACGCTTCAGCCAAGAGGATCTTCGAATCCCAGCACCCAGGTTCGAGACGACAAGGAAGACCGAACCTCCGTTTTAAAGACCAAGCCATCGCGGAGGCCAGAGCGCTTGGTCTGGACAACTGGAAGCAGCGTGCTCGGGATCGCAGAGGATCGCAGAGGATCGCAGAGGCTGCCGTATCTCAGGCAGGGACTCTTCACGGGTCGGGAGCCCGTTAAGTAAGTAAATTAGTTCTTCAACTAAGTCCAATTTCACATTGGGTATATTTATACCTATCCTAAGGGTATATTAATTTTGACACATAGTTTGTAACAACCCTTAATATTCGTCATAGACCCACAAAAGTATATATATTTATGATCAGGACCAAAACCTAAGACTATTTAGCAATGTCCGCCCGTCCGTCACCAGTTTATAGGCCTTTAAATTAAAGATAGAATGCTGAAATTTGGAACATATACTCCCTAGGGTCCCGAAATGGTAGAGTGTAAATTATTTTTGATACGCCCACTGCCACGCCCACAATTTAGAAAAAACTGTTTTAAAGCTAAAGTTAGAGAGATAGAGTGTTGTAATCTTTACAAGATATGTAGGTACTGCCCACCTTTACAAGTTTGTCATATAAAGTTTTTTGCCACGCCTACTTTTTGTTGCCGTTTTTCACTAAAATGCTGTTTTCTTTGAAAATTTTTATAGAAAGCGGAAAAAAATGTTTTACAAGATATTTAGCCAATATTTTTTCCAATATATCGCCTATACCAAGTTGTTGGTATACTTTAAAAAAAAAATTTTTCTTTTGTAAATTTAATGGAATGAAATAAAATGCTATCCATCATCTTTTGAATGCTTTTTTTTGCGGCATAGAGGGATATGGATAGGATATCATACTATTCGCCCCAAGCGGACTGTAGCCTTTTCTTATGATTTTTATTGCCTTATTAATTTCTACAATGTCTCGAGTATATTATCCTAAATTTTCATGTCATTCCGATTAAAATTTGCGGGGATGCGCACTAAATTGAGTCACGAGGTTTATTTGAGCTTATCCAAAATTTAAACGCGTTTTTCTCGAAACTGTGTTTTAAAAGTCGGTTGTCAAAAGTTCTCGAAAACCACTCAACCGAACTGGATGAAATTTTACACAGGTCCTCGAGATACAATTCACGAGTATTTGGACGAAGGATGTTTTTTTTTCAATCACAACTATGTAAAAAAAAATGTTGAGCAAATTATACCAAAATTAGCATTTTTTTTGTAAAAAGGTCTGCCAAAAATAAAATGTTTTCCTTCGTCCAAATTCTAGTTTATGGTCTCAACTAAAACGCAAATAATTTTTGTTCACTTCTGAAGATGCTGTCACAAGTTCTACTGTCAACGCTTTTTTCCGAGGGATCACCGGAAATTACGTCACAATGGCGGAGATTTGAATATTTTTCTTTGAAAATTTCAGAAATTCTTTTTCAAATGTATATCTTTAAGACAGTAAAAAGTTTTCATCTCTAAGTTGGGGGGCTATCACTTTAAATGGAGTAAAGGATTATACTCCTTAATTTGAACATATTGTGGATGTTCAGATGTTTATTTCACAAATAATTACAGCATTTATATCAAATGTCACTAACTACACTCCCAATACAAAAAAGATATATCGATCTAACGAACGTCATCAACCCGGACACACACCAACTATTCCAAGAAATCTATTGTTTTTGTTTTTTTTGTTAATGCAAATCAAACACTAAAATTAAATATAGTTTGCACCATCACACCATTTTGGAAAAGAAACAAAAAAAAATACTAGTTGATCGCGATCCACTTGGAATAAGTGCACAGTAGATCACGAGCCATCATGAGTAGGTAATTATTTCAAGTGATTCCCTTGTAATTTGTTAACATCTAGGACTTTGTGCGTACATACTATACATACCTCCTCTACTTATGATAGGTATTTGCTTTTTTTGGGTAATGAACTATGCGATCTTTAGTCAAGTATTGTGTGTATGGCTTAATAACTGCATAAATCACTTGAAGCATAAATTTATTCAAAAAAAAAAAAAAAAAAAACAAAGTGTAGTAGATACACTGAAATAAAAACAAAGTTCTGTTGTACCGTGGCAATATAAAACAATTCGCCAAATCACTGTCAGAGTTTGCCTCTCAGCTACCCAAAAAGCACCAAATTTTTTTAGTGCTTTAGTGCCTTTGAGTACACCTGCAAAAAAGGTGTTTTATGTTGTACGTACGTGACTTATTGTAGTAGCGTTTTTGTTGTTTTTTCTTTCAAGGCTTAGGGAGTGTACTTAAAATTGAAAGATTCACAAGCTAATAGGCAGTTCAATCTCTAACAATGATGACATTGACCTTGGCATCACTGATTTTATGCATTTGCCAATTTGGGTTATTCGCCACCTCCAGCTGTGCATGTTCAAAGTGGCGTACCGCAAGGAAGTGCCCTGTGGCCTCTACTTTCACTCTATTTAGTAATAATTTTCTGTAATTGAGTAGATGCTTTCACAGCGGTAAATTAAGGTAAATTAAGTTTGTCTAGAAGAAAACGAGGGCAAAACTAAGTTAATGCTTTCAACAAATGCATCCGCACATAGTCGGTGCTCGCGGTAAACATTAACTCTACAGATTACTCCTCGCTGGAGGAGATTTGACAAAGTATTACCCTAGGAAGCCGCTGCTACTTCATTTTGGTTAAAGGTACATTATTCAAAGCATCTAGCCAAAGTAACAATGTGCAAGCTCTACCTGTTCTGCTAGTATGTACCTACTAAGTGCTGGTCGACTCAAAAGCTCTAACAGGATAACGATGTAGTCTTAAATCAATTTCATTGGCTTGGGCAATTAGCACGAATGGACAATAAATACTACGACTGTTTTATAGTATGCTCGAGAACTTGTTGCAGACTACTGAAAGTAGCAAGGCCGAGCCCGGAGAGAATCGAAAACTGGTTTCTGGTAAAGACTCTCCAAGGTTCGATGGCCTAGAGCAAGTTAGCATCGCTCATTCTGTTTCTTTTTTTTTGGAAAAGCGATTCTTTAAATAACGTGAGCTGTGTGAAATAAAAAAGGAGTCGTCAGAGACTATTAAGAAAGACATGCATTGGCAGCACAAGAGGCATGCGTTCCAGGACAACGTCAGCCTTCGATGAACTTTTAAACCTCAACCCCTACATATTCGACGTAAGAAGACTGTTGCAATCAATCAATGGTCTGGAGTCCATAAGCAAACTATTCAGGTTGGGTAGATGTAACTCTGTTACTCTAACCTGACGGCATGTTTAACCCTATTTACATGGCCCCCTGTACGTCAGGGCCAGTTTTGTAAATCTCTGTTTGAGAATGGTCTTCTATTGCAAGTAAAATTTTTTAAAATGACTGTTGAGGTAACCCGCTATCGCTTATCCCGAAATTTAAAATAAATGTAAAATATGGAGCTACTTAACAGAATTCAAAAACCTGCGATAAAACTTATTGGCGAGACATCGCGAAATCACTTGACTCTCTTAGTCATCGTCGTAATGTCTCCTGCCTATCGTTGTTCTATCGATACTACCATCACAAGTGCTCAAACGAAATAGCAAGTTGCATTCCTCCGCTTCAACACTTCAACCGTAATATTCGCCATGCCAGGAGTTCTCAGTTCACCCTAAAGCCTATATTCGGTCGAACCGTGAAATTTAAGGAATCGTTCCTCTGCCGTACAACACGAATGTGGAACGCTCTACCTCACTCTGGTTTTTCCTGACCATTACAATTTGCAAACATTTAAAATCAATGTGCATCGGTTTCTCTCCCTTTCTTCTAATCCCTGATTTCCTTAACGCCCGTGCTGTGTTACTATAACATTATAAGGGTGCTAACAATCCCTTTTGCACGTGAAAATTATAAAACAAAAAAAAATTAATGCGGTTACGTGTCCTGTCTTTTCCTGGGAATTAAAACGAATACAAAACCCTACCAAACATTTATTACACTCTACTTAACTTTTTGTGTTCCCTTGTCTTTTGTCTCCTCCTCGTCCTTCAATAAACCGCCTCTAGTTCCTTTATTTTTTCCTTTATTTTGGGCCAATGTCAGTGCTATGACTGACGAAACGGCACCACACTTTAAATCTGTCCGGCTTTTAGCAGAACTAGACTGTCCATACTTCCTCCGTGAAGATGATCTAAGTAAAATTAAACTGGCCTTTTGTTAAAAGGAATTTAGGCTCAAATTAAAGTATTTCGGCAGCTTTGCTGAAGTACAATTGATAACTCCTACAATCCATAAGTCTTGAAACTCTTTTCAAGTCAACGCTCTCACTAAACCAAACCCAACGTAGTTGCTGTAAACGATAACTCAACTTAAAAGTAACGCACAAGCAGTGTCTCCATTTCAATCTCCTCCCTGTAGATCGTAACCTGATAATATTCTTCGATTTTCAATTATATACCTCCTACGACAAAGCTGGCAGCAATATATCACCTAAGCCTAACCGGAAACAGTGATTTTATCTTATGAAATTGACGTCCATTGAAAAATGAACGGGGAAAAAAAGTGACAATTATTATAAACCTGTCTCATTGGTATGCTTCGGATTTGTTCAATCTGCTCTGTTGCCCCTCCTCTCCCCATCGCCATCTGATAAGAAGGCCAATTGATAAAAAATACTACACCCCCAACAAAACACACCAGAATCTTGATTGTAACTTCCTGTCCCTGAAGCCATTACAATCGTTCTCTATGTTCTCTTACACTCGGCGGAGACAACAATATATCATTTCGGTTACCCATTCATTAACAGCAAAAGGATAAATGATTAATGGTTTTCAAGAGGTCGAATGTCAACAATTGCGGCGGCAATTACAAACAAGAAGACAGAGTTTTTTTTATCGCATGACTCTAACGATGATATTATGATGAATCATTCAACCGATTAAATGTGCACCGTTATGTACTACAAAAAAAAAAGTTGATAAACAATATAAAAATTTTAATGTTGACAACTCGCAAGGTACTGTTGCACAACGAAATTTAGCAGTTGACACGTAAATGTCACTTTTTGACAGAATAGTTTAAAGTCTTCATCTGGCTTTTGGACACCCCACCGCTGTTCTAAACCTTGGTAGGTAACTTGATCCCTTCAAAGAGACAAAAGTAAAAGGTTCTTATAAACTTATTGAGGTCAAACAATAATCTAAGTTCAAGTGAATGACTGTGTGCGTCAAAAATAAATAGTGTGTCTTAATTTAGAACAAAATTAATCTTCTTTCCCTCTGATTTCGGTGGCGGCTGATGAAATTCTTGATAAAATTACATAGACACAAAAGCAATTGGCGTTTATCCTAAATTATCTGTGAGAGTATAAAACAACAAAATGTAAATATTGATACATATTTATATTATTTTTCTAGCACATGCTGAATGTACGTAGAAGGTTGACAGATTTACAACAATTGCGCTAGACAAAACGGAAACAGAGTGTTTTTTTTGTTTTCATTTGTTAAATTCAGTGTCACTTGTGACAGTTGGAAACGTCATAAAGAATGATAAAAAGGGAAACACTTTGAAACTTGAACATAATGTGCGTGGTAGTGAGTGCGCGTTTGTTGAAATCGGATTTTACATTTAATATTATGGTGCCTAAGTAGGCAACCTTGGGGCACATCATCATTTTTTATTAAATCTTCTTCATATCCGACGTGGAAATGAAGTTCAATTTATTGCATCTTTAGAAGGAATGCTGGTGCTTTTGCAGAAAAGCGTAGCAAAGTGATAAAAAGAATTGTAGTAGATCGGCAAAACATATAAAAACTTAGCCTAGCTTCCCCAACCAATTTTTGTCATAAAAATGGAATGGTCCTACGGCCTACAATTTACTGACGATTCTGAACTGAAAACTCTGCGCTAAGAAGATTCTTGTTAAAAGTTTAAGAAGCCAAGCGTTTTCACTCTAGCCTCTCAACATCAACTCCTACGCGTTGCTTACTGCTGAGTGCCTAGTGCCCCGACTGGAGTTTGGTTAACTAACCTAAAAGTTAAGCGGTTCTTCCTCTTCTTCCTGGGAGGTGGCGGACAAATTAAAAGGATGGGTTTAATGGTGGCGTTCAGCTGGTTCGACATATTTGAATCCCAGGTCCTTATGGATCTCCGACACTAAGTCAGGGTTATTGGAAAAGAGTTGGTGGCCGATGAACTCTAACTTGGCCAATGGCAGCTCCCACATCTCCAAAGTAGGCAATGAAATTATCGACCTGCTGTTTAATGGTCAAGGCTAAAGCCTGGCCCCTCCAGATTCAGGGTTATGCCTATTTTGTTAAAAAATCAAAACTGTCAAAAATTAACAAACCTCAAATTGTAACCAGACCCGGAACCGAAACATCAACGACCGTGATGTTTGCATGGAATGTGTGGACACTCTACACTCAAAGCGCTACTCAAAAACTTAAGTTTAAGGCAGACATTACCCCGGTCCAAAAGGATTTCTGTTTGTATGCGGTTTTGTCGTGGGAATTTGGCTAAGTTCAAAAGTTATCGAGCCTGGATATGACCCGCATCAGGGCTTCATTTCAAGCCATAAGTCTACCAAGAAGGAGTTCTATGACTTTCTGGACGGAAGTTCCTACGGAACCTGTCCGAAGTACGATGTCAAAGTTGCGCTCGGGAAAGGAAAACGTCTTTGGCGGGTTAGTAAGCACACACCCTCCACAAAATAACAAATGCTGGGGACTTATTTATTTTGCAGCAGCTTGAAGTAAGGAGATAAAAGTCACTTTGTACGATTTGACATACCTGGTGACATACCTGGTGGTGCTGTTCATTTACCTACCACGGACAGGAGAACGGAGGTGAAAGAAAAGATAAGTAGGCAGTCTCCCAGCTCTTAATGATCAAAGAGTCTTGTGGAGATCGAAACAGCATACGGAGGTTTTCTAAAAAAAACCCAAAGGCCAGGGAATACTAGGTCTATTAAAGCAGCATTTTTGGCAGCTGCTGGTCGGGCAACATGTGCAGAGAGTATGAGAGCAGGAAGGGAACCCAATCAACTCAGTATAGAAGTGATTGGCGTTGCCTTAAAAAAGCTTACGAACAACAAGGATCTTATAGAGCTCTTTAAATACGGAGGTGATGTTTTGCAAGGGGGAATGGACAAAATCATCAACCAAGTTTGGATGGAGGTTGCAGATAAGGTCCTATCCAGCATGAACGACTCAAACCTTCCTGCAACACAATTATCGGCACGGGTGATCGACTGTAGACCAACATTTTTACTTATTTTTCAAGTCGGGGAAAAAAGTCGAATAAATGTGTTGGTCCTGTCAGATTGCACTGAAAACAGAGGCAGCGGCAGCGGCGTTTAAAATAATTGGAATAAAACACACAGTAGCGCTTGGATTTGCACAAGAAGGGTGGAAGCAAATTTTATCGCCTCAGGTGACTTAATCAAATTTATATAACAAATGCTATGTAATGACATAGGGTCTCTCCCGATACAGTCTCACATGTCAAAGATCCATAAAAACGACAATATCAGTGATTGAACCTTTTGTAAAAATCTCATAAGTATCTCTCTCTCTCTCGTTGATGATCGTACAAACGCTTTCCATGACCCAATTTACTCTAATATTAATTAAACAATTTTCCACTACATGATTTTCATAGCTTAAATGATATTAACCAACAGTGTTGGGGTAATTTTCATGTGTCATTGAGTTAATAGCAATTTGTTGTAACAAATGCTTATTATATCATGTTCGTGAGGGCCCACAATTTGGGCTAACAAAGAACAAATACGCGATTCCTCACCATAGATATGGAAAAATCTGCCACTAATTATTATTACTATGTTATCCACCACCTATGGATTGTATTCTTTGACAACTACCAGACCCACCAAGAGTGTCCCAGTTAAACAACAATTACATGGGCTACCATCGCATCATGATGACAGGTCGTTTTGGTTTCGGTGACAGCGCTAAATAAGTAAATGGATTCTTAACATGTGACCATGTATTAGATACGATATTATGAGATGAAAACGTGTGAACGTAGTCGTCGTCGCTGTCGATACGGCAAAAGAGACAGAAGTGCCCACGTGCTTGGAGGCATGTACGCTGATTTTCTCACGTAGCCACCACGCACGAAGTGGTTGTGTTGTGTGGAATGCAATCGCGATAAACACACATACGAATTTCTGAAAGGCGATAGTAAATATATAGTGCACGCACTTTAAATCAAACAACGCGCACCACACATATAGTAGTGGCATGCTGCTTCTTTCTGCTTATGATGATGAATTCGATTTCCCATGCTGATAAGGCATCACGATGACGTGCGTTAGTTGGAGCTGCAGTCGTTTACGGAAAATTCAAACTGTGTGGCACAATTTAACCTACGTAAAAGTGAAGTCATAGTCACTACGTATGTGACTGACAGGGAGTCGCTTCTCTGTTCTGAAGCCGATGTGTGTGCGTGCACTTATGAATGACTTCACTTTTGAGTATGTTTACTCGTTCATTAGAAAAACGAAGGTTTTGGGTGGAGATCGGAATCTAGAAAACATCGTGTACGCATGGACGATGATGACCTGAATTGGGAGATAGTGTCCGTCAAATGGGTAAAGCTTTTATAGTCTATCAAAACTAAGTTGACACAAAGCTGCGATGGAAAATGGGTTTTTTTAAAATGACGGTCGGACCATAACAAGAAACAAAGGGACGATTAAATTAGCTTCAATTTACTACGAATGTATGCAAAACCTTAATAAGACAAAACCTTCTTCAGACTAGATTAAGGAATCATGAAGATGACGAAAGCCATCGTCCGGATTTTCTGTTGGGCAGCCTTGTGTAACCGTCTAACCGGCTAACAGATTGTAATGTTTTATTTAGTCAAATTTGTAAGTAGAGTTCCTTGTTAGGACCACGTTTCTGTCCACTGATTTTAGTGAAAAATCATTGTCTGAAGTGTCTGGGACTTAAAAAATAATCTGTTATTTTCGACAAAACCGAGGTGGATAAAAGTTATCCGATTATCCGAAAGACACAGCAGACAAAGTGAAACTGTTCTTGTATGATTCTGACATTCGCTAAGGTCCGAATTATGATATCATCACTGGCAGCCTGGAGATAACACTGAAGTGATGTACAGATCAGGTCCACATTTCGCTGCCATGAAGATAGGTAAAGGGGGTTTTCATTCCCAAATCGATTCATTCATTTCGTTTAAGAAACATTTAGAACTACTGATCGCTGTTCATTTACGCGCAAATTTCGATCCTAGACTTCGGACTACGAAAAAAAAAATCTGGCTTTACCGGTCCGATCCATTGAGTATTCCCTGCATACAGCTTCCTGGACTTTTACCAATGTCGACTGCTCGTAAGACAACCAAAGGGTGAGTTCATTAATCAGCCACTTACAAATTGTATATCAAGGGTGAGTCATATCACAACTCCTGTGGGCGATATTTATCAATTTATCTGTGGTCTCACCGCCAAGTTTTCCAAAGTGAAACTGTTTCCTTTTACCAGAAAATACAAGACACCGCAATTCAAACTCCCACAACTTTATGTAGTCCCTTTCCCTGTCCCTTTCGGACTGGCTATTAACCATGGAGGTAAGACTCACACCTAGCTTCTAATGCCGTGGAAAGTAAGTAAAACGAAAACGGAATATCAGAGGAGGTTCAAAGAATGGCTTGGACAGCTACTGAATACGGGTTTATACCTACGGGTTCACCCCTACGACAGCATTAAACACCTTCCTGCACCTAACACCGCTTAATTTATACTCATTAATTTGGATCACTTCAAGAGAAGTACTTTCGAACAGGACAATGACAAGAATAAAATCCCTTTCTTGATATAATACATCCGGAGAGGAAGGATTGGCAAACAAATGCAATATTCAGATCGAACGAAATTTTGATTTTCACAGACGGTTCGAAAAAACAGATGAACTCGAAAGATGTCTTTAAGATAACCGGAGACAAGCAGTGTTTTTTTTTAAATCACAGGTTCTGGCTGTCCTCACGGCGGCTGAGCTAATGGCAGCTGAGATCAGTATCAGATCAGGTTGCACTTAAGGCTACTTAACCAACATCGGTTCTGTTATAGTCAGGGGCTGTCGCACAATACTTAAAGCATTGCAGTCAGAATCTATGGGTGCTAAGACATGCGGTATAGAGCGAACTGAAGAACCTGATCGACTGCCAATAAAAGGTTGCTGAATTTTATGGTATCTAAGAGGCACTACCGAGGAAGAACACATAAAGACTGCCAACGAATGGTGGTCACGTCTTGAAGGAAACAGGGTATCGAAACTCTCTGGCCATTGAAGATCGTTTACGTTTTTTCCGCCCTTCGATATAACCTATCCCAACTTAACCAACAATTTGGATTATCAAATCAAAACTGGTTTGCCATTTTCAACTACCGTTCAAGGAACCCTACAATGTAGCTTTTTATTTTGATAGAGCCCTTGATCTGGTGAGCCCTGTTAGCCCTTTCAAAACTGAACGAATTCTCTTTTCAGGAAAATAAGCTGATTTAACGAAGCTAATGAGTCTTATATTGTACAAAAATTTAAGTTTTTAGGCCTTATATCCAAAATAGGCCTTCAGCCTTACACCTTATGAGAACCTTTTCAAATATGCTCTTTGGCATACTTTAACTTTACACAATCTACGTCAGGTTTAAAAGTAAGCACAGAACAGCAGTCTCTTCCTCACCACACGTTACGTTCTTATGGACCATTGTGGTATAAACAAAGTATAAAGTCAGGGTTTTCACAGCCTAGAGCTATGTTAAGATGGCGAGCACGAACATACGATAGGTTAATAATTGAATTTGACAGTGGGAAAACAGCAAGAAGACTTATCTTGACGAACTTGTTCTGGCAGCGTACAGAGTTAAATTTAGAACTACTCAAAATGCTTTTATTATGAAAACCGACATTCCAAGTAAATGTAAAAAATAACCCTTCCACTTCACCGCATTCCTACTGGTTCGCCTGTGGGGTTCGCCGGCTCGACCTCAAAAGATATCTGCAGGCATCCCGCTTTTAGATCACTTCATCATTGAGGCCAATCAAATTTCTAAATTTCTCTGATCCAGGAGTTTTTAGGCCTGCCTCTCTTACGCGATTGTAAGGGAACGTTGATTGCAAGGGCCCCATGAACATCTGCAATTGAGTTAATTAGAGCCAGTTTTTTAAGAGTGCCAGGATGCTCATAGCGGTTAAGAGTTTGCCCGATTCGGCAGGAGCCACCGATACAACCTTGGCGAGGAGTTAGTCTTTCCAGGATTATTCCAAATGAATTCCCTTGTTTACAGCAGAATCCAATGTAGCCAGATAGTTTAAGATACGGTTTGAGCTACCTCTTTGCTTTCTTTTCGACTATCCAAGCTCTCTTGTGTAATAGAGCTTTAAGAACACCTACGCGCGCCATTTTGAGCTACGTCTTACTCATTACCGAATTGGTGTTCTACGGATCTGATTGTTTATTTTTTTTTTAAATAATATTGGATCGCCTATCCCGATTAATAATGGAATGATTAAAAATTGCAGATTTCTCAAGATACTATAGACAACTGAGCCTCTTTCCTCCAAATAAATTTACAATTAGAGAATGGCAGCGTGCCCACTTGCCGTTTAATTTTGTTTTCTCATTAAAATGTGCCCGAACGAACAACTCCCAACAGTCGGTGAGTCTGAATTCTGAATACCCATTTCCCACTGTGCGCAGACAAAGCTCCTTCAAACATTCATTACTTCTATTTACGACTCACTGCAGCAGCCTCAGATTACACGAGAACTAGTTTTCTATTCATAGAAAGACCGATTCCGATTACAGTTTGTGCCAGTCGTCGTCATCGTCGTCGTCGTCGTGGTATATCATATATTTAGATTCTTTTTTCTCTCCTGCTTATAATTTCTTGATTATTATTTTTTTGGTTTCTTTTTCTTTGTTCCTCGGGAGTCTTCTTCTGCGAAATTCACCCTCATTCACTCCCACTCAACATCGTTACTAACACCCACTCGCTCCCTCATTGAAGTCTAGCAGCGTTTTGACGTTCAATTGCGTTCCAGATGCAACGGTGTCTCCTTTTTACCCAACAGGTAATCTTAATGACAATGCTTTAAGCTCTCCACGGGTATCTTGGGAGGCTCACAGTACATACGTCTCTAAGAGTGCAGGGCACACAAGAGTTGACAACAACGACGACGACGACGACGACGGTAAAGTCGTCAAAGTCCACTAAGACGGTATCTGGTGTGGGCTTAGGGTGAAAGGCGCCACTTAATACTCGGTTGTGTGCATTTGCATCAGTTGTTCCCTGCCAAAGAGGGGCAGGGTAGCGGCTTCACGTTTGTCCAACAAGAAATGATGAATGATGATGATGGAGTTGGGCACGCGTGGGTGCGTGGGAAATATATCTTTCTCGCGGATAATCAAGAGGGTGGTCGCGGTCGCGATTGATTTGTTGGAAATAGTTTATCTCGTACCCCTTCAGACCCGACTGCTATGGGATTTGAAAATGTCTTTGTCGATGCAAAGCTATTACGTTGGAGGTCACGTGGTTGTATATTAGTAACTTCGTGTAGGAAGGATTATGACTGTAATCCTGCTGTGCGCTTCCTTTAATTGAACAGCGAGCATGATGAATGAATAGGTGAAAGAAATATGAAAATTTAGTTGGTATCCCATTATTATTGCTTTTCAATTTAAAACTGATGTTCACCGTTGGAGATAGCTATGAATGTTGACTTTGGAGAGGTCCTTAAGTGTGGGTAAAATGTCCAAGGCATTCTTTTTTAAAGATGCTACCTCACAGTACGCCAGTTATATCTGTCAAATCAACTACCACAAGCCTCTCTGACTACATATTAAAAAAAGGAGTGGAAGTTGATGTTGTTGCCACGGACCTTAGCCTATTGATACTCCATATGTCCTTAAACTAAAATTGCTTGGATTTTAACCCAGATTTGTGACAATCAGTCTTTTTTTTTTAGATCCTCATTATCTGAACCAACTAAAGCAACATCTGAAGTCCCCCAAGGTAGTCATCTTGAACCAATAATATTTATATTCATTAAAAATCATAAATTTCTGATTAGTCTTACGATTTCGTGCAATACCCTTAAGACAGACCTTAGTCAGTATTCAGAGGGTTTTGTTAGTTCGGGTTAAAGCCCCTCAATACTGCTCGGGGCTCCGTCGCGTATAAACCTGCTGCAGTGTTTCTAGATGCAAAAAAAAAACTAAAACCTTCGGAAGAACGTAGTTAAGCATCTAGAGTCACACCTAGATATTTGCCTTAAAACAGAATGACATGGACTTTCCAAACATACAAAGGTATTTTACCTTCCATGCTACAAAAAAGTAGTGAAAGGTCTTTCCCATGGTTCCAGGACAGATTTCATGCCCAAAGCTGGGAATCGAAGTCACTCCACATTCAAGGATGACAGGCCAATAAATCTTTCGGAATTTCTTTTGAAAACACTAGAAAAACTATTAGACCTGCAATTGGGGAACAATCTCTAACCAGTATTGCAGTGCAAAACATGCATATGTCAAGGACAGATTTGGGGAAACACTGCTGCATGGAGTAACTAGAAAGATCGAGAAATACCTTAACTTCAAGTTGGGTGGCTTTTTGGACACATAAAGTGCATTCAACAACCTGAATACGAATTAGAGACATTATGGAATCTTTGCTATCGGAACTATATATATGGGCGGATAAAAACAGTCTTGCGGTTAATCCGAAAAAGGACGAACTCGTTTTGGTCACCGGGAAATATAAGGTCTGGACTAGGCACAGACTAGTTCGATGGAACTTCCTGAAAAAGAAATAACCTTCTGTGTGGATAGTCAAGCAGCATTTAATGCAATCGGTTCCAACCTTGTAAGCCGAAATACGTTACAGAATGCCATTTGGCACTCAGGGCTGCATGACATCACTTAGTTCTACTCTGCAGGGTTACCGGACACGTTAAGTAGTTAGGCCGATGAACTGACCAGATACGGCTCTGCTACCGCCTCTTAAAATCGCTAAAAGTTTAATCGACTGTGTCATTACACATTTAGCTAAGGAACAATGACGGAAGAGTAGCTGTTGCGCCATAACCAGAAGTCAGTTGCCCAATATATATACCAAAGTATTAAATTCGCTAGTCTCTTTTAAAAGAAGTCAATCCCAGGTGTTCATGGGGACACTCTATCATTGGAAATATGGCTACAAAGGCTAGGAGTCTTTACAAACGATTTTTGCAGAAGCTGAAGCGAGATCAAGAGGAAATAGAGTCTGTGGAACATGTCCTAAGCCACTACTCAGCTATAGCAATAAATTCAGAGTTTCAGAAGGACTCATACCTTGCTATGCGCGTGAGCATAGCGATTACCTTGCCTCGTGCTCGATCGCCTTTCGTCTGAAACAGTTTTCTAAACTTCTTCCAGCTATTAGAAACTCAGCTGGAAATAGTCCCAATTTTTTTTCCAGTCTTTCGTAGTTCTTTTTTGGTAGTTCTAAAATTATTTTTTTTTTTTACTTAAACTATTTCGTTCAAATTCTTTAAGTTGGAACTCAATGTTCAAACATTTTCACGAAGCACCATAATACTCCGTTCAGAACCTACAAATTCATCTTTATTTTCAGAAAATATTAATAAATATGTATTTTGTGTAACAAAGCATCATGTCATGTCATAATTCGCACAAAGCGAAGAAGGATTTTCTATTTATCCAAGAAACAAAATTATAAAAATATTTCACTACAAAACTTTTACATAACCGACAAAACCATAGCTTTAGCTTTCTTAGTACGCAATTCATTTCACAGCTGACACACAAATCTCGGATAATCATATATTTGTTATCCGGTGCTTTGTTAAAATTGGGATAAGCGGGAATTTTGCAAATCAAATGCTTGCTGGCACCCAAATATCGGATAACCATTTTTTTGTATCCATAAAAGTATTAGCTAAGTTAAAAAAAATTGGGAAAATCAACATTTTTTAACCCGATTCCTAGTAAATCAAGGTTAGTCGTATCCGGTATTAAAATCGGGTATTATCCAGCAGCCAAAACTTATTACAAAACTTTCGGATAATCGACATAATCATATATTTGGCTTTCTGATTATATATTTCAATTTACAGCTGAACCCCAAATGTCGGATTATACATTTATCAGATACTTCAGATCTGTTAAGAAATTAGAAAATGAGAATTGTTGAATCCGATTCCCAATAAATCGAACTTAGTCGCATAAACGTCAACCAAACTCAAATTCCTGCAGAAACCAAAATCTCGGATAAGCATTTATTTTCTATCCGGTGAAGTTTTTACTTTGTTAAAAAAAATTAGGATAAACTCAACAGGTATTAGCAAGCAACCAAATAACTTTCGATTCGTTTAGGAGTTCTAGTTATAAAATATGAATCCTTTGAAAGAAAAATCCTTCGACGGATATTTGGTCCTGTGTGCGAGGAGGGCGAATGGAGGAGAAGATACAACTGCGAACTCTATGAGCTGTACCAAGATGTGGATGTAGTCCGAAAAACCAAAACTCGTCGACTAAATTGGCTCGGCCACATCCAGCGAATGGACAACAACGCTCCAGCCAAGAGGATCTTCGAATCCCAGCCCCCAGGTTCGAGACGACGAGGAAGACCGAACATCCGTTTTAAAGAACAAGTTATCGCGGATGCCAGAGTGCTTGGTCTAGACAACTGGAAGCAGCGTGCTCGGGATCGCAGAGGGTGAAAGGCTGCCGTACTCTTCACGGGTCGGGAGCCCGTTAAGTAAGTAAGTAATTTATAAAATATGTAAACAAATACAAGCTTTTGATAAAGCGCATGTTAAAGTCTCTATTTTCTCCCGTCACCAAAAAGTACCTGCATAAACTAAAAGGGGGAACAAACCCACCTTCGACCAAAGACAGAGCAAATGCAATATCTCATCATCCCCTACCCTAACCAAACTATACCTACGCCACTCCCGCCTTCATTTAAACCCTTCTTTCCTTCCATTTAGCATGTCGAGTATAAACCTTCTTCCAACAAATGCTAATTTAAGCACAACAAACGCATGTTTGTGTAAAACGCAAGTGAATTTGTCTTGAGCTTGAGAATACGCTTCATAGCTCCTCCATTGCCATCGTTGTAGCTAACCTACATTTTTACCATGTGTGGAGGCAGCAAATGTGCACGCAGCACACAGCACATACATTTAGTTGTAATTATTTCACACTGGCGCCTGTGTGAAAACGAGCCCATTTTTATGGCGCATTGTAAAGGTGCCCAAGGTTCTGATAAAAGGTTCGTAATTACATTGCTTCCTCTACTATAATAATACTTTACGTGGTTCGTCCTCCTCCCCTGTCTTGTGGAATTCATTTTGCAGTTCTGTGTCCACCTTTGTGCATATTCAGAGGCGCCAAGTGCGTGTGAAATTAATGCGTCAAAATGAAGAAGAAGAAGAAGAAGAACGGAGACTACCGTGCACACTCCCTCTTTTGAAATATGATATCTGTACGCATAAAAGTAACTTTTCTGTATCGCCGCCACCGCCGCCGCCCCTCTCATTTCTTTTCCAGGATAATACAATTACAATGGCAATTTGAGGCTTTAAAGATAGACTGTTACACTTCATGGCATCGTTACAGTGGTTGTCGCTCACTCTCCCCCCTACCGCCCAAGTAAATGTTTCTTTGGGCTTTGAGGCCCATTTATGACGGTCTGCTGGTAACCATCGCTGGATTACATTTTTTTTTTATCCACAACAGTGCAATGTCTGCCGGAAGCTCTTCATTGGCAATTCCATGGGCGTGTTGACTAGTTAGCAGCTCCTGTTTTGCATAGCCGCATGTGTGTGTGAAGTGAATAAATGGTGTTATTGCGGTGGGATTCACCGTTTTTCCGTTTTTAGCTAATCTCAATGGAGTAGGGTAAGTTTTACATTTGTAGCACATTTGGAAAAATGGCTAGTCAAGTCACACTTTCTAGGCTATATTTACGGGAATAAAAATGTATTTTAAATGGGGAAAGGGGAAACAAAGATATAAGCTAGCAAACACGGAAGGACACGGATTGTGCGACGATTTCAGCCTATTATTGAAGACAGCTACGTTTTAGACCCAGCTTCTCCGGGGTCTTATAAAACGTATACCAATTTTTATTTTATAGCTTCTCATGACTCAGGACTCTAAGTCAGTATTCCAGAGCACTGACTATCGACTTGGGCTGGGCATAGTGGCTGCTGGCAAATCCGACACACCAATACTTTGGGCTTTGTGAAACCACATGAAACGCGTTTTAGCTCGTTTTAGCAAAGAAGTAAGAATGGTTTACCTCTAACACGTTTCAGCAACTTCTACAAAATTATTCATTTGAAAATTAAAAAACAGCCTAAACATCCATTTGCCAACTGCTGTGCGCGAAACACCCTCGACTTCTTTGATAAACTGGAGGATCTAAGAAATATAGAGCTTAAGAAACTCACGATCTTCATACATAATTCTAGGTGGTTCTAATCCAAAAGGTTTTTAAATACTTGGTTCCCGTATTAGGTCACAATGGATCCAGCAGATGGTCTATTCCGGTATAACTTTTATAAGTACTTTGATTTTTGCTTAGAACAAAAATTACCAAAAATTGCTTAGTGTAGGTGGGGATCGAGGCAGGGCTGAGAAGTGGGCGAAGAAAGGGGGGGTGGTAAGAAGGGCAATAGTGGACGATTATATATGGTTTTTATTTTTTTTTTTATAATGTACGCGCACTAAAGGGATTTTGGATACCGTTATAATGAAGTAACACAGTGCGGGCATTAGGGAAGTGAAGGATTAGAAAAAAGGAGATACCGATGCACGTTGGTTTCAAATGTCAAATGTAAACTATAATGCGTAGGAAAAACAGAGCGGGGTAGAGCATTCCACATTCGTATTGTACGGTTAAGAAACGAATCCTTGTATTTCACTGTACGTCCGAATACAGGTTTGAGGGTAAACTGATGTGCATTCCTAGCATGGCGAGTATTGCGGTTGAATTGCTGTAATGGTGGAATGCAACTATTTCATTTCTATTGAGCACTTGTGGTGGAGGTACCGATAAAACAATGACAGACAGGAGACATCACGACGATGACGAAGCGGCTCACGACAGTACCAATAGTGGGACGGAATTACTATTTGACGAATTTACACTCACGAATGCAACACTAAGGGAACTAAAACGTGAAATCGAATCTCTAAAACCTAAGAAAGCTCCTGGTTACGATTTGATCACCGGAGAAGTTCTCAAAGTTCTGCCTAGAAAAGCATTAATTAAGCTTCTATATATTATAAATGCTGCGCTCAGATTAAAACACGTGCCGAGCCAATGGAAAGTTGCGGAAGTCATTATGGTTTTAAAACCAGGAAAACCGCCAAATGAAGTAAAATCGTATAGACCAATTTCGCTTCTCCCAGCCATATCCAAAGTTTTCGAGAGGATATTACTAAGGCGTCTACAACCGGTTATAGAAGATAATAATCTCATCCCTGACCACCAGTTTGGGTTCAGAACCAAGCATTCGACAACTGACCAAGTGCATAGAATTACTGACGTAATCGAGAAAGCATTTGAGGAAAAAAAGATATGCTCAAGCGTATTCCTTGACGTCTCACAAGCCTTTGATAAGGTGTGGCACGACGGCTTAAAATTTAAATTACGACAAGTTCTCCCCGTTCGGCTATATGATATTTTAGAATCATATCTCGGGAATAGACTCTTCCGTGTTAAGCATGGAAGCGAATACTCGGAGCTTAAAGAAATTTCGGCTGGCGTACCGCAAGGAAGCGTCCTTGGGCCGCTTCTCTATCTGTTATATACTCGCGATATACCAAGAGAAGATTGCACTACCCTCGCTACGTTCGCCGACGACACCGCTATCCTTGCAGTCGGTAATACTATCGAAGAAAGTACTGCACAACTGCAAACCGCACTGAATAAAGTAAATGAATGGACGAGGGACTGGCGGATCGCCCTCAACGAAACTAAATCTGTTCACGTGAATTTCACGTATAAGACAACTAATGACTTGCCAATTTTTCTAAACATGGCCTGAATACCCTTTGCAAACGAGGCCAAATACTTGGGAATGACACTCGACGCAAAGCTGAAATGGAATTCGCACGTGAAAATGAAACGTAAAGAACTCGATATCAAATATAGAGAAATGTACTGGTTACTCGGAAAACATTCCCAGCTCAGTACCGAGAACAAACTGCTTTTATACAAGCAAGTGCTAAAGCCGGTGTGGACCTACGGTATACAACTTTGGGGTTGTACGAAGAAAACAAATGCCAATATTTTACAAACTTTTCAAAATAGAGTGATTAGAGAAATTGTCCACGCTCCGTGGTATATTAGAAACGACGATATCCACAGGGATCTCGGAATTCCTACAATCGAAGCTGAAACTAGAAGCATCGCGCGAAAGCATAGAAACCGACTAATCGGACATATCAATAATACAGTCCGACACATTTTGGATGAGAATAATTTATTGCGCCGACTACAAAGAACGAAACCTTTCGACTTGGCAAGATAAGGATTAACCGCGTCCTAATTGCGGAACATGCAGGATCTTTCAGTGGAGAGTAACCTGTCAAATGTTTTTTATTTCGCGATAGAAAAATTGCTTGATAAGTTATATCTTAGTTGCAGTATCTAACATTCTATAGAAGGGTGGTGTTTTTAGTCAGTAAAAATCTGACACTACTATGAGCACGCGCTTGCTATCCTCATAGTGTATTTCATTTTCACCTACCCTCGGGAAAAAAAAAAAAAAAAAAAAACGACGATGACTAAGAGAGTCAAATGATTTCGTGATGTCGCGATCGCCAATAAATTTTACCGCACGTTTTTGGATCCTGTCAAGTAGCTCCAAATATGTAATTGGAGCACCGGACCAGATATGAGCGTTGTACTCAAGTTTTGGGCGAATGAACGCCTTGTAGATTCTAGCCAGATCAGAAGGGGTGAAATATATCTTTCATCGCTTAAGGAAGCCTAAACATTTCGCAGCGTTCTTGGCGACATCGAATATGTGGTCATTCCAATATCAAGCGCAACGACCTTACTTTCACCACCACGGTGAATAGATTGGTTCCACTTTTCGGTTAGATATGTCATCAAATCACCAGTGGATCTGTTGCTGCCGCGTTTTCCTTAGGTCTGATACACTTTATCCTGTTAGGGATAAAGCGATTCATACCCAGGTGAATTAAATTTGTAATCATATCGGCAGTGGCATCCACGTCGTTGTTGAGGAAGCACAACGACCAGTTAAAACTCCTAAAGAAACCGTTTAAAGCTTCCCAATTGGCTTTCTCACCATTGTAGATTCAATGTTGGTGTCTAGAGTTGGAAAAATTTGTTCCAAAATTAAGCCTTGTGGAACACATAGTTTTATCTGCTATTTTTTCCCGCTGAATACCACGCGAATATTAAAGAAAATGTGGGGGTTGCGAAAGCCAGCTTCAGGAGCACCAATTTACCTGGTCTAATCTAGGCCCGAGGCTATACTCGCGTATAATACTTTCTTTCGGTAATCTCTACTCATCTGGAAGGTAGCTCCAAAGATGCCCTTCCTCGCTCCTACGATATGTAAGCTGCACTGATTGAAAGGGTGTCACGAATCCAAGGTTAAAAGAATTTTAAAAATCGGTCTATAAATTTAAGAGAAAGACCCTCTGCACCATTCTCCACGCCTTAAGTAATCTCTACTGATCCGGATGGTTTTATCCCTACCCAAATTACATATTCCTCATCGTGTCGCCTTTAAAAGATCTATATTTATCCTGCGGCCTCGCCTTTAAAACCGAAATGGACAACACGAAAATCAGTTGAATGGTTTTCGAGTTATGAATCGACAGACAAACAGACGTTCCATTCAATTTTTCCTGCGTTCACTTTTAAAAAAATATTAAGAACGGTTAAAACTTAATCTGGATTTTCTCCTCAGTAAGAAAGCAGAATTAAGAAAGAAAATAGCGTAAGGACTAAAGCGTATGAAATAAAAGGACATATAGCTGACACGTTTCGTTCATCAGCAGACGTAGGTTCAAGATTTCGTTCGAGTAGCAAGTGACGATAAAACAATGACAAAAAAAGTCATCGCACCTTTTTAAAGTGTCAAGCAGCTCCAAATATGTAATTGGTACACCAGACTCAAGTTTAAGGCAAGATCAGAAGGGGTGAAATATTTCTGGCAGCGCTTAAGGCAAACCTAAACAATTCGCGGCGTTTTTTGCGACATCGAATATAAGGTCATTCCAACGAATGTTGTCATTAACGCACATACGAATAACGGAAAGTCTTTTGGTTTTAGCGATGCAAGAGCCATTCATGGATAATGACAGAGTATTGGGATTTCGCTTTAATGTCGGACGACAGCATTGTGTTTTGGAAGCATTAAATTCTACTCTATTGGTTTAATTTAGCTGTCAATGTCAGACTTTGATGAGCTTAAAATACGTTGCTATTCCTGATTGACACCCAAAAATGTGCGGCGTTAGCAAGGAAACGAATATGAAAAACTAAGGTTGCTGTCATCAGCAAAGGAATAAATTGGATTAGAAGTGATCATTTATAAAAAATGAGAAAGAGCGTCGGAAACAAAACGGAGCCTTAAGGAACATCAGCATTTATTTGGTTAGTTACAGACTTGAATGGTTCCATTTCAAGCCACCTTGGTGTTGGTAAATAGATTCGACAAACCTTAATAAAAGCTTACGCAGTAGATTTGCCCGTGTGGAAGAACACTATAGGGGAAATACATCGACATCTTGAAGTACTCTTGACACTGTATGAGTTTTTACCACCAGCGGGACTTTTTTGTATATTTCGCATCACCTTTTGAGCGTGGAAAAAATTTTACACGATTAATAAGAACATTTCCAGTCAGTGACAGATATTGTTAGTAGGGTTTGAAAAATCTCCATACTTCTTAAATTTGGAGTTGGGCAGTTTGTGTGTTTTAAATTTTATTGGAATTTATTGTAAGGAGTTTATTATCGAAAACACTTACCGTATATTTTAGAGGCGGGAAAGGAACACTGAAAAGAGAAAAACAATATTTATTAAATTAAATAACTAAAATTCTCAGTTCGTAATATTGAAAATGCATTTTAAATGATAAGCTGAAAAACGTAACCAAAATGTATTAAGCGGTTTTTCCAGCAATGTCTAATAGTTCTGAAGTTATTGCAGTAGTTATGCCTAAAAAAAAAAGTTGGGCTTCTCAACGTGATAAGTGAAATCATGGAAGGAGCTTTGGGTAAGATTAGCATCTGGGCTACAAAATGGCCCCGAAGTTAACCCTAGCAAAACTGAGCAAAACTGAACTGATGCTTTTCAGCACCAAAACTAAAATACAAGCCTTCAAATTTCCTTACCTAAACAATCAACAACTAACTCTGTAGTGCCAAATATTTAGGTAACTCGTTAGACCCCAAACTAAACTGGAAGCTAAACATTGAACATAGGATTAGAAAAGCTAGCATTGCTTCCTTAAAAAAAAACCTGCAAACCCTTCAGGAAAAAGCGGGGACTTAAACCTTAAATGGTTATCTAGATGTACAAACCTGTGATACGCCCCATTCTTACGTATGGGTCACAAGCAAATCCTAAAACACCACCAAATTAAGTAGAGTCCAAAGAACGAGCTATTCCGACCAAAGCTGTTAATGGGATTCTTAACATCCCACCCTTTGACTTGCATATAGAAACCGTAGCATCAAGTATTGCAGTGAGATTGAAATATTAACAATACTAATTTACAGGACGCTAAAACCCAAGGCAGATTGGATCGGGACTGCCCGCAAGGAGGTGTTCTGTCTCCCATTTTATGGTGTATGGTGGTAGACTGTCTGTCGGTTCCAACCTAGGGACTGTCTGCTCTCAGACGCTGAGATCGCTAGATTTGTTTGATCGATGACTGCTGCACTAGAAAAAAGGGCTTTCAGTGAATCTTGTTTTCTTAAGGAGGAGGACGAAGGTCACTGGTCTGACTCAACTGGTGCTTAAAGGTGTCACCATCCCGATCTCCTATGAAGTTCAAAATCTGGGAGTAATCTTCCATAGAAAACTTCTATGGTCCAAGCACGTTTAATCGAAAACCGATAAAGCTTTGTCGACTTTCTGACAGTGTAGAGGCGCTCTTGGTAAGACATGAAGCTTGTCTCCGAAAAGGGTCCTTTGGATTATACGGGCATGACTAGACCGCTCCTCTCATACGCATCGGGGCTGTTTGGTGGAACAGGCTTCCTTGAAAAGGTGTTACTGCTTCTTTTGCCAAACTCCAAAGAACGGCATGTCTCGGCTGCTCTAGATGCTTTGATGAATCTTTCCCCCTCGATTTATATATCATGGGGTGTACGCTAAAAACTATCTTTCGCTTAAAAAGAGATGGCTTTTGGTACCATGCGCACTGCAATTTTGAAGAACTTGCTTTAGAATTATCAGAAATCCTTCTGCGACAAAACTACCACGTCAACTTTCCTTAGGTAACGGAATGGCTTCGATCAGACTCCAAACCAGGGAATGAACACGATCGTATTTTCACAGATGGCTCCAAAAACCCACAGGGGTCTGCTGCCGGAGTCTTTGTGCAGTGCAATAATATTAGACTTCACTACCGCTTGGGTAAACATGTGTCTGTTTTCCAAGCGGAGGTTTTCGTCATCCTAATATGACTATGTGCTGTATTGTGAACAGCAGGTGGAGGGTTAGAAGCGTTTGCAGTGACAGCCAAGCTGCATTAAAAGCAATGCTCAACCCACTTACCTCGTCCAAGTTATAGCCCGAACTGAAGCTTTCTATGAATTTGGTTCTAGAACAGGATGGGAACTAGACACCGTTACGAAGGACTTCGAAATATCCATCATCAGGGATGGTTCAAAAGTAGACTGTGGGGTAGGTGCGTCTTTTTGCGTGGCATCTTATGACCTAATCAATATCCAAACAAAGCATTGCCACTTTTGTAGACAACCAGGCTCTGATTAGGGATCTTGAGTCAACCACCATTTTGTCCAGGTTAGTTGAGGACGACGGACCAGTCGTCGATTTATTATCACTCTCCTCTGGGTTAATCCTTTGCCATCGGAACATAGAGGGGAATAAGAGGGCAGACGAACTGGATAGACGTGGGATACAAAAAAAAGTTGGGGATAAGGAAACTGCGTTCCATTTACTATGCGGTTTGCTGGGCTTCGACTAAAAGTAGATAACGCATACTAGCTAAACAATTCCTTAAGGACTTTTCTGATATCTAAGGCATCGATCTCGGAAGCATCATTTTCGTCCTCAATACTACAGAGTGGTGGTTTTAAGTTCTTATTCAATCTTATCTTCTCTCTCTTTTAGGTCACGTGAGTTGTTGTTCCAAAGCGGCGCTCAAGCACTAATTGTGTGTGTCAGGCTCTGGAGTTGGAAATCGACCACCTACCTACCTTGCGGCTTGCGGGGAAAGTAGACCCCTTCATCATACAAATTCTACTTCGTTGGAAATTCAGGAGTATCGTCCTAATGGACTTCCTCTTTTATACTTAGGGATATTACGTACTGGGGACAACTTGTATTTATTTATTTTGCCACCACTGTAAAAAGATGCATATAATTTTGAACTATAACTTCATCGAACTTGAGTATTTAAAAGAAATGAAAGGACTGCGAAGTCTGCATAAAACTTTGAAGTTCACTTATTCAAAGGAAAAAGATGAGCCCATGGGACGGGATCATTAGTCAAACTCTCTTGTTGTCAAGCTCATTAAATATAGGTTGAGACGTCATTAACAATCCAGTAACATAGAAGCTTCAAGCTTCATTAACCCAGCACGCTTGTCATTGATATCCCAGAAAATAAAACACCTTTAGACAAACGAAGAGCGTTAACCCTTTGCACAAAAAAAACCAAATACCAAATTTATCATATACACCCCCGTCTCTAAATCATCCTTTTACAGCATCTCCTGCCACCCGCCAAATAAAAAATAATAAACATTTTTATGTTTAATTTTCCACGACTTTTGTAACCCTCGTATAACTTCTGTAACGATGTGAACAGTAAAATGCATGTCATGTGCTACATTTCCATGTAAATCATTCTTTCACCTTGCTCTTGGCGTGCCTAATGCAAATCCGTTGAGAAACCTCTACTCCTTTGGTGGCGTATCTTGTTTGATTTATGTCCTTATATTAGAAAGAAATAATAGTAGAACCATCCTTGAAAGCTTCAAAAATGGATACATTTTTGTCGTGGGTGGGTGGCGGCGGATACCCTCCCGGAAATCCACTTCAACCTTTTCCCTTTACTTCCAAGAGGGGGAGAAGCAAATTTGATATATTGAAATATTTTCCCTCCAAATCTATTTACATTTTTAATAAGACGACGAACATATATTGTAGGAATATTCAACCCTTTTTTTTTCATGGCAAAATTTTAGAAAGACGTCGAACTATGTAGATAGTTCCTCAAACAAAGTAAATCTTCGTCTTATAAAACAAGAATCGCAGAATACCTTCTTTGTCTGGTATTTTGTCTGACAATGCCGCCAAAATAAAATCCCCACAAAATACTGAATAAAGAAATACACGAAACCCCCCCCCTGCTCCCTCTGGGGGCCAATCGAGACCACTGTCTTCTCTCGTTCTCGTTCCCATAAATCCAAAGCGATGCGGCCGGCCTCCTCTCAAACGGATGTGTGAAATATTTCACAGCAACAAAAAAAAAAAAAAAAAACATTTCAGAAACAAAAACGGTAACCTATCTCCAAATTAATTATAGCATTCTAGAGGGTGAGGTATCCACGTCGCGGGACTCACGTTTCTACACTGTCTGTCTGTGTGTACCAGACATCCTGATCCCAATCCCACCATAGAAAAACAGCACCAGACAGAGACGTCTCCTCTTCTAACAGATCAACCGACAATAACGAATAACGATCTCGCATCATAGTGTCTCGTATCGCGCGAAATTTTAGAATGAACCGGGAACAAGTTGTATCTACTTAACAAAAAAAAAAACATACACATACCTACACCAACAACAGCAACTTGGCAGGAACAAAAAAAAAAAAAAATAATAATAAACAAATCAAATAACGGCACGTTTGTTGCAATAGTATCTTTTGCTTGTCGATCGAATTTGATTCACAGACAGACGAGTCGACGCAAAAAACACAAAAACAATATTTATCTGCTTCGTCCAAAAGCTGTATTCAAATTCGTTTTCTACTTCAACTTTTACTCTAAGGCAAGCGGAATGTGCAAGACCGACCAGTGATGGTGAATCGAACAGCATAAGTATACAAATATGTATGCAATGCATGTGTGTTTGCGTCGATTTTTGAAGGCCGAAAGGCCAACGGTCCTAGGTCGCACGAAACAAAAAACAGACCTCTTTCAGCAAAAGTCCAATCATAACAAAAAAAACGATCAACGAAAAGAAAAGGAAGCCGCTACGACGACGTAAACGTGAGTTCAACAAATTCTCAGACAGTTCAAATACGCAATAAAAGGGAGTGAATCTGTCGCCTTTGATAGAAGCGCCGGTTCGTTACCGATTGACGGTTTTAGTTGTTGATTTTACTGCGCAAACTTGGTGTGATGGAAATAAAGTAGTCATTCATCATCATGTTCTTAATTTCTGTAGCTCAAAATGATCCATTCTTAACGAATATGGAATGCTATGCTGCGATTCAAAACGCTTCTTTATAGAGCGAGAACCTTTGAAAGTATGAAGCAGATCCGACTTCTTGCCGTTTTTTTTTCTTTTAATTCGTAGCACATTCCTTATCCATCTACAAGAAAGGCGTTCTTGCGAAGAACTATCGGAGCCTATCCGTGCTTAACATCGCATAATAGGTCCTCTCTCAAACCTTTCAGCAATGGGCGTTATGCCACTGCGGCTTTCGATTTGGCATCGACAATAGACCAAATTTTCACACTAAGAGAAGATCTGCGAGTTTTAAGACAAGACAAGACGAACAATCTTTTCATGCGCATGATTGTCAGGAGCCCTGATGACATGATGACGGCCGAATTCGGAATCCTGTCAAAACTTTCATAGCTGTGTGATGCTACAGAGCACGTGGTGCAATGTGCAGTTCGGCAGCAGCTAATCTGAACATTTCCAAACATACAGCGGATTTCGACAAAGACGATGCGCTGACTGACTTCTGACTTCTTCAATCTTATTCTTGAGCAGATGGTGCGTGTTTCAATACGGAAGGCACTTTCTCTAAGTACTATCAGATCCGTCCAGCTACTGAGATATGCGGCCGATATTGGACGCTCCAAACGTGCCTTGATAGAGGCTTTCACGGCTCTATTGAAGAACATGTGAAGTAAGTAGGCCTGTCTTGCAGTGAATGAGGACAAGACTAAGCATATGCTATCTGTCCGCCGACTAGAACAAAAAGACACAGCGAGGTAGTTAAGTAGTTCATCTACCTCGGTGTAATAATCAACTCCACGAATGAGATCCGACGAAGAATTACTCTAGGAAATCGCTGCTACTTCGGTTAGGCACAACATATAAGTTCAAAACTCCTGACGTGTGAACAAAATCCACGCTCTATAGAAAGTATATCCAGCAATTTTTGCCGAGTTTTGGACGATGAGCAGCAAGGGAGGGTTATTATTGGGCTTTTCGAAACAAAAATTCTTCGACGGATATTTGGTACCGTGTGGAAGGAGGGCGAATGGAGTGTAACAAGATCGAGCAAAAGGATAATAAAGATCCATCTTCGAATCTCAGCACCCAGGTTTGAGACGACAAGGAACAACGAACTTCCATTTTACAGACTGTACTTTCGCTAACTGTATAACTGGGAGGCAGCGAGACCGGGATCAAAGAAGACGATAGGCTTGTGTGTCAAAGGCAGGGAATCTACACGTGTTAAGAGCACAGTAGGCTCATTCCTGCATCAAAGAAGAGAAGATTTCCATTTAAGCGGCGAGGAGATGTACATGGTGTTTTTCGAATGAAGACAAGTCTAAAGGTGCAATTTTCAACCACTTTTTTCAAGCATTTAGGGCTGTATGTCGGCAATAACGCCACGAATGTTGGCTTCCCAGTCCCCTAACGTTTCTGGTTTGTTGGCGTAGGCGAGAGACTTCACACATCCCCAAAGAAAATACTCCAATTGTGGCAAATCACACGATCTTGGTGGCCAATTGACAGGTCCATTCCGCGAAATTTAGCGCTCATCGAATGTTTCCTTCAATAAATCGATTGTGACGTGCGCTGTGTGGCATGTAATGCCATCCAATTTGGGGAACAAAATAGTCGTTTATCATGGCCCTATACCGGTCTACATTAACGGAAGAAGTATGGTCCAGTGACTCCACCAGCCCATAGAGCACACCAAACAGTCAGTTTTTGTGGATGTAATGGCGTTTCAAGGGTCTCATGTGGATTCTCTTCACTCCAAATGCGCCAATTTTGCTTGTTGACGTAGCCATTCAACCCAAAATGATCTTGCGGTAAACTTCGCGAACTGAAAATTTGCACGATTTGCAAGCGTTGTTCATTTGTCAACCTGTTCACGATGAAATGGCAAACCAAACTGACTGAACATAAATGACATTAGAGTTGCCAGATTTAACCACAAAATGTCAGTTTTATCTCTATTCGAAAAACCAACCTCTAAAAAAATACCCTTTACTTAGAATTATAGGGATCATATATTTCTGAGCCCTCTGACTTTATCCCTACTGGTCCGCCTGTTCAACTTTGTCACTGAGAACAATAAAATACTGGGGTTGCAGCATTTGTGTGATCCAGGAGTTTTTAGGCCTGCTTCTTTTTTTGGGGGTTTCTTCTACTCCTACTAATATTTTATATGTATGTTTGTCAGTTCGATCAGTCGCGTCCAAGGGTCGACCTGCATTGTTTTAGCATCGCTCATTTTTGGGTAAATGATAATGATAAAAGTCTTCGGAATTGATTGAAGGTTATAACTCTGGAGTTGGTTTGGGGTTTTTACCTCAACAGCAGGAGCGGTCTCACACCAACGCTAAAGAAACTTAAATTATCAAACTAGCTGAACAAATAATTCAGAGTAAGAATTTGTATGTGTAAAGGAAGCAGCATCTAGACGCACTCCCCAAGCTAGGGTCTTGGCAATCCCTAAAAGAGATTCTAAACAAACTATTCTAGGTTATCGTCTATTACCAGTAAAAGGATAATACCGAATTATAAAATGTCATTTTTTGAGCGGACTTCACTTTATACCTCGAACAGGATATTCAAAAACCCAGTCCAAGCCGCATAAGTAAAACTTACACTTATATATGATTGAGCAAGGCTAGATAAGCTTAAGACTATGACTATGACCAAATTTAAAGAAAGGTCTTTTTTGACACCACGGAGGCACCATCTGAGTCAATTTAAAGCCTCCAAAGTGTTTATTTGAAGAATAAGCTACAATCAGTACACTGCGTCTTTGCCTCAAACTAGAAGTTTGAGCTTCAGTCTGCCTAATCATACTTAGCGTAGATTCTGCTGAAATGCACGCGCTGCAGAGTATGCTACTCCACGTCTGCATTTAAAATAGAGACCACCCCTCCCTTCTTTTCGCAGTAGAGGGAAATGACACAAAAGCCAACTAGGTACTAACTATCGGACAGTCTGTTTCTTACGTAGCTCAAGGATAGAGGAGCTCTACGGGGTCATAAGTTACTGTTATAATTTATTTTGATAGCTCTATCGGATTATCCATTTCAATCAGTCTTTCGTCTGACTACTGATGCGTTTTTCAAGCTGAGGTACTGTCAGTGATAGCAGCTTTTGACGACTTTGTTTTGAAGAAGACGAAACCGTGAGTGCCGGGCCCTATACGGAATAAGAAGGGCAACTTTTCTCACAAAAGTAAGAAGCTCTTATGCTATTAAGAATTCTTCTGCTGAACATATCATCAGCTCCGCGCTACTCTCCTAAGCAATATCTCTGACATTTAGCACAAAACATCTTGAAGGTCGAGGTGCAGTCCAATCGCATCGGCGAGTCAGAAGCTAAAAAGAAACCAGGCCACAGAAATCCGATAATTCGTCGTCGGGAAGACCTACAGAGTCATGGAGTGCAACACAACGCATGAGTGCTGTATTTCCAGAATTGGCCTGGGAACAAAATACTTGAAGCAATAAATGAGAGATGAAGTGTGCTAGGCTAAAATAAAAAAATTTAGGCTCCATTCAAGGCGTCAACATGAGCATCTCAGACTTTCGCACTGGGTCGGATTTGAACAGGGTCCCTTTACTTAGTAGTCCAAGGCTTTGAAACTACGCCACAAGCGTCCTCAATTTTCCGACGATATAAAGGGATCATCACCCTCCTACTTCACTGGATCTTTAATGGTCCGTCTTTGGGGGTCTTCTCAAATGCTATCCATTTTACAATAACAAAAATCCAAGAGTAAGTGCCATCGCGGGGCATAAGAAACTGAGACACCATACAAAGCACCGATAACCTATACTGAGGATGTGCCACAGCTTCTGCCATATTAGAAATAGAATTCTCGCAAGGCACTTCTTTCAGTATTAAGACTGTCTATTCCTATCATAACTCGGAAGAGGGAAGACTTTATGGACTACGCTGCGAATGTAAAAGTTAATCAAAGTCCAAGGTCCAGAAGAATTTATTCAAACAATTTATATCAACTATCGCAATAAGTTTTCCTTTGCATGTGAACATTAATCCGCCCCGTCCCGAATCTCTCTGCTAGGAGTAGAGACGGCAGCGAAAGGAGATAATAAACACTGAAAGAAGTAACTAAATCCCTTCAAATGAGTATATTCCACGACACTATTTAACAAATAATTTATTTTGCTCCTCCAGAAGAGTAAAGTCCATCAGAACAATAAACATTCGCATGGCCCTCATTTCCTCTTTGTCCTGTTAGTGTGCGGTGGCGGTTGTCGTCTATTGGCAATATTCGTCGATGAAATGTTTTATTTTTTGTTTTATTTGGCTTCCAGTTGGGCTTCTTTTGCTTTCTTTCGTCGGGGCTCTACTATTATTAATGGTGTTTGACTAAAGCACACACATATAAAACGTATGCTTAGAGTGTGCATAGAATTTTGTCCTTGAACGTTTAGCCGAAAATGTTGAAAATTCATTGAACCCCGGTTTGTTGGTTAGCTGTCTCGTTCATTAGTTGCTGCTTGATTTAGCTCTTATTAGTGCGGGCGGTGTTTTGTCTTTTTTTTTTTGTTTTTTTTTTGCGTGTGGCTTTTTCTTGGATTTTTTTTTGTTCTTCCTGCTGACATTTCTCTGTGGTTTCTTTGCAAAGGAAGACGATATTGGATCATTATTTTGTCCAAATTAATATTCTATTCCGTATCCGCAATTTTCGAAAATATATCATTGTGTTAAGACGAAGAGATTTGTTTGTTTCATTTGAATTAGGCGGGTGGGTTTTTGGGGGAATAAAGTTTTTTTTTTTTAAAAAAACGTCAAAGAAGGGATGAAGAAGTTATAATTTTTATTTATGAGATTTTTAAGGGTGAAGTTTCATAATTTATTTGAAAAGAAGGGGAAGGTTTTTTTTTTCCTTGTTAGACGAAATAATTAGATAGATTTTGTGTGAAAAGAAAAAATTGTTTATAAGTTTCTTAACCATGACAAGAGAACGTTTTACAGACATGACAAGTGAGTTAATTTTTTATGACGGCACCAAATTAAAAGGGAAGTTTTGGTTAAATCAAATTTAGAAAATTATAATAAAATTTTGGAGTGAAATTTATAGCCTTACAGACACGAAAGCAGTTCAACCCAAACTACTAAGGGGAAAGGATGGGATGCCATGTTAGTCGACATAGACAATTATGGCAGGCAAGTTCATAGAGTTATAAAAAGATTCGACCAACAATTGAAGCCGGGACTGTATGTATTTGAATAAAAGAGACCAATATGATAGAAATATAAAGACTTGTGGTGTATTGAGACTTATGGACTCAGTGTAGAGTGCAATTATGCAAAAAGTGCACTATTAAATTGTTAGACTCGCACTACTTGCTGCATGGATCAAGGAGTAGACCCTTCCGTAAAAGCGTTTAAAGAAAAATGCATTTGAAGTAAAAAGCTGCAAGACGTAGTTTTTTAATACAAAAAGTGTTTTCACAGGCTCATAACTTAGTGCAAGTAATAGTATGGAATTAGCCAGTTCTTTGCCCAAAAAATGTCGAAACTATTAACATCGCCCTCGAGAGCATTTCTGTCATCCTGGGAGTTGACAGATTTAAAACTTGTTATGTCATAGGCGTATATCAATTTGTTACTGGTTTTTGTACTTGCTGTTGCATCATAAATAGCGAGAGTGAACCAAATTGGGCCTAAGTGACTTCCCTGAGGAACTCTAGACTAGTTTGAAGTGGCAGTCGGTGAGGCCATAGAGAAACTTTGACCAAAAAGAGGTCCGTTGTGATACCACGTGGATGTACACTTTTACTTCTAATCTATTTGTTAAAGCATTTAGAGCTCTAAATATAGCGAAAGAGATCTTTAACTTCAGTAGTTGACAGATCCTTAAAATTGTCTCGGAAGGAGGCACCTAGGTGGATCTTGCGTTTCTGGGAGAGAGCAGGGCAAGTGCAAAGAAGGTGTAGAATTGTCCCTCCTTCCTCCTCGTACATGCAGCTTCTGCAAAAGTCATTTGAGTACACACCAAGCTATGGGAGTAGCTTTCAGGACGTCGTGTCCAGTCAGTTACAGCAAAAAATTGTACCGCCTTGGGGGAACGAAGACCTCACCAATCTTAGGAGGTTGACAAGAGTGATCCTCAATATCTGCTATCGGCACAAGTTTTGGCAGCCGTACAAAGACTGCCTAAAATTCTACAAAAAAGTCGATAAGATCAGCCAAGATTCAGGCTTGGTCAGACTATTGCCAATCTATAGAAGCACTTAAGGACTCTGCCAGACTCAGCAAGATCCAAAGCACACTCCAGTCCATCTTTCATAAAGAAAGAGGACGGCACTTGGACGGAATCTACTGAAGAATCTTTAGAGCTTCTTATTAACTCCCAATTCCCTCGATGCATAAATTATGGCGGAAGCCCAACCGCTACGTAAGTGTCGCAACATGTACAAGATGAGATTACAACAGTTATTAGCGCGGATATGATTTCCTGGGCTATTAACAGTTTTTCCCCATACAAATCACCCCGTTTTTCTCAACACCACGGGGTTGATCTGAGTACCTACAACCTTTACCATACCATAAGGTCATCATGAGTGGTGGCATCAAAACGGGACTCCAGCGCTAATTGCGTATCCCCGCATAGGGATCAAAACACACTACAATGATTGAGGAGACGAAACGAGAGACTAAGATTTAGTCTGTGAGAGACAAAAGCAGCTAATTGTCTGCTTAAGATGTCGAGTAGTTTTAAATGAAACACGATGTCGAGTGCTGCCTGGGAGTAGGACGAAGTGCACCACTCATGCATAGACAAGCTGAACTTAGCTGAATTTGTCGAAATGTCTAAGAAAGACCACCACACCGTACATTAGTATAGGTCTTACAACCGAGATATAAAGCCAATGTGTAATGCGGGGTTGGAGACCCAATCTATTACCAATTGATTTCTTGCAAGAAAAAAAGAGCCACTTTAAGGGCACAGGCGATCACTCTACTAAACTTACTCACCCAGAAGATCTGTTTTACTTTTTTTTCCTTTTGTTTTGAATAATAATTTACTTGCTTTTGTTGTTTTATGAAAGTGGACGTAAGAAGCTAAGATAGAGATATGGTAAGAGTTCCTCTCTAAACATAGAGATGATAACAAAAAGATGATACAAAAAAATATTACACAAAAACGGTCTTTACAGGACCTAAGGCCTAGCTTTGGGTGTGAGGAGATATATTTTTGATAACTTAAGAAGCTTCTCGTTACAGTCATTAGCTCTTACTCTTGGATGTTTGTCAGAATTTTGAAAGGGGTGGGGCACCGAATAATTGCTTATGTCTCGCCAGAATGAAGTGCCTCTAATTCCAATCAAAGTGTGTATATAGAGAGCTTGTATCATGTACTAAAAGAAATACTCTTTTAAATAGCCACACGAAGAAGGATTCGTTCGACGAAGTTCTTGAAGACAACTTTCTAGGCCACCTTTTGGATGGCGAACAAATTTTACACATGTGGCGGCAGTTTTGTTCGGTATTTTTAAACTAACAGTTAATTTTTCGCGGCTTTGCTTTCCAGTGGCCATTCATAACTATAAAGAATTAACCGACAAAACAGTCGAAAAAATTGACAAAACAGCTAAATACTCTCAAAAGCGGTTCCAGCGGACAAGAGTATTAGAAAAAGATGGAAAACATCGATTCCAGATGGCTCATAATTCTTATTTCCGAACGAATGCATAATCAGCGGAGGAAAAGCTTCGTCCCTAGCACAAATAATAGGGAGATACGCAAAACTGAAACCGTTCTATCAAGCTGATGTCACATGACGATCGTTGAACTGATATTTGACGTGACGACCAGTTCTGGTTTATCACGAGCAAATCAACCATGGATGCTGCCCATAGACCATAATGGAAGAACAACGATGAGTTCCTGAAACCTACGTTCAGATGATCATAGTGAGATGTACGAGGGAGCAAAGACAAGAGTATGATGTTCCTTTAAAGTTACCGAAGAGTTCCCAATTAAAGTCGGTGTGCACTACGGAAGCGTGTTAGTTCCCTTTTCTCTTATAGCTGGCCTCAATTATCTTCTAAATAGAAGATACAATAGTTATTCTTTGCTGACGGTGGATCAAATCGAACTTCCCTGAAACGAGCACTTGATGTTGTGGAATGGACCGAGAATGATAACTAACCCCAAAAAGATAGCCCCCGATTTCTAACCCATTCCAACCTAATCCAGATATTTATTTGAATGGAAAAGTCATTCCCAAGTGTTAAAACTTCAACTTTACATTGTCAGAGAAGGATTTAGTGCGGTTTCGCAATAGTTTCTTCCGCGCAATACTCAAAAATATAATACAGGGTTTTTCAACAGGGATGCTACAAAAGTAGAGCGACAGGGACAGCAAACGACGCCATATTTCTTGCCGCTCTTTTGACATTTCTCTTCAGTAAGGTTTGCCATTTCATGATGGAAAGATATACGAGCCAACAACGAGTCGAAATTATTAAAATTTACTACCAAAATTCGGAGTCAGTGGCCTCAACGTTAAGAGCGCTACGTCCAATTTATGGTCGTCATAATCGTCCTAGCAGATCAACAATTGAGCGTCTAGTGGGAAAATTTGAATCCACAGGCACAGTACAAAGTGCCAGTGAGACAAAGAAGTGCCCGTAGTGTCGAGAATATTGCTGCCGCTGAGGCTTCAGTTGAAGAAAGCCCAAATGTGTCTCTCACACGTCGTTCTCAAGCGTTGGGCATCTCTGTGACGTCGTTGTGCCGAATTTTGCCAAAAGATCTTGGCCTACATCCTTACAAGATTAAATTGACGCAAGACCTGAAGCCGCTTGACCACCAGAAGCGTCGTATGTTCGTAAATTGGGCTGAGCAACAACTTGAAAATGATTCGGATTTTCATCGAAAAATCATCTTCAGCGATGAGGCTCATTTCTGGCTGAATGGCTTCGTCAATAAGCAAAATATGCGGTATTGGTCAGGTAGCAATCCACACGTACTCCATGAGTCATCATTGCAACCCGAAAAAATTACGGTTTGGTGTGTTTTATGGGCCGGCGGCGTCATTGGGCCGTTCTTATTTCGTGATGATCAAGACCGGCAGGTTACTGTGAATGGGAATCGCTACCGTTCAATGATAACCGAATATTTTTGGCCCCAATTGGATGATATGGACTTGGAGGACATGTGGTCCCAACAGGACGGCGCCACAAGCCACACAGCGAATGTCACAATTATTTTTTGGAAACCAAGTTTGGAGAACGTGTTATCTCACGAAATGGTCCAGTCGCTTGGTCGCCTCGGTCGTGCGATTTGATTGATGAACTTCGTACGAATATCGAACGTGCAGCAGTATCGGTCGATTTATGCTTGAAAACCGTCGAAAATTGTGTTCAGCGTCTGGACTTATGCAAGCGTGCCCGTGGTGGCCATGCAAAAGAAATCGAGTTCCATGCATAATGGCATCGAAAGTACTTTCACAGGAATAAAGAATTTCATTGATATCCAAAACCGTTTTTGTTGTATTTAAAAAAAACGTTTGTATCGCTCTTATTGAAAAACCCGATATATGCATGTTCCTCTGTGGTCTGTTGGCAATTGCAAACTTTACAGAAAGTGTCCAAAGTTGGACCCATCTTATTCTAAGCATTGCCCTAGATCTTTATTCTCCCCCTCAATCCAAATAGCAGATACAAACTACTAAAACGAAAAATAAGATATTTTCAAGGCAACCAAAAAAATACATAATAAACCCACCCACCCGAAAATGCGTAATCATACAGAAAAATGTATCCATGTATCTAATAAATTCATCTTGCACACTCAATTAATAACAAAAGAAAATTCCTACTTAATTATCGTGGCCTAGAAAAAGACATTCAGATATCAAAGCAAAGTTCTTCTTCAATTTCTCTATCTCAATCCAACAGATAGATTAGGTTCAGTATAGAAATGGGCCACCATTTGTTCCCCCCTGTTCGGCCAGCACACGCATGGTGAAATTCGAGACTGATCGAAGTCGAGCACACAATTACAGATTTTTCTTTTTGGAAATTCCCAAATGGTAATCAATGATTCATCCGAAAATAGAAAACGTTAACCTCACCCATCCGAGCAAAACCAGTCCACATCAAATCACAATCATTCGGTTATATATAAATGTGAATTGAAGAGATGAGTCTCACCCTCACCCTCCACCAACACCACCACTTGGGACTCCAGTCATCCTCATTCTCATCCTCAACCTCAGTCGCCCATCGTGCTCTCAAAAATAGTCTAACTAGCAGAAGTGTACAACAGGGGAACATGGCCATAAAGACGTCTGTCTGCCAAAACATTTGGGGTTTCTCCCAGGGAACAACTGGGAGCGGGACCTGGACCTGTGCTCCTACTTGCTTTACTGATACTGATTCTAACGCTGCTGCTGATGATGGAGTATGGATGATGATGATGATGATGCAGGGCATTGCTCTCCTTCGTTTATTTATTCTGTCGCACAGATACACTTACATACATTCAGCAATGGCGTGGCGATATAAAGGCAACAAAAAATAAAAAGGCTCCAAAAATTCTCTGTGGCTGCCGCCAAGCGCCAAATGGAAAGTATAATAATGTGTAGTACTTTGTTAGTATTGGTTAAAATGTTTAAGTGCCATTTTAGTATGTATATGGCTGGCTATACATACACTCGTCGTACATCAACGGGAAACAATTTTATGTTCCTTTATTTCATTTTATTTTTTTGGCAGTATAGCGAGAGCTCTGCCTAGCCCCATACGCCATCATACACAAAGACACAAAGCCACACCAAACGGCAAACAGCAAGGCGCACATTGTAAGTTGAAAGGAGAACACTTTGGGATGTGAAACAGGATAAAATCAATAAATTTAAAATATAAACATTGAACAAGGCGGGACGGCAACGGCAACGGCAACGGCAGATGACAACGTGTTGTAGTAGCTGTAGTAGTAGTGAGCCAGGGATACATGCTCATTTTTTTTTTTTGAGATGAATAAGTTTGGCGGGAGTTTTCGTAAATATTCTGAATGAGCAAAGGGTTGGGTGGGCGCTTTTGGGGTGATTGTCATGGCAAACGTCTGCATGGAGGGTGGTCATATAAAAAAAAAAAATCGAATATTTACATAATGTATCTACATCCAAAAGTTTTTGTATAGATCTAGGTAAGTACATCAAACGAAAATAATACTAACGTAGTGAAGGATCCTTCTCAGTCCATTGACACTAGAACTTTTGGCGGCAATTTGGATGATAATTCATTTGTCATCATGCAAATGTGTACACTTAGAGAGGTGGCATTTTTATACCTATATATATTTCTGATGAAGAACTAACACCCCAATTTTAAGGTAGATACAAGTTGTTTTGACTGCGCGCATAAGTTTGTGTGTTTTTTTTTTGTATATTTTTAGATTTGTTAGTTGACTACCATATCCGAAGTTTGGACACTTGGCAGTGCCGAATGTTATCCAAAAACAGAATAGCTCAGTCGCGAACAGATACCGGGCGCCCTCTGGTACTTAATAGCCTTACACCCGGCTAGGAGCTCTGCGGGTGCGGACTAACCTTTCGCGCTTTACTCGTGGGATCTTTATGGAAAACCAAATAGGAAAAAACACACAAAAAAACATAAAGACGGAGTAAGATGAAGTCAGAAATGGAGACTTAATAAACCATATCATCTCCAGCGAATATAAAGGGTGAGCCATCTAGTGGTTTATTTTTTAATCATAGATTATTTTGACACTGACAGCTGTTTCCCGCTGAAAATGTTGACAGAAAGTAAGTATCATACCTCCACGAAATGAGTCGCTTTACGCTGGAACAACGTTGGGAAATATTGAAAACTTATTTCCAAAGTGAGTGCTGTGTAGCCCAAACAGCGCGTTTGTTGAAGAGAAGTTTTGGCCAAAATAAAACACCAACCAGTGAGACTGGCATGCTAGTGGACAACACTCATGATCCCCGTCATCGTACGCCAATGCTTCCACAGCGGGTGACAGTTTGGTGCAGATTGTCGAGTGGTGGCATCATTGAACCATTTTTCTTCGAAAATTAAGTTGGAAACAACGTTTCGGTCCACAGAGGGCGTTACAGAGGCATGTTAAGCCATTTTATTTTACTGATATTGAAGACATGCATATTGGACGACCTCTGATTTATGCAGGATGACGCCGTCATGCCACACAGCCTATGCTGTTAGCCGTCTTGGCGACATCAATTGGGCGCCTCGAAGGGGTCAACCTTTGGATTTTTTTTTGTGGGGAACCGTAAAGGGCAGATGTTATATCAAGAATTCGGAAACGATTCAAGCACTTAAGGCCATTATCATCCAAGGAATCCGTGAGCTAGAGCCCAAAACCATCAACAAGGTCTTGGAAAATCTAAGTGACACAATGGGTTACTGCGAAGCTAGCTCTTACTAATGAAGCCATAATACATGGAAAATATTTAATTTTGTTTATTTATTTTCATTTTTAAAAACAAACTTGTATTCGGCTCAGCCTGTACACTTACGGACATGGAGCTCAGGGTTCAAGTATACAAAGCGATGCAGAGTTGGAAGACAGAAAAAGACGGAAGGAACTCAGAAAAAATTCTTCCACTTTTCCGAAGCCCAAAGAATACGAATTGGAGTAATTGAAAATCATGCTTGGAAAAGCACAGAGTCAAGCTAAAGATAGTGACAAGCCCTGCACCTCTAAAAGAAGTAGATCTGCAGATAATTCAACGACTGATCAACAGCCAAAAAAATATGGACCACATCTAGGGCTATAATACGGATAAGTAAAAACAGCTGCTGCACCGAGGCACCTCTCTTACGAGTAAGCCTCGCTTACAGTTCAATAGAAGACCTAGAGAGAAAGAAAATAAAAATCCTAACGAACAGTCGGCCAGGGTTTTCCTACAAGAACGCACTAGCACAATGTAAGGTCGTCGATATTATGCATGAAGGTGTTCGCCCTCTCGGCGAACAAATCAAGCTGATCAAACAATGCCTACTGACCGAAATGGACAAAGTTGTCAAAAACTATTCCCTTAAATTTGTTGCCTTCACACGAAGGAATGGCAGAAACAAAAGCCAACAAAAGCGACGGTGGAAACCAAGCTCCGAAACATGAGAAAATACCCAAGGAAGTCTTCCGGTCAAGGATTACCAAACAGAATTTCCACAACAGGTTGGCGAGTCCTCAGTGTCTTAAAGGAAAGGAGTGGAAGAGAAGCAATATCATTCTCGGTTGATGAAAAATCTAAGAAATTCTTGCAGGAACACAAATGCAAGCTTATCTGTATCTTATGTGTGTCTTCTAGCAGATACAGATCGAATCAAAGGACTATTTCAAGACTGCAAACAAACCCCCGCTCGAAGAACGAAGTCCATAAATCTCGGAATAGCGAACTAGAAAGACTGCTTGACGCAGAAACGCCAAACCAATGTGGAGATAACAAGCAGCGAAACAGAGAGCACAGTGAATGACAACAAAAGCTCAAATTCTGGAACATCAGCAGACCTTATTTCCATGTCCAGTCCACAAGATTCCATCCCAAGACCTAAGCTTTCTCAAGATACTGTCAACCCTGGTAGTACCGGAAATTTTACCTTAAGCCACTAAAAGCGATCTTAAACAATCTGTGTAAAAAAGATTCACAAATTTAAGAATCGGGACCTCCAAGACATGAGAACCCATTTCAAGCACAAACATTCGCTATGCTTGATTCGACAGACAGTACAGTACAGCGAGATCATCAGCATAAGCCTGCTCGTAACGACCGGAAACGTTGAGTTGTGGTCAGCAAGGAGTCGACCACAACCCACCATAACAACTTGAGCAGCCACTGTTTATACCTGGCATTACATATCGCTCGCAATCCGCATCTTCAACGGATTCTCGTGCTCTGATCCACGCTGCAAGTAATCTTTCTACACCATTTCGTCTAGCTGAGCTGCACATGCTGTTAAAAGTCGCATTTTCTAAGCCGCCCTCAATATCAATGAAAATGCCTAGCTTTCTCCTCTTTTCTATCGAGAGCACTCTCGATGCCTCCAACAAGGTTCTGGAGCGTTGCATTTCAGAAAGTGCATGGACCTTCAAAGCCACTTTCCACACGTGCAGCTCAACAAGCCTTTCCATGCTTTTTTAGGAGAAATAATGTTAAATAAATAGGCCTGAAAATCTTAGCGGTGGAGTAGTCATCCTTACCGACTTTTGGTGCGACTTTAGCCAGTCGCCAGGGAGATGGATTCTCTTCAAGACTGGCAGCAGCTGATTGCTTGATAAATTCCTTCGGTGCCTTGAAAGCGACTTGAAACCCTTAAAAGATGCGGTTGCATATTTTATAGCCTCATCAGAAGTCAAAATCGAAGCAATGGACCAACCTGTCTTTGTTGGCAGTTTTTTCTAATCCTGAATGTTTGCCCTACTACGGCGGAAGTTGGTGGTCGTCAATGTCTGCAGAACCGACATCGACTCCACTACAAAGACTATCTTGTACAGCTCTCTGCTTGGGTCTTGTTCCGTTGAAACATTATTTTTTTCCTTTTGGTTAAACTTCCCTACATTGTTCTTCTCTCTACTTCCTCCTTTCTTTGTAATACTTTTTTATGTGCAAAATAGTTAAAATTAGGCACGCACTAGACAGACCTTTATACCTATATCGATTGGCATCACTCAACATGCAATAAAGCCAAAGTTTTGCGCTTATGGACTTGAGTATGCGGTTTCGTGCCCTCCCTTACGACTTTTTGTTCGACTTCTTGAAAAGCTTTTTCTTCCACTGCAACATTTCACAACCTTCGTGACGACATTTACATTCCAAGTCAACCAATAAAATAGGCAACCTCTCTAACCCTATCAGTTGGCTCTGGCCCGCAATCACTTTGTTATCAAAACATGCAAATTCACCAAAAAAAAAAAAAAATCAGCAAATGAAATTCCTTACCATTGTCGACCATTAAACATTCCGTGATCAAGTTTCAGCCATTCTCCTAAAAAAGGAATATAGAAAGGTACCATAGCCAGTCCAGTTCAGTATTTTATACGAGCGTTAGATCCTTATCAATTCCCATCGCCGCACCGCACCGCCACCATACGCCGCATGCCTCTTAAAACAATAACACCTTCGACGATGCGGGGTTGGAGTGCCTACAACACCAAAGCAACCGCCTAGGTGTCGGTGAGACATGCCGATTCATTAATTCGTGACTGCTCTTCAACCCATAAAAATATAAATAAAAAAAAACAGAAACAACCAAAAATTGGTAACGAAATGGGCGCTCGCTTGCACAAAAAGCAGTTAATTTTATTGTCAATTCAATTTGATTGGTTTGCTGCGGGCCACATTTCGTATTCGTATTATTTATTAACTGCTGATAATGTGGCAATAATTGCACACGGGAAAACAACAATTAAAGCTGGCATTTGTTTGGATTGTGGTGTTTTTTTTTTTTTTTTGGCCATTATTGTCAAGCTCGTGTGTATTTGCATTGCGCACGTGTCGCGTCTTACATGTAGGTAACCCGAACCCCCAAAGAAAAGAGTTCGAACAAAGTTTACTTTTTGACAATTAATTCAAATTCAAAAAAATAAAATAGGCGGCTCAATTCCTCAACAATAATGATCACTTGCATGGGAAGATGTAGATTCTCACAGGTGGCTCTGGCTATCCCCCGTCATCTTCATGATAAAGATCGGCCATTTTAAAATACCATTTTGTTTTTTCCTACTACAGACCGCAATTTTCCAAGAATTCGATTCGTGTTCGGTGTCCTTCCCCCTTGTGCGGGAATTAATGAGTTTTTAAAGAAGTGCAAATTTTTTAACAATAACATGCCGTGACAGCGGAGGTTGGTGTGTGTGTGTTTTGTTTTTATATAAAGTTGCAACAAAGTAACAGAGTAATTATTTTGCTTCTTTGTGGCTAAACAAAAATAAAAGGAATAACAACATCAAAACAGATTTTGTTGTTATTTTTGTTTGGGAACTTTGTGGTTGATGTATAATTGAAGCTTGATTGAACGGCCAAGAGAATGTTGCTTTCATCATTTTGTAATTTGCCGCCACATACCTAAGCGCAGAAGAAACGAAACGGATAGTTATGTGTTTTTTTAATAATTCATATCTGGGGTAAGTATAAGTACTAGGTTAGGCACCTTCATAGGTACATACCTCCTAAAGAAAAATGCATGACAGTTAATTGATGGCGTTCCCGTCGAGAAAATGCACGTTTAAGACATTTGCAAGGCTAGTAAATTAAATTAGGAGAGATAGAGATGAGTGTGAATTTGGCTTTCTATGAGCAAAAGGTACCTTCTATGACTGATTTATGACAAGGAGAACAAATTTGACAGTCAGTGTTCGCTTTTTCGGTGTAAACAACTTTCAAGATTAATTTTTAACTTAAGTTTTGGTTTATCTTTTGTTTCAAATGTGGCATAAGAGCTAACAAGATCCGTCGATCAGACAAGTAACGTCCACTTCTTCTTTCCTTTCAATCCCCAAGGTTAGGATCAGAATTATAGGAATCTTAAGCCTTCCACTCCACTGCCTATACCTACGGGTTCGCCGGTTCGACATCAAAAAATATTTTCAGGCCTCCCGGTTTCATATCACTTAGTCAATGAGGCCAATCAAATGCTGGTGTTGCTGCATCAGGAGCTTTAAGACCTGTCTCTTTTCGTGCTTGTATAGCCTTGCTTAAATTTTTTTGAGATGGGTTCTTTGACTTGAAGAATTCCCCGGATTTTGGAACATCTTATTCGAACAAGCTTCGTTACTCCTGCGCTGTCATGCGAAGCATCTTCATTTCAGCTCCTGTTAATTTGCCCTCATATCTCATTCTTCAACACTGTAAGCCTTCCTTTTAGCTTAGGGGATATTCTTCGGCCAAAGGAGATGACAGAGCTTTCCTGACACTTCATCTACCCTACGCCTACACGATGATTGATGTTGTCATCCACGGTTGCTTCGCTGGTGATCATAGATCCTAGATATTTTAACTTTAACACTTGGAAATCAGTTTTCCAATTAAATAAATGTTTGGAATAGGTCAAAGCTTATGATGGCTCCATCGTCACCAAAGAATAACTAACGTACTTTCGGGTCCTTCACTTTTCCTTTAAGTGGAGTCGAGGACCGCAATAAAGAGAAAAGGACTCTTCCGTAACTTATATGTCTTTGATCATCTGCACGCAGGTTTCAGGAACTCCTCGATGTCTTAGCGCAACCCATATCAGATTTCTTAGTTGTCTATTAAGGAATCAAGATGCAATCGGCCGTCTAATACCAGCTCGACTATCTTCCTGCTCCACGATATCAGTTTGAAAAAAAAGTTATTGATCAGTTGTGTGCAAAGGAAGAAGACAACTCTCTCTGTCATTAGATCGCCTCACATGAGATTGGAGATAAGAGTAATGAGCCATCTGGAACCGATGTCTTTCATCTTCTTTTAAAACTCAGAGGCTATCTTGCTCGGGCGAACTACAGTATTTTTGGAGTATTTTACCGCTTTACTAACTTCTTCTAATGTTTTTGTCTTCGTTGCCTTTAAGAGTTCACCCTTGAATTCCTTCAGTTCTTGCATCAGCTGGATCTTTAACGGCAGTAGGCTGGTATTTTCCAGTGCACGGGAAATGGCCAAACTGCTGCAATCGAAGCCGAAATGATAGTTTTGAACTCTCCGCAACACTGTTGCTAAAGCTTCTTCAGTACACACAATAACGTGACGTTATCTTGTAGGACTATAAGTTTACTTAAGTGGCACTAAGTTTATCCACTATAAAAAATTTTTACGATACGAAAGTGTTCTTCTTGTTTAAGTCTGCTCATACTGGTTTGTCAAACGTTACCGAACATTTACAATGTGTTAAAGAACTGGCAAAATGGTTTAAAAGTTAACTTTTTTGGAGGATGTAAGATACCGCGGTAGTAAGCCTTAAATTTTCCAGTTCTTTATCGACAGTTCGAAAAAAAAACACCACGAAAGAACTAGTATGTATCTACTATCGCAATTCGAAACCCGATCGACTGATGAAACCAATTTGGGGATTGGCCTACTCAATAACAGCGCAATGTTCATGCTCCCAAGTGGCAAAAACCTCCTAGGTATATAATAAATACTTTGCTTAATCTATTTGAGGCTATATAGGTCTAAGATATTTATTTTAACCTTTCAAAGTTCACATAATGAAATTGGGAATGTATATTTAAGCATTACCTACATGTCTCTCAAAGAAAGCGTTTTATACCATCCTATGCCTTGAGGTTCAAAAAATGTATTAAAGCCACATACAGTTGAGAAATTTCTTTTTCTGTCATTAGCTTTTGAACGTTGTTAAATATATGTCCCTTGACAGTTATCTTAGACTCCAAACTTAACTGGAGAGAGAATGTAGATGGCCGCGTTAAGCGGGAGTACGTGGCATTGTACGCCTGTCGCAAAACATTCGGCAACAAATGGGGACTTAAGCCACACATGGTACACTGGTTGTACACAACGGTTTTAAGGCCCATCCTGACATACGGTGCAGTTGATTGGTCTGGAAAATAAATATCTTCTCCCCAATCTCACCAAAGTCCAAAGGGCGGCTTGCATGGGTATAACTGGGTCCCTAAGGACGACACCCACTGCAGCTTTGGAGATACTACTTGATCTCATGCTATTAGACATTTACTGGTCCGAAGACCATATGGACACGCCTCTGCAGAACTCACATGGTACGCCACTGCAAGCACACCAGAAACAGACTACCTATCTTCGACATTCACCTTCAGCAGTGGACTCAATATCAGAATACCGGAAAGAGGTGAATGGGATCAGAACGCAGTCACGAAAAAGGAAGAGATTACCATCTACACCGACGGCTTTAAAATGGACATCGGAACAGGCGCAGGCATCTTCTGTGATTAGGTAAAGTAAATCTTTCAGAATAAACGACGACTGTAGCGTTTTTCAGGCGGAGATAGCTGCTATTATCCAGGCTGTAGCCGAACTGAGAAGGCACTGCATTGCCAACAGGACGATCACCATCTACTCTGATAGTCAAGCGGCCATAAAAGCCATTAAATCAGATGAGGTGAAGTCAAGGGCTGTGAGCCAATGCAGGAAGTCGCTAGACGAGTTATCATTTGTCAACACAGTAACCCTGTGCTGGGTGCCAGGACACACTGATATCCTGGGAAACGAGGAAGCGGACAAGCTTGCAAGATCAGGGCAGAAATGAATGCATCACTGGCACTTGACTCAGTAAGAACACCGCTTAGCACCATCGCACGCAAAATCGACACCGAGTCCTTGAGTAGAACTAACCTACGTCGGATACAACTTGATACGTGCAGACATACAAAAGAGCTATGGCCAGCTGTCAACAAAATCAGATCAAAATTCATGATCGGGTTAAACCGCAAGGATATCCGAGTACATACAGGAGTCCTTATGGGTCACTGCGCTGTGGGTCTGCATGCGGAAAGGTTTGGCATACTGCACAACGACTACTGCCGAAGCTGCAGGGACGTTGAAGAAATAGAGTCTGTTCGTCACCTGCTTTGCGAATGCCCAGCCTTAAATAGCATAAGGCTTACGACCGTAGGCAGATATTTTTATGATGAGCTGGGGGATGTGCGCTAAGAGACCTTCTAAGATTTGTGTACAAATCGGGTTCGTTTTAAGAGAGCGTCACTTTGTGCACATACCAGCGGGCGTCTTCTTATATATTTCCAGGTGTTTTTCAAGTTCGAGAAAATGTACCCAGATGGACGCAATGGACCCAACTGCTGGTCTAAGTGAACCGTGACTGAGGTCACAGGAGCATATAGCAACCTACCTACCTACCTACCATGTCCCTTGACGGTTCTGATTTCTTAATAATAAATTCTTCCATTCCAACAGTTCAGTATAATTTTCTGAGTTAATTCTACCAGTCACAAATGCAATATCAGCCTTTCTATTTGCTAAAAAAGCTGCGCAAAGCTTAAGCTGCCTTTACCGAGGTTGTGACTGATTTTCACCTCATTTTGAAGACGTTTATCATGTGAATATAACTGAAATGCACTTGGACCATCTAAGTTAATTTCTGTTTCATCACTGAAGAGAACTTTTCCTTGCTGTCTGCATTTAAAGATGGCTTCTTGGATAACTTTTTGTAAACAAGGTTTGGGTTGACTCTAAAATTTGTTTCACGCGCGTCTACTTGAAAAAGCAAAGCCAAGTTTAAATTATTTTGAGATGATGAACAGCTTGTTCCTAACCGCACTTAACGTGTTGTTAGTTTTTTTTATTGTGCGCATGGCTAACAATTTTTCCATAACTCTCGCCTGATCTTAAACCGTATTTGATCTTCCGATTTGTCTGGCAATTTCACAACCAATTTCCAATGCGTAAGCTTTTCTATCTGTCCTATTCTTCAGGGCTCTTTCCGAGAAGATGGAAAGCAGCATTTGTCCAGCCCGTCCCAAAAAAAGGCGAATCTTCCTCTGTCTCCTCCTACCGACCAATTGCACTTACGTCCCTTCTTTCCAAGGTCATGGAAACGCTGATTAACCGTCAGCTTATGAAATATCTCGAATCCCGAAAACTTCTTAATGACCGGCAGTACGGTTTTCGCAGCAACAGGTCCACTGGTGATTTGATGACATGTCTAACGGAAAAGTGGAACCAATCTATTCACCGTGGTGGTGAAAGCAAGGTCGTTGCGCTTGATATTTCAAAGGAATTGTACAGAGTTTGGCATTAAGCTATCTTGTCGAAAATGCGTGCATTTGGCATCGATTTTACCCTTCTTCAATGGATTAGAAATTTCCTTTCGCCAAGAACGCAGCGAAATGTTTAGGCTTCCTTCAGCGGTGCAAGAAATATTTCACCCCTTCTGATCTGGCAAAAATTTATAAGGCGTTTATTCGCCCCAAACTTTAGTACAACGCTCATATCTGGTCTGGTAAACCAATAACATATTTGGAGCTACTTGACAGGATCCAAAAACGTGCGGTAAAACTTATTGACGATCGAGACATCGCGAAACACTTGACTCTCTTAGTCATCGTCGTAATGTCTCCTGTCTGTCATTGTTTTATCGGTATTTCCACCACAAGTGCTCAAATGAAATAGCCAGTTGCGAGTTGAGAAAGTGCTGCCAAGTTTGCAGTCGGTATAATAAATTATGTATTGTGAAAGTGGAATGCAGTAACATCATTACCATACTTCGGGGCTAGTTATAGCTATCATTCAAATGCATCATTGGAACACATGAGTGGAATATATATTTCAATTTTATGTCAATCATTGAAAAATTGCTGTCAGTGAAATGCCATAACCCTTAAGGTTAGAATTGATCGTTGAAAGCTAAACTGACAGATGAGAATAGAAATAGAATCGAACAAATCAGTGAAACGATTGTGTTCCAAATTGTAGAAACGAATTTCAGCCTTAGTTTTGAATGATCCTTTTCAAAGATCTTTTTGTCAAACATCTACAGATCTTGCAAAATTGAGACACATCATGAATGTGTCAAAGTTTGACTTCATGCGACGTAGTTAAAGACGACTAAGTCCAAACGGAAAGCTACCAAACATATTATTCGAATATTTGCATATTGTCTGAATTCTGCAATAAACAAATACCTACCTTGTTAACCAGTGTTCCTAATTGCTGCGATAAATTTCATGTTCATCTGATAGAGTCGCTATTAAGATAAATTCGGTACCAGAGAGTTCGCGTTCGTTTCGTTTCGTCTACCCTTATTAAGTTAAACCATTAAACTCTGCCTTATCGTCACACTCATACACATAGATTGATTGCAAAATATTGAAACATTTGCGAAATATGTATTTTTTTTTGTATGCATACGACTCTATATCTAACGGTGTTGTACCTACTTCATTGATTAATTGTGCTATTAGTTGGGTATTCAAATTCAACCGCGAAATGGTTGATCATAATTCACCTGGTCAGACTCTCAAAACATCGAACGAACAACAAGTTTTTCATTCACCTTCAACATCGTGTGTGTCTGTTGTTTGTTTTTTTTTTTTGCAGTCGCGACAAAGTTAACGTTGTTTTTGTTCCGTGCGAATTGACTAAAAAAATGGCGGGAATTTAATTGAACTTTTGTCTCGTAAATAACACAAAACTCAGACATAACGATAAAAAGTACGAAAAACGTATTATATTTGCACAATTACTCGTCCTCGTGCTTTGTTTTTGTTTTTACTGTTTACTGTTTGGGTTCAAAGACCGCGCTCGCTCTCAAAACAGTGACATGCCCGAGGGAGACTATGCGGTTGATTTACAGCATTTTTGTTCTTCGCAAGAGTGTGCAAATTTTGTTCCTTCTTTATCGACGCAACTGCGTATATTTTTGTAGCTCACCGCCCTCTCCCCCGCCCGTTCCACAAATGGCATAGATACTCTTTTTATAGTTGTCCTTAACGACAGTTGAAGTAGGTTTAGGTTTAGGTACCCGTGCGGCTGGGTAACCTTAACACAGAGTTTACCGACCTTTTTGTTGTTGTTATATGCGTTGACATACGGCACACAGACATTCGTCAATATGACACGATGGCAACGTCAAATGTTCAGACGTACTAAATTGGTTAACTAATATCAATATCAAAAACCGTTATTGTGGTGCTTCGTGTAACACAATCAGGCGGATATGGGATGAGTCAAAACAAGGGGTTATTGCGTTATGACGAGCATGAATGGGGTTATAATGGGAAACGATGATAACATTACATTACTCGATTGGATGATTTGCGTGCGTAATATTCGTTGGGCTTTCATATAAATGAAAGATAATTGCGTGTTCTTTTTTGTGTTTGTAGACATCAGCAGCCCCCTTTAATGGGTAGAATACCACTTTTGGAAGTCTACTTTATCAATAATAAAAATACAAAAAAAGAAAACAATACATATTAAAATGAGATATTTTTATGCGTCGCGCATTATGCAAGTCTGAAAGTTTAACCGTCAGCAGAAATGACGTAAGCTTGTCATCGGACGAAGGCACTCTGTTAACTTGATAGACACAACTTTGAGCGACATTTTTGTTAGAATTTTATTTAACATAAAAGCCGGAATTAAATTTGTTTAATACATCTTCTAAAGTTACTAAAAACCAACTATAGATGAAATGGCTACCGGTATAAGAACCGACACACTTAGACCAGTATTGGATAAAGTTTCCCCCCAACTCGTTGAACCAATTGGAGCTTCTGACGAAGCGAAGTAGACGTTTGATGTCGATGCTTGTGAGATGACGCCTGTCTTCGTAGAAGAAGGCTCCGAGATAGATGTTCCTTTTTCTGGAGAGAGCAGGGCATGTACAAAGCAGGTGAGGGGATCGTTTCTCCTGCTCTTCGTTCATACAAAAATCAATCGATTTTTAGAGCGTTTCAAATCCAGCTTAGGACAGATCCGTTTTGACGATAGACATGTGATACCTGTCCAACTAAGGTTTTTTTCTTCCATAGGGATAATTTACTCTCCATTATCAGGTGAGAGAGATATCGTGGTTCCCAATTCGGCGAGTTCCATCAGCCTTACAGGTCCCAGGAATGTCCCTGTTCCCCGGCACACAGCAAAGCTGACGTTGATCTGCTCCGACATCTCCCGAAGAGCCGATCGACGTAAAGTTTAGTTATGAGGATATGAGGACATCTAAATTAAACAAGTTTTAACTGAGCCTTTAAAATTTTGCGTTCCTCAATGGTATTCAAGTAAATGACGCGGTCTTGAAAGAAAGGCAGTACAAAAGGGGCCGTTGTAGATCAGACCTTCCAGGGAAAAGTAAAAACTTTGACATTCAATTTATTCTGAACGCCTCGATAAGAAGAAAAGCGAAACCAAACAAGATTAAACTCAAGGACAGCGCCAACAAAGGTAACATATACGGATATAGGGCTTAAACCGTTAAATGGAGACGAACCGGACCTTCTCTTCAAAAAGATGTCGCTCTGTGTTAGAGGTCCTATTCATAAGCTTTTGGATGAGTTGGCTAGTTGCGCCACCATATGATAAGGTCGCGACGAAATTAAACGAGGTAGATAGGTATGCAGGTTAACCTTTTAAAGGCTTTAAAGAATCCTTAACATAAAAGTAAGGAAATTCCATTGAGAAATGCTGAGCCGTTTCAAAATCGTGTCTATGAATAGGAGAAGGGCACCTAGATGACTGCCTTGCGGAATGCCAACAATTTTGCAAGGATAGGAGCACAAAGCTAAAGGGATTTGTTTTATTTACATATCTTAAAATACGGAAATTTGGCTCTGAATTTACTAATAATACGGAACACTGATTGATGAAATATCCTACCCAACGTCTGAACGTTTTCCAGGTTGTCAGACATATATCCGTAAAATGTCGATATAAGGGACTTTTTCACATCTTTACAGAAAAAGAACTAAGGCTGATGACATAGGTAGCTTTATACAAAAAAAACTGTCGTTTGGAATTGAAATACTAAGAGGTAGTATAAGATTATTAAAGAGACAACCAGGTGAATTGTTTTGCATCACTTGAAGTCAAGAGTGATGATGGAACCTCAGAATCGTTTGCCCGGTTCACAGGAAAGGAGATCCTCTAAACTGCGCCAACTATAGAGGTATCAATCTCCTGAAATCATTTGTCAACGATCTGATCGGACCCTATCAGTGCGGTTTAAGGCCCGCTTAGGCAGGTCTTTGACAAAACCCAGGAAGTTCAGACCGATACTGAACCACATTTTTATCGATTTTAAAGCCGCACATGACAGCACCTATAGAGGCGATAAAGTCTAGTTTTAGCATCCCTGTCAAACTAGTCCGTTTTGGGAGCAGAACGATGGAGAAAGCTCACTGCTGCATTAAGGTCTGTCAAGACATAACCGAGACCTTTGATTTAAAAAAAGGATTCAGGCAAGGCGACGCTCTGTTATGTGACTTCTTTAACATCAAACTTGAAAGAATAGTGCTAAGACTGTTCAATTACTTTTATACGCCGACGATATTGCGAGCTGCCACTGCGGTAAAAGATGGCAACACAAGTAATATGCTGTCAACAAGAAGGAAAACCCAACTACAACGAATCGAAGAATAGCGCTTGCCAATCACAGTTTCTTTGGGCTGAGAAGGCAACTATGTAGTAGAGCCCTTTCTCGAACAACTAAGGAAACAGGATCCTCATAGTCCCAGTCCTTGGTTCATGGTTCCGAAGCATGAACTCCATTTATAAGATATTTGGTCTCGTATGCGTTGACCGGGGGAAGACGATTTAACTATGAACTCTACGAGATGTATAGCGACATCTTACCTTGTTAGAAAACTGCGCAATGGGCGTTTGAGATAGCTGGAAAATGTAGAGTAGTCTCTGCGAATTTTAAGGGTTGCAAGGGGTTTCAAGTTAGTTGCAGACTATCGATGACTGCATCTCTTTTTGAAAGATCCGTCATCTTAACCAATGATTAGCGGGTCATTTACGAAAGACATGTTCAGGGGTTTCATCACTTTCTAGATAGAACCTGTATGCAGTCTCCGAACACAGGTTTCCTATGTTCTCCTTGCTTAGTAACATGATTTACTAGTCGGAATAGGACTTAAATAATCGTTTGGATTGTCTTAAACAAGGAACACTTTCTTAGTGGTTTAAGGGTTTACATGGGTTTTTATTGCCTTATTATTCTACAATATCTCGAAAATATTATCGTAAATTTTCAAGTCATTCCGCATAAAAGTTTCGGAAATACAGCCTTGGGAAGGAGCGCACTTCAATTGAGTCACGAGGTTTATTTAAGGTCAATCAAACTTTAAATGCGTTTTTCTCGAAACTATGTTTTCAAAGTCGGTTGTCAAAAGTTTTCGAAAACCACTCAACAGATCTTGATGAAATTTTACACAGGTCTTCGAGATAGAATTCACGAGGACTTGGACGAAGGATTTTTTTGTTCAATCCCAACAATTTAAAAAAAAAATGTTGAGCAAATTTTACAAAAATTTGCATTTTTTTGTAAACAGGTCTGCCAAAAATCCAATTTTCACTTTTTTCTTTTTTTCCTTCGTCCAAATTCTAGTTTATGGTCTTAACTAAAAGACAATTTTTTTTTTCACTTCTAATGATCCTGTCACGAGTTCTACTGTCAACGCGGACGCACCTTTTTTCCGAGGGATCACCGGAAATGACGTCAGAATGACAGAGTTTTGAATATTTTTCTTTGAAAATTTCAGAAATTTTTTTTCAAATGTATATCTTTAAGACAGTAAAAAGTTTGGATAAAATATTTTATTTTCTATATTAAAAAAAAATTGTTGAAAATATAACTTTTTTTCCCCGAATTAACACATGTAACCCCTTAAATGAAGTTGGTGTTCCCAATCCTCAATAAGCCTTAAAGCATCAGTAAAGTCGACTCTGCAGTAAGGTTCTGGTGCTAAGAACGCAGATTTTGATCCAGCTCAAGCCAGCTCGTCTGCAGATTCGTTGCCTGCAATACCTTGGTGGCGAAGTACCCTTTTAAGTTTTAACTTTGTTGCGCTTGGCTCTTTACTTTCGCAAAAGTCATTGTAAAAAACGAATTTCCTCTTGAAATACTGTGGAACACGTTTCTATTGTTATGAAGACTTTGGTATTGAATCTTAAGAAACCAGCTCTATCTCCAGATTCGATTTTTGATCCGTCTGTGTACTTGTTGGATCCAATGCCGGAACACCATTGCCCTTTTAAGAACGGGTCCAGTATTTCTACTTCCAAGCAGTAAGTAAGTACACCATTCCAAAACGTGTAGCAATGCGTTAATGATCGCCAGGTAATCCGGTCATCTCTCTATGATTTTATAAACAAATGCCGTTAGACTAATATTTCTGTACGATTTAGGCAGTTCAACCTGCCTATAGCCACTTTTGGGGATGAAAATCACATTGACCTGCCTCCAGGAGAATGGGATATAACTCCAGTTGTGCGATTAAAGAGACTGCTGAGCGGGAGATTGTAGAAGAAGGAAAGATGCAAGAACTAGAAGAGTAAATAACCACATATTCGGTATTTCATTTTCGTTGAGTTTATTTGCAACCACATCAAAGTCGCATAAAAATCACCAACCGGTTCACTAATCTAATCCTCATGAACGAACGCAATAGACCACAATTTACCGCAGCCTTGAATGCATAATTTTTGACAAATGATAACTCTCTGTATTCGTAGTCGCATTCGTCTTTGTATTCGTCTCCTTGAATCTGAAATTGCCTTTAACTTTTGATTAATGTTTTCTTGTTAATCTTAGCGTGTATGCATTTCTACTCGGCTTCCTCTCCAAGGCTTTACGTGACGCAATCTCAACTGAAACCTGATGCCGCCGATTGTACTGTAGATACTTAAACCTTTCACATTATTGTTTGTTTACTCTTCGTAACAATCCATCAACCTGACCTTGCAAATCCACGCAAAAATAAGAGAGAAAAAAATCTCTAACATCTAATCGCGCACTCCCACTCCCACTCCGCCTGCCGCGCCGCCAACGTGTCTCATAATTTAGCTATTCGGCGCGAGAGTAATGTCTAGCGATTAGCGTTTGTTTGTTTTTGTTTGTTTGTGTGTGTCTCTAAACACAGTTCCAGCGAAATTTCGCAAAAAAAAAAAACGCAATTCTGGACAAAGCAGCACAAAACAAACAAAGCCAATCCGAATAACCGTTCCCGGAATCCAAAATTTATCTAAACAAAATGTTGTTGCGCGTTTTACTGACAGACCGCGCGCCGCGCTCTAGCCCGCTTCGTCTGGTCGATGATTTATAAAACTGAAAACAGTAAAATGAAAAAATTTAGGTACCCACGGTTCACGGTTTATTGTAATTGTATGACTGTCTGTTTGTTTGTTTGTCTGGGAGTGTGTTTTGTTGTCTGCAAAATAAGTTTAGAAATCATTGAACCGACTGCGCGACGACGACGACGACGACGACTACCATGACACTGGAATGACTTGGAGGAGGAATGTCATGATGGCTCTTCAAAAAAGAATCAATAAGGAATGTGGGAGCATTCCTTCGAATTGATTCCAATTAATTTTCCGATTTCTTTCAAAAAAAAAAACCTCTCCTTCGTCTGTCTTGTTGTGGGCCAAGGCGAGACTGATAGAACGGACCGGACCCTGTTCATGTAAAAGTTCATTTCAATGAGAGAATGTTCGTAACCTAAATATTTTTCTGCATTGAATTGAGCTGTGGACTTTTTTTTTCATTTAATGAAAGTAAAGTATCTCAAGTCATTCAAAAAATATTTCTCAACTTACTCGGCAAAAAAAAAAAAAAAAAAACAGTTCAGCGTGCAAGGGGAGAAGTAGGTAGATGGAGACACTTAATTTTGTTTTGGTGAAGAGTTCGCGGCGCGGCGTGTCGACTTGAGGATGACCCTCTCCTTGTGGCGGCTGCAGAAGCAGAAGGCATCAGACAATGATGATGATGTTGATGTTGATGTTGATGATGTGCGCAAATGTATAAATTCGAAACAAACAAAGTTTATGTGTGGGAAAGACATTCAATCTTTGTTTCATGGAATTTCCGGTGAGATGATGGTTGTTGTGTGTGGCACTGGCACGACCGACGTACGTAAACATTTTAGGGCAGCAGATCAGTCTCTTTCTCTGTCTGTCTAATCCTGTTTGCATCGCTGTGCTTGTGTGGGGCCAATATTTATGGCTGTCAATATTTATTGCAACAATTCCGCGTACTGTGCGGAGGAGACGACGACGATGTCTAATCTTAATTACATGGAAATGAATTACGGGACATAATATTTTTTTTTTCCTTCAAATCCCAGCGATTGCTTATTTTTGAGTTTGAATTTTCGTTTTTTTCTTTCGTTTGTTTTCGAAATAATGTGTGGGTGAGTCAATAATTTGTTTTCTGGGATAAAACAATGCTGTGGGTGCAGTAATGGCTTTTATGTTGTTTATTGCACGCAAAAATGAATTTTGTTTAGGTAGTGCTGCCAATTTTTTTTTCTCGAAGTAACGAATTTTATGGTTTGGTGGGAAATGAAATTCGATAGCAAGCTAGTGTATTGCCATTTAGAAAATTATGTTACAGTTTTGAATTTGAACTAAAATAATAGAGAATAATAAACAGAGGTTTCAATAGAAAGTTAAATAACCTGACAACTTTGGAGACATATACTCCGTTCTTAACTTTGTAGTGACATATGTTGTGACATATGTTATAAAACTATAGTTGTCCACTAGAAAGTATTCTTTATTCTTTGAATCGGACCTAGTTAAGTTCTCCATGTGTAAATCTGAATAGGCCTACCTTAAAGGGAAGTCTACGGATACAGCCATTAAATATATATCCGCCAGCTTCTATCTTTCTAGACATAGAAACAAGCAGCTTTCAATAATGTTCATGCTGAGTCTATAAGGTCAGATGGATTTTTTCCATACCTAAGACAAGAGGATCATTCAGGCTTAACTAGGTAAAAGTCTTTAAACTTAATCAGTAAACAGAGGCACGACCTAAGAAGGGGTGATCTCGCCTCAGTTGAGACTTGAAAGTGACAAAATTAAAGTGGTTTTGTATGCGGATGACGTGTTTATAAAGGGTGTTTTTTTTTAGAGGTTGGTTTTTCGAATAGAGATAAGACTGACATTTTGTGGTCAAATCTGGCAACTCTAATGTCATTTATGTTCAGTTTGATTTGCCATTTTATCGTGAACAGATTGACATATGAGCAACTCTTGCAAATCGTGCAAATTTATTTCAAAAATAATGGTTCAGTTCGCGAAGTTTACCGCAAGCTCATTTTGGATTTAATGGCTACGTCAACAAGCAAAATTGCCGCATTTGGAGTGAAGAGAATCCACATGAGACCCTTGAAACGCCATTACATCCACAAAAACTGACTGTTTGGTGTGCTCTATGCTCTATTGGGCCTTACTTCTTCCGAAATGATTCTGGAGAGTCAGTTACCGTTAATGGAGACCGGTATAGAGTCATGACAACCGACTATTTTGTTCCCGAATTGGATGGCATGAATGTGGATGAGATGTGGTTCCAACAAGACATACAGCCCCAAATGCTTAAAAAGTGGTTGAAAATTGGACATCTAGACTTGTCTTTATTCGAACCGGTCGCGGCGGCCACATGCCCGAAATCCTATTTAAACATTAATGACATAAAATTATCCTTCCAATAAAGCCAAATTGGTGGACATCAAAACGATTTTGTTGTGGTTTATTTCGATTCGAAGTTCTATACCTCTAAACAAAAACACCCTGTAGTATCGGGAATGTTTCCTGACGTAATAAGTGTAATCATGGTGACGGTCTTGTGTAAGATAAGCAAAGGTCTGGTCTAAACATGTCCAAGTAAGTCTCAAATGATGCTTTTCACAACCAAAACCAAAATACCAACATTCAGATGTCGCCGTCTAAATAATCAATACCTATCCTTATCCTCAAGTGTAAAGAACTCTAGCGTCAATGTAGACCTTTAACTTAACTGGAAGTTAAACATCGAAACAACGGGTGCGAAAATCAAGCGTAGCTTTTTGTAGCTGCAGTAAAACACTTGCCAAGAAGTGTGGACTTCAATCAAAAATAGTTCTCTGAATGTACACATCCGTGGTACGTTCCATTTTAACTAACGGGTCCTTGTTCATGTTCTATATGTTTAAATAGCAGATACTAATCTTTATGGGGAACAAATTTTTTTTATGAAAATAATACGGTACGCTAAGATTATTATTTTTTTAATGCTCAGTTCCTATATTTAACGGCGAATATAATTTAATTACATAGAAGAAGAGAAGACGGAATGCGTTAAAGTATCTATGACGAAATTATATAAGACAAAAAGTTCTAAGGAGAACCTCCTAAGTTTGTAATAAACAAGATTCTTATTGGTTATAATAAAATGCAGTGGCAAAATGCAAATTGTTTTTTGTTTTTCGATGACGGGGATATGACTTCCATAAAATTTTCTTGTTGTGACAAAAAAAATATTCAACTGGGTTCATTTCATTTAAATCCAAATATTGCCGCAAAAGAATTGTCAGTGATGTATTGAAAGACGTTTTCCACTAGCCCCTAAACTTATTTTATGTGTTGAACTCTGTTGATTTTAAGGTGGATTTTTTTAAATATTTATATGACAAATTTGTTCAAGTGAAAAAATGTCATTCTCATGTTAAGTATCCCTGGTTTACTTATTCAAATCTATTATCCCCACCTGCTGCTGGAAGATTGCTGAAATTATACCTATACCGAAAAAGGGCCAGAACAACGACATATCGATTTTCCGTCCAATTAGTATTTTACTATATCTTTCAAAGGGCTTTGAAAAAGTAATGTGACTAAACAATTCAATGATTTTTTGCCACCTCTTCAATCAGGTTTTAGAAAAGAAACCCAGCTATTTCTGCTTTTTTTAAAAGTGCAATGCTTTTAATTCAGTCAACCACAATATTTTACTATATAAGTTGCAATATAAATTAAATTTTTTGTTGTGCGCAATTAAAATGTTCAAAAGGTTTTTGGGCGGTCGTTAACAAGCCGTTGTTTTAGACACATTGGTATCCGATTTTGTTTATTTAAGAAGAGGTGTGCCACTAGGGTCATTGCTAGGTCCTTTACTTTTTAGGATGTATATAAATGATTTGGTTGATGTAATTAGTTTCTCTTCATATCATCTCTATGCCGATGACCTTCAAATTTATTTTTCTCTTCCATTGGGCCTTCTCGAAGATGGTGTTCTTAATGTTATTGAGGATTTACCTAGAATTGCTCTCTGGGCTACACAAAATGATTACACTTTGAATCCTAATAAATCGCAGAGTATCATTATATACAAGAAGCCGTTTTTAAGCAATGATATAATTCCATACAAATCAACCCTTCAGAATTTAGGATTCATTTTCAATAAAACGTAATAGTGTGATTTCAAAAAACTATGGAGGTGTAAAGCGTTTATGGCAAATCTCTATATATAGGGTGTTTTTGTTTAGAGGTATACAACTTCGAATCGAAATAAAACACAACAAAATCGTTTTAATGTCCATCAATTTGGCTTTATTGGAAGGATAATTTTCTGCCATTAATGTTTAAATATGATTTCGCCGCAGCTGGTTCGAATAAAGACAAGTCTAGATGTCCAATTTTCAACCACTTTTTAAGCATTTGGGGCTGTATGCCGGCAATAACGCCACGAATGTTGGCTTTCAAGTCCCCTAACGTGTCTGGTATGTTGGCGTAGGCGAGAGACTTCACATAAATCACATCATCTTGGTGGCCAATTGACAGGTCCATTCCGCGAAATTATGCACTCATCGAATGTTTCCTTCAATAAATCGATTGTGACGTGCGCTGTGTGGCATGTAGCGCCGTCTTGTTGGAACCACATCTCATCCACATTCATGCCATCCAATTCGGGAACAAAATAGTCGGTTATCATGGCTCTATACCGGTCTCCATTAACGGTAATTGACTCTCCAGAATCATTTCGGAAGAAGTATGGCCCAATGACTCCACCAGCCCATAGAGCACACCAAATAGTAAGTTTTTGTGGATGTAATGGCGTTTCAAGGGTCTCATGTGGATTATTATTACTATGTTGACGTAACCATTCAACCCAAAATGAGCCTCATCACTGAACAAAATTGTGCGATAAACTTCGCGAACTGAACCATTAATTTCGAAATAAATTTGCACGATTTGCAAGCATTGCTCAACCTCTAAAAAAATTACCCTTTATTTACGAAAGAATATTGGTCAAAACTCATTTGGCACAAATTATTACATATGGTGCAATGGACTAAAACAGTAAGCAAAAATTAAATGTTGCTTTCAATTCATGTATTCGTTTTGTTCATTCTTGAAGATGGTTTGATTATGTGTCTCATTTAACAAATAGCGTTTTTAATGATGTGATCCTTCTTAATGTGGGTGCAGTGGGGGTAGAGAGGGTGGAGAGGTCGCTGCCCCACCCCTTGCGAACGTCTGACAAACAACCAAGAGTAAGAACTGCCATGAGAAGCTTCTCAAAAAGACTGTAGGTCCCTTCCATTCGTGTCAAAAATATATCTTCGCACACACAGTGGTTGGAGAAGCTAGGCTTTGGGTCCTATATGGGGCGTTTAAGCCTAAAAGTTATTTATCCTTCTTCGTGATCATTATATGCTTAAACACTACTCCCAGCTGTTTCCTGTTTTCTGCCATTATGATCATACGTTTTGGCAATTCGATTTGTTCATTTTAAGCTTGCAGCCTTTTTAGCCATTCAATGCTTAACTCAGAACTTTTCATTTTTTTTTCTGCAGGCGGGAGATAGCGCTGATGCAATTTCGTTGCTCCGTCACTCAATTGAACCGATCCTGTGCAATAAAGTTTTTCGCCAGGCAGGCGCCTACAGGTGACATAAGGCCAAGTTGCCAACTCTCAAAAATTGGCTCTGCCAATTTCGATATTTAAAAGTGTAGGAATGCCAGCTTTTAATATAGGGCCCGCCAAATAACTTTCTTTTTTTTGAAAATGCTATAAAAAAAAACTACTGAATATTTTCTCAAATTTTTTATTTGAAAGTACAATCCTTTCGGTTAATAAAGGAAAATAATTTCATTCAAATGGCTGCCTCGGCTGGCCATGCAGTAGCCTACACGATCGGCCCAATTTTTAAGCACATTATCGATTGTGTGCAGCTGTATTTCACCAATGGCTTCACGAATATTGTCCTTTAAAGCGTCAATTGCCTCTGGCATGTCGGCGTAACACTTATCTTTTACGGCACCCCACAAATAATAGTCCAACGGTGTCAAATCGCAGCTCCGCGGTGGCCAAACGACATCAGCTCTGCGGCTGATAATGCGATCTTCAAAAACAGGGCGCAAAACATCGAGTGTAACTTCGGCTGTGTGGCACGTAGCGCCTTCCTGTTGAAACCAAATGTTGCCAATATCACATGTAGCCGATGACACATTCTGCAACATTACCATGATTTTCAAAGTAATGTCGCAATATTTCCCAGCGTTGTTCAAGCGTATACACAACCATATTCGTTCAGCGGAAGGATAAAACTAATTATCTGTCAAATCAGACATGAGCTAAGTGTTACCATTCGCGAAATAAGCACTAGTTGAAAAAAAAAACACGTTAGATGGCGGACCCTTTAGTATATGTAAGTATTCCTAGTCCTAACAATTTTTGTACCTGCTTTCTATTTAGAAAAGTCAGTTGATTATATCCTATAAAACCAAATTCAAATGTTTGTCGGTTTAATAATGAGAAGCCAAGAGTTGGGAATGTGAAAAAGCATCCGCTAAAAGTTCTTCATAGCAAACATTTGTATTATTTGCGACACCTTTAGGGTGCTTTTTTTGTATAGTGCAGGCCACAAACATCTTTAAATCTCACATGACAATTCGTTTGGGCAGCACATTTCTACAAAAAGAAATAAAACCCTCAAAATCCCTTTCTTTACCACCCAAAATAAAAAAAAATATCTCAAATGATATTACAAATCATCGCCAGTGCAGATAAAACAGGTACTTGATGTCAAACTGAAAATGCCCTCAATCTTCCTTTAAGAATTAATTTATCTTAATTTTCAAAAACACCCATGGACGGCAAGAAGAGCAACAACGAACCGTATCTGTACAATGTTCTTACATCATTTTACGATGCCGCAACATGACGGATTCTTATCACTACAAAAACTATATAGAACGATAGTAATCATGCTACTTGGCAGCACTCGGTTCCGAAAAGTGTAAAACTCAACAAAAATTGATTTCATAGAACGATATCGTCAAACATTTATGATTTTGTTTCAATTCTTGACATAGAAAACTTTGGTTCAGTGACAGTGACAGGTTCAATTATCATTCAAAAATTTTTTTTTTGATATTCTCAGAATTATAATATGTAATTTATGAAAAGATAAGGTTTCTGGAATTTATGGCGGGTGTACGCGTGTGATGATTTCCAATTTTATCAATGAAATTTTCGTATTGTTCGTTTCGTATCGATGAATGAATTTAGCTTATCATGGTTTTGGGATTGTGTAAATATTAACAGATTGATTAACACTTTAAGCAGCTTTTAGTCAGACACGAGTTTCCGTTTACCTGTAGGTATCTTTTTAACAAAGTGAATTACGCTCGGGATTGTGAAATAGATTACATTGGAAGAGGGGGAGATTATGTTGCTTAAGAATAACAGGTAGTCGCATGACACGGCGAAAATGTGTTAACAAAGAACCATAGAAACTAATAGTTAAAGATTCGATCACAAATGCATCAAAAGAAACAGAGTTTTAGAAGGGGTCTTCTTAACAACGGATCGGTCTCCCGAACAGTGAAGCTTCTATTTCTTGACTGGAATCTTCTATTTCTTGCGATTCTCCGATGAAAGCATGTCGGAAAGATTTTGTGTAGCATTTTCTGTAGTGAAGTGTTTGAGAAACTATTGAAGTACAGTCCCTGCAGTGGACGCTAACCCAGCCTTGTGCGTAGCTTAGCTTAGATAAAGGTAAATTATTTAACGTTGAACGTAAACGTCTCCATCAAGGCACATTTAGAGCGTCTGATGATGCCAATATCTCAATAGCTGGACGGATCTGTTCAAGATAGAGCGCAATATCTGCTCCAAGAACATCCTTCCTCCAGCTCCATCTTCTTGCCAAAATCCGGCGTATATTCAGGTGAGCAGCTACCATCGCGTACAGCTAGATCAGTTTCACCGGGCCATCGCCAAGTAGCGCTCCTGACAATGCTATCATATGAACCTATTACATTGATCAAAGGATTGCGCGTTTCGACTTGAAATTCGTTGGTATTTTCCAGGACCGCCAGCCACGTTTGATAGTAACCTATATGCGAAATTTAGCAGCGATACAAAGACTAGCCTGTGTATGTACAACTGGTGCAATGAAGACAACACCGACTGCTGCACTTGAGGTTATCCTAAACATCCCACCACTTCATCTAGAACTCATGAAAGAAGCTATGGTAAATGCCTACAAGCTCATTACAGAAGATGAAACTAATTCCAATCTAGTTCATCCTGCAAAAACTTTATGCCAAACAGTTCCCACAAAAAAACGGAACAACTACTACAACTCAGTAGAAGTCAGATTCGGCTAGCCACAGGCTTCCTTACGGGACACTGCCATGTCAAGAAACACCTGATGGCTATGGGAATAGCACAAAACCTGTAGATTGTGCATGCGATTGCAACTGCCTAATACATATCCGTCAACGATATTTAGGTAAGTTCTACCTTGAAACAGTGGATATAGCTGCCAGCTCACTCAGAAAGATAGTCGCCTTTATAACTAACTGCGGCATCGTTGATGAGCTCTATAAATGGAGAACATCACAATAGGCCCATATGAGGCCGCATTGATCTGGGATATATTTTACCACCTCCAGCACTAAATCTAATCCAATCTAGCAGCGATATACCTCCAAAGTTCTTGCAAGATATAGGATCGCCTTTCTTGTAGATGGGGCTGATGGTCCAGCCATAGGGGCATGTTTTCTTACACCTTTGGTTGATGACTTAATGCATTCACCTAGAGCTCTTCTGGGGAAACAATCAAAGGCGGCGGAATTGTTGTTCTCAAAAAATAAATCAATATTAGGCGTAAACGGCCAATACAGGAAACAAAGCCTAGCTTCTCCAACCACTGTGTGTGCGAATATAATCACGAATGGGAGGGACCTACAGTTTAATGCCAAATCGGAATGGCAATTAATTTTTGAGAAGCTTCCCATAACAGTTTTTACTCTTGGATATTCATTGGAAGAGGTGGGACAGAAGTTCGAAGAGCCAATTCAAGTTGGCTTCGACATTCTGGACAGACAACACCCGATGTCAAGATCTTTGTTGAGGTTAATAATTTAACCCAGATTGTAAATGAGCCGACACAGCTAGCAGACATTAGCGGTCAAAACGCCAACACTCTGGGCTTGTTTCTTACCTCTCACCCTGATAAATACACTTCAGATGTATTATCGCCTCTAGGTTCGTCAGACCATTGTATCATATCGGCGAATTTCTCGTACTCCAGCCACAAAGTTAACACAGTTAATGAAAAAGCTACTAAAAGAACCGAATGGCGATACGAGAAAGCCAATTGGGAAGCTTTAAACGATTTCTTTAGGAGTTTTAACTGGTCGTTGTGCTTCCTCAACAACGACGTGGATGCCGCTTCCGATATGATTACAAATTTTAATTCACCTGGGTATGAAACACTTTATCCCTAACAGGGTGGTGAAAGCAAGGTCGTTGCGCTAGATATTTCAAAGGCATTTGACAGAGTCTGGCATCAAGCTCTCTTGTCGAAAATGCGTGCATTTGGCATCGATGTTACCCTTCTTCAATGGATTAGAAATTATTTTTCGGACCGTTCAATACAAGTTGTTTTGGATGGTTTCAAGTCTGCAACTCACCAAATAAATGCTGGTGTCCCTCAAGGCTCTGTTTTGTCACCGACTCTTTTTCTCATTTTTATCAATGACCTCCTGTCTGTCACTTCTAATCCAATCCATTCCTTTGCTTATGACAATACCTTCAGCTTTACATATTTGTTTCCTGGGCAACACCCCTCATCTTCGGGCGTTGAACTGGAATGGCAACATATGTCAAGCTCGTTAAATTCCGATCTTGACAGCATACTTAAATGGGGTAAAACCAACAGAGTGAAATTTAATGCTTCCAAAACGCAATGCTGTCTGCTGTCACTGAAGCATTAATGTATCCATTAATGGCACTTGCATCGCTGAAACCGAACGACTTTCCATCCTCGGTATGTGCGTTAACGACAAACTTCGTTGGAATAACCACATATTCGATGTCGCCAAGAACGCTGCGAAATGTCTAGGCTTCCTTAAGAAATATTTCACCCCTTCTGATCTGGCTAGAATCTACAAGGCGTTTATTCGCCCCAAACTTGAGTATAACGCTCATATCTGGTCCGGTGCTCCAGTGACATATTTGGAGCTACTTGACAGGATCCAAAAACGTGCGGTAAAACTTATTGGCGATTGAGACATTGCGAAATCACTTGACTCTCTTCATCGTCGTAATGTCTCCTGTCTGTCATTGTTTTATCGGTATTTCCACCATAAGTGCTCAAATGAAGTAGCCAGCTGCATTCCACCCCTACAGCATTTCAACCGCAATACTCGCCATGCTAGGAATGCACATCAGTTTACCCTTAAGCCTGTTTTCGGACGTACAGTGAAATACAAGGATTCGTTTCTTAACCGCACAACGCGAATGTGGAATGCTCTAACCCCCTCTGTTTTTCCTACGCATTATAGTTTACAGACATTTAAAACCAACGTGCATCGGTATCTCCTTTTTTCTAATCCTTCATTTCCCTAATGCCCGCACTTTGTCACTTCATTATAAGGGTATCCAAGGTCCCTTTAGTGCGCGTACATTATAAAAAAAAAAGGTTGGACAGCGAATAAAAACTTTTAGGTGGTACAGGTCAGGGTTTGAACCAGCGACCGCTCGCTTAGTAGTCCAACGCCCTTAACCACTTAGCCACTGCACCCACATTGTTGTTTTAGGCAAGTTCATAGTTAAGCTAATGGTTACTCATTGACTGAACGTGAGCTCTCTACTTGAAGCCCGTTTAGCAGGTGCTGAAAATGCTGTCAAAATACGTCTTTTATTCCCTTTGCGTCGGTGATTAGGTCTCGCTGTTTTGAAGAGCCTGCGTTCCGGCCTTAGTATAAACTCGTGATTCCTTGTTTTTTGTGCAACTTATGTCACATTTTTCCGGACATCATTCCACATCATAAAGTTCTTTAGGGTGGTTTCGCCTAAGTCTTTCGTCCTATGATTTCGTGATACTGCAACCACTGGTTGTCGTGATCTGTGGGGAGTTTCTCACTCTTTGTTTGTTCTAGCTTCTCCAGGTTGGCGTCCAACATAAAATTTCTACTTCTTCAGTTAGTCAGCAGCCTATATATGTTGTCAAATTGTCGAGGCTGTGCTTACCAACAAAACAACCGAAGATATTTTTTCCTCTCTGAATTAATCATTGAAGTGAGAATAATTCTGACAGCGTACTTCGGAGAACCTCCGTCCAAGAGGTCAAAAAACTGACCAGCACCAAAAAGAAAAAATACTTTACGAAAGCTCCGCGCTTGAAGGTATTAAAGGTGTGATTCAACTAAAAGCAGATAATACGTAATTTAAAGCAAACTGTCAGGAGTTGAGGGAGACGAACTTCGCTCGCTCTCAGTACGTGAACGTAGATATTATTTGCATGTCTCCTTCCAACTAAAATTCCAAGCTTAGTTCATATGAAGCATACCATCGCGCACCATATACGAATGCAACATTGGAATTTATTATAAAATTTTTATTCTCACGGAAAGGCTACCCCAGCCGCACTATATTGCAACAATGTAAAAGATACAGAACCATTCTTCATTTAACGTTTTACCACAGGTAAATGCTTCCAAAAAGCATTCAAGCCAAACCATTATCCATTTGTGTTCGGCTCTACTCTAGAATTCATTCCGCACTGCACTCCAAGATAAATTAACCGCGGATGAGATCTCTCACGGCGCGCCTTAGCGACCTAAAAAGAGCAAATACACAACAACAACAACAACAACAATTGTTCAGCTTGTTCCCCTCTGTTTGATGTTGTGCGCCACGCCGCGCCGGCCGAATAGACGTTTGTGCAACAATGTTGCAACAGACTCTCCGCATTGCACACTTGGCTCATAAATTAAGTGATTTGCACCTTTTGGCAGGCTTCCACCTCCTTTTCGCCTTCATCAGTGTTGTGCATTTCTTTTCGCCAGCTTTTCGTATTTTTTTTTTTTTGTGTTTTTCATTTTCACAAGTGTGCATAAAAATGAAAAACATAAGCAAAAACGATGCAACTATTCGTGCCAAGGTGTAGTGCAAGGAGGCGGTGGGAGACGAACAAGTGTGCAGCAGTAGCTGCGTTTATGTCTCTCTGGTACCTACGATGATCGAGCAATTGGCAAGCGGCCGGCGGACAGACAACCAGACACAATTGGGCGGCCGATGGACGAATGTTCGTGTTAAGAAAATTCCATGTTAGAGGAGGTCCAGCTGTCAGTTGAATGCGCGCCGGAATACAACAATGGGTGGAGGAGCTGAAACCGCCCCCTCCTTGCCGATGGCAACAACTTTGTTGCAGTAGAATAATCAGGCAGTAATCGCGCGCCATCCTAAGGCTGCCATGATGATGCCATACATAATAGTTGCTGCTGCTGCTGCAGCACACGAAATTAAAATAAACTCAAATAAGCGCACCGATGCGACTGCAACTCGGAGCGTTTCCGACTTGTCTGGGTTTTCATTACAAAAACAAAATATTATTGGCAGGCAACGCGGTGGTTATTTTTCGATTAAGAAGTAATTATTGCATCGAAAGGGGCGGCTGAAGGTTTATTTTTTTTTATTTTTATATTTTGAGGCAACGAAGAATCTAATAATAAAGGAAATGTGTGCTTATAGCAGCAGAACAATAGCGTTAACTGATTGGATATCGGCCAAGGAACATTGTCCGGATGGTGGTAGAGTCGGTAGAGGGTTCTTCTCTCGTAAACTGTTTACTGTTTAAATCTGAGATTTGAAATCTGAGATGTCAGAGAATGTAGAAGGTATTGATTGAGGCCACAGCACTGGAGTCGGAGGTGCAAAGACCGTGACAAGTCGTTGAACAGCTACGGCGATGGGATTTTTATTTTGAGGATATCTTGGAGGGAATTTGAATTGATGATGACAGGCAAGAGCTACAAATGGAGTCGAATGAGGGAGGGGTAAAAAAAATATTTTTGTGGTTAAGTGCCGGCGAAGATATGACAAGGTTTTGGTAGGCAGAGCAGTATTGACTTGGCCACACTCAGGTTAAACCAATGCGATACGCTTCAATGGGGGTTATCTAAATGTTTGTCATGATGTCCTTAGAAATCCTTAAGACAGCCAGATATCAGAAAGTTTTTCTTGGAGGTATGTACCTATCCGGTTTTTCAGACAGTCAGACCTATCTTGCTGTAAGACATGGTGGCTTGGTGCCCTACCAAAGAAATGCAACGCCAGCGCCATGGATCGCGTCCAAATACAAGCTTGCATATTCATCTAAGGGTCTCAAAGGTTCACACCGACTGTTTTGCCGGGTACAGCGCTACACCTAATTTCAATTGATATCTTTGTCAAACTTGTAGCACCCATGGATGGGTCCAAGATAGCCGACGCCAGCGGAGCGTCACACTGCGTCTGATCTCGGACTACTGTAGTATATTTTAGGAGGAAGTTATGTCTATCCGAACCAATACATGGCAAAGCTATCATGATCTTTATGGACAAGATCGAAGCTTCGGAATTCCCAACAAGAAGATCAAAAGGCAATGCGCGAAATATCCCTTGTGCTCTGCTCTAGGGCACAGCAACATTCCAGGCAACTGCAGAGCGGACGAACTAGTCCACACGATCAAATTCAATCCATCCATGATTACATTCAAAGCAGGGAACGGAATATTAGCTCAGTGATGAGTTCAATCACTGGCAACTACCTACCTGTTAGGCACGCATGCCAATAGAATTGGATTAATCTCTAATAACTTCTGAGGAAGCTGCAGAGACGTATGAAGATGAAGATGAAACGATCACCAACTTCATGGGCAACTGCCTCGCAGCGCATTTGCTAGATTGAGAAAGCAATTTGTTGTCGAATACTTCGTTGAAGATCCAAGCAATCCATGCAAAAGTTAAAATGTCTGATTCACCAGCTTATAGGCCTGCCCTTCTCATGGCTGATCGACATTGCCTTATTGATGGGGTTCGTAGGGTAGTCTGGTTCTCGAGATAATCGACATGTGTTCTTGGACGTGAAAGCTTTCTAGGATCCTTGAACTTCTAATTCTATGAAGCTATAACTTCCATATCCAGAGTTAAGGCTCTTAGGATGATACGTTTGTTAGGAGAATACTATTAGGTTGTTGCCCTAATAGCTGTAAGGTGAATAACAGGAACTTTCGATAAGTCAGTTGTGGTTTTGGAGTCTACACTCTTATCCCATTGTAGTAGATTATCAAATGCGCAATCCAACCAACTTCAAGTAAATGGCGGCAATAATTTTTATTTTTTTGACATTTCGATCACTCTCTCGCTCGCTCATGACCTTTAAAGGAACATATTTCATCGACAAAAGAAACAAATTAAATAAAATTTTTTGTAATAAAGTGTAAATAAAGATTCAAATTTGTGAGCTAAAGCATCGAAATATTTATCATACATTTTCACTCCAGCGCAACGGCCTATTGAGAGAGTTGGGATGGAACTATGTCCTACTCCCACAATATGTTTGGTAGTTGGAACTTAACAGTTTTAACTGTGTTGACGAGCTTGGGGCGAAAACAATGAACAGAGAAGCGTACGATGTAGTCAGCCTTAAAGGACATACCTAGTCGGGAAATTCATTCATCGCTTAAGAAGGTTTAGATTGGAAATTTGATTCTAAACATTTAGAACAACGCATTGGAGGAAGCCCTCAACTTAGATGAATGTAGGTGAACCTCAACTACACTAAATTTTTGAGATACACAACACCGGGCTTAAGCTTCACCTGAGTTGGCTAGTATTTTCTTGGGAAGCAATAAAATGTCGTTCCCCTTTCGCAAAACTCGTCCAAAACCTGTATTGTTAAAACCCTTTATCAACAACTATACATCGGGCTCTCAGTTGAGCCACTTACTTAATGGCGCCATGGCACTTAATTTTATGCACTTACCAGACTGATTGTAAACATTTGATGTTTCAACTTTAAACCGTTACTAGCGCCAACATTCTAATCAGCAAGAATCTATTCTAAAAAAAAAATAAAAATTTTACCGCCCACTAATAAAGCAGTTAAAGTTCGACACTTAGCTAATACTTTTCAACTACAGACTTGCTCAAATCGCAGTCGAAATCTACAACGCAAATATGTAATTAAAAATAAACACAAAATGATCAGTAATTAACGGCGATGGACGGTGCAACCTTTCAGTAAACAAACACCTGTCTGTCAGCAACAGAAGCAGCGATAGGTGGTTTTTTTTTCTCTCTCTCTCGCTCTGAAAACAACAGATTAATTGTTTTATGATCAAATTACTCCTCAATTTAATTGCTTAATTTTTGGTTAAAAAAAAGAAGTAATATTCTCATTAATACGTGCAGGGCACTTAACAGTTTATACTTTTTTTTAACAAAATGTTGGGAGCATTTCGAACTTGGTTTTTGGTGGTGAGTTGAATTGAGTTTCACAATGCAATTAAGCGAGTCACTGAAATAAAAAATTAAAAAAATAATGAAACCAACTAATTTGGGCCATTGAATCCGTCGGAAATGACAGTTAACACGTTGTTGGGATTATTATTGTTAGTTTTTTATTTTAATTTATGAACTCAAAGTAACTTGTTGTGTTCTTTTTGGGTGGTGCTAAAGAAAACATCCGCATGCTTGTTGAGTTTTTTTTTTTTTTTTATGACACTTATTGTGTGCGGAAATGTAATTATTATGATGAACGTCAGTTGGATTTGTTTTTATGGATTTAATTCCCATACTAATGGTAGAAAGAGAAATTAAATAGTAGCAACAACTACCGTTAGAACAGTTGGCAGGAGAGTGAGTGAGTTTTCAACTGTGGAGAAAATATTTGACAGCAGTTAGAGTGTCAACGCTTCAATAATTGTGAAGCGATAAAAGGTATAAAAGATACATCCAGACATCCACAAATTTTCTAAAAATATCCTCTATTTATTTTTTGAAAAAATTATAAGGTTAGGTAAGGTACAAAACACCATTGATCGTAGAATATTGCTTGTTTCAGTGTTACCTGTGGAAAGCCTTATGCTATGTACGTCTCCACCGAACACTAAAGCGAGATTAAGATTAATCTGCCCTTAATCTACCTTAAATCTTAAGATTTACCATACAAATTTTAATCTGCTAAACACAAGATTAAAACAATAATCTTAAAAGAAACTGGGTTTGCATGTAAGAATCGGTTTGTGAACACACTAAATACCAATTTACCATTCCTGAATATGTCAAAAGTGACGTTGGTTGCTGAGAATTGAGAGCGAGGGAGCAATTTGACATGAAATTTGAGGAAGATGTTGGACATTCTGTGCTCAAATTTGAGAGCCAGAGAGCTGGTTGGGAGAAAACCCCGGTGTTAATCCCCTTATTTGTGCTTAATCTCGGTTTAGTGTTCGGTGAAGACGTAATATTAGAGTCCAATTTAACTTTTCTTAATATTTCAGGACGCGACTTTCGATCGGAAGTGATATTTGAGTATTTTAAGTTTATTTAAATTTGAGTACGAATATTACAGTAAACCATAAATATTTTGTTGCTTTATAGAATATTTGGCGGAGATAGAATTTTAAGTAAAAAAATCATTTGTAAGGAGTAACGGTTTTGAGAAAAATGAGGAATGCGGAGCCAAAAAAAAAAATTGTTTCTTTTTGCAGTTTAGAGTCATGAAACTTTTTGTTGAGTAAATAAAATCGCATACAATTATTTAAATTTTATGCGCAGTTAAATTCGGTCTACTAAATGTACTATGCGGTTTCCTTAGCTATGTATATGTCTAATAGTTCTGAACTTACATCATTTAGAGTACCTCAAAATATTCACTTTGAGTTTATACAGGTGGCCTTTTGATAATGCGACCTTTGACAGTATGTGTAACTCAGCAAGACAGCGTGGTGTAGATGGAACTTTGGTGTTGGTAGCTGATGCAGATTGTGGCAAGTGCATCATAACAGGGGTAAATAGGGGCTGCCCTCAAGGTGGTGTTCTGTCTCCCCTCCTATGGTGTATGGTGGTAGCCTCTCTGCTTACGGCTCTCAACTTGCCTGGAAACTACACTCAAGCTTATGCGGATGTAGTCGCTGTTATTTCTGTCGGTTCAAATCTAGGGGCTGTCTGCTCTTAAGCGCAGAGATCCCTGGATTTGATCGATGTCTGGTGCACGAGTTAAGGGCTTTCAGTGAATCCTCTTAAAACCACGGTTGTTCTCTTTACGAGAAGGAGAATCGTCACTGGTCTGTCCCATCTCGTGCTTAAAGGTGCCACCATCCCTATATCCGATGTAGTCAAATATCTGGGTGTAATCCTCGATAAAAAAAACGTCTATGGTTCAAACATGTCGAATCGAAAACCGATAAAGCGCCGTCGACTTTCTACCAGTGTAAAGGCGCTTTTGGTAAGACATGGGGATTGTCTCCGAAACGGGTCCTTTGTATCTATACGGCCATGATTAGACCGCTACTCTCATACGCATCAGTTGTTTTGTGGAACAGGCTTTCGCGGAAATGTGTTACTGCTTCTTTTGCCAAACTCCAAAGAACGGTATGTCTAGGCTGCACAGGGGCCTTCCCTAGTACCCCGGGCTCTGCTCTAGATGCTTTGATGAATCTTCCTCCCCTTGATTAATATATCATGGGGTGTACGCTAAAAACCATCTTTCGCTTAAAGAGAGGTGGATTTTGGTACCATGCGCACTGGAATTTTGAAAAACTTGCTCGAGAATTATCCTTTGACCCCTGTCTTATGGATATGCCGTCTGATGCAATGACACAAGAAATCCTTCTGCGAAAAAACTACCACGTCAACTTTCCACAGGTAACGGAATGGCTTCGGCCAGACTCTGAACCATGGATTGAATGCAATCGTATTTTCACGGGGATGGCTCCAAAACCGGACAGGGGTCTGGTGCTGGAGTCTCTGTGGAACGCGATGATATACGACTTTACTACCCCTTGGGTAAACATGCATCTGTTTTCCAAGCGGAGATTTTTGCCATCCTAATGGCTATGCGCTATATTGTAAACAACAGGTGGAGGGCTAGAGGCATTTGCATCTGCAGTGATAGCCAAGCTGCATTAAAAGCGCTTCTAAACCCTCTTACCTCATCCAAGTTAGTGCTAGAACTCAATCTGTCTCTGAATTTTGTCGGAGAACAGAACACAGTGAATCTTGTCTGGGTCTCAGGTCACACTGGCATCCAGGGAAATGAGATCTCGGATGAGCTTGCTAGACAAGGTTCAGAAGAAGTTTTCTCAGGACCCGAACCTGTGTTGGGTCTGCCTACATCTTTACTCATGTCTTCTATCGATTCTTGGGTTTTTCTTGAACACAAGATTCGGTGGCGCGATTGCGGTGGATGTAGACAGACCAAACTACTGCGCCCGGACATTTGCAAAAAGTCAGCATCTTTTCTTCTATCTCTGAGGAGAATCGACTATGGGCTGCTTTTAGGCGTCCTTTCGGGCCACCAAGCTTTTGCTAAACACTTAAATGTGTTGGGCTTAAGCGACACCACTACCTGTCCTGCTTGCGGTGAGGAGGATGATACAGCAGAAAACTTTCTCTGCAGTTGTCCGGCTCGCTTGCGTTCATTCTGTCCAATTTTCGGGAGCCATTTAATTAACATGTTGGGATGATTCCTTAAAGGATTTGGATACCATAGACAACCAAGACGTCTAATATAATAATAATGAGTTTTTTTTTTAGAGGTATAGAACTTTGAAATGGAATTAAATTGACATGAAACTTACTTTATTCGAAAGATAATCTTCCTGCATTATAATTTAAATATGATTTCTAGCATATGACCGCCACGTCTGGCTCGGACGTAGTCTAATCTGGAGGTTCAATTTTCGATTACTTTTTCCAACATTAGTGGCCGTACATTGCGGCAATAACGCGGCGAATGTTGTCCTCCAAGTGGTCAATCGTTTCGGGCTTATTGGCGTAGACTGGCAACTTTGCATATCCCCACAGAAAATAGTCAAGCGGCGTTAAATCACAGGATCTTGAACCAATTCACAGCCTTTACAACTAGGAGTCCCGGAAACCACTGTGCAGATGATCATAGACATGCACGAGAGAACAAAGAGTTAGATGCCCCTGCCCCGATGAGCTGGCCAGAATAGGCTTCTCCCTTTCGGAATCATGCGCGGTGGAAGTTCTTTCCTCGCTGGGTTACGTGAAGGGAGGAATCTCCTCATACTTCATGGCGAGGGCGGAGTCTAGGTGGAGGAATCTGACGAACTGCGCCACTTCCAGGAAGACCTGGCCCCACTACAACAAATCTAGAACCCAGAGCCTCATTAATAGAACAAGATGTAAATAAATAGATAGATGTCGCTAGACTGGTGGCTGTAAGTACAGGTCACTGGGCCGTAGGTACCCACGCTGCCAGGCTCGGCATACCCCACAACAGCCATTGTCGCAGCTTCAATGACGCCAATGAGAGTGAAACGGTTTTTCGCCTCCTTTGCGGCTGCCCAGCACTGACCGAGGCTAGGCGAAGGGCGTTGTGTAGACCATTCTTTGATAACCTCACATATATCTCGGACATGGGTCTCAACGATATCATAACATTTCTCAACACCACAGGTTGGATCTAAGTAACAACAACCTATACCATACCATAAGGTCATCATGAGTGGTGGCATCAAAACGGCGCTCCAGTGCTAATTGCGTATCCCCGCATAGGGATCAGCCACTCCACCTACCTAGATGCCCCTTTAGGATATACAAAAGAGTTCCCTTGATTATCTGCTTGAAGAAAAAGTGATCGATCTTAAAGTACAAACGTTAGTTTTCGCGAGTATCAAACTACCTTGCATCGAGCACTTGATGATCTGTACTGCCCATAATTGACGCACAAGTTATTTAAACAGAGTAAAAAGTTCTAATATATGGGAGCAATGACAAAGTAGCAGCCGTGGTCGACGAAATCAGTGAAAACGCCTCCTAGGTTAAGGGAAGGCTATACACTGCTGATATTCAAATCGCTCACATACGGTTTGCATTGAGGGCAAATTGACAGCAGCTGAGAAGAAGATGCTGAGAGAAATGCAACATTCCCAGTATTTGATTGGCCTCGGTGACGAAGTGATACGAAGCCGGCTATTTTTTCTTAATTCATCACTTCCTAATATCTGACATTAGCGATATATACGCTATGAACCCTGGCTTAATCACCATCTCATGCAATGACAACGGGCGGTATTGATTTATTTGTTTTTAAAAATCTTGAATCATAGGTACCCGTGGAAATCTATGCTATTCTAATAGCTACGTTTTATACAGTCAAGAGCAAATGGCGGGAGCAAAATTGCTATGGCCTTAAAGCGCCTCCAGGGTTGCCATCAGGCAAATGCCGATGCCGGACAAACTATATCGTGGGAAAGAACTATATCGTCCCATGAAAGTATTTCTGCTAAACGGATGCTTCTTATGAGAATGACGATGGAGAATGCTCGCTGTCTTGTCAAAATTTGTAAGGATTCTACTGAAACCTTCGACACCACAAGTGGAAGATGACACACTGACCTCCAACAGCTTGGAGTGCGAGATTAGAGATTCTCCGGCTGGAGAAGCATATACATTAAGGCCCAGAAGCACTACCGTTTTTAGCGACATCGAAAGTAATTAAATAAATGTTTCGCCGCACTCTCTCTATCTGTTTTACTTACTCTGTTGTGATTATATTTTGTGAAAATTTCAAATTCAAACACATTCAGCCACATGACAATGGCAAGAGTTCTTCAAGATCTCAACATACATAAATCCGCTGGTCCAGATGGTATTTCCCCTATTGTTCTGAAGAGGTGTTCTTACACGCTGGCAAAACCAATGCGTTAGCTTTTCTATCTGTCCTATTCCTCAGGGCTCTTTCCGATAAAATGGAAAACAGTATTTGTCCAGCCTGTCCCAAAAAAAGGCGAATCTTCCTCTCCCTCCCCCTACCGACCAATTGAAACCGAAAGACTTTCCATCCTCGGTATGTGCGTTAACGACAAACTTCGTTAAAATAATCACATATTCGATGTCGCCAAGAACGCTGCGAAATGTCTAGGCTTCCTTAAGCGATGCAATAAATATTTCACCCCTTCTGATCTGGCTAGAATCTTACTTACTTACTTACTTAGGTGGCGCTACAGTCCGGGGTGGACCTGGGCCTCAACCAATACGCCTCTCCAGTTAGCACGATCTTTGGTTAACTGCCTCCAGTTGCGCACTCCAAGTTGGTTGAGGTCCCCTTCCACTTGCGCGCGCCACCTTAGGCGAGGTCTTCCTCTACTGCGTTGTCCCTCCGGGTTGGATTCGAAGACTCTTCGGGCCGGAGCGTTGGTGTCCATTCGCTCTACATGTCCCAGCCATCTTAGACGACTAATCCGTATTTTTCTGACCAGGTCGATGTCGCTGTACAGCTCGTAGAGTTCGCTGTTAAATCTCCTCCTCCAAAGCCCGTCAACGCAAACGCGACCGAAAATCACTCGAAGAATTTTGCGTTCGAAACGACCAAGGAGATCTTCATCCGCCTTTGATAACGTCCATGCTTCTGCGCCATACAGCAGGACTGGGATGATGAGGGTCTTATATAGAGTCTCCTTGGTGTTTCTCGACAAGGCCTTACTAATCAATTGCCTCCTTAGGCCAAAGTAGCAGCGGTTGCCAAGTGTAATTCTTCGCTTGATTTCTGACGACATATCATTGTCAGAGTTAATAGCGGAGCCGAGGTAGATAAAGTCCCGAACTACCTCGAAGTTATAGCTGCCTATCGTGACGTTCTGTCCGATTCGTCGATGTTGTGCGTCCCTTCTTGTTGACAGCATATATTTCGTTTTGCCCTCATTTACTTCTAAACCCATTTTTGCCGCCTCTGTACTTATACTTGCAAACGCACCAGTGACAGCTCGCTGTGTTCTGCCAATGATGTCGATGTCGTCGGCGTAAGCAAGTAGTTGCACAGACTTTTGGAAAATTGTGCCCCTGGTGTTGGCTTGCGAGTTTCGCACAATTCTCTCAAGTATGATGTTGAAGAAGTTACATGACAGCGCATCGCCTTGTCTAAATCCTTTTTTGACATCAAAGGTCTCGGTGAGATTGCTTCCGACCTTAATGAAGCAGCGAGAGTTCTCCATCGTCATCCTGCACAATCTGACATGTTTGGCAGGTATGCCAAAACTAGACATGGCTCTGTATAGCTCGTCTCTATAAATGCTGTCATATCCGGCCTTAAAATCGATAAAAAGATGGTGAGTATCGATCTGGACTTCTTGGGTTTTTTCCAGGATCTGCCGAAGTGTGAAAATCTTACCAGTTGTGGACTTACTGGGCCTAAAACCGCACTGATAGGGTCCAATCAGTTCGTTGACGAATGGTTTCAGGCATTCACACAGCACGGCAGACAGGATCTTGTATGCGATGTTGAGGAGGCTTGTAAGGCGTTTATTCGCCCCAAACTAAAGTATAACGCTCATATCCGGTCCGGTGCTCCAATAATATATTGAAAAACACGCTCTGTTTTTCTCTCACATCGCAAACAAATTTCAACTTTTTTAGCCAAAATTTGGGTAAAAAATTAAAGCAAAAAAATAAGCATTAGAACGATGCAAATTGCTCTACCTATTAACGTTGTTTGCTTTGAAAATATGTAGTACCTAAACACTGTTTATTGTTGTTGGGGGTTTGAAGGTTTGAATTTTCCAGCTCCCGCAGGTGAATAGTATCAGAAGTACCTATCTTTCTTTACATAAAAAAAAAATTCTTAAGATATATTCACCTGTTTAAAGATCCTTCTCGTTATACGTTATGAGTTATCTGCGGCCAAAAAAAATGTCTACAACTACTACACTACTCAATCAGTATTCTTCCATAAATTTGTTAAAATGCTATCAACGATTCATTCAACTTCCTGGCAAAAACAAATCGCAAATAATAGAGCTCCACCCTCGCATCAATCCCTTGCACACTTCAAAGCAAATCGAAAGAGCCTTTCAAATCAATTAATGAACTATAACCACATTCGCATGTACAAGACCGCGTGCATTTTCTTCAAGTAATCTTCCGTTCTTGTAATTCATAAAAGCATTCATTATAATTCCCGAGAGTCATCCACAAATCGAGTTTCGTAATAATCATAGAATCCAGCATTTTACTACAAAGATCTCTCCATTACTCCGTCCGACTAACCCCCGCCCCTAACATCAACCTTTATCATCACTTATACTGCGCTCAAGCATCATTTATTCATATTCTTCCTTTCCTCCTGGTGTGTTTTTTTTTTTTAACAAAGCTAATTTGCAAACATACCATACCCCCACCACTATTCTCCTACCCCATCTAGTCAGCATACAACAACAACAACGAGAACTAAAGCACAAAAGACTATAACAATTAAATTTGGATTTTGGTGTGCTGTGTGCTGGGCCCAGATTCTGCGCATTCGAGACATTCCCTGACGCGCGGGAAAATCTTCCTTGAACGCTTCTTCTTCTTCCCTTTTTACTAACTACAACCATCGTACTATGCGAAGCAGCGCCAGCGCCATCGCTAGATTCAGAAAATGGGAACGACAACGAAGAGCTAACATAAGAAAGCAAGCCAAGAAACTCATATGCCCTGAATCTTTGAATCGCCGCGTACATAACCTCGCCCATGCTCGGTCTCTGTGTACTATATAGCAGAAGGGAACGAATGGGAGCAGCCAGCCAGCCAGCCAGCCAGCCAGCCAGGCAGAGCAGAGCAGAGCAGAGCTCTTCTCCTAAAACCAACACTTGCAGTTTGATACGTTGTACCTTTCCACTGTCACTGCGCTCCCATCGCACAGCAATTCCGTTTTTTGTGCGTTTTCATCGAGAAGCAATAAAGACAAGCATAACAACGTTAAAGCCCAGATTAAATACAAGGGATGTGCTGCAGCCGTCAGGGTAGCAGAAGCGCCATCGAATACCCGTTGTAAAGTGGAGTGGAGACGGAGCTGTAGCTGGAACTGGAGTTGGAGGAGTCGAGTCGTTTTCTCTCTTCCATTTGCAGAAAAAGGTGAATGGCCGTTTTGCACTCGTCGTCGTAGTTGTACACTACCACCCCGGGTCATCCTTCCGCTGTGAACATCTTTGTGCAGGCGGCATACGATAGACGACGCCGTGTGCGCTGACTGCAGATTCAGATTGTGCTGGTCGTGTTTGTTATTGGGGGCTTAATACGTGGAGAATACGAACAACAATGCCATAGAGAGTGGGCTGCCTGTGGGGGAACAAGCTGGAATTCGAAACACATAATGATAATGTTGGCTGTGGCTGTGGCTGGGAGAAGCCACAGGAAAGGGGAGGATGATGCTTAGGCCCTCATCCCTACGTTAAGCGAAAAATCGATATACGTTGTAGGAGCGCCAGCCATGATGTGTACACTAAATCCGAATGCAAGGCAGGGCAGGTTTGGCGCGCATTTTGTTCCTAATTTTCATCGAGTAGTCACAAACACACACACAGATATACCCGTGCATAGTAAAAACGATGAATAGTAGTAGTGGGGTTGGGGTTGGGGTAGGAGGCTGGTGTTGGTGGTGCATCAATGGAATGAGGGTACGCGCTACTATCTTTTCTTTTATTATTTTTTTGTTTTATTTTTCTGCCAAAAGCCATACACAGCACACACACACACACACACACACAGTGCACACATCTCGGCGCGCTGAGTTATAGTTTAAATGAAATTAATTGAAATGCATTTTGGAGTTTGCAAAGTTTTCGTTTTCCTCCATCTCTCTTTCACTCTCTTTGAATTCATCTGACTTCAAAAGCAGCAGCAAGTAGGTTTGCATATGTTTTTCAGGGTGTGGTTCACCAGAAATTTTGTTTGCCTAGCGGTATAACCCTCGTCAGCGCGCGTTAGATGTCATTCACCTGGAGTGAAACTGGCCATTTAAATGGCCGTAATGGTTTGAATGGCGCGCTTTATTTCCAGGAATTTGCAATAGCTGCTTCGTAAATTTGATTGAAAACGTTCCCTTAGGATGGGGTTTCATTGACGGCAGCTCAAGAGTGGTGGCGGGGGGTTCATATTTTATTACAGAAAGGGTGCCGATTAAAGGGCGATTTTCACCGATAATTGTCAAATTATAGTTATTGTGGGAAAAGGGATTGATAATGTGCTGCGGTGGGCGGTGAGTTAGTACGATGCACTTCGGCATGTGGAAGTACTTTCGACGAACCGAAACTATTAAAAGTTTACGCCAAAAATTAAGTCTGAGACGCCCCATGCTATTATTGCTGTGAATATCTATATTATAAGGGTAGCACTTTTCACAAAGGTGGGTGTTGTGAGAAGACGCTGGAGAGAATTAAGAATGATTTTTTTACTAAATTTAGTTTAATATTGTTCACAGTAAAGGTGGAAGTTTACGTAAGTCTGCAACCGTCTTGTAATGTCATAACGCCCGTGTAGGTAGCTCTTTCTAGCAAACTGACTTTGATAAATTGTAACGGGTGATCCAAGTAGAGATACTTTTTACAATAGCCTTTTTTGACAGATCACGTGTGAGTCGTGTCATGCTGTCATGTTATTTTTGTTTAGCATTGCTTGGCATTTCATAATGGAAAGACTTACGCGTGAACAACGTTTACAAATTGTTCAACTTTATTATGAAAATTCACGTTCTGTGAGGAATGTGTTTCGTGCACTTCGCTCAACTTATGGTCAACATAATCGGCCTACTGAGCGTACTATTCGGAACACCATCACCCATTTTGAGACCCAGCATTCATTATTGGATAATATTCGACCGAATAGACCACGTCCAGCACGTTGTGAAGAAAATATAGCGGCCGTAGCTGAGAGTGTAAACGAAGACCGTAGAGAGTCGATTCGGCGCCGTTCGCCAACTCGGACTGACGTATGGAACGACTTGGCGCATTTTACGTCAAGATCTTAAATTGAAAGCGTACAAAATACAGCTTGTGCAACAACTGAAGCCGCGCGACCTTCCCAAACGACATCGCTTCGCTCTATGGGCTCTTGAAAAGTTCCAAGAAGATCCGACATTTTCGAGGCAAATTTTGTTTAGCGATGAGGCCCATTTCTGGCTCAATGGGTATGTAAACAAACAAAATTGCCGCATTTGGGACGAAGAGCAACCTGAAGAGATTGAAGAACTGCCACTTTATCCAGAAAAAAGAACGGTTTGGTGTGGTTTGTGGGCCGGTGGAATCATCGGTCCATATTTCTTTAAAAATTATGCCGGTGCGAACGTAACCGTCAATGGCGACCGTTATCGTGCCATGATAACTGACTATTTGATGCCTGAAATTGAAGCTCGTGATCTATCAGCAAGACGGCGCCACTTCCCACACATCGCATCAGCCAATGGACATATTGAGAGAACATTTCGGTGAGCACATAATTTCACGTTTTGGGCCGGTCGATTGGCCACCAAGATCGTGTGATATCACACCGTTAGACTTTTTCCTGTGGGGATATGTAAAGTCAAAAGCTTATGCCGACAAACCCGCTTCGATTCAGGCATTGGAGGAAAACATCACGCGTGTCATTCGCCAGTTACCAGTCGAAATGCTCGAACGAGTGATCGAAAATTGGACTCAACGGATGGACCATCTGCGACGTAGCAACGGCCAACATTTGATAGACATAATCTTCAAAAAATAAATGCCAAAGAATGTTCTTTCAAATGGTAATAAACATTCTTCATTAAATTTGAATTTTCTGTGTTTTTTTCTTTAAAAAAGTAGGGAACCTCGAAATAGATCACCCTTTACTTTCTTCAAGGTGAAACGACACATGATAATCATGCATTAAGGATACAGAGTGAACTGTTCAATATTCTTATCACTTAAGGGGTTACATGGGTTTATTCGGGGAAAAAAGGGGTATTTTCAACATTTTTTTTTATATAGAAAATAAAATATTATATTCAAACTTTTTACTGTCTTAAAGATATAAATTTAAAGAAGAATTTCTGAAAATTTCAAAGAAAAATATTCAAAACTCCGCTATTGTGACGTCATTTGCGGTGACCCCTCGGAAAAAAGGTGACAGTAGAACTCGTGACAGGATCATCAGAACTGAACAAATAATAAATTCGTGTTTTAGTTAAGACCATAAACTATATTTTGGACGAAGGAAAAAGTGAAAATTGAATTTTTTGCTAAAAAAAAATGCAAATTTTTGTAAAATTTGCTCAACATTTTTTTTTTTAAATTGTTGTGATTGAACAAAAAAATCCTTCGTCCAAGTCCTCGTGAATTGTATCTCGAAGACCTGTGTAAAATTTCATCAAGATCGGTTGAGCAGTTTTCGAGAACTTTTGACAACTGATTTTGACAAACACAGTTTCGAGAAAAACGCGTTTAAAATTTGGTTGACCTCAAATAAACCTCGTGATTCAATTGAGTGCGCTCTTTCCCAAGGCTGTATCTCCGATACTTTTATTCGGAATAACTTGAAAATTTAGGATAATATTCTCGAGATGTAGAAATTTATGAGACACTAAAAAAAAAGTGCACTACTGCGTCATACGAAACTTTCTCGGTACATGAGATGCGTTTTTGAGTCGCAAAATGAATCGAAAATGGATTTAAATCACTTTTTAGGTTTTAAAAAATTTGATTTTCTCAAAAACGTCACCTACGATATTGATGTAATTTCGCACATTGGACACTTTTAACATAATTGTTTGAAATACAAAAATTTATCAAAATCGTTAAGCCATTTTTGAGAAAACGAATTTAATTTAAATTTAAGAAAATCGTTATATGAAAAATAAATTAAAAAAAATTATTTCAAAAATCAAAGTATGCAAATTTGGTTATCTGTAAATTTTTTTTAAATTCCCTTTATTAGATTTCGAGATATTGTCAGTTTTATAAATTACCGTTAATCGATTTTTTTCCCAAAAACTGAGTATGCAGAATTTTTCACCGCATCTCATATATCGTTAGAACAAAAAAAGAACGAAATCCTTGGAACCACTTTTGAGAAAAATAGTGATAAGTGAATTTCACAAAAAAAATTGTATGGCAGGCACCGTTATTTCAAAAGATAAAGCAAAAAATAAAAAGATGCCCCGAGATGTAACCCCAAGAACCTTATATACGAACTTTGAAGCAAATCCGTCGAACTGTTTCGCCATTCGGCACCCGGACAGACAGACAGACAGACCGAAGACTATTTTGGTTCTTTAAAGAGAGCCAAAAAATAGAAGATATGTTTATTTTTTTTTAAGGATAGTGAGGTGCAAGTGTGATTTAAGCAAAGTTACAAGGAACGTTTAATATATAACGCAAAATAAAGCCCTATGTGATGTTTCTGATGCAACTATTAACGGAGTTATTTGCATTACTGTGGGTCATGGTACTTCAAAGTAGGGCTTTTCTTATCATCTTCGGTAACTGGAGTAAAAATTGGGATAGTCTAGAACAAATCACATCCAAAAATATTGAAGTTCAATAAGTCTGTAACATCTTGTAGAGTATTACTGTTCAGAAAAAAATATAGTCCAAAAGTTATAAAAAAATTAGGAAGTTAGAGTGGATTGGTGCATACAATCTAGGTTAGACGAATGGTTTGACGGCATAAAAAAAACTTTGCACCTGTCACTCTTGAATCAGTAGAGATGTTTTGTAGTGCTCTCGGGATAAGAACCTACGAAAAATCTTAGAAACCTACCCGAGGCATTTATAAATCTTAGCAGGTCATTTGCTGATTTATCGGAAAGATCTGTCATTTTTGTAAAAAGTGTATTGTAAGTATTTTGCTTCTTATATGTCCTGGATAGTGGCAAGGAAAGTATGGAGTGTCCTCCTCATGCACATATTCATTACTGCAAACTCTGAACATTTCGCCTTTAATGTGCCTCATTTCATAGTTGCCACTGTAATGGAAAGTCAGGGAACGAAAAATTGGTCAGGGAATATCAGCGAAAGTGAAGCAAAATTCTGATTTTTGATTTTTTTCACAATGAAATACATTTTATATGTATTTCGTTGAGATCTGTCCACACTTTTGCCACAAAATAGCTGTTTTTAATTATCAGAAAAAATCTTTATGGATCTTGAATTTATATTACACATGATCTAACTATTTGTCGAGATCACAATTTGAATAGGAAACAAATATCATTTACGTTGCTATACTTAAATTTTAAAATAATTGGCAATCTCAAAAGAAATGAAGCATTTTGATATTCGAAAATATTTGCATATACTAAAAACTACTAAAAGCTGTTTTTTTACAACTCATAAATATATAGAAAAAGTGAGAGGCAAAGAGAGAGTAAATAACTTTCCCTCAAGTGAGAAACCTACTAAATTCTGGCCAAGAAATTTCATTCGACACTTTTTGGAAACAGCTGTACTGCTGAGAAGAGGAAGCCTATCAAAAATCTTCACGATGCTGGTATGAGTTACCGACAAATTGCTGACATAATGGAATGCTCAAAGACAATAGTGGAAAATGCCATAAAGTGGCAATCTAAGCCAGAATCTCGCGGGCGAAAACAAAAAATGTTACCTAATCTCAGAAGAAGGATATTGCGCTATGTAAAAAATAAACCTTTTGCTTCATCCAGTGAAGTAAAAAAAAGAGTTTAGCCTGGACGTCGACACTTCTTCCATACGCAGGATGCTTATTGAAAATAACCTTAAAGCTAAAGGTGCGAGAAGAGTACCGCTGCTGACGAAGAAAACTATTGTTAAAAGGTTGCATTTTGCGGAGGAACATATACAATATTCCTCTTCGATGGGTGTTCCAACAGGATAATGATCCTAAGCGCTCATCGAAGAGAGCAAAAGAATGGTTCTTAGAAAACCACCTAACAGTTTTAATCTGGCCTTCTCAATCGCCAGACTTAAACCCCATAGAAAATCTGTGCCGAGAGGTCAAAGTGGCGTTAAGAAACGTAAAAGCGTCCAATAGTAGTGACTAATGGACATTGGTTAAGGTTGCGTGGGAAGCTATTCCACCAAGGACTTGTCAAAAGGTTTTAAGTTTTTTGACTACTTCAAATATTCCCATGGCTGTCCTTATTATTTTGCACATCACTGTATAAGCAAAATGGAACAGAAAGGGACTATTTAAATATCGAATTTTCCCCTAAGACATTTCACATTTGAGATTGGATTTTCATGCAGGGATCCTTGCATCGAACATTTAATTCTCTTTGCCACAACTAAAAGAGTCATGTGTGCAAATCAGAGATCTGCAGTGAGATACCGCAATTATTCGTACCATACATGTAGGTATAATTGTTTTTTCTATGACCCTAACTTCCTGATCGTTCACAAAATATTTATCCCCATCGCATTTACTACAAACACCTATGATGCGGCATTAATGTAGCCATACTAATCCAAACACAAGCAATGAGTGAGAAAATGTGCCAAAATCCGTCCGTGGTATTTTGGACTACCACAGGAGCTCGGATTCTGGAGGCCCCAACATTCATTGAACAATAGGTCAGACTCACTCGGCAAACTGACTCAAAATATCTCTAGAAGATGCACAGGCTTAAGTCTCACCGGCGGAAGCAAACCTGACCCTTTCATCGAGCAATCCCTTCTCTTCTTCTGATCCGAAAAGCAATAAGAGGCGACCCAAGTTCGTTAAGAGATATAAAACGTAGTACTGACGGACGGAAATTGGAAGTGGTGAACCCATCCACGAGTATGAGCTGATAACGCACCTGTGCACTTGTAATGAATGATGCAGGACGTCTCCGATTGTATGTGTGCGTCAAAAAGACCACGTGGTGAACGCAGATCAGCTAAGATGCGAATTAAGAACCCTTCGAACAAGTCCCTAAAGATGCAAGCTTAGTGTCCTCCAAACCATAAGAAAACGTATTTTTGATTTCTCCTGTCAATCGCTTAAATTTAGGAAGTTACTAGAAAAAGTAAAGGAACAGACCTAATATGTACACAAATCTCAAAGAGTTACTGTTTTTCAATTTTTTTTTTATCTGGTCAGGGAAAACATTCAAACTAATCAGGGAAATTTATTTTGAAAAATAATGGCAACTATGCTTTTAGTTTCTATGGTTCTGCCCGGTGATAATACTTACAAAAGAAGAAAAGGACTTTTACTTATAAAGGGTTTTCCAATTGAGACATGGAACGCACCCTTAAACCAATGACCAAACTGTCAATGTCAAATTTTTTTCGTTGCAGAAAATGATCGTCATGTTAGTCAATGGAGATCGCTACATGTCCTGTCGATTGGCCAAATAGATCGTGTTCATTTCGATTAATCACCTCTAGACTTTCTATGGGGCTACGTTAATTTTTTTTTTTAATTAAAGCGCACTAAAGGTGTTATTGGTACCCTTATTATGAATAAACACAGTACGGTCATTAAGGGATTAGAGGAAAGAAAGAGATGCCGATGCACACTGGTTTTGAATGTCTGTAAATTATGATGCAAAGGAAAAACAGAGAGTGGTAGAGCATTCCAGATTCGTACTGTTCGGTTAAGAAATGAATCCTTGTATTTCACTATCCGTCCGAATACAGGCTTAAGGCTAAACTGATGTTAATTCCTAGCATGGCGAGTATTGCGGTTGAACTGCTGTAGGGGTGGAATGCAACTGGCTATTTTGTTTGAGCACGTATGGTGGAAGTAACGATAAAACAATGACAGGCAGGAGACATTGCGACGATGACTGAGAGGGTCAAGCGATTTGGGAATATCTCGATCGCTCCAAATATGTAATTGGTGCAGCAGACCAGATATGACGTTGTACTCAAGTTTTGGGCGAATAAACGCCTTATAAATTTTAGCCAGCTCAGAAGGCGTGAAATATTTCTTGCATCGCTCGAGGAAGCCTAGACATTTCGCAGCGTTCTGGGCGACGTCGAATATGTGTTCATTCGAAGTTTGTCATTGTCCGTCTAGAACTTATAAAATAAGAACTTATAAAAGAAGCAATGGTAATACAAGAACTCACAGAACACGAACTACTTAGAAAACATAACGGACAAGTGTTTACCACGATATAACTTCAAACGCAACTTCAAGGTTACATTCCCAAAACGTCTAAACTGGTATGGTAACAGAACAAACCAACATTTGCGAAGGATTCCATGAGCAGGAGTATACAGCCTTCGCAATATCGCAAACCTATACGCTAGTGTGGACATAGGCAGCACCGATTTTCAGGCGGAAATACACGCATTAGAACTTTTCATTCGAGATAATATAAACAGCTTTTCTTCAATGTTCTCTCTGAGGGCAGGGCAGTCTTACTTACAATTAACGCATTTGAGATAACAACAAAACTAGTCTGGGATTGTCGACAACTCCTTAAACTACTTCCCACTCCCAACACAGTTCATCTGATTTGGGTGAGAGGACACAGTGGATATGAAGGCAATTCATGATGCCAAAACCATTCTGCGGGCTATCAATAAACACCACAAAAAAGTATGTCAGAACGCTGATTTTCGTAAATTGAACAATTTAGAGACGCTGTTGTTGTGTGAGTCTTTCCATGATGACATGCCAAACGATACGGAACAATATTGATAGGAATCACCCGTGATCTGTCAAAAAAAAACCTACTGAAAAGCAAACCTCACGATGAATCACTCTTTGCAACGACGAGATGTTGAAATTTGAAAAATGTATGGGAAAACCTCCTGATTTCAGTGGCGTGTGAATAGGGCATAAGTTTACACTGAATCCATAATTATTGTCACTTGACACTTTATTAGTTCGAATAAACCCTTACCCAAACATTTGTTTTCATCTAACAAAGCAGTTGATTGTTGTTGACAGCTAATGGCTTGGATGTTTATCCCACGACATAACTTGTATCAGCCAAGGCCTTAGAGGACGATGAACTTGAAGACTCACCTCAAATCTTTTGTTACTGTCAACAAATCCATCAAAAAAGCCTCAAAGTGTTTTGTATTTCTAATGTAATTTGTTTTTAGTTTTTTTTTCTGTTTTTGTTACTCATACGACCCACACAACAGTCGGGTACACGTGTTACATATAATTTGATTTTATGGCCCATTTCGAATTTTAACTATGCAAATAGATGGGCTACGTCACCTGCTAGCTGACACATTTAACCGCAAATGTATTGGGTGATCCAAGTAGAGATACTTTTTTCAATAGCCTTTTTTGACAGATCACGTGTGAGTCGTGTCATGCTGTCATGTTATTTTTGTTTAGTATTGTTTGGCATTTCATAATGGAAAGACTTACGCGTGAACAACGTTGACAAATTGTTCAACTTTATTATGAAAATTCACGTTTTGTGAGGAATGTGTTTCGTGCACTTCGCTCAACTTATGGTCAACATAATCGGCCTACTGAGCGTACTATTCGCAACACCATCACCCATTTTGAGACCCAGCATTCATTATTGGAAATTATTCGACCGAATAGACCACGTCCAGCACGCTGTGAAGAAAATATAGCGGCCGTAGCTGAGAGTGTAAACGAAGACCGTAGAGAGTCGATTCGGCGCCGTTCGCAGCAACTCGGACTGACGTATGGAACGACTTGGCGCATTTTACGTCAAGATCTTAAATTGAAAGCGTACAAAATACAGCTTGTGCAACAACTGAAGCCGCGCGACCTTCCCAGCGACATCGCTTCGCTCTATGGGCTCTTGAAAAGTTCCAAGAAGATCCGACGTTTTCGAGGCAAATTTTGTTTAGCGATGAGGCCCATTTCTGGCTCAATGGGTATGTAAACAAACAAAAGTGCCGCATTTGGGACGAAGAGCAACCTGAAGAGATTGAAGAACTGCCACTTCATCCAGAAAAAACAACGGTTTGGTGTGGTTTGTGGGCCGGTGGAATCATCGGTCCATATTTCTTTAAAAATTATGCCGGTGCGAACGTAACCGTCAATGGCGACCGTTATCGTGCCATGATAACCGACTATTTTTATGCCGACAAAGCCGCTTCGATTCAGGCCTTGGAGGAAAACATCACGCGTGTCATTCGCCAGTTACCAGTCGAAATGCTCGAACGAGTGATCGAAAATTGGACTCAACGGATGGACCATCTGCGACGTAGCAACGGCCAACATTTGATAGACATAATCTTCAAAAAATAAATGCCAAAGAATGTTCTTTCAAATGGTAATAAACATTCTCCATTAAATTTGAATTTTCTGTGTTTTTTTCTTTAAAAAAGTAGGGAACCTCGAAATGGATCACCCTTTATTATTTCATGATCATGAGTACAAGAATTACTTTTTTTTTTTTTGGAAATACAAATACACAGACTTGTCGAAGATCTAACTTGAAATCAGCATTTAAAAAAAAAATTCCGTTCAATTTCGCAATATTTTGCAAAAAAATCCCAAAGAAATTCCCGCCTAAATTCATAGAATAATTATGTATATTTTGGAAAAAAAAAAGAGTGTGCTACTATAAATAAACGAAGATAAATTGATTTCAAATTCAAGACGTTCGACTCTGATTGTTTATCGATAATGTATCTGCAAAGAGTGAATTCAATTCAACTCAAGTCAAGAAACGCGCCCCTTGCCACTGTAAATAAAGCAGCATTCTATAACGTCCGTTTGTGTGTGCCTAATGTCTGCGCGTGGATCATAAGTAGCTGCGAAAAGCTTGCATCGTTTCTTCATCTTTTGCACATGCCGACCTTCGATTTTTTGGTTTTGACCTTAGTGGCTAAATTCGTCTAATTAATGTTTACATACACTAAATTGTCTGGTCGTAGAAGGGGGCCATTGCGATGCGATAGGCAGGTGTGCAGAGCTCTGCTAGAAAATAAACAAACCATCCGAAGATACTTATGTATTTGGTGAACATAAGGGGGATGCGCTGCGCAGTTTACGCAAAATCAATTTGAGAGAGGTGATTAGAAAATTGCGTATTTAGTTTCCTATTGAACTTTGGCTCGCGCATTTGTTTATGTTTTATATTTTCTATTTCACCAGAAGATGTGGTTGTTTTGCGAAATAAATTGAACGTTGTCCACTCCACATTTGCAATTGAAAAAAAAACGCAACCCCATGTAGGCAATCGATTGATTTTTGCGAAGGCAAATGCGTTTGAAATGGTTGAGCTATTGTTTTGCTGAGGATTAATTAATACTGAAATCGGATTAGCAGCTTACTTTATAGGTAACTTTCCTACTTAGATGTAGATCTGCTAGTAGACCCGTCAAGGGAGCATACACATGTTCATTTCTGACTGCTTCATCTAGTGCCTAAGCGACTCGAAGATCCTCTAGAATGGAGCAACGGAATTGCAATGCTTTGCTTATTTGACTACATCCACAGCTGGGTGCAGTTCATCAAGTTCCCGGTTAGTTTCTTCTGCTCCATTTAACCTCTTGTGGACAAATATGAGTGTCAAAAGTTGTTTTTTTTACAATAAATAAGTAATAGTAATAGTAGCTCTTCAGCTGGCCTTACGAAAGCGACCCATTTGGGGTCATACCATACTGAGCCAGGCCAGTTTTGGAACTCCTTGACTTTTAAAAGGAACACAAGTACTTCATGTATATTTCATGGGTATTTCGTTTTCGCCACTTTTTCTTTTAAAATGTGTCGAGGTCTCGAATATTACGCCGAGCTAATTTAAAAACAGACAGAACTACTACGGATGCAGTACACCCGAGCCTCGGATCGTTGATCTTGACTCAAGCCAGGCCTGTCAATTCACACAGACGCGTGTGAGTTCCCCTCACGCAGGTGAATTTTGGCTCGTTCGACGGTCGTGTCCGACAATCGTAATGAATTTCATGCAGTTTAACCACACGTGTCTGCTGTCTCGTCAAATTCTGGTGGTGCTTCGACAGCAAGTTAATTTGATTTTTGGCAGTGCAAGGGTGCCTGTAGCAAAATATGGAGTCTTATCCCAACTAACAATTTACCTTCTATGAGGTCCAATTTTACAAATTGGTTAAGCTATTGCTTCTATTCTTATTGTCATAAGGCTTATTTATAGCTGTTTCCTATTTTTCAAGATATACTTTTAGAAAATGTTTCTTCAAAGCTTTTGGGAAACAATTTCACTCTGTATTAATCAGTTTGACCCAGTGGATGCGTTTTGGGCTGGTACGCGAATGGTCTCGAGTTCAAAACCCCTGGACAAGGCTAAGTAATTTTTCAATTTAATTCATTATTTATTTCCTCTTCAGATAAACTTTAAGATTTCCGTAATAACTTCCGTAGTCCTTAAAGTAACATCTAAGAAGAAACTACTACTTTTATAGAGCCTGTGAACAAAGGTCTTAAGGAAAGTAAATAACTTCGCTAAAGTGCGCCAAATCGTTTTCCATAAGATCTCTTACAGATATTATGGAAATAAGAAAATAGCTTTCCTTGACCCTTATGGGAAAAATTATGGATGAATCTACACGTGTTTTCATTTTCATGACAACCATGAAGGCAATTTCTCGTTTAAAAAAAAGGGTTTTTGGTACAACTTGTGCTGGAGTTTCGGTGATACTGGCGCAAGAACTGTCCTACTACCCCTGTCTAATGGAAGTGATATCTGATGCAATGATAACGGAAATTCGGCTGCGAACAAATTTCAACCATTGCCCCAAGTTCAAGACCGCTTTTTTTTATAATGTACGCGCACTAAAGGGATTTTGGATACCCTTATAATGAAGTAACACAGTGCGGGCATTAGGGAAGTGAAGGATTAGAAAAAAGGAGATACCGATGCAAGTTGGTTTTAAATGTCTGTAAACTATAATGCGTAGGAAAAACAGAGCGTGGTAGAGCATTCCACATTCGTATTGTACGGTTGAGAAAGGAATCTTTATATTTCATAGTACGTCCGAAAACAGGCTTAAGGGTAAACTGATGTGCATTCCTAGCATGGCGAGTATTGCGGTTGAATTGCTGTAGGGGTGGAATGCAACTGGCTATTTCATTTGGGATAGAATCTGAGCCAGAGGGGAACGTAATTTTTGCTGGTGCAAGTGCTTTCGTGGAATGTGACAACGTAAGTCTTTTGCTTAAAACGGAGAAGTTGAGAACACTGCGAAGCGTGTTACGACAGAAAAAATTGCGCCCTCGAGGAAATATAAATTCAAAATGTAAATGTATACCGCAAAAGATACCTCAAGACTTTACATAAAAAAACAAAGGACAAAATCTACATACCTCTGATCAAATAAGCTGGTAACTAAGGAATCCAATTGAATGTTGGTGGGTGTTCTGAAAAGTAAAAATATAAATTTATGTAAATGTTTGAATGTCTTGTTCGCAGATATAAGGTGTGTTTTGGGGAGAATCATATATTTTCGCATATTAAAGCATTCCTGTCAAGCTATTTCGTTTATGCTGGATATACCAGCTGTACAGCGTCCGGGAACTCATTCCGTAACTCTGAAGACGATAGACGAACGCAGTCAACGATCTCGTTATAAATTTGCTACCTATATGTAACTCTATCACCATCGTCATTAAATTAACTTCACTATCAAATCAGAGATGGCGCTACTACAACCCTTTTGCAAAGCGATATATTTTTGAATTGAAGTAATGAAAATACGATTTAAACGTTACACGAAGACAAGTCTCTATTTTATTATTTACAAATAATTTTTGTTTTTTTGTGGTGGAAAATATTCAATACGCAGTTGGTGAGTGCCATCACCATTCTGGAGCACGTCTAACACGTCATATAAACATTTTTTGTTGATTGTGCTGCCGTGTTTGAAGGAAGTGCATAGAAAATCATGTTTTTGCTGCTGCAAACGTCACTTACACTGAAGAGCAAAAGTGTAACAATGTTACAGGATTTAAGTAAAATACTCATAGTACTCATAGTTTGTTGAAAAAAATTTCCTATTTTTAGTGCGAAGAATTCTCTACATAATCCCCTACATTTTTTTGCATTTACAGCTAACTGCACAATAATGATAAAGAAAAGAATGCAAAAGAAGCTTTGTTACAGTTTTGCACCGTTGCAATGGGTAAACATTTATGGCGTTTATCAGTCGCCGTTGATCATTTGGTGGTGTCATTTTGAAGTGATCGGCACTAGCACTGCAACATTTCACCAAAATGAGAAATTTAAGGATGAAATTAAGAAAAGAGCTCTGGATTTGTTGAAGGACGGAAAATCTACTAGGCAAAACGCAAAAATATTAAAAACAAGCCAGATGTCTGTCTCGAGAATAAAAAAGTCAAGCAATGTCGATGGATGTAACACAAATAAGGGAGGAATACCACAAAAAGTTGAGGATAGGGAGGTTAGACACTTTGGGAAGCTTTTGATGATAGGTAAAATATCAGTGCCAAGGGATGACCTTCCATTGCTGGCCCAAAAAGCAAGTGTTTGGACTCTTTGTCGGGCGCTAAATGGCGTCGGTTACAAGGCTAAGAAAAGAAAAAGAAAACTGGACTTTTGATGATAATATAATAACATTCAGTTTGTGATTGCTTTTAGGTTTTTTCTGTAATCCTATTTTTGTTTTCTAGGTGATTTCATCTAATAATACCAAAATTAACCGTTTCCAATCAGATGGGGGTTCATGGTACTGGACAAACTCTTCAGGCCCTCTAAGACTTCAAAATGTCAAACAGACTGTTAAACATGGAAATCTGTCTTTATATAGAATGGCGCGCTTTTTCTTATCCTTCGCTAAAAACAAGATCTTTAATATTTTAAGATCAAAAAGTAAGAAGGAACCTTAAAATCATTTTTTTTTTTTAACCTTAAAGTAAAACAAGGGGCCGGAGCCATCAAGATTTCTTGTATAAAAGGGGCGACCGAACACTCGAAAATTTACAATTTTAAAGATATTCTTTTTTGCTACAAGATGCCAATCTCCGTCCGGGGGGGCCGGCCGACAATAGGCAACCAAGTCTATTTTTGTGTCATATCTCCGGCCCCCTTAAAATCAAAAGCAAATATAAAATTTTTGCTAATTTTAATGAAAAAAAATATATTTTCTAAGAAAAACCCACAACATTTTCTAACAAAACAGTAGTTTCTCTAAAGATTTTGGCAGTAAATTCATAGAAAAACCTTTCCCGATACAACAGGAGGCAAGTGAGGTGATTTCTCGAAAGCGACTACGCGGAGGATTTTGACGGATTAAGAGAAAAGTTTAAGAAAACATTATAAGACCCAAAACTCGGAAAGAGAAATGTATACGAATTTACTATAGGGTCCGCCAAATAACTTTTCTTTTTTTGAAACAGGGCCCAAAACATCGAGTGTAGCTTCGGCTGTGTGGCACGTAGCGCCGTCCTGTTGAAACCAAATGTTGCCAATATCCTCCTCTTCAATTTTTGTGAACAAAAATTCGTTCAACATGGCCCGATAACGATCGCCATTGACTGTAAGGGCCACTCCTTGCTCATTTTCGAAGAAAAATGGCCCAATTATGCCTCTGGACCAAAATCCGCACCAAACAGTGACTCGTTTTGGGTATATCGGCTTTTCAATGTATGCGTGCGGGTTTTCTGTGCCCCAAATGCGACAATTTTGCTTGTTTACATACCCGCCAAGATCAAAATGAGCCTTATCTGAAAAGATGATTTTTTTTTGGCAAAATGGGCATCTTCTCTATGTCGCTATGTCGCATTATTTCCCAGCGTTGTTCAAGCGTATACACAACCATATTCGTTCAGCGGAAGGATAAAACTAATTATCTGTCAAATCAGACATGAGCTAAGTGTTACCATTCGCGAAATAAGCACAAGTTGAAAAAAAAAACGTTAGATAGGGAACCCTATATTAGGCATAACCAACCACTTTCTCTGCGAAGATTTAATTGTTGGCACAAATTGAAGAGACTTACAGTTTAGTGATTATGATTAACTGATCAGGAACTTAACAACGCAGTAGCTACACCCACACCTTGTCCTCATCGATAAAGAATGGAAAGTAATAGAATAAAAACTGTAAATCCCATTAAGTGCCCTGTTCCGCATTGAATTTGCGTTACAATAAATAAATCATAAAATTAAAGACGTTTTTAATTGTTCCTTAAAATTGGTGTGTATTTTATTTGAAATCAAGAAGCAAAATGTATCTTTCTTTTCAACATATTGGTTATTCGAGATTCAATGGAACGTCCCGATTGCGTCCCCCAGCTTCTAGACAAAGCAAATCGAAAACGCCAAATATGCTTAGTTCTTTCAAAATTAACTCCATTTCCACCATTCTCCATTGGTTCATCTCATTTGAGACGTTATCGAGGACATGAAAATGTCTTCAATTGCTGTCTTTTTATTAGGGCACCGACAATGCAAGTCATATTTTCTGTCTTTGCTCAGAGATGTGCGCTTTTAGCCTCACAATTTCTTTCTGCAACCTGTAAAAAAAAAAATGTCATCATCATAGATTAGGGTATCTTTGATTCGCGTCTACTTACTGCGAATAAGTGGGGAAGATTTCATCAGTTTGTGAACTAAAATCCCCTTTGGATGCTTCTGTTTGGGTACCACAGTCAATTGCGGACACAAAAATTGATTCGACCTTGGAAATTTTCAACTTTTTTCAATTTGTGATATAGAATTGAATTCAGATTTAATAACGCTGATTGGGATTATTGGTGATTGCGCTCGTCTTTTCAAATTTATATCCACTTTTGAAGCTCTACAAACTTCATCTTCATTATTGCCGTTTTCAGCTTTCACTTCACTACTAAAAATAAAAAAAAGTGAGCATTTTATTTAAAAGGAATAACATTTAATGTGAACTACCAACCTACCGCAAGCACTGGATATTTCTTCCTGGCTCTCTTCTGATGGCAAGAAAATTGTTGGAATCGTATTCTCCTTTAAACGGTTTGCTTTCACTGATATTCCATATTTTTCGTACATAGGCTTAGCAGGAACAAAATTATTTTTCTTAAATTGTTTAGAACAAATTCGAGCGGTTTTAACATTTATTTTGTCTTTTCGGCGGCAAAATAGTAACCACTTTTCGCATATTTTCGTTTGTTTTGGAAAAGAATGGAAGGAAATTTCCCCGTTAAATTTGTGCGTTCCATTATTAACACAACATCCGTAAACAGCACAACGCATATTAATAAATAATAATCATTTAAACTAGTTTAACGAATTGTGGTGAACAAATAAATCGGAGGTAGGTAAACATTAAACAAAGTTTAGGTGTCACAGTTTGACGCCATTTGCAGACAATTTGACAGATGCGCAAAGCTGCAATGGCATTTTACTCGATTCGATCGAAATGCAGAAAAGTCGGTAAATTTTAAATATCAAATACATATAAGCTTTTGTTGAATGAGAAAAAAGGCAAGGCAGAGCAGCACACATTTTTGGAAAATGTCAGATCAAAGATAGAACAGAAAAATACAGACATATTTTGGTTGTCAAAAAATAACAACTTCATTTTCGATTGTTGGATAATTCTTTGAATTTACAAGTTTAGTTTAAATCGTGAATTAATGAACATTAATCATGAACTTACTATTACTTACTGTGACAGCAACCGATTGCCCTTTATCAGAAGATTGTTCAATTTCTTCGATTTAATTTATCAACGAACAACTTTTTTCACTTCGACGACAACACAATTAATTTGCAATCACAACTGATTTTGACGTTTCTCACAAATCTGTTCTACCTCAAAAGCAAGTGCAAAAATTCAGCTTGGAGCAGAGTCCAGGCAGAGTCATTGAACAAAAAGCAAACATGAGCCGGACAGAAATGTTTCTCATTGAATACGAAAACCTATAATTTACATGCTTTGCACTGAGCTTAACAGCCTAATTGAACAAAGCCATAACCAAATATTTTTATTAGGTCGGTTGCCACATTTTTCTATATAGTTTTCGTGTGGCAATCCGGAAGAGCTCTGGGATGCCTATCGAACAAGCAGACATATTTTATTTGAATTTTAAATGTAAATGCCGCTGAATTTGTATTTTCAACCGTTTCACTGCCAATATCCCTGGCTACACGTTCATGGGAATGATCGTCATGTCGCACGAGACAGGTAGATTTTATGTGAGCCAGAAAGAAAAAGGTAGATTGCACCAAGAATCCACCGAAAATCCTCTTTCGATTTGAATTCTCGGCGTGGGCATGAACGTTTCGGTTCCAAACCATATCACTTTTGACAGAAAACCTCATTTAAGATTTGTGTTGAAAGAGTGAAGACCGAATACAGGTACTAGAGAGCACGAAAGTATTCCATTTTCCAAGAGAAATTTTGTTTTGTTTCAGATTTCAGCTTTCCCCGCCATTCAAATTGCTTTCAACGTGTAGCCAGGCACAATCTGATGACGATGAAGGGGATGGAAGACAAATCGTATTAGCCATTGTAATATGTTTATCTTCGGAAGAAATGAAAACGCTGATGAACTGGCAAGAAACGATGTGAGGCAGACACACCAGCAAGGATTCCACGCTGTAATATTAAACAGGAGATGGGAAACAAAATTTTAAATTTTCGAATCCTGTGTCCAGAAAAATGTGCCCACATAATAACGAAAAAAAAAAACCAAGACCCTATTACCACGGCGGGAAGAATCGCTATCTTCTCTTTAGAATGTGATCAGCTGGCACAATAAGCTGAGAATCCATATAAAGAAGATCAAGTTCAGCGTTCAGCACTTCTTTCAGTTGATAAATTTCTGTTAAAATTGTCATAGATTACTCATCGGTTTCACAGCGCGGGTCATGTCCCCTAGTGATAGCTGCAAGACAATTATTGTCCATCGCAGGCATGAAGTACGAACGAAAACTTGTAATATTGAACTACCCCAGAATGTTTGCAGTCGCAGCTTCGAAAGTCTATACAAATCTCTACGAGAAGTTCATTAAAAATTCTCATCTCAAAGAAACTGACATTCAAGCTATTACTGTTCCCAACTGAAGGGAAAGTTATGCCTTCTTCCTCTGCAGAAAGGAAACTCAGCCAAAGCCAAAATAGCTATATTCGTCGACAGTCAGGCTGCGATCAAGGCCCTTATCTCAACCAGGACGAGGTGTGTAGGGAGATTCTGGCCAGGCCGAATCACTCTTATCTGTGTGCCCGGTCATTGAAACAAAGATGTGAATGAGAAAGGTGACGGGCTGGTCAAACAGGGCTCCTCCCTTCCCGAGTCATGTGCCTCGATTAAGTTTTGTGAAGGGACAATCTCCTCGCATTTTACGGCCAAGGCAGAGTCTAGGTCACCTCAAGAAAGACTCGGCCCAAATACAACCAATCCAGAACTCTTAGCTTCATGCAAAGAGCGCGCGCCAACGTCGTTAGGCACACACTATGCAAAGCCCGGCATAATCCACAACCGCAGTTGTGATGACGTCAACATCTTCACTTTAGTTGCAGTTCAGTTAAATGACTGAAAAAGTTCAAAATTATAACCTCACTTCTTAACGAAGAATTGGAAAGGCAAACAGTCGTCGGTAAGAGCAATCATCAAACCCAGCAAAGCCGACAAATCTATTCCCAATTCCCATACGGAGACACCAAATTGAATCAGCTCCCTTCCCGTGTCCAGGCGGAGCTGCTAAAAACTGAAAAAACACACAAATAACACACACCCAAACATTTCAATCGAAAATGAATTTTATTTTTCTCTTTTTTTTTATATTCGTTTTACAAAATCAGCGACGTGATTGTGGAAATATACATTGAATCGAGATGGGTGGGGGCTGGCTTCGAGTAGAAGTGACTGCGGAAATTCTTTAGAGGTTTCTACAAAAGGAATTCAAGATCGGCTAGACGGGTAGGAGGTGCGCTGACTTGCAAGCGGAAGGATGTGTAGATTAGAAAAACATAAGACAAACAAACTTAAACCAAACAACTAAGCGATAAACTTAATCAACCGATGCGCCGCGCTGGACTTCTTCACGACTTCCCACCGAAGCCCATCAGATTGCCCAGGCCACCGGCGGCACCCTGCTGCAGCTGTCTCATCATGTTCTGCAGACCGCCTACACCGCCCATTTGCTGCAGCATTCTCGGATCGATCATCTTCGCCATTTGTTGGTTGAGTTTCGCCATCTGTGTGGGGTTGACGTTCTTGGTCATGTCGCCGGTCTTGAAGAGGCCCTTGACGCCGCCCATTTTCTTCACCACCGCCGCGAACTTCGTGTAGTGTGAGATGAGCTCCTTCACCTCGCGTTCCATTACTCCCGCACCCTGTGACACACGGACGCAGCGGGTAGGCTGTTTGCTGAAAAGTTTCGCTCCGTCACGGTTGTCCAACTCACCGTCGGACATACTGTCCATCATCGTCATCATGCGCTTGATTCTGGCCATGGATTCCTGTTCGCCGCCCTTGGTCATAAAGTCCTGCGAGAAGCCCGGAATCATGCCCATGATCTGTGAGAACGGACCCATCTTCATGATGTTCTGGAACTGCTCGTACATGTCGCGAATTGTGAATTGGCCGTGTTTGATCTTCTCAAGGAGTTCCTCGTTGCCGTCTAGCTTCAGTTCGTTCACCTTGTCAATCAAGCCCTCAATGTCTCCCATGCCGAGGAGTTTGCTGACGAAAGGCTTCGTCTTGAATAGCTCCAGGTCGTCAATGTGTTCGCCTGTGCCAATAAAGATGATGGGCGACTGGGTAGCCGCAACAGCAGACAAAGCGCCACCGCCCTTCGCGTGGCCATCCAACTTTGTGATGATGACCGAACCAATGTCGACCTTCTCCTTGAAAGCCTTCGCCTGGGCCTCACAAGCCTGTCCAATTGTCGCATCCATCACGAAGATGATATTGTCCGGCTTCACAGCGTTGGCTACTGCCAACATCTCCTCGAACAGCGATTCCTCCTGCTTGTGACGACCACTTGTGTCCACGATAATCATCTCGAAGCCCTCTCGCTTGAACATCTCCACACCGTCCTGGGCAATAACCACCGGATCGATTTCGGTGTAGCTTCCATAGAAGGGTATTCTCGCTTTCGTTGCATTCTGCTTGATTTGATCGTATGCGCCCGCACGGAACGTATCCGCGCACACTAAGCACGATTTCCAATTGCGTTTCTGGTAGTGGTAGGCTAACTTGGTACACGTGGTCGTCTTACCGGATCCTTGCAAACCGACAAACATTATGATGTTTGGTCGCCCCTTGACCGGTTGGTAGGGCTTCACTCCTGGATCGACCAGCTTGATTAGCTCCTTGAACACGGCCGACTGTATCATTCGTCTTTTGTTTAGGCCTCCGGCCATTTCATCAAAGTCAATCACTGCTCGAACATTTTCACGCAACTGCTTGACCAATCGAATATTTACATCTGCCTCGAGAAGTGCTGCACAAATCTCCTTTAGCATTGAATTCAAAACTTCCTCATTGATCACGGTCGCTTTGCTGAGCGAGTGCAAAGCAGTTGTGATTTTGCGACCCAAATCGGCTAAAACCATGGTGGGTTGTTGGTGGATTTACTTCGTGAAAGACTTCTTTTTATAAATTTTAATATTATTCGATGGAAATGTGTTCTTTGTTGTGGAAAAAAACAAAATTACAAGAGCAGACACTTTTCCTTTTCTTTTTTTTTTGGATTTTGACACGTCGATGTTGAGTTTCTATTGAGTTGTCAAATCGTTGGGAGGTGTTTGGAACGTTAATGCTAGGCCACATGTTATCAGATGGGCGATGAATGTACTAGATTTTGCAATCATATTTTTTTTTTTACACTTTAAATTCTTAAAATGCTTTTATTTTGAATTGTTTGTATTGAATGATGAACAAAAAGGCCAAAGCTAAAATAACGCACATTTTTGCTAATTGAAAAACAAAGTGGTGACATTGAAATGATGTCTTATCTGCGGCAAATATTAATGTCACCAGCGTCAAAGTCCCAATTCAACTTTTTCAAAGAGAAATGCGCGATAATGTATTACCATTAATCAAGTTTAAAGTTCGATCAAAGTAACCACTAGCATTAGCTTTTGCTGTTCGCGTTCAACTCCAAAACGATCATTTATTGGTTAAAACGGATTGTGTTAAGATCTACTTTTTAAATCACTCAATTCAGTGCGAAATAGCTTCGGTTATAGATTGTACCATTTTATTAAGGGCAAACTAATAGTTTCCTAAGACTAAGATCTTGAAAAATTCCACAAATATTTGAAATCAAAACCAATATCATGCGTAAAATACGCACGATTTTTGGGCCCAAATCAAATCAGTTCTATTTTTAAACAAAGAATGCGTCACATTGCACATAATTCCCGGTATGTCATGTTTACGTTGGACATTTCCATATCCCAACATACGACTGTCATTCGTGCTTCAATTTCCTAAGAAATTATTTGCCACAACTCCAGTACCACCTTAAATTTCCCGAAAATGTACTAGAGCATTTGTTTATTATTCCATTCTGTTACGTTTCACAAAATGTCATACTGTCAACATTTGCACCTGTCAGTTTACTAGTGGATTTGCTAATTTTTTTAAGAAAACAATTTCAACAACAAAGAGCTCTTCAACAAGTTTTATTATTTAGTTATTCCTTCCTAAGACAACACAAAACCACTCACCATGGATCCAGCACTGCTCCGAGAACGCGAGGCGTTCAAAAAGCGGGCTATGGCCACTCCAACGTGAGAACAAAATTTTTCACATTGCCATATTTCCCTTACATTTTCTGTTTTCATCGCCAGAGTCGAGAAGAAAACCAAAGTCGAGAGTGCACCACCGCCAAAGGATGATAAGAAAAAAATGCGACCACCAACAGCACCAAAACTCGATGCCAACACGTACGTCCATAAAACTCATATAATCTCAGTCGAATGACAATGACACCCATTTTAGGTACAAATCTATGTCGGGAAGTTCTCAGTACAGATTTGGTGTGCTTGCTAAGATCGTCAAACATATGCGGACCCGTCACCAGGATGGCGATGACCATCCCCTGACAATTGAGGACATTTTAGATGAAACCAATCAACTAGACATTGGCCAGTCTGTGAAGAATGTGAGCAACACTCGGTTCTGTTTAACAGGCTGCCATTATACATTCTGTATCCTTTTCAGTGGCTAGCATCGGAAGCTCTGATGAACAATCCAAAGATTGAGGTGTCGCCAGACAACTGTCGGTTCGCCTTCAAACCCGTATACAAGATTAAGGACGGCAAGAGTCTTCTGCGATTGCTGAAACAGCACGATCTCAAGGGTTTGGGTGGGATTTTGTTGGACGATGTACAGGAATCGCTACCCCACTGTGAGAAGGTGCTAAAGAATCGAGCGTCTGAGATAATATTCATCATTCGCCCAATTGATAAGAAGAAGATTCTGTTCTACAACGATAGAACTGCGAATTTCGTGGTAAGGATGAAGAGTGGGAGGCTTCCTGAGATATTAGTTATGTTATTTTTGTTTGCAGGTTGATGACGATTTCCAGAAATTGTGGCGCTCAGCAACCGTGGATGCTATGGACGATGCCAAAATCGATGAATATCTCGAGAAACAAGGTAGGGCGCCTGGAGTGGAATCGACTAATGATAGTTTTCTAATGTGTTTTGTTGTATTCCCTTTGCAGGCATTCGATCGATGCAGGATCATGGCCCGAAGAAACCAGTGCCCAAGCGGAAGAAGATGTCCAATAAGAAGAGACAGTTCAAGAAGCCCCGAGACAACGAGCATTTGGCTGATGTGTTGGAGGTTTACGAGGACAACACGTTGACGCTGAAGGGTCCCAATCCAGCGTAAACTGGACGGACAATGATCTCGGTCACATCTGTTTTTCTTTTAATAATAAACTAATTTTAGGCTAAAACTTTATTTTCGTTCGGCTTTTTATTTACTTAAAAAACTAACTTAAAGTTAGCTGGATAGCCAGAGCATCGAAGGAAGTCTATTACAGAAAGTCAGTTTCGCTTCGAACTGTCTGTGGTTAATGGGTGCTGTTTGGAAAGCGTTTGCGGGCTATTCTTAGAGCGGCATTAAATATGGATTAATAGTAAAAGTTCATTCCAATGTTACTTTTATTCTTGCAAAAATAAGAACAAAATAAAGAACATTAAAGCTAAAGCTTAGCATTACGGTAATGACTGAGCCGTCTTTGGGGAGTCTTTTCAATCGCAAGATGTAGAACACTGGTCGAATTCATGCCGCGCAGATGTTTTGCTTCATAAATATATTTAACTTTAAACAAAATAAAAAGGAAATTTTTTCCAGTTCTGCAAACGGTTAGTTTAAATATATCCACTTTTCTGTTCAAACAGAGATCGCAATAGACAAAAAGGTTAGGTCGTTTAATTGTACAAATGAGTCCGATTATAACCTACACACTTTTTTTAATTCAAAGTGAAATACCAGCTCGCTGCAGCTGGAAAATTGCAGTGTCAATTCTTTGTCGAAACAAAAACTATAAATGTATTTCTAGCTACAAGAAATTATATACATATGTATGTAGATACATATTGTCCCTAAAAACATCGCCAAACGAAAAAGCGTATTAATATCTTGATAAACTGTTTTAATTCTTGCTCTCATCGGACATCATCAGCGGACATTGATGGTACTGAGACATTTGTCTGTTTATAAGAAACTGAACTAAATGAATGACATTTAAAAAAGTTCTTAAATTACCTGAGCTACAGTTTGGCCGAGACGAACATTTTTTTTATAAAAAAGCGCCTTGTATATGCACTTATAAATATATGAGTTTACATGCAAAGCAAATGGGAAGCTCGCACACATATAAGGAATTTTATGGGTTTTAATGGCCGCTCCCATGAAATGTCATTTTCCATAGCAATCTCGTCCATTCTTGTAAATACCACCAATATATTTATAGGGGTAAACGGCCCATACAGGACCCAAAGCCTAGCTTCTTCAACCACTGTGTGTGCGAAGATATATTTTTTGACACGAATGGAAGGGACCTACAGTTTAATGCCGATTCCGAACGGCAATTAACTCATGAAATTTCTTACTCTTGGCTGTTTGTCAGACGTTCGCAAGAGGTAGGGCAGCAAATAAAAACTTTCAGGTGGAACATGTCGGGATTTGAACCAGCGACCTCTCGCTTAGTGGTCCAACTTAACCACTGAGCCACTTCACCCACAAATATCATCAAAAAAGCGTCAAATCTCTTACATACACGTATTCATAGATAGGAAATATGGGAGAGGATTTGGCGGCCATTACTAAAATTTTTTGCAGGTTCAAGAGGACAGGGGTATGCAGAGTTGACTAATTTTTCTTATTGAACAGCGGAATAGGGTTTAGAATTTTCAATTTACATTTTTTCTCCATTCCAATTTTTTCAAAGCCACATTCTGTGTGGCCAAACGCATACAAAGATGTCTTCCTTCGTAAAGAAGAACAAAATGAAAAAGGATTCGGGATAACCTGATTCAATGCAGTTCAATTTTACCAGAGTTGTTTATTATATTTAAGCAAGTGCTGCAATGGATGAAATCTAAATAATGTGGAAAATTTTGGTGACGTGAAATAACGCCAACCGAATTCTAAAAATTTAGTATGATTTCCATTCTAAAATTGAACCGCCTGCCGAAAGAGGTTTGAGATCCCTTAATCCCGCGTAGCAGTTCGCCAAAGTACTGTTGCCAAATGCGACTTATTTAAAATTTGGCATTATTTCGTTTGGCATATTTCACGTCACCGATAATTTTGTATTGACCTCGACTAAACAACAACAAGCATGCAACGTTCATTTTATTTCAATTTCAATTTCAAATTTTGATTCAAATGCCAACAGCCACGTATAATTATAACTACAAGAAATTTATTACGAAAAAGTAGTAAGCAGTTCTACTCTCTTTTACGAAAGTAGTAAGAATTCGTAAAAAAAGTACGAATTCGTAAGTAACGAAACGGACCTATTATTTCTATTGTCGAGTACTTCTAAGTTTTTAGGCAAGGTGTGGTGCACCTTCAAATAATATAAGACTTTTTTTTGTGATAATTATGCCAAGCAAAGTTAAATTTTCTTTTTAAATTATAATTTTTAACTGTTCCAATTTTTTCGTGCGAGAGAGCGAAAATAATTATCCCAACTCACATTTTACTGAAAAATGTAATTTTCTTTTACTTCACTGAGAAAAAAATTCGTAAAAGACCTATAAGAGTTTAATACATTCATCTAATGTTGACAGCATTATGCTTTATTTTGATGTCTTTTAATATAAAATTTAATAACTAAGATGTAGACTGATGTTGCAAAAAAAATGTTTTTTTATGGCAACAAACATAATTGCACGGAGAGTCGTGAAGCTTATAATTTCACTCTACGAAAGCAGCAAATTATATCAAATTTAAGCACTTGGATTGAAGTCTGAATACGATCACATCAGAAACGATATAGAAAATAAATTTAACATACTTTGAGCATCATCTTTAGTAGTAAGCTTACAATATGCGCTCGCAATTATATAAACTATCACATAAGGAGCTTAGCCACAATGGAATAAATGTAAGTAAATTATCTCACGTTGGCCATGTGTAACGGGTCAAAGAAATTAATAACCGTTTAAAGCTGATAAGCTTATTAATTGATGACCATTGAGAGTTTTTGGTCGTCAAAAAATATCCCACTTTAAGCCCTAAAATAGAGGCTTAAGCCCCCTCTAGCTTAAATACATATAATTAAATTCCAAAATGCATATTTTCAGTGTGCCAAATTCGTAGTATTATGATCATAGTATTCGAATTGAGTGTTCGCTTAGTTCCGTACGTTGTCTGTTCAATGGTAGTTGTTTTCTTTCTTTGGCATCTTGCATCTTGTTTATCTACAAAACCATGAACAATTTGCTCAATCTTGTGTGGCAATAAGTGTGTTTAATAAACTTGAGCTGCACAGAAAGTAATGCCACGTCTCCACCGAACACTAAACCGAGATAAAGCACAAAAGATTGAACATTAATCTTTTAGCGTCTCGAATCGACAAAAAAGGATATTTACATAGGGGTTTTCTCCCAACCCGCTCTCTGGCTACAAAATTTGCGCACAAAATGTCCAACATCTGTTTATCAAATTGCTTCTCGCTGTCAATTCTCAGCAACCAACGTCACTTTTGACATATTCAGGTACGGTAAATTGGTATTTAGTGTGTTCACAAACCGATTCTTACATGCAAACCCAGTTTCTTTCAAGATTATTTTTTAATCTTGTGTTCAGCAGATTAAAATTTGTATGGTAAATCTTAAGATTTAAGGTAGATTAAGGGCGGATACATCTTAATCTCGCTTTGGTGTTGGGTGGAAACGTAGCATAACAAAAAAAATTAATAAAGGATTTGGTGTTCCATGAACAAATTCTCTGCCCTAATCTCCCTCCTCCTTATGTCACTTTAAGTTGTCCAACTGAGTTTGGTGCAATATTACATGGAATCCAATTTGGAAACTTCCCAAAATATTTGCAAATGTAAAATTCAATATCTTTAAGTTCTTTTGGGTTCTTGCTCGTTCTTTCTCAATTTGTTGTCTACACTTTTAGGTTTCCGGTTTTGGAATCACATAACATCGCGGGACACCCCAACTCAAACGAAAAAATAACTTGCTTTTTTCCATTAACGTGCAGAGTTTTAAATCAATTTAACTAAAATTACACAAAAAGCCGGTCAATGAGTGAGTCAGACTCAGAAAAAACTCTTTTTTAAGGAATACCTGACGTTTGTATTGTTGAAATCGACTTTCTTTTTGTAGTCTACTCGCACCGAATCAAAATCCGAGATTTTTAAAAAAAAATTTCGAAATCTCGTAGATTTGTTCAAACCGACACTCGACGAGATTTTGTTTGATGTTTCAGTTATACGTCAAAAAATTAAATCAATCCAAAAGAAGCAATCGAATAAGGCACATGATCGTCTTTCAGCTCATCCGTGGGCCGACATTTAAAGGACTCGCAGTAAACCGGTAGCATAGTTGGAGATCTGTCAACATTCCACAAATATGTTATCAAAAACAAGATTTCGAAATCTGAAAATTGTACAGAAAATCTTCTAATTTCGATGGAGTTTTCATAAGTTTTCGTGAAATTTTGGAAATAAAGTTAATGTGAATCTTCATAACAAGGTGACAGCACCGATGAAGATCTGAAAGATAAAATAAACAAAAACTCTGATCGATGCCATAAAACACAAAAGAACAAACGGCAACACTTTCGGTTGTGCATTTATTGCAAAAATTATAAATAAACAGAATTTATTGCCATCCAAGCAAACAGAACTCTTTGCACACAACAACGCCATCGACATTTCAATGCCAAATGACAGAACAGCTGTTCATCTGTGTTTTTGCCATTGGTCTCGGTCTGGGATTTACCCACCCACCGCCCTATCATAATATAATGGATTTTTGCACGTGAAGTGAATCTGCCTAGCACATCAAATTATTCCAAGATCGCGCAAAACACACCGTTCTGGTTCTATCGCAATCACCTTGCAAGGGCATTGTATGCAAATGCAACTGTGAGAAAAGTCATCAGGGAAACATTTTATTTACAAGTTTTTAAGGTGTGTTCTCGATGACCTAATGGTCACTGACCGATTAAACAAAACCCAACAGCCCCACGGATTAGAAGAACAAAAAAAAAAAAAAAATTCTCCTGCTCGGGATAACCGGAAAACGTCGACGAATTATTAAAAAAAAATTCAAATTGTGTGTGGTGTCGCCCCACTAAATTGCGTGTGATAAACCAAATTCGACAAAGAACAAAGAGACGGGATAACAACAAAAAAAAAAAAAAACTGGTAAACTGGTGTGGCTGTCTCTGCGGAGCCGAAGTAGTGTGGTAGAGACATAGTATGCAGACGATTGAAACGACCGAATCACTACACAGCAACAGAAGCAGCAGCAACCGAAATCCACAAAAGTATCTGTGCCACGGCGCGGATGATGATTTTTATATAAATTTCTTGAACTTGTATATTAAAGCGGTTAGTTTACTTAACACCTTGCACGGGTGTGGGTGCCAAAAAGCAAAACACAAAAACTATTAGTGTAGTGTGCAACGACACATTTGTGAGAGAATTAAACCTGACGTATTAGGATGGTGATTTACCGATTTATATTCCTAACATTGGCGATTGCAGCACCAGCTGCATGCACTGAGTGAGTCAATTGTAAATGTACACTTGTTGTTTTTTTGTTTCTATTATTATTTGAAGGTGATTAATAAATTAATAAAAATCGCATGCCAATTGGGGCAACCCCTCCACGGAGTTTGTCATCGTCATCGACAACATCGACGAGCGACGACAAACAGAAGCAGCCACAGAGAAAGTCCCGATTGGCTGGTTTCGCATTAGATAATGGTTAATTGCACTTACCCCGGTTATGTGGCACACCTTTGACAATTAATTGTACACTTTTATTCACTAAAAAACCGCGGAGAATGGTATTTCATTTATTGGCAATAAATTCGACAACAAAAATTCACAAAATTCTGAGGGGCTAATTTATTTACACAGAAAAACGAAAACAATCTGATTTGACGTCCGGTTGGATTAGTGGAACAGAACTTTTATTCAACAAATGAGTGAGGTAAAATTCTGTCAGAATTTTTGTGGAATGAGTGCGGACAGTGGTGATAAGAAGTTTTCTTGATTTGTGGAATTTGCGGATGGTTGGAATGTTATGAGGCTTTTAAAGGATTTGGTTAGGGTTTTATTAATGAGTTTAGTTTTTGTTCAAATGAAATCATTTAACTTCAGTTTGGTTTTGGCCATATCCCATATCAGTTGATGGAAGTCGTATTTCTTTCGTGAAATTCGTTAATTAACTGACAAAGTGAAGTCACTATTTTTTTTCAAAGAACTAGTGCTACTTTTGTGATTTGTGGTCCGAGGGTATACGTCACATGCTTTTGAAAATCTGAGAAAGTGCCTTGGCGATTTGAAAGAAGTTAAAAAATTTAAAAAAAATAAATAATGTGGTTAAATATTGCAACAAATCGTTTGATTATTTGTAGGATTACCAGGGCGGGCCTTGCCTTAATTTCACCGAGTGGCAGTTTAATATTTTTATAAATTATACCTATACTAAACTAACGATTTCGCAATCAACACTATTAAGGGCTTAATTACGAGACCGTTAAAATATAGAAAGCAAGCCAAATGCTTATCCGGAAGTTTGTATAGAGTGCGACAAACCGAACTCAACATAAACCTTATTTATTTCTCAAGAAATTTCGCGTCAAACTAGTTTTCATAAATTTTTTTAACGACATTCTCAGTATTGGAACGAGTTTGTGTTAATCTCTTAAAATTTTATATAATATACTTTTACAATAAGTACGCGAACGAACCTAGTAAGAAAGTTTTTTTAGAAGAGGGACGAGAAGTGTTAGGTATTAAATGGAGTAAAATCGTCTACCAAGTTTAGAGTGGAAAACTAATACATACACAATTTTCTACATTTTGAGGTCTGAAAAATGTCTAACCCAATGAAAAGAGGTTCATGTATACATTTTGTTCCACGAAAAAAATTCATCCCGTGTACGGTTGAAGTAAAGATGAAAACCGGTTTTCCTCCTGGAGTGTTTGGGTTTTCGGTTTGAAATTTCAATTATACCAACTTTGTGTAGCGATGCCCTTCTCACTCTAACTCATGCAAAGCTTGCTTGTCTAATCAAGTTTGCCATTACTTGGAGAATAAAATGGGGGACATTAATACAAAAAATGATTAAATGCACAAAGGATAGGCGAAGCCATTAAAATCGCATGCAACAGCAAAATTTTACAACTGTAAGGGTTCAATGACTTCATCACAAAATCAGCTGAATAAAAAATGGTTCATAACGTACCAACAGAGTTGAAATATTGAAAATTAATGATTCTTTAGGAAACCTTCGAGAAATAAAGTTAAGATTATAACGTTTAAGAAAACGTCAAGTGTTTGAGTTAATATAAAAATTAGCATTTTCTCACAATTTCGGCTGTGAACTCTTCTTAATTCTGAACAAATGCAATCATATGAGTGCATTTGCGATTAAATTTTTTTACGATGTCCTTTTTCAATGATTCAAAGACCTTTTTCAATGTTCCAAGGCACTCCCTGTGAAAATTTCTTGCAACAGCAAATTGTGAGGAGATTTATTAAATATATTCGAAAAATTTCCTTTTTCAAGGGTTTAAGGACTTTTTTAAAGGTTTAAATGTTCTAAGATTACATCACGTTTCGTATCATACTCTAATCCCCTTTCATTTCATACCCATATCAAGGCGTTTATAAAGAAGAAGGCTTACTTCAACACAGCATGACGTCATCTGGCTAACAAGTGCATTTCATCATAAATTTCAACGTATTCCAATGCACAATAAATGCACATAAATGCACAATTTTAACAAAATTGACCTTTTAAATTCAAATTTTCCTCTTAGACGTTAGCAAATTTTTAATGGACAAAGTCGTGTTTTGAAACTAAAAGAAATACATATGTGTAGAACTTAGGTATATTCCACACAGGGAAAACGCTACTTGGCGTTTAACGACATGAAACGACTTTAAAACCCCAGATGTAATTCCGAAAATGATAGCAGTCCAGGAAGTATAAGGGTGATCATTTTTCCTTACGCAAAAAGGACGAGAACGCAGCTTTTGTAATTTAAATTTGTATAGTAAATCTTGAAATTAAATGAAGACTTAGAGCAGTTTAAATTTAATCTAAGGTTAAGTGGTCGGAGGTAACGAAGCATGAAATACTTCTTCAGGCCTGGCCTGTGCCGGAGTTGGTAGCCCTGAGTATTTAATATCGCTTATTATGTCTATTATATAGACAGATTTTATTTATATCAATATTGTTCTACAATTTTTACAAAAAAAAAAATTAGTGAACATGACAACAATTAAACAAAGTAAAAATTTAACAAAATATGTATATTATTTTTGACAATTCGAAATGTGAAGTTTTTAGAAGTTTTCGGTAATTATTCTTTTGCTGCTGTGGGCAATAAATTTATATCTGAGACATTTCTTCCAGTCAACATGAACATTTTAGACCTCGCTAGCTTTAAGGTTAAACTTAAGATGTCTCTGCATGTCTAGTTTTTTTCGTTTCGCACGCTCCAAGGTACTTGTATTCCTTAATTTTCGCCGTTGTAGTTTAATTTTTCGTTTCTGCATTCCCTACTGCCCAATCCCTTATATATCATAACCTTTGACTTGCTTCGATTTACGTTCAAGTTACATAGCCTGCAGTATAAGTTGAAAAGATTGAGGTTAAAACGCCAGTAGTACGAAATCATCTGCGAACAGTAGTGCTTTGACAGACTATATAGATAGATAAATAGAAAGCGCAAATAAGCTTGAACCCAGCGAGCATCCCTGACTTGCTCAGGACAGCGTCTAAATTAATTATTTCCGCCGATTTGGTATACGCATACAATATTTGGTTAACGCGTCCAAACTTTATGGACATGCCCATGCAGTAAAGTTTATAAAGTAGTGCTTTTCGGTCACAAACACATAGTCGCTAGTAGAATCTCCCGGTCTAAAACCAGATTGATGTTCCTTTAGTAGATTATTCTCCTTTATCTATGTATATAGTCGTCTCGGAAATGCCTTCATAATTTGCTGGATCCGATGTACTCCCTTTTATATGTATGGGCAAAATTAAGGCGACTTTTTTTTCTTCTTTCTCTTTTTAAATGTTAGATTTTGTTTGCCGTTACTTTAAAAGTTGCGCGATAAGAGTGAGAGAAATGAAGTTCGTGAAATCTGAAACAACACATAATTTCTTTGGGGATATCGAATATTTTTGTGTCGTTGTGCCTGTGTTTTCGTTTTCACTCTCCTTCCTGGTTGGAACCGACACGTTCATGTCCACATCGAGAATTCAATTGAAATAAGGATTTCCGGTGATTTTTTGGTGCAAGGCTACTTTATGCAATATAACTTTTATTCTCATCTCATAAATGTGTAGCCCTACACGTAGAGCTTCAATTTCAAATCGAGAGGCAAAAAAAAAACGGTTCTGGAAGAGTTCCGGACGCTTCTTTTTTACCCCATTGAAAACGACATTGGTGTGTTTACATACATGAGTCACTGGCCATCAACTCTCAAAATTCTCGCATAAGTTTATCTGTCAAAATCTCCATTTTTATGCGAAAGACTGAAATTTCCAATTCTGAAAATTCGCATATGAGAATTTTTTTTTCGAATGTTACTTTTCTGCCTTTTCTATTCGGATTTGCTTCTCACGGAATTGTAAAAGTTTTACACTTCGAAGTACGGTTTTTATACCCTATCCTAAGGGTATATTAATTTTGACACATAGTTTGTAACACCTCTTAATATTCGTCGTAGACCCATAAAAGTATATATATTTATGATCAGGACCAAATCCTAAGACTATTTAGCAATGTCCGTCCGTCCGTCCGTTTCAACTTTTGAGGCCTTTAAAGTTATGCTAGGAGGCTGAAATTTGGAGCATATACTCCCTAGGGTCCCGAAATGGTAAAGTGTTAAACGTTTTTAAATTCGCCCACTGCCACGCCTACAATTTAGAAAAAACCGTTTTAAGGCTTAAGTTAGAGAGATAAAGTTGTAAAACCTTCACAAGATATGTAGGTACTGCCTACCTTTATAAATTTGTCATATAAAGTTTTTTGCCACGCCTACTTTTTGTGGGCGTTTTTTCAAAAAAATATTTTTTTTTTCTATAAATTTCATAGAATGAAATAAAATGCTATTTATCATATTCCTTATGAATTTTTTCTTTGGGGTGCATAGGGATAAGGATAGGGTATCATACTGTTCGCCCCAAGCGGACTGTAGCCTTTCCTTATGTTTTTTTTTTATTTCTGTGTAAAATAATTTATTACGAGGAAGCAAAAATAATTCAAATTGAAGGAAACCAAAAGAAGAATGCCGGTCATGTGAACAAAGAAAAACTAAACAGGCACTGTTTGAATTCCTGTCATTAAAACTGTAAAAAATTCTCAAAATTTTAAACATAAGGATGTAAGCTTGAAGTGTCCATGACAGTTCATGAGCAAAATCACCAAAGTCAAGATCTGCTTATGTCACTTTGTATAAGATAAAGTTGTCCAGCTCAGTTTGGTGCAATGAAAGTGTCAAATAAATGTCAGCTGGTTTGCTTGTTGACTGTGTGATATCATATTCATTAAAGATTTACATGTAAATGAAAAGTGTTTGCAAATTGGGATTGTATTTTTATCAGAGTAAATATTGATGGAGCATTGCTTTTCTAAAAGCTGGCGGTGTCCCAACAAATCAATAAGTTGTCTCTTTCATATTTCTCAGCTGATAGGAGACTGACAACTTCTTAGTCAACAAATCACTTTTCACTTCTAATTTGATTTGAACATTGAACGAAAATTGAAGTACATTCCTCCTTATCAGCTGATTAAGAACACACTTTGGTAGAAATATACAAAAATGCACAATAATTTGTTTTTACCAAAAATTTAATTTTCTTCTCTTTACGATGTCATAAAAAGTAGGTATACAAGCACATCAAGAGTTTAGTACTCGATATTCAAAAACAAAAAATAGCAATGATTAGTTAAGATTAGTTTTTAGAGATCATGCCAATTATTTTTAAGATAATAATTCTGTCGTCTGTCTGATTGATTGTTGTAGACGCTATCTTAAATGGTATAGAAATTAAAATTATTTTTTTTTAAATAACTTTTAGGTACGAATTTGTTCATTATTAAATGTCATTATTTTCGTTCAAAGTGTCAAAATTAAATTAAAACGTCTTATTAAAGAAAAATTTGTAACATATTATTATTTTTCTAACATGCACATCTGAATAATTTACGTTGATGTTACTTCTAGATATTTGTTGCAAACTAACTAACACTGTAAAAATTAGCTGAAGTATTTACTATTTGCTTTTGCGTAAAACGTCAAAGTTTGAGAATTAATTTGGTGTTTCTATGATGATGCCCTTATACATATGTAGGGGAATCCGGGGCATAACGGGCCTCTTAAGGATTTTTTAAAATAAAAACTTCATAAACGAGTTTTATTAGAAAAAGTAGTTATTAATACAATATTAACCAAAAGAAAGATAAATAAAAAATAATAATTAATAATCCCCCCGGTTGCAACGCTAGCAAATGTGGCTGGATTCATCGTCAAAATCATACTTCCTAGCACAAGAACAATGCGCTCACTTCCCAAAGGCTCTGCAGGAAACCCATCCTTCTGTAGACTGAGAGTAAAGATACCCACAAAATAGACACTTTTAATCCTGCTCGCTTTCGAAGATTCTTCCTTCCTGCTCTTTTTCTTTATTGGAGTGCCTTTTTTTCTTTTTTATATTGAGGGGCTTGGAATTGTTGGATTCACCTTCAACCTGCGCCTTGTAAGGAGAGCCTGCTTTACTGCGGTCTTTCCTCGGTGCTTAGAATTTGTTTTTCTCTGGTAAACATTTTGGGAACTGGTAAAATATGAGAACAAAATATGGAAACAACTTTGGAAAGAAGTTGAACATGTTGGCGTATCGTTATCTGCCTAAACGGGCTTTGGGGATAATATCAGTGCACCAGTTGTTCACAGTTTAACAGGATTGTATTGGGACATTGTGGATGAATTATTAATTTTCGAAACAAGGTTTTCAATGGATCGGTGGGTGTTGATAAGACTAGTGGCAGCACTTCTGGTTGCGAATATGTGTCAACTAAAGGGCCTTCTCATTTGGTATGTCCGTGGTTTCACATGGCAAAAATTTCCCACTTTTGTTATAACAAGTGGAAGGTTGGGGTTTTGATTTGATTTTCTTATGAATCTCTGTAAAGTAGTTCAAGGGCAGCTGCCTTGCAGCTCATTTTTTTTTTTTTGGTTTGACGTCTTCAACAGCTCTTTGCATATTATTTACGCTCCATGCTAGCCGGTTAGGTTTTCTCACATAATTGCGAACCATCTAAAACATGAAATATGAATACAAAATGATTGGGGCATAATGGGCACCTATGCCAAAACACAATACACATGCCACTTTCGTTCAAAAAAGGGTTGTCCCCTAATTGCCACCGATACATTTAAGCAGACAGCCTACTTTTAGAGTTATGACCTTACTTAATAGAGAAATAAAGCGGGAGTCCATTTTGCCCCGGGTGCCTGTTATGCCCCGGCTTCCCCTACATACATATATTTCAAATGTATAAAAAACGAATGAACTTCTGATAAATCTCATGTGATTTTTCGGTCGTGATTTCCTACACCCGTATTAAGAAACACGAGTAAACGGTGAGTTACCCTTAAGTCATGAGTTATGTGTAAAATGTTATTAATAAAACAGATTTCAGACTAACTGACGTTTTTCAACTGTGAGTTAACTTAACTTAGGTGGTTCAATACACTGCATACGGTCATTAAGGCATTGTGCTGGAATTCGTGGTTAGTGTCGGATTAAACTACTTGCTTTTTTGTCGAACTTATCTGTCAAAATAAGCATGGTCATTTGTGGTCATTAAGTCATTTGGGCATTTAAGAAATGCTCATTATACTGCATGACCTTATTTTGACAGCGCTACTGTCAGAATTGGTCATTATTTGACCTTTTGGCATGCAATAACCTTTAGTTGGAGCGTGAGTTAGAGGTGAGTTAAGTGATTTTTATTAATAGGGCTGCTAATATCGTTTTCGCTTGGTAATCCGGGATGCCAATCGAACAAGCAAACACATTACATTTGAATTTGAAGTGTATTTGGGTATATGTATTTCCAACCGCCTCACAGCCAATGAAGAGGATGGAAGAAAAACAATGTTAGCTATTGAAATATGTTTATATTATACATAATTTTATTTGTTTAATTAAATTTGGTTATAATTTTCACCTAATCTAAGAATTATTAAATGCATCAGCAACAAAAATTACATATATCGATTCTGACGTTTGTCGTGTTTGATTGTATTAGTGCTCTGAATTCAAAATCAGACGCGAATTTCTCTTCTTTCCAGGAGAGGAACTGTCATTTTAGACAGAACAAACGAACAGTTTCAGAAGAGTCCGCAAGTCTTCCGGATTACCAAACGAAAATGACATAAGATGTTAAAAATGTATCGTGATTTGCTTGCGTTCGGCGAATTTTCTTTGTTAGTTTCTGACGTTTTTTCCAAAAAAAATATTAGGTACTTCTCAGTTCTTCATGGAAAACATTATAAAAAAAAATTGGAAGGGATGAAGTTATTTAAACTCTCTTTCTGCAGGCCGTAAGTAGTAAGTACCGCTCAAGCAACTTCGTTCATGCACTCGGATAAGGTTCTTTCTTCTGACAGTTTCCACAATGACATTCTCTTGAGGATAAAAATGGTTTTTATTATTGGCAAAACCAACGCAAATTGTTAGGCATCAATGCGCGTGCATGTCGAAAAGCTCCTTGCTCTCGGTTTTAGCACCCTACCACAAAAAGAGTTTAAATTCCTTAATCCCAATCAGCCTGCCGTTTTTTGACGTTAATTAGGTCAACAAAGTTTAGTTTTCCCACATGTTTTGAGTAGGTAGATAGATATATATATATAAAATTCTCCAGCAACTTGCCACTACCCGCTTATCTATAGGATTCACTTCACTCTTTTATACGTTTACTCTTTGTTGGATAGTGTAGGGAATTTTCGTCAGGTCATGGACTGCGGCCTCTTTCTACTCGGAAATATTTAATAATTTGTGGTTGTGGTTGGTGAAGTCCTCTCATGATGACGAGGAGACGGAACCTTAACGGGATATGTTATTTTCGTAATATTCACCCTTAATTCTTTATCTTAACTCAATTATTATTATTTGTGTTTAAAAGATTTTAGTGAAGCGATGTTATAAATACGGAAGAGGAGAGGATGAGTTTATTCTACTTTCTCACTGAAACACTAAAGGTAAGATGAGACTTCTTGCCATGTGCTCATACAATTGCCAATTTCTGAAAGTTTTCGCTTGCAAAATATGGTCATTATTTGACCAATTGGCATGCAATCTAATCTTACCTTAAGACATTATAAATGGTTAGAAGTAGATGTAGTGCCCAATATTTTTGTATACAAGTGAAGGTTGTAGCAGGGTTTTTACTTTCCGTACCAATTCTCAATGTAAAAATAACACATTCAGAATGGTTCCATTTTTTAAAAGCAAAATTGACTGCCAAAGGGAACATTACTGTTAAATGAAGTTTCGGAGCCATTTCTGCCCAGTTTGTCGGTATAATATTTCCCGTCAATACCGTCATGTTCAAGAATCCACTATAGTTTGAGTTTTTGGAGGGTATTGAAGCACTGTATTTTTGATTTGGAGTTGCGAACCAAAGACATTGGCAGCGGCTTGAATGTCCGTTAATATTTTGGATGTTGGCACCTATACCAGAGTTGTAGAACAGTATATGGAATGCAGCTTTTTTCCATTACCATTGGGGGATTCTGAATGTTCACAAAATTTGTCTATAAAAAAGCCTTAAAAACTTTTTAAATTCCCAAACACGAATGAGTTTTAATACCATTCGTATGAGGGCAACCGATTCCAATTGATTTGAGGGAAAAAAACCATCCAATTTTACTGCAATTTTTACTGATCCGTTTGCGGAGGTTTCCGGTTCGACCTGTCTTTTCGACAAGTATCGGCTGGCCTGGAGGCCCTTCAACTTCGGATGATTTATCGCTGAGGACAATCAAATGCTTATTTAGTTTTTTACGCCAGCCATGATTGTGTTTTGCATTTCTATGGTATTTATTTGGGAACCAAGCCGATTTTCAAATAACATTATTCTAAATTAGCATAAAATTTAATTTTTGGGTTTGTTTTGCTTAAGGCCAAAACAGATTAAACTTTAACTTATTGTTATTTTTCTCATTTGAATGAGTGAATCCTCTCACATTTTTGATATACATATGACTGTTTTCCTTTTTCTTCAAGTTATCATACGATAACGGACGTGTTTCGTGCAATTGCCCGACTAAAGGTGTTTAAAAATGCCACTTTATAATCCACCTTATAATCTAATTGGCTACGAGCCACTGCTTTAAATTTGTGGTTTATCAGACTCGTTAATCCTCCATTGAACTTCCAGTTGTTGTTGCCTGTTAGGGATTGAACCTGCACCTCCCTGTTACCACACAACAATTTAAAGTTACCTAAGTAGTAACGTATTTGACGGAACCTCAACGAACGCAATTTCCCTTCACTTAGACTTCATACTCCTATGTGTCATGAAGTAGGCAACATCAAAGAGTCACTCACTACTCCCAGTTGGGTTGGGTCACTATTAATTGGGTGCTCTCTAGACACCCCGTTGTAAACATTCCCGAATTTTATACCACCCACACTAGCGTTTGTCTTACATGGTTGCATTAGTTTATAGCTTAGGAATCTAATCTATCGAAGATAATACCACGGCTAAGCAAATCTATAGATAAGAGAGTAAAAATAAATAAACAAAGGTATTTTGTTTTTGAAGAAAATTCATTTATTAAGTCATTATACTCCAAAAGCACTTATTGCGGACGAGGCTCTTTAAATGCAATTTCAAAAGCATGTACAACTTACAAGATTTGTCCATTAGTCAATCCCCGGTTCGATGCAATTATTGCAATTGATAGGAAGTTGAGAAACTCATTTAGCCTCTTGCTAAATACACACATGTGCGAGTGAGTTTTATCAGCGTTTCAATTGAAATACACTCGAATGAAGAGTGTCCAATTTGCTGGCAATAGCTAGACTAAAACAATTACCCAATATATAAGTGGATCAGTTTTTAATTATACCGCTTTCCGCCTCAACATCATACATATGTCGACGAGTTGGAAGCACTTTTTAGTCGGCATTTTGGTGGTGGCCTTCGTGTGTGCACTGATCGCCGTTTTAGTGATATATACGCGATCAGAGAATGAGGATGTGGCCCCCCAACTCGAGTAATATTCTATTTTAATGACCTTCAAGTTCGTACCAGGCACTAATTCGTTTAATTTTTTTTTTTTTCAATTTGCAGCTTAGTTTGGGGCTACGAATGTCGCCAAAGTAAATGCATGAAGGTGCCGCTGAGCGAGGAGAATTTCCAGAAAGCTGTTAGTCTGCCGGTATGTAGAATATTCTGCGGCGATACCATTGGTACGCTGTGGCCCAAGCCGACGGGATCTGTGCGAATTGGGGAATACATCGTGCACATCGATCGGACTAAGATTACGTTTAGTATTCCGTCATCGAAGGCCGACGCACTGTGGCAGGAGAACGAGAAGCGTTTCGCACAACAAATCGAAGACAAGATTCCCGATGCCAGTTTAGTCCGGAATGAGGGCAGAACTCTGTCGATCAAAATCAATGTAGACGAGAGTTCAGAAAAGGCAGCGGAAATACCACAGCTGACCTATGATACAGACGAGGGCTACTTGTTGCACATAAGTCAGGGGAATAACCAGGTCTTTGCTGAGATAAGTGCAAAGACATTTTTCGGTGCAAGGCATGGCTTGGAAACACTCTCGCAGCTGATCGTGTACGATGATATCCGACGAGAGGTTCAGATGCTAGCGCAGGCAGAGATCAATGATACCCCGGCTTATAAACATCGTGGCTTGCTTTTGGACACATCAAGGAACTACTTCAGTGTCAAATCCATCAAGAGGACCATTGGTGAGTATTGCAATTTCCTATTCGACTGTGGTAATGACACAATTTTCTCTCTCTCTCTCTCTCTCTAGACGGCATGGCTATGACGAAACTAAACACTTTCCACTGGCACATCACCGATTCGCATAGCTTCCCCATGGTGGTGAAGTCTCAACCGGATCTCTACAAGCTGGGCGCCTACTCGTCGCGTAAGATCTACACTCACGAAGACATCAGTAACATTGTTGAGTATGGACGGGCACGAGGAGTTCGTGTAATGCCCGAGTTCGATGCTCCCGCACATGTGGGTGAGGGCTGGCAAAACAAGAACATGACTGCATGCTTCAACGCTCAACCGTGGAAGAATTTCTGCGTCGAGCCACCATGTGGACAACTCGATCCAACTGTCGACGACCTGTACAACGTTCTACAGGACATCTACCGGGAAATGTTTGAACTATTTAATCCCGACGTTTTCCATATGGGAGGCGATGAAGTCTCGGTCAATTGCTGGAACTCCAGTGAAACTATTCGCAACTGGATGCTGGCCAAGGGCTGGGGCCTAGAGGAGAAGGACTTCATGAGACTGTGGGGTCATTTCCAAACAAATGCACTGGACAAAGTCGATAGCGTTTCGAAAAATGGCAACGTGCCAGTAATTATGTGGACCAGCCGCCTGACCGATGTGCCATACATTGATGAGTATCTCAACAAGGAGCGGTATATAATTCAAGTGTGGACAACTGGCTTTGATTTGAAGATTCAGGAGATCCTTAAACGTGGCTACAAAATGATTCTATCCAACTATGATGCTCTATATTTCGACTGTGGATTTGCTGGTTGGGTTACCGATGGCAATAACTGGTGTTCTCCCTACATCGGATGGCAGAAGGTCTATGAGAACAGTCCTCAAAAGATTGCTGGTGACTACAACGACCTGATATTGGGTTCAGAAGCTGCTATTTGGTCCGAGCAAGTCGATGAGTACACAATTGATTCGAGATTTTGGCCAAGAGCCAGTGCATTGGCAGAGCGTTTGTGGTCGAATCCTAAGGATAATTGGCGTTTGGCTGAATCACGAATGCTGGTACATCGGGAACGTTTGACAGAGAATGGTATATCGGCGGATGCCATTGAACCCGAATGGTGCTTGCAGAATCAGGATGAGTGTCCAATTGATGCGTACGATACAAAAAACGAATCCAACAGATAATGCGAAATATCTATTATTTTTTGGAATATTTCGTTGGTCCTTACTGTGGCGGTGGGTGTTCTTAAGATTAGCAAGTGAATGAAACGTTTGTACCTACTTGAGGGTAAAGTGTACCTTTCTGTTTTATTTACAAAATAAAAAAGTTTTACTTTTTTAATTTGCGGTTTTTGTTGGCAATTTTAATTCAATTAAATACAGTTGAAGTTCGGAATGATTTGGTACAGTTATTGTAGTGCCCATCGGAGTTATTTGGCACTAAATCCAAAGGGGAAATTTAAATACCATTCTAGCTTTATTTACTTTCATTTTCATGTGTGATGAGGAAAGTACATATTGCCAAAAATGTAACGGTTTTTTTGACAGCACGTTCAACTTTGAAGAGAGTAATTTTAGTTCATTTGTTGTGTGTTTTTGTAAGAAAGCGGTTCCTTCAAGTTTCGAACAAGTGTTTCTTTGGTGTTTTCGTTGGGTAATTTCAGATTTTGATCTGATTTTTTTTCGTGGCCAAGAAAACATTATTTCAAAACAATTTTTAATTTCTTTGTAGTGAACTTTAGAGCTGCGTCAATCGTTCAAATTTAATGATCGAATCGTTCAAGTATAGTTGAAAAAATGAATCGGTCATTTCAATCAATCATTCAACAACAGGTACGAGTCTTGTATTGCTCCATTCATTTTCAATATGCAATCAGAAATCCCAATCATCCTTCATTGAGTTTAGTTCAGATAGAGGCAGAGAGATTCAGATGGATTGTAAGAGTGAATACAGCCAAATAAAAAAATGAATAAATAGTTTTTTGCAAAACTATACTTGTGTCGCTCTTTCTTAAGTGGCGCGAGAAAAGTATTGCCGCTGTGAACGATTGATATGTGGTTATGTGATTGCTATAACCAATACATTATTGTGAACGAATAAAAAAGATCGAATCAACTACGATTGACACAACTCTAGCGAACTTCTGTCTCCATGCCACTAGAATCGGTGTAGCTGTCAAATTTAGAATCCGAAACGCGGCCAGTTGAGAATAATTTTAACAATTTTTATCTTAAACTTTGCGAAGTAACTGTCGGAAGCAAATGGAAGCTAATATTATCTACTATTGAACAAAGAGTGGCAAAAAGTGTACAATTAGAAGAAGAGCAATCAAGTTTCTTCCTGCAATCAGTGGCTTGAAAACCAATTTAAACCAAAATTGATAAGGAATAAAAAAAAATAGATTTTTTTTGGCCAACTAAACATAATTACTGTCAAAGCCGGTGTTTTGACAGTTTAAAATCAAAATAAAATTTGATTTTTAAACAAATGAAAACACCACTACTTTATGTCAATATTAAAATACCGAGATAAACAAAGAAATTAGCTGAGATAACTGATTCTTAGTACCGTTTCGCTGTGTAGTAATTTTGAACGAAACGTATTTGCCTTCTTTTTGTTTTCATTGGTGGTGTTTTGATAGATGTTTTGTTCTCCCGTATTATTTTTGTCTATTAAGCAGGGATGTGATCCGAAATAAAATGCTACGAAACCGGTACGAAACTCTGGTACTAAACCAGATCGTGATACAAAAAAACTTAACCTCACTGCATAGGTTTAGTTTCTGATCTAAGTCCGATCTTTAGTTTCTTAGGTCTGATTAGGGCTGATCTAAACTATTTCGTACCTTTTCGTACCAGTTTCGGATCATTAAACCTCAGTATGAAATGATACGAAATAGTTTCATATCAGCATGGTATGAAATTGACACTTCACTATTGAGTATCAGTTTAGTTTTGGATTGCATCTCTGGTATTTAGTGCAGTATATCGTGTTTGAAAAAACATTATACTAAAGGATGACGATATTTTGGTCATCCTTAAAGAATTTCTTTTGGACATTAACGATGATACCGACATGGAATCTGAACACGAGTTACATTTACTAACATCTCGGGGGAGGAACCAGATGATAACATGCTGCAGGAGGAGGTTGATGAATTCGTGCGCGATGGAGAAGAAAATGGGGAAAATACTGATAATTCTCCCCTATGAAGTCCTACAAAACGGATCCAAACTGAGGAAGAACTAAATCGCCAATGGAAAGCAAGTGATTGTGGATCAGTTATTCCTGAATATTTATTACCCGAGGGTCCTGTTTAAGGTTTATTTGAATCCTGTATTAAGCCCAATCGATTTTTTTGTTTGAAAGTTTAACATTCATGAATCCCATATCTACGCAGTTCAGAAAAGTAAAAATTTGAACATAAAGAATTATTTATGAATTTGAACTTTGAAGAATTAAAGTGAATTATTGGCTTTTTTTAGAAATTGAATTTCCTAGCTGAAGGCATTTTTGGAGTGACAGTGAAGATATAGGAGTTTCTTTGGTGAGTAAAACCATGAGTCAAAATAAGTTTGATGCTTTTTCGACAAGCTTAGGTAATAGGTACTCCATGAAATAATACAATCCAATGAAAGATTTAGAACGGAGGTACAAAATGATGGTGCTTAGCTATGTTAAGAGGTTTAAGCTTTGTTCAATGAGGCTGTCCAGCTCAGTGCAAAGCATGTAAATTACAGGTTTTCGTGTTCAATGAGAAAAATGTTTGTCCAGCTCATGTTTGCTTTTTGTTCAATGACTCTACCTGAACTCTGGTCCGAGCAGAATTTTTGCACTTGCTTTTGAGGTAGAACGGATTTGTAAGAAACTTCAAAATTAGTTGTAATTGCAAATTAATTGTTTTGTCGTCGAAGTGAAAAGGTTTTTGTTGATTAATTAAATGGAACAAATCGAAATATCTTCTGATAAAGGCCAATCGGTTGTTGTAACAGTAAGTAACAATAAGTACATGATTAATGTTCATTAATTCACAATTTATACTAAACTTGTAAACTCAAATAATTATCCAACAATCGAAAATTAAATTGTGATTTTTTGACAACCAAAATATGGCTGTATTTTTCTGTTCTACCTTTGAACTGACATTTTTCACAAATTTGTTCTGCACTGCCTTGCCTTTTTTCTTATTGAACAAAGCTTTAGTGTTTTTCAAGAAACGGACGAGCAGCTGTCTTGACTATGACTGAAAGAGTGGGGAAGCCATTAAATCGTATTTTTTGACAATTATTTTACATCGGTGAGATTGCCACTTTTGCTTGTGGTAGGATTCGATTTTAACGACGCTAAAGCGGTATTGCTTCTTTTACATGCAACTTTAGTCAGGAGAGATAAAATGGGTGTGCAGCATTATGCATATATGGGAGGAGTCGATGATGCGAATCAACTTCGAACTGCATATAGCTTTGGCAAAGGTCGAAGAAGTGGTGGCATCGGCTCTTTCGTTTAAACCGTCTAACACCATTTTTGTGACATCTGAGATTATTACACCATTAAAAAGGTCAAATGAAGACGCATCGTCTGATAGAAGTCGAAGTAAAAGTGGTCCAAATCGTATGGTAAGTAAGACATTTAAGTCATTAACGTTCAAACTGAACTAAATACCCTATCAAAACTAAGGAGAGCATACACAAACACTTTATGTAGAAAGATTGTCATCTAAGGAGTTAACAGGTTAACAGGTTTCCACTCTAAGCCGACGATTTGCTGTTTAATGCAAAAACACGAATCTTTTTGAGTTTAAATAAAGCTTTACACTTAGACTTCTATCGCAGAAGGTCTTCGCAAACAAACGTGCTCAAGCCGGACGTAGGCAAGGGGGAATCGGTTTCAAATGGCATGCGACTCGGTAATCTGGGAGTTCACTTGCCGAAATATATTGAAGCGCGATGTAGGTGCGGTTCCACAGTTTTTGGTCTATTTCTGAATTTTGGACACTTTGGACCTTCGTATAATAAATACAAAAAAATAGTTGGAGCCTTTTTTGAGAGAATTAGTGCCAAAGTTAAGCTAGTAGCAGACAGATACAATTATTAAGGCCCGTTTGCTAATACTGTTCTTGAATCTGTCCCAATGCTAAATTAAAAATTAAATTCACAAAAAAGTTACTATAAAACATAATTCGTTAAATTTCTTTGCCATAAAATAGGTTTGACTTAGTGCCATTTGGAGGAGCTTTAAGTAACAGTAAGTAGAACTTAGTTATTTATGTGAAACTTAAACTGTGATAATCAGTTTCAGCAAACGGGCCTTAAAGTAAAACAAACAAGGACACCTAAGAACTCTTAGTAGGAGCTAGTTCAAACCGTTTCGTCATATGCCTTCTGAAAAGACCCTCTGGTGCCAGAGATTTCAGCTATCTTTCCGCAGGTAGCGCTCAGGCGAAGCAACCAAGTTCTGTGAAGTAACTGGAAAAAAAAAATCCCTAGTTCTTTTTCTATAGCCTTTTTAAATACGCATACTTTGCTATGTAACCCCTAACAATAAACTACAGAACTCATTTCTTTCGGTCTTAATCTATACGACAACGACAGTACAGGCGTCGATAAGTTCATTTTCTTTAACCATTCGGCACAAATGCAAGCTATAGCGTAACGTTTTTGTTGTCTGTTCCTAGACTTAACCTTATTACCATCCATTTTTAACGTAATTTTATTAAATGTTTTTAAATGAGCAATCGCTTTTAATTACTTCCAACTGTTCAAAACTGCAAGAATCAATGACGTTAGAATATAAAATACGTATTATGTAATAATGTGAATAAGTAATTGTATTCTAGTGAGTATTATCACTATTAATAATCTATTTTTAAATGCAAAGAAGCTTCAATGAAAAATTAAAATGCACTTCAACTATTAATCTTACGTTCATAGGAGACAAGATTGACAACTCGTTTTGTATCGAAAATTACTGCCATGAGGAGTTTACTCATTCCACCTTTTGTAAGACAGACATAGGCATACAGACGTAATGGTTTTACATTTTCTCACATAAGTAATTAAATAGTTCTGCAAGTTACACATAAATTAATAAATTTAATATCTACAAAGTAATATCTTGTTACATTATTGATGAAACATAAAACTTTGGAAACGTTGAATTGTATGATACCCTATTGTTTTTGATTGTTTAAAGTTCGGTCATGTCTTTTTGAATCTTGAAGCTTGAGGTTTTTTTTTGTTTGAACTGCTCTCTGAGAATCTATGGCGGGATGAACAATCATTTTGTCTTTCATTTGATGTCCGTCTAAGAAGGTGAAGCTATTTTTATTTCCATACCTTCCATCAACCACAAGACCTGATCAGACCTTCACTTATATATTTTTTAATATAAAATGCTTTGTGACTAGGTGTACCTATGCTCTGAGCAAGCATACAGTGGAAACTCGCTGAGCAAAGAATAAACCTTTCCTAAATTTATACAACCATGCGTATTTAAAAAAAAAAAATTCCATAACAGAAAATGCATTTTGTTAAAGTTTTTCAAACAAGCAATTTTTTGGGTCTTTTTGCTAAGACTTCTATCTTCACATTACGTTCATTTAGTTGGTTGGTAAATTTATCAGCATAGTTGCAACTGAAACTATCAAACTCCTATGAAACAAATAAACAAAGGTTTTAGTTTTTTTAACGGGTCAGCAAATAAAATTGCTAGTTTTTATGTAATAGAAAGGGAAACATAATCTCAAAGAAATGGTATGAGAACTTTACTTATTTACTTAACGGGCTTCCGACCCGTTAAGAGTCCCTGTCTGAGATACGGCAGCCTTCCACCCTCTGCGATCCCGAGCACGCTGCTTCCAGTTGTCCAGACCAAGCGCTCTGGCATTCGCGATGGCTTGGTCTTTAAAAAGGAGGTTCGGTCTTCCTTGTCGTCTCGAACCTGGGGGCTGGGATTCGAAGATCCTCTTGGCTGAGCGTTGTTGTCCATTCGCTCGATATGGCCGAGCCAATGTAATCGACGAGTTTTTGCTTTTCGGACTACATCCACATCTTGGTACAGCTCATAGAGTTCGCGGTTGTATCTTCCCCTCCATTAGCCCTCCTCGCACACAGGACCAAATATCCGTCAAAGGATTTTTCTTTTAAAGGATCCCTGTATTAACTCTCCTTTCCTGCTTATCGTCCAGCACTCGGCGCCGTATAGCAGAACTGGCAGAATAAGGGTTCTGTAGAGCATGCACTTTGTCCTTCGAGTTAGGAGTTTTGAACACATTTGTTTTGCCAAACCGTAGTGGCAGCGGTTTCCTAGGGTAATTCTTCGACGGATCTCCACTAAGATGTCATTTGTGGAGTTGATGTTTACCCCGAGCTAGATGAACTCTTTAACTACCTCGAAGTTGCTGCTATCAACAGTGACATTTTGTCCTAGTCGGTGGACAGCTGATTGTTTGTTTGTTGATAGCATATATTTAGTCATGTCCTCATTCACTTCAAGGGCAACTAGTTTCGCCTGTTCTTCAATAGCGGTGAAAGCCTCTATCACGGCACGCTGGGATCGACCGATGATATCTATATCGTCCGCATACCCTAGCAGTTGGACTGATCTGTTTGAAGATAGTGCCTTCCGAGTTAACACCTGCCCTGCGCACTATCTGCTCAAGAAAAAGATTGAAGAAATCACACGACAGCGCATCTCCTTGCCGAAATCTGGAAAGAGTTCAGATGAGCTGCTGCCAAACTGCACATTGCATCGCGTGTTATCTAGTGTCATGCGACACATCTGGATCAGTTTTGACGGGATCCCGAATTCGGCCATCGCCACAGAAAGCTCCTGACGATGAATGTTGTCATATGCGGCTTTAAAGTCGATGAAGAGATGGTGTGTCTCGACTTGAAACTCGTTGGTCTTTTCCAGGATTTGCCTTATGATGAAGATTTGGTCTACAGTTGATCTGCCGGGCCGGAAGCCACACTGGTACGTGCCGATTAGTGTGAGGTATGAGAACTTTAGTGTGTATATATGACGGGAAAAGCCGTCATAGAGAGATGAGAAAGAGTATACGAGCTGGGTAGAAGTGGATAAGCTCTCTTCAATTTATAATAATATCCTCTGTTAGTTTAACCCTTATCATGTACCCATGGGTCAAAATTGCCCAAAAGCACGTTTTACAGGTCATATTTCGGGTGTTTTTGAATATTTTTATTTGAAATTTCTTGACTTTAATTTTTTTTATGTAAATGCATCTACAATATAACTATCGTAAACTTTATATATTAGGTTTTATGATATGATTTTTGCCAAATAACATACGTTGTATTCGTGGGTCAAAATTGCCCAATATGATAGTTTCAACTTATGTTGTGAGTACTTGCTTTATTTTTTGAATTAGATGATTTCTAACAAACCTATATTGGGCTACTTTTGCTGGCTAGTATTTGTTGGTCCCACAGAAAGCCCTCTTCTAGAATCACTGCAAAGGAAGGCAAACTTTTGCAGCTACAATAAGTCTTCGAAAATTTAAAAAAAATATCGAGTGTAATACGTTGACAAAAAGTGTTTCGGGAATGAACGACTAGCTCGCCACCAAATCAAAGCTATCGTGTAGTTATAGACCTCATAAAAGGTAGAGACAGCCATTCTTTTATTGACGAGGTTATAATCACAATTATTAGGATTTTTTTTTTTTTTTTCGGAGGTTGCTACTATCCGATGGAGCGCTCAGACACAACTACACGTCTATTGTACTACCATTCAGAAACCTTATATTAATGTACTTAGTTTTCCCGCCTTTCGAAGAAAAACGAGAAAGAGCTTCACTGATAAAGAGCTTAGATGTTCGGCACTCACCACGTCAGCCCCGAAGATCCGCCACCTGATGCGAGCATAGGCCGGACAACTGCAGAGAAAATGTTCTGCTGTGTCATCCTCCTCACCGCAAGCAAGCCCAACATATTTAAGTGTTTAGCAAAAGCTTGGTGGCCCGAAAGGGCGCCTAAAAGCAGCATACAGTTGATTCTTCTCAGAGATAGAAGAAAAGATGCTGACTTTTTGCAAATGTCCGGGCACATCCAACGCAATCGCACCACCGACTCTTGTGTTCACGAGAAACCCAAGAATCGATAAAAGACATGACTAAAGATGCAGGCTGAACCTTGTCTAGCAAGCTCATCCGAGATCTCATTTCCCTGAATGCCAGTGTGACCTGGTACCCAGACAAGATTCACTGTGTTCAGTCTTCCGACCAAATTCAGAGAAAGCTTGAGTTCTAGCACTAACTTGGACTAGGTAAGAGGGTTTAGAAGCGCTTTTAATGCAGCTTGGCTATCAATGCAGATGCAAATGCCTCTAGCCCTCCACCTGTTATTCACAATACAGCGCATACCCATTAGGATGTCAAAAATCTCCACTTGGAAAACAGATGCATGTTGCTGCATCTGTGTGGCAGCTGTAGGCCTACTTCTTATTAAAGTTGGTTGACATTGCCTTTTTGACGGGTTCGTAGAGTCCCTCCTTTGAACATGGCAATACCAACTGAGCTGGTCGTGCTCCAATTTTTTCAAGATGGGTTCTTTGACGTGATGAATTTCTTCGATTTTGAAACTTCTAATTGGAGGACACATTACTTGCGATAAATAATTAAATTCACACAAGGAAGGATTCGATTTTCTAAAAACGTACCTTTCTCTAGTAGGAACTAAAACAAGTTGGGCATCACAAAATGTATGTCCAAATGGCTCCAAAAAGCATAAAGTATATAAAATATAAAATATTTGTTTGTAAAACAGAAACTTACTACTCACAGAAAATGTATTGGGCAAATTTGACCCACAAATACCATGTGTGTATTTTTTTAAAAGTACAGGATAAGGGTTAAAGCCGTACAAAAAAATTGTCCAGCATTTCGACCTGAGGTTTGAATCAAGATAAATATATACATATGTGCTTATTATCTGTTGTTCCAACACTCAAGAAGTGTAACTACAGCGTTGTGAATTATCAGTAGGCTTCAAACATCATCATTTGTTTGAGTTCCACATTTAAATCACCACATTTGTAGTACGTTTTAATAATTTTAATGCGTTGTTCGATTGTTAAGCGATCCATTATCGCAAATACCTAACATTAAACTAATATTATGACACTTCAAATGATAGTTGAGTTTGACAGGTGTCAAATGCCAGCGCTACCAACTTGAAACCACGAAATGAATGACCCTGTACTTACTTAATTACTTAACGGGCTTAAACCGTAAAGAGCCCCTGACTGAGACACGGCCTCCTCTTCGATCATCGGCACATTGCTTCCAGTTATTCATACCAAACCTCAGGCATCTGCGATAGCATAGTCTTTAAAAAGAGGGTTCGGTCTTCCTTGTCGTTTCGTGAAGCTTAGCCCTTGGATTCAAAGATCATCTCGGCTTGAGCACTACTGTCGATCGATGTAGTCAAGCCATTGACTCTTTTTTGGCTTTTTGGACTACATCCACGTCTTAGTACTACTCAAAGACTTCGCAGTTGTATCTTCTCCTCCATTCGCCGTCTCGAGCACAGGACCAAATATCTGTTCAAGAACTTTTATTTTGAAGGAACCCACTTTAACCCTCTTTTTCTAATTATCGTCCAGCACTCGGCGCCATATAAGCAGAATTAGCAGTTTAAGAATTCTGTAGAGTACTCGTCTATCAATTTATTGACATACCCAAATTCACATCTAAATATATAAATAATATAGCCAGCCCTTAAAATAAATATTAGGCATAAACGGCCCATACAGGGCCTAAAACCTAGCTTCTCCAACCATTGTGTGTGCGAAGATATATCTTTTAACGACCTGCAGTTGTTTGTCAGACTTTAGCAAGCGCTGGGGCACCGAATATAAATTTGAAGGTGGTACGGAGCGGGATTTGAACCAGCGACCCCTCGTTTAGTAGTCCAACACACTTAACCACTAAGCCACTGTACCCAAAATATAGCCATCCCATTCGGGCCCTTTGTGTGTGCGAAGATATATCTTTTGGCGACCTGCAGCTGTTTGACAGACTTTAGCAAGCGCTGGGGCACCGAATATAAATTTAAGGTGGTACGGGGCGGGATTTGAACCAGCGACCCCTCGTTTAGTAGTCCAACTCACTTAACCACTAAGCCACTGTACCCAGAATATAGCCATCCCATTCGGGGCCTTTGTGTGTGTGAAGATATATCTTTTAACGACCTGCAGCTGTTTGCCAGACTTTAGTAAGCGCTGGGGCACCGAATACAAATTTGTAGATGGTACGGGGCGGGATTTGAACCAGCGACCCCTCGCTTAGTGGTCCAACTCACTTAACCACTAAGCCACTGTACCCAGAATATAGCCATCCCATTCGGGGCCTTTGTATGTGCGAAGATATATCTTTTAACGACCTGCAGCTGTTTGCCAGACTTTAGCAAGCGCTGGGGCACCGAATACAAATTTGAAGGTGGTACGGAGCGGGATTTGAACCAGCTTAGTGGTCCAACGTACTTAACCACTAAACCACTGTAACCAGAATATAGCCATCCCATTCGGGGCCTAAAGCTTAACTTTACCAAACCTTGTGTATGGGAATGGAAGGGACCTACTATATGCTTGATGCCGATTTGAACTCTTTATTTGAGAAGCTTATCACACCCTTGGCTGTTCGTCAGATCCTCGCAATAAGTATGAACCAGTATCATATTATAATCAGTTACTAATAAATAAATGTTGTTTCACTATTTATGGCAAAGCAACAACACTATACCCTATTTATTGGAATAATGTTCATTTGAATAAGTAATAAGTTCCGACCATTCGATTTATAAGTATAGTGGGAATCATTACAAGACCAATAGACAGATTCGGAGACAGTTCAGTTTACAGCGTCCCCCATAACAGGTGCGGCGCGGCGGATTAATTACAAGTCGGTCGTTCGAATCCACGATGAAATGTTCATTTTCAAATTAATATTGATTGTGAGTGTATTAGCATCACACGCTCTATGCTATGAGTAAGTGCATTTGTTTTCGATTATATTGTAAAGCTGGTCTTAAACTTATTCCCATTTCTCAGCTACTTACCAGTCTGGGGCTACCAGTGTCGAGAGAAAATATGCGATAAAGTTCGTTTCAAAAACCAACATGGCGTCGAAAGTTTATCCGTCTGCAAGCTATTATGCGGTGAAGATGACGAGTTTGGCACTTTGTGGCCAAAGCCAACGGGTACCGTGAAGAAGGGAAGGTCAGCTGTTCAGATCGATCGCAGCAAGATCCGGTACAATATTCCATCGATAACCAACCCTAAAATCGATTCGCTATGGCGATTGGTCAAGGTGAAATTTCAGGGAAAAATTGACAGTAAAGTTCCAGAGCTTAGCCTGTTGCCGACTGGAGGACGAACACTTTTAGTAAGAATCAATTTGGAACACGTGATTTTGGATGCAGAAGAAACACCCAAATTGACCTACGACACGGATGAGAGCTATTCGCTGCAAATCAGTTTGGGAAACAATAATATCGTCTATGCTGATATTAATGCGAAGAACTTTTTCGGGGCGAGGCACGGCCTAGAGACATTGGCACAGCTGATTGTTTTCGATTCTATAGAAAAGAGCCTGAAAATGATGGCACTCGCAGTGATCAATGACGCTCCGGTCTTTAAGCATCGCGGCGTGCTATTGGACACAGCGCGAAACTATTTCAGTGTGAAGTCAATCAAAAGGACACTCGGTGAGTAGCTGATGAATGTCGTGGCGAGCGCTATAAGTCTGTTAATTTTTTTAGATGGAATGTCGATGAGTAAAATGAACGTTTTTCACTGGCACATGATCGACGCTACTAGCTTTCCTTTTGTGGTTAAATCGCATCCAGACTTTCACAATCTTGGAGCGTATGCTTCGGGCAAAATCTACACTCAGGAGGACATTGCCGATGTTGTGGAGTACGCCTTGGCTAGGGGCGTTCGCGTAATTCCTGAATTTGAAGGCCCTGGTCATGCTGGTGAGGGATGGCAACAGACAAAGGTCACTGTCTGCTTCAAGGCACAACCATGGACAAAGTACTGTCTTCAGCCACCATGCGGTCAACTTGATCCGACTAATGATGAATTGTACAACGTTCTGGGCGACATCTACCAAGAAATGATTGATTTATTCAATCCGGACGTATTCCATATGGGAGGTGTTGAGGTTTCCTTCAGTTGTTGGAATTCCAGTGAAAATATCCGTGATTGGATGCTCGCCAAGGGTTGGGGCTTGCAGGAGGAAGACTTCATGAAACTTTGGGGATACTTTCAGCAAACTGCTCTGGCTAGAATCGATAGTTCTGCGCCAGATAGAAAAATGTCGATTATTATGTGGAACAGCCGGTTGACAGAACCTCCTTACATAGATACGTATTTTGACAAGGATCGCCATATAATACAAGTCTGGTCATCCAGCGACGATAAGAAGATTGAAGAGATCCTAAAACGTGGCTACAGAGTAATTCTGTCCAACTATGACGCACTGTACTTTGATTGCGGATTTGGTGGATGGGTTACTGATGGAAATAACTGGTGTGCACCGTATATCGGTTGGCAAAAGGTCTACGACAATAGACCAGAGAAGATTGCTGGGGAATATAAAAACCTTACTCTGGGGGCCGAGGCAGCTATCTGGACGGAACAAGTCGATGAGCATAGTGTAGATTCGAGATTGTGGCCACGAGCTAGTGCGCTGGCCGAGCGTTTGTGGTCAAATCCGAAAGGCAATTGGCGGTCGGCTGAGTCTCGAATGTTGGTCCATAGAGAATTCTTAACGCAAAATGGTATAGCTGCTGAATCCATTCAACCCGAATGGTGTTTGCGGAATCAAAACGAGTGTCCCATGGATGCGAATATCAATCAAATTGATCAGGTGTAATATATAAACATTTTTTTTTCGAATTATTTAGATAAAATTGGGGAAGGGTAGTCTTAAGGGGGTGAAGGGGGAGCGCAATTTTATTTCGCAATAAAATGATTTGTCTACTTCTAACCATCAATGTTGGTGATTCTTTTGGATTATAATTAAAGTAAATAAAGTGCACGGCTGAGTCATACAAAACTTTCTCGGTACATGAAATGCGTTTTTAAACCGCAAAATGAATCGAAAATGTATTTTTTTTATAATTAAAAAATTAGATTTTCTCAAAAACGGCACGTATATAATTTAACATAATTGTTCGAAATACAGAAAATTATCAAAATCGTTAAAGCCGTTTTTGAGAAAACGAATTTTATTTGAATTTAACAAAATCGTTATATGAAAAAAGAATTTAAAAAAAATTATTTCAAAAATCGAAGTATGCAAATTTGGTTATCTGTAAATTTTCCGTCGAACCGTTTCGCCATACGACGCCCGGACAGACAGACAAACCGACCGACGGACGGAATTGGCTGACCCACTTTTTTGGACTTCTCTATAGTCGTAATATCTCGTAATATCGCAATAATTTTCTCTTAAGTATACTAATGTAGACGAGAAAGTTAAAAAAATTGACCGCAGATACTTGCAATTTGATACGCAGAAAAAAACACTAAACAAAAACAAATAGAAGTGCGGCAGGGCACGAAGGCCCTTTGCAAGGACCTTTACAGCGAAAATCTGAATGGATTTTAAAATTAACACTGTATAATATTTTAACTTAATAAAAATTGCATCTTTTGGTCTTAAAATCACATTTCTATGCATTTTAGAACTAAGCAATATTAAAAATAATTTAACTGGTTCTAGGTTAGGTTAGGTTAGATTAGGAGGGAGTTTTGCACCAGATGCAAATTTTTCCCCGGAGGCCTATTGTGAGTACCCTGTCTGTACGTGTAAGGACGTGTGGCTAAGTAATCCACTTTGATCTGTTGAGGAATAGTTTTATGTCTGATAGAGGTACTCTAGGCAAGTCGTCCAAGCTTTCGAAGAACCGTGCTCCCATGCAGGATGAGCGGCGTTCCTGTAGATCTGGTCAGTAGCATAGCAGACGTTCTACGGACTCTATTTCCTATTCGTCTCTGCAGCTTCGGTAGAAGTTATTTGCAAAGAGCCCTAGCCTTTTAACCATGTTTCCGATAAAGTAGTGTCCTTTTAATGAACCGGCGAGCATCCAAATTTGACTTCTGTTAAGAGAGACTAGCGACTTTGATCTCTTGGTGTCAACATCAGGCCACAGACTTTGTGTTACTCCATTCGTTGGGAGTAGGTGTGCTTGAAATAAAGTGCACGACTACGTCAAAGGAAACTTTCTCGCTACATGAGATGGTGTTTTGAACCGTCCAAATGAATTTAAGAAAAACGTTAAAAATTTTAAAATTTTGTAAAGCTTTAACGGTATAAAACATTTATAAACATTACAAATTTTTGAGACATTGATGGTTTTAAAATCTACCGCTAAAAATTGTATGGCAGGTACCGTTATTTAAAACGATAGAGCAGTGAATTCAGCAGAGAATGCAGTGAAGTGGGAGGGTTGTGATTCCTATAATTCTGATCATAACCTCGCAGATAAAATGGAGAGAAGAAAACAAACACTAGCATGTACATGGACAACAACCAGTAGAATAATAACGGCATCCACCGGTGGTTTGGGTTATAAATTTCCTGCCCTTGAAACTATATTTGCAAGAATAGGTTGCCAAGAGAGTCAAATAGTTAGCTGAAACCTCTATCGCGAGTGCCTTAGGATCTTGGATCGCGGCACAAACCATGTTTCTGCTGCGATGGTTCCAAAGGACATATCTAGCAGTGATGAGGCTAACGAGGTAACAAAAAATGGATCCGAAATGGGTCATGTCTATCACAAATTTCTTTTAAAGCCGGGAAAGTGTCTGAATGGTAGTACAATGGACCTGTTGTTGTGTCTGAGCGCTCCATCGGATAGTATCTAGTATCAAACTCCGACAAAAAAAAATCACACAGGATCACTATCCCTGTCACAGCTCTCGTCAATTAAGAAATAGAACATTTGGAAACTACTCCTTCCAAGATGTTAAAGAATTACCTGATGTGTCACTTTCGCATTTTTTTTTTTGGGTTTCTGAGGACATCGAGATGGCTAACAGTGTCGGGTAACATTGGAATCCCTTAAATTGAGATATTTAAAAATAAAATTGGCATTACCTGTTCCCTGCAGCAATTGAATAAAGTTCTCTAGACTTTTGTTATCTCACGGAATCGAATTTTCAACTATTGGCGAGTATCTCCATGGAAGCTAAAAACAGTCATAAATCTCAGTGTAATTTATTCTCACAAAGGCACACCACAAATTTGGTAATAATGAGCCAATTGCAAGGTGCAAAAGCACTTTCAGAAACACTTGCTTTCTTTCGCTCTTGGCTCAATCAGCTTATTATCTAACAGGACCACCCATAATATATGTAACCTTACTCTGAAAACCTACTTTATGCTTTTAAAACGAAGTAAAGAGGTTTGATTCTGATGAAGTAACCCACATACCCAAACCACCACAAATTTTATGAATAAGACGCCATCAAAAGCTTACGACTGATTTTAAGGAATGCTGAAAACTGTGTGTCTAAATTGTTTACTCATTTAATAGGGTACAACAGGTATGATTCTATAGGATAGTAGCAGCATTATACAAACGAGTTTTGAGGTTGAAAAGCCGGCAGCAAGGTTAAAGCTTGTCGATCGATAGGTGATTATTTTTACAAAGTGCGGCGATTACTTTTTATTAAGTAGACACATGTTGCCTCTAAGGCAGAAGCATTTAAAGCAATTAGAAAGGTTTTATAAATCGTTGTCTCTGTTCAGATACATATTTAAGGATGGGCAATTTTGATCGATTCTTAATTGCGTAAGGTCCTAAGTCTACTGTTCACATATTTCTAAAAGTTTAAAATTCAAAAAACAAGGCATTTAAATTGAAGAGAGTGTAAGCAAATGCTGTTGGTTTAATCGATTATTTAAAATGAAAAAAAAAAATACGTAGTCATTTAGTTATATTTACTCGAAGAAAATATAATTTGATCCACTTTACACCGCACATTTTCAGAGATAAAACTCACTTTGATTGCACTATAGCCACGAGTAGACTGCAACAATCAAACTTTAAAGGCAAAGTCAATAACTACTAATGTATAATAACATGAGGTAAGTCAAAAGTCAGTAAGCCTTAAATTTGTAGTCAAAAGTCAGGGAAAAGAAATACAGTGGGGTAGCACTTCTATGTTTATGTTAAGTAGGCTAATAGCAATTTGACAAACAGTTTTGGTTGAATTATTCCAAAAAATCAATTCATGTGGATAGATAGTCCTAAAGCTCAGACGAAATAAAAGTGGTACAGGCTAGTCACTCTTGCTCAAGTTATTTCATTTTTTTTAAATGCATCTCATGACAGTTCATACTTTTGGGTATATGTCAGACTTTCACACGGGGTGGGACAGCAAATAAAATCTGTCAAGGTGGTACGGGTCGAAATTAAACCTGAGACCCCATGTTTAATAGTCCAACTAAGCGACAAACAAAAAGTTATTTTTTTTTTGTTTATTTATTTTTTTTATTTTTCGCAAAACTTTTCCTCGCTACAAATTTTCTTACTTAAAATTTATAGAAATTTTTTAAAAAGAAACAACGTTTCGTGGGAGATTTTTTGAGGTGTTTCAAGTTCCCCTGAAGCTCGTATTGTTTGTTACTTCATTCACACTTGCCCTGGAAACACAAATTTTACCAATAAATACCAAAAAACTTACTTTTCTAAATTCTTTTGTTTCATTCAGCTTTTAACTTTCCTTTGTTTCCTACTAACAAAGTCATTTTTACTTTCTCTTAATAAACAAAATAAGTGAGAGAACCAGAGAATGCATACAATATTCTTCCCTTATAAACATATTATTATCACTCTGAGGACTCAAGCTCGGAGCTTTGAGATGCGAAACAATTTCGACGGAAGCTCAGGTCACAAATCTTGTAAAGTCGCAAGAAAAAGGGGTATGGAGAAAAAAGGGCTATTTGTATAAAAGTGGATCAAATTGGAAGGAGCTGCTTGCACACTGTGCAAATCGGCACGTTTTGTTTCTTTTGTTTGAATGAATTTTATTTGAATTTGGAATGTTCTCGAAAGTCGAAACCACATGCGATTCATCGTCAAGTACTCCTTCGGAATCGAAATGTTTCTCAAAGTCTAAATCTTTCCCCGACTCCAATTCTAAAACTAGAGCTGACGGTGACCTCACAGGTTGTCGCAGGAATTGACTGCGAAAATGCTAATGCTGCGGCTAACGGCTAATAGTTATGAATTGATCAGAATCCAATGAGCTACTTCAGGGCAATAAATATGTAAAAGCAATTAACTAAAAATTATCGAAATTTTAAAATTTATGCGGATAAAGTGTCAAAATCATCAAATTTGAAGAATGTGGTCAGAGTGATAAAAAAAATGCCAAATTGAGACTAAAGGCGCCCAACGTTAATGCTGAGTTCAACCACTGTGAAGTTCTGTTCTCGCCTTAACTTCGGTGGTTGAATTTCAATCTTAAGCTCTCGGCTTGAGGCGTGTATTTAGTTGCGCTTGTATTTTAAAAAACCATTGACATTATGTTAAAAACCCACGGAATTATGACACATTGATGTTAAATAATATATAATATATTATATAAATAAAATATATTATATATAATATTTTGTAGGCACGATTAGAGATCTATAAGTCGGTACTTATGTTTGACCAGCAATTTTATAAAGCCACTAATAGATGTGGTTAAGGTTGTATTAACTCTTTTTTGATTCATTTTATTTTAAAGAATGATGAAACTTGTGAAAAGTTAAAGAAACAACTTGTGAAAGCCTATTCTCCAGCTGGGACTCAAACATAGATCAGCTGTTGTTTCAAACGTCCTGAAAACTAATAATAATTACGCGGACAGGTTTTTAAAGGCGATTATCTACATGAGCTTGCATATTCTGCTGACATCTGCTCTTTGCACGATATCGCAGAAGCGATAACCTAGCAGCGGATCTTCTTGCTGAAGTTCGGTGAATTTTTGTACAGATTCCGAACTACATTGAACAATTGAAGCGTTTATCTTGCTTATCTTAGTAAATAATAACTACAGGTCTGTTCCTTTACTTTTTTAAGTAACTTCAAGATACTCAAAGTTACTAAAAACTGCTTAAAGCTGTTCCACAACTCATCCATTTAGTAAAAGAGAGAGGCAACAAGAGAGTAAATAACTTCCCCTCAAATGAGAGACTAACTAAATTCTGCTCAAGAACTTTTCTCTGTCACTTTTTATAAATAGCTGTTTGATGTCAATTTGAAAAATAAATGCAAGGTGATTTAATTTTAATTTTAGCTTTTTTAAGTGCATAATACTAATAAATAAGCAAAATTTAACAACAAGGAATTCATTTAAATATCTAATGTTCCCTAAAGACATATCACATTTGAAATACGATATTGTTAGACCAATTTAAAGTGAATTTTTCACACTCAAGGATCCTTGCTTCGGAAATTTACTTCTCCTTGCCATACATAAAAGTGTCATGTGTGCGAATCAAACAAAAAATAAAGCGAAGTGCCTCTGATAATCTGTTCTAAAAAAGGTGGAAGTGGCCTGCTTTTGATTATTATTAGGCTAATGGATTTGGTAACGCTGTCTAAGGTTATAATATGACACACCAAGGACAGGAAAGGATCAAATCAATCTTCCAAATCCCTAAAAATGCAAGCCTCATGCCCTGCAAAGCATAGGTTAGGTTTGGTAAGTTGGGTCGACGAGGAAGATCAGTCTCCTCCTTGCCACACTTAGGTCCTTGTGGACCCATTGTAATACGCCTAAGTGGGGGATACGCCGGTGTTGTGGCCTCCCTTGTGTTTCCTTCCCTTTACTAAATTCTATCAAGCCATCCGGATGTCTTCAGAAACCTGTAAGGTTTAGTGAGACATCTGATAATTCTTCAAAATCTTGGAAGATAAAACTTCCAAGTGTTCTGTTCTTTAGTAGAGTATTAGTAGAGTCTCTGTTCAAAGACTCACTTTACAAAAATCAAGAGCGTTTTGAACCCAGGAGTAAGGGGGAAGAAGATGTAGTTCTGCACTTAGCCCCTGTATACACGAAAGGGGACTTTAATTAAAACTAGAGGAATATGCTATGCTCCCCCAGATTTTCCGTCTTTACCCTCTTAACCTCTCTCTTAACCCTTTCTTGTAAAAACATTCGCTACCCCTGCAAACCATAGTTAAACGGAAATGTTTTTTTGTCCAGTCAATCGGTTATAGTTATTTTTATTATTATTTCTGTGAAGAAACTTAGGTCCCTATTGCCAATGCCGATCAGCGACCGATTCGATAATCGTTTGGAATTGTATAACTCAATCGACAAAGGTTTGCGTTATTGTAAACAAAAATGCTATTTATTGTGAATAGAGCAAGTTTTTGACATTTCAATTTGTAGTGTTTATTTTTGTGTAAATAAAATTAAAACAAGATAAAAATGTCTTCAATTCAATTATTTTTTGGCGATTTGGAAGAAGAAAACATGCACAGAGACTTTTTAGAGATGACAAAGAATAGAAGGCGATTAAGAGATGTTCCCAATCCTCTTAAACTTGAATTTCGGTATTATTCTCTAATTTTGTTTCTTTGTTTTGCACTTTACATCAGGACAAACCTGTTAGGAAAACTGATGTTCACTGATACGATTCATATGTATGTAAATTCAAATTTACAGGAGGCCCTAAACTATCCATTTCGTCGGTGCACTTTCCCTTAGCAATATCGGGATTAGCTTGAATTAAGCTTACCAGTTTTTCCATTTGTTTTTTGTTGATAACAACTTTTGCCCTGAAGTGAATTTAAATTTGTACGAAATAGTGATAAAATTGAAATAAATTACATCTTCGTTGTTGAAAAATAAAATTCTTCAGCCACACAACACACAATCGAAAAGAAAAATGTAGACGATAAACATCGTCTGTCAAAACGAAAAATATCATTCACAATCGAAATTCGCAATACCGAAGTTCGCAATAACCAACGACTGTCTATCGATAAATGTAGCATATCGATTAATAATCGACAATCACAATAAGAGCCTTAGTTACTACGCGTTTCTTTACTTCTTCTTAACTTGAGCATTTTCTGAGAGAATTTGAGATAATTTATCCCCACACTTCGAAATTTAGGAAGTTACTTGAAGTTCCTTGAAAATGTAAAGGAACAGACCTATATCTATTCGGTAACCCTGATATACTCGACTTTTCGCTTTTTTTTTTACAAAGTTACAGCTCTTCAAAGAACACATCAAAAACTATAAAAAGTGCTTGTTCCTTTAACTGTTTTGAGAAGTGTATATTTTGTTAGTTCTAAACATCTATGTTCTTTCCAGAATTTGCTTAGACGTTGTTTCTTATATTTTTAACCTTTCGGGCACAGCTTAGCGCATTACCCTCTTTTCTAGTAACTCAGTTCAACTTGTCAACAGATGAAAACAAACACAACCTATGAATTCTCAGTGATAAAATTACAAATTTTGTTGCTTTTATTGTTTCCTTTTTTTTACAATTGTCTACTCCTAATGACTTATATTTTTTTGTATAATGTATCACAACAAAGTTACATTGTTTTTATTGACAATCTTACCCTTGGTTCTACTGCGGCTACAACTACTTTGTACACTAACAACTAATCTCTAAAAGAATAACATTATTTTATAATAGACCTTAAAATAAATACAATAAACCTATTTATATTTCATAGAACGCAATCATCAATTCTTAAGACTCGACGACCAATGTGGCCATTTTCGAATTATTTCATACAACGCATTGCCCGGACTCTCCGATCCGATTAATTGTCTAACACCATAGAGCCGATAATCGGGCACAAGTTTATTCAGTCTGATGCCTTCTTCGATTATTAACTTGGCAGCGTTTAGCTGTTTCTCTGGCGCTATTGATGTTGTAAATGTTCCAATGAAGGCAATACAAATGCTATCGACATTGTAACCTTTCGTGTGGGCACCCTGTATGTCCCAGCCTCTGCCTTCATACACAGCTCCATCACCTCCAACCAGAAAGTTGTATGCAATGTCACTGAAACCTCGAGATTTCATGTGAAATTCTTGGATAATTTGAGTCCGGTAAGCGCAGGTAGCCTGAAATGGAAAACATAAGTCAAATAAGCTTTGCTAAGTCTACATCTTTTGCAAATTTACCTGGCTCGAGCATGGCTCGCTTGCAGTATGTGCTATTATTACTCGATGGACTGGCAAAACAAGCTTGTCTAGAGTTTCACTTGGTGGCATAGCTAGCCACTCATCTCGAGCCACTAAACGAAGGATCCTGCCACCGCCAATGTCGTCTAGTCCTGCAGAGAAAAACTGATTAGGAACTCTGCACCATAAAATTATTTGTGAATTTATATTGTTAATTTGTTTGTAAATATTCCCAGAGGAAAGTATAAATCTTTTTTAACGAAACCCATAGTTAAAAGGATGAACAAGTTGAAAGGATGGACAAGTGCATGGATCAAATTTTGGAAATACCTATGGTCGTATTTGCTGGAATATTTTTTCTTCTATCTTCGTCATTCCAATTTATCTTACTTTTGCGCTTTAGCACGGACGTTGTCGTCACAAAAATAACTCCACAAAGTATTGTTAGGATAATGATGATTGAGGTTATGATGGCGGCTTTGCGATTAAAAATAAACTTGTATGGATGTGTTGCTGCATTGTTTGCTTCGCTATTATCTGGAAAGAAAATTAAAAGGGAAAATTTATTAGACGTGGAATTTTTTTTTAAACATTTTTCTTAAAAAGTAGTTTTCCTTCGTTTAAAGGTATGCTATTGAAGTCAACCTGTGCTAAAACTTTGGCAGCGGAAAAACTACATCCACCCCAATGCGAAAGCGTTGCATCGGGACAATGTTAAATTTTTGGTGTTTCTAGATTTCGTTAAAGTAAAACGGAACTAATTCTTTTCACCACGAAAAACCAAAACATCAACTTTTGGGCTTCCCGAATGCTAATTACCTAAGAGTCATCGTAGACCCTAATCTCAACTGAATGTGAAATACTAAACATCGAGTGTGGAAGGCGGGGTAAGCAAGCAATTCTACGTCATCTGTCAAACTTTCGGCGAAAAGTAAACTAAAACTTCTCTGGACGGACACAGCTGTGGGACGCACAATACTTACTTACTTATCCCTAGTATTGCCTTGAGTGGAGCTTACAGCATCACAAAACTGATTAGATTCCAAAGAACGACTGGAAGGAGCCCTACGATCACGTTCGAACAAAGCACTCAGTGTGATCCTTAACATTCTACCCCTAAACCTGCATATCAAAGCAAAAGTATAATGAAGCGGTTATAGTACGCAGAGCCTTATGGCATTGCCCTTGATTTACTAGCCAGGTATGTAGGTTCAATATCAACTGACTACATTACGCTCAAACTGAACTTTCAGAAATCATTCACTCCGAGTTCTCGTTCTGAAACTGTAATAAAAGAGCAAATAACTAGAATTAACCCCAAAACAAAGTCAACTTGGGTTAGGTCTATTGGAATACAAATATCACTGAATATAATATATTTAACTCGTGAATTTGCCAAGCGCTACATGTTCTGAGAGCTGAGTAATATTATAAATAGCTTTGTTTGATTTGCAATTTGCGGGCTGGATTCAAGGTCGTAAGTAAAAGATTCTGGTACTTGAGAGTCAGACATTTATACAAGCAATCTGGTTAAAATCACTGATGAAGGGGAAGTTAAAATGTAAATCTCTTCAGAATAGGCCTAAATGTATTCCCCCTAAAAAAAATTATACAATTCTTAAATATTATAATACAGGCGGGGATAACAAAAGATATTGCTAAACAATTTTTTTTTTTCAATTTAATTAAAATATGCACACGTTTATTTTTCATAGACATTTGAGAGTAAATCCCCGAATTAAGCGCCACATACAATGGCAATTTTATATTTGTCACACCACATTTTTGTTTTGTTTACCTTTCTAAATTAATTTACTGCTTAAAGTGAATTAAATATTTCCTTAGTATATTTGCTTCAAGCAATGAATGAAGACAATGCATTTAGAGGGGGAAGTACAAAGAAATTTCTTGGAAGTTTAAACGCAAATTTATAACTGAAACAATATGGATTTAGCAAATAATATTCAAGAAATAATTGCTTTTGTGACTAACAAATTAGACTTATAGTCTTATCTGGTTATAACTTTTATTGGAATAGGACCAAATGTGCCATGTCAATGAGTGGATTTCAAAGTATACGTCACTGAATCTTAAAAGCATTTAAATATTGTTTATTTATAGTTTCTTTGGAAAAAAATCATAAGCAATGACGTCTTTATTCTCACCTACTCTAATATTTTCGCATAAAAAATTCAACTTCAAGAAACTGGTTCAGTTTGTTGTCGTCATATCGGTTTCATTTAAATAATGTTTATTTCGTGCCAATTCATAACATGTTTTACAACCTTCAACATCAACGAGGTGGTTTGACAGTTCTTTGATGGTTTTTACCCAGCGTAAGTCGTTGAAGGGGAAACTTTGACCACGAGTTGTTTGGGTTCAGAAAACAACGTTTTCGTCGTTTCAAGGGCTGGGACTTGGTAAAGTTTTAAGTATATAAAACGATTTCAAGAAAGTAGAGGGCGGGGTAGACAGTGTGTTTGTTCAGTAAACAAGTCTCACAACTTATATGATTTGGGGCTGGATCTTAGTTCTTAGTTCAATCTGTAAAGTATCAGGAAGTTATTTATGCAACCTAGGGCCTAGTTTGGGCCTAGCAAGTGCTGGAGTCTTTCGATTGCGACATTGCTACTGTGTTCAGAATTTGTTTGACGTCATGCTTCTCTGTAGGCGGGTACAGCTTATGCGTGGACATCTTTCTGTTTATGCAATTGTTTGCCAGCCTTTTCCATTTGAACTTATTCTTCACTGATATAGCGAGGTCAGCTGATTTCAACATTTTATCTCAAATTTAAGGAATATTTAAGGAATGCGACGAAGGCATCGATGTAAATGCTGTCAATGAGTAGGACAATGTTTTGCCTCGACCTTATGTATGTTTGTAATTCAATCTAGCTGCAAATCTCGTTGAGAGTAAGTTCCCAGTTTCGTCTGGAGCACACTAGGGGTATCTGATGGTATCCGGAAGTCTATAGGATTTCAAGATGTTTAACGATCAGAAAACACACCTGCACCAAACGTCATAGTGACTGTTTATCTTTCTTTTTTTGGACCTTGGCAAGCAAGTTCGTTGAAGATCTCATTTCTTGTGATTTCCAAACAAGACTCAGAGTGTTGATTATTCCGACCGCATTCTAACAGTTTTTGAGTTAGAACTCTACCTAAGAATTTAGGGAAGGCTTTAATTGTAGCTAGCTTAGCTGTACAGACACAAATACTTCAAACTCTCCACCTTTTCTTCACAATAAAATACGGCATAGATCTCCGCTTAGAATACTGATGCATATATGCCTAACGAGGAGAAAAGCCTTACATTGTCACATTCCACGAAAGCACCAGTACCTGAACCCTGACAGGATTTTGAACTACCCGTGAAAATGCGATAACGTTCCTTCCCTCGCTCATATCCTGGTCAAAGCCATTCTTGAACTTGGGGGAAGTCGACTTTGAAATTTTTACTTAGCCGAAGTTCCGGTATCCCATATCCCTTAGACGGGGGTTGTTGCGCAGTGTCATCAAAACTCCATACGAGTTGTACCAAAAACCACTTCTACATGACATAAATATTTTGCCATCTAGAGAAGGACAAAGGTCCCAATGCAATACAAAAATTCCGTTCTTTGAAGTTTAGTGAAATTGGCGTATAAACTTATTCCACCAAACAAGCGGTCCATATGATAGTGTTGGCCTAATCATAGTCTTGTGTAGATCCATAGGACTCTTTTTGTGACAAGCAGCATGATATGTCAAAAGCACTCTTGCATTGCCAGAAGGCCGACAGTTCCCTAGATTCCTTCGTTTCGACATGCTATCGAGGATTACCCCAAGATATTTATCTTCCCTTGATAACTTCCCATACGTCATTTTGATTTAAGAACTATTTGAGACAAACCCATGCATACATCTATTAACATATACACTGCAGTAGGATAATGGTCCGAGTCCCTTTATTGACTTATGGATATGCCAGCTTAAGATTTAGTTTTTCTAATACATGAATATTCATGTTTGAGTCAAATTAGTACGTATACGCCTTAGTATTGATACTGCTTCCATCCCTTATTAATCCGTATGAATACTATTTTAAAATGCATTCTGGACACGCGTCAAAATCATCATCTATTTGGATTTTGAGGTTAAGCAATGTTTTAGAAGCCTTCCCTATCTAGTCCACCTTTGCAAATCATACAAATATTTTGTAAGCTTGAGATTAATTTCATATTTTGACTTTAACGACACGGATCTGTGTCGTAAAGTGATTGTTGCAAGCAACTATTTTCTGGCACAAAAAGTACACGCACAGGCTCATCACCTAGTTCAGTGTTATGTCGATTTTCATTAACCTAGTTGGAGTATTTCCAACCAGAATGACACTTCGGTTTCAATGGAACATGCATTACATGTACAGGGTGTTTTAGAGGTATAGAACTTCGAATTGAAATAAAACACAAGGAAATCGTTTTAATGTCCATCAATTTGGCTTTATTGGAAGGATAATTTTATGTTATTAATGTTTAAATATGATTTCGGGCATGTGGCCGCCGCGGCTGGTTCGAATAAAGCAAAGTCTAGAGGTCAAATTTTCAACCACTTTTTCAAGGATTTGGGGCTGCATAACGGCAATAACGCCACGAATGTCGGATTCCAAGTCCCCTAACGTTTCTGGATTGTTGGCGTAGGCGAGCGACTTCACATATCCCCAAAGAAAATAATCTAATGGTGTCAAATCATACGATCTTGGTGGCCATTCCGCGAAATTATGCGCTCATCGAATGTTTCCTTCAATAAATCGATTGCGACGTACGCTGTGTGGCATGTAGAGCCGTCTTGTTGGAACCACATCTCATCCACATTCATGCCATCCAATTTGGGAACAAAATAGTCGGTTATCACGGCTCTATACCGATCTCCATTAACGGTAACTGACTCTCCAGCATCATTTCGGAAGAAGTATGGCCCAACGACTCCGCCAGCCCATAGAGCACACCAAACAGTCGGTTTTTGTGGACGTAATGGCGTTTCAAGGGTCTCATATGGATTCTCTTCACTCCAAATGCGGCAATTTTGCTTGTTGATGGAGCTATTCAACCCAAAATGAGCCTCATCACTGAACAAAATTTTACGGTAAACTTCGCGAACTGAACCATTATTTTTGAAATAAATTTGCACGATTTGCAAGCGTTGTTCATTTGTCAACCTATTCATGATGAAATGGCAAACCAAACTGAACATATGTATATGACATTAGAGTTGCCAGATTTGACCACAAAATGTCAGTTTTATCGCTATTCGAAAAACCAACCTCAAAAAAAAAACACCCTTTATATGCACTAGCGCCAAGCCGTTTTGACATTTCTTGCGTGTCAGTTTTGTTTGTTTTTCTCCGGTGGAATCAATTCATCAATCAGGGTACATTAATATGGACCATTTGTGTATTTACTTAGATTTATGAAGGTCATGAAAAGGTGAAAGAATCGATGTCCAAAAAAACTAAAGTTCAACATTTTTTGAAATTCCTTCTTGTCGAATATCCGCTGGTAACGAGCATACAATGTACTACATGCCAAACTTGAATTGTCTGTGTTGTAAAGATAATTGCACCGCGACGATTGGAAGTTTAAGTATTGGATTTAAGAGGTAGGTTAATTTTGTCAAACTTTAATTTTCTATAATATTTAATATTAATTATAGCAAAACATATTCGAATACATACCTATAACGTAAATTGTTTTACTGTATGCGTGCTAATTCAATTTGGTAACGGAATACTGTGATAAGTAGTGAGATATGCTGACCAGCTTGCGATAAAAAAAAGGGGCGTGATTGCAGTTGAGTGACTTAATGTTCGCAAAAAAAAACCCAAACAAATTAATCACTGACCATATCACGGCTTTAATGCAGCTTTCAATGTCAATGTTAAATGTAAAATAGAAGTAAACCTTTTTTTTTTCATTATTTTCCAGTTTTCCATTGCATGTCTACTTTGGGAATTAAGTATACAATGGCCAGAAAGTGATACAACTATCTACAAATCTTCGAACCGTATATTTAGTCAATGGATTTTTTCCAGCATGCTTCATGAAAATGATAAGTCAAAGATCACTCGCAAGACCATAAGGTGCGATCATCCGGATGATATCCTGACGTCACTATTACTTAATCCTAATATCCTAAAGTGGTCATCCTGTCTAAAATAGTCAAGTTTTCTGATGTCAGCATGTCATCCGGATGACAAGTGTGGATGATCGTTTGATCGCACCTTAAGGATCATATGCCTTTCTTAAGTTCATTGTTACGCTATTTAGCAACAAGAGTTCATGTTTTCGAATGCCTATTATCTGTTATTTCTGTTCAGGATATACGTCTTTAACTGAAAAAAATTGACACCACATTTCTGAAGCCAAAAGGGATAGCTAAAAATGTGTATTGGCCTTCAGGAGTGTATAATGTCATAGAAATAACGATTTATGGGGATTTGGTGTAATCCACTAACCATATCCAAGCAAGAAAAGTACCTTACTCCACGCAACAGAGATACTTATACATCAGATATCTTGTGGCATCTAATTCACGACGATCGGAACCAGAGCATTTATACCTTCTCGGTCTTATTACTCTTCGGTTTTGGTTCCTTGTTCCAATCTTAAATATTGAAGTCGCTGTTTTTTTTATTTATGCCTGAATGCAAACGTGATATGAAGCACTAAAAAGTTTATGAAAACCGAAAAAGAACCAAAGTAAGAAAAAAATGTTATTCGGATGAATTAAGCGTATTTATAATTGATCATTTTTTATCCGACTACTCAGAATGTCCTTTTCGGATGTAGTTTTAAGAAGAAAATTTTGTCACAATCATTTGGTTTAGTGTGATTGCTTGTGCGATTTAGTACCTAGTTCATATGACAGTTCAATTCGCTTACATAAACATCACTTCCTCAAGCCGTATTGAAGTAATCAATCCGTTTTCGTTCATTCGAACATTTTACTCTCTCGCATCATCATTCCCTTATCTGTCATCTAATTTACCCACACTTCGAAACGAGTTCGAATTAACCAAACTGTCAGTTCAATGAGCTGAAGTCAAACTTTATCAATTTTCTGTCGCTCATTTTGGATTTAGTTTTGAATAATTTCATGTAAGCCCCGCCCTCTCAATGCGTATTTCTTCAATCCACATTGAGCTGTCATTCTACGCGCTTAGAAACGGCCGATCATTACATCATTCAAAAATTTTCTAAAACTTCCAAAGCATATTCACTTGTCTTAACATTGGAAAGCACGTTGCAAAGTATAGATACAATTATAGCCTACACCTTTTAAAATTTGCGAAATATCAGCCATGGTTTCTTTGAAAAGTGAAGTCAGTGCAACTGAGTCAGAGTAAAATGTAAAAACACTCACCAGACCGAAATAATATTTCCTTCGACTCAGCTACGTTACAAGCGTTCATCCGCTTTTCATAGGCACTATCGCTGTCCTTTGAGCACACTGATGCAAAGTGACCGGTTATCCCGCATTTAGAACAAATCCAAGTTGGCCGATTCTTGATGCCCTCAAAGCGCTTGACAAATAATTCTCTAAATTGCAGCCACGTCAAGCTAGCGTAGCTCATCTGCGACGTCGACAACCAATTCGAGGCACTTCCTTCCAATGACTTACTGAGTGCTATGACAAGCGCACTTCCTTCAAGTGGATTATTTTCAGACAAAATCACGTCGACTGTTGAACACCAAGAAGACACATCAGCGCCTTGACAATCAGGATTGAATCTTGGCAGAGAAATTTTGTTCGCCTCCTGTGACGCAGTTTTTAAAGATGGCATGGCTTTGATTAGCTCCAGTGACTCCAAAATTGCACACCAATATTTGTCAGAGTTTTCTTGGGATGGGGCGAATCCTCCTTCGGATATCAGAGTAGCTTATAGTGTCAGAGTGGGCTTTAATGTATTTCTTTTGCCAACGTTGGAAAAGAACTGTTCCGCGTTCCGTTATTTGTTTTTCTCAGCTATGTGGGTTGAACAAACGCTTGCAATAATTTTTATCGTGCCTCTCTTTCTCTTGCAATAGGATGGAAGGTTATCGAAAAGTTGATATATATATTTTCGGAATGTCCCACGACTAACTCAAGCAATGCAAGAAATGTCAGAAGCAAATTTCCCTAAAATTTCTTATCTAAAAATTGTTTTCAAATTTTTGAATGAATCATTCGCATCTGTTCTGCATAGAAGATTTCCAAGGAGATTCATATCTAACCTATTAACACGCGTATTCTTCAAATTTATTTTGCAAACATCAGGTACATAGTATATATTTTTGTGCAAAAATATTTACACAAAGAATTTCTAGAATATTCTTTTTAAGAGATAGAGGGAGAGAGAGAGAGAAAGGAAGAATAATCTATTTGCTTCCTGATCAACCACCAAGCACTTGGAAAGAATGAATGTACGAATGTTGAATGCAAAATAAAGAATACAAAAATAAAACCCACCTGATGTGACCGCAAATATAAGGCGTACCTCGCAACATAATTTACTTAATTGAGAGTGTAATTTATTTTAGTTGAAAAATAAAAAAACACAAAACTTAAAAATGTGAACAATAAAGCCATCAACAGCAACACCAAACCAGACCAAAGTCAGAGTAATGTTTGTGGTGTGCACGTAAGCAAAAAATTGTTTATACAAACACAACACATACAATGATGGAGGAATTGTGTGGGTTAACGTTTAATATTTTTTGTTATGCTGTTAAAAAAAAAAAATATTGGATATTAACAAGAGAGCTTTCGAAGATCAATCTGGCGGCGTTGAGTACTGTAAACAACAACTTATAGTCCGGTTTTGTTAAGTTGTTTTTTAGATGGATTTCATTTAAGTACAATAATGTATTTTTTTTTTGTTTTAAAACGTGCTCACGTGGACTCAAGTAATTGACTTTACGCTAATGAATGTTAAGATAATAAATCTAAGAAAAATAATGATGCGCCAGTTGCAGCCGGTTCGATTTTGACATAAACGCCATTTTCAGACTTAATATATTTTTAATGCTAAATTTTGTTTAATGTTTATTTTTAATTATGTAACTTGGGGATGAACAACAAAGTATAGTGATGTTAATTTATTAATTTTTACTTATAACAAATGACTAAAAAGCAAGTTCGTCTCTGAAGGCTATGAAAAAGTAGGAACACTTAGGCTTATCCAAAGCAGGTGCAAAAAGGTACTTAATGCTTTAAAATAGCCTCCGGCTTATATACGTAAGGTTTAATCGTAAGTAAAACATCGATCTACCAGATGTCGTTTCCAGGAAATTCAACTTGAACCTGACATATCTTGGCACAAACCTAAGCGGGTATTTCCGTAGGGATGTGTAGCAAACAGTAGCAACAACTTAACGTCCAGTTCACAATGTCGTGTTGGAGCGGTCATGCACGTATCTAAAGCAAATGGTGACGCAAAATCAAACAATCAAGTCACAGGCAGACTGGGAAAAGTGTTGATAAGATCAAATGTCAAGTACCTGAATAAAGAATTTATTTGAGGCTACTTTTGCCGGTGGTTCCCGAGGGTTGTTCTGCTCTTCTTTCCTTTTGCGGAAAATAAAATCCTTTAGTCTGTATTATTGTATTTTTGGAAGACTTTCTTAAGGAGGAAAAGTGACGGACCTATGTAATTCAGCAATTCTATGCTGATAATGGAGCGAGGATCAAATTTTTTTTGCGACGAACACTTGATGTTGGTGGGTTCATGTTTTTGAGGCTAAAAATAGACAATGTATCTATATTGGCTAATCGCAACCTGAATCAATGTTCCTATACAAGAAAGAAGGAGCGACAGGCCGAAAGTTATACGAAATCCGGAGGCCTTCAGATATTTTTGGAGGTCAGATTAACGAAGCTCTTAATTTATGATTTGTTGGTATATGCTGGAATGGAACCCTACCACCAATGCAATGCAATTTAGGAATTCTTATTCTAGTATTACGATGTCCTAAATTAAAGCCCGAAGTTGGGTCACAAAATTCATTAGATAATTAGAAAGCGATAGATTGATTGATTGTTAAATAAAGTAGTTGATTCTCTCTCTCTCTATACTAGCCGCTACGGCGCCAAATATGTTTTCTTAATTTTGCACCAAATTCTGTCTGGTTGGGGCCAAAATATTGTACTCATGGTCAAACTCCTACACGGTCCATCCTGCGGATTGAACAATGATGACGACCGACCTCACGACGAAATTCATATTGCGTGAGTGACTGACCCATAACTGAACCGGAATTTCGATAATATTTTTTAATAATTTCCCCACGTTTGGTAAGCGTGAAACGATGCATGATGAAATGGCAAACATTTATGAACATTTTGACAGCTGGATGTCATTGGTTACTTTGAAGGCTGATAAACTTAACAGTTGGAAAAATTATCATGGCTATCTGGTCACCCTAGCTATAAATTTAAATTTCCCGAAGAAGAAAAAATTTAATTTCTGGAAAACTACATTTGTCCTTTTTATCCAATGTGGAAGTAATTTTGGTGTCGTTCACAAGATTCTGTTACACCAAGAACATTATATGCTAAGGAATACCCAAGTTCTCTTTCACAAAAATGGCTTTTGTCTAACAAGTCAGCAGCTAAAAGTACTGAGATCTTAAAAAGAACGCCAAGTTTGTGAGTTACTATTTTTAATAATTTTGGGGCCTTTCAATCCAGGCACTGCTAATGCTAAACAATTGATATTTGGTATGGCGCATGCTGCTGTACGTCTAGAATTTTATGATTCAAGCTTTGTTGTAAGCGAAGGACGTGTAAAAATGTTCCTGTAAATAAGGGTGTAGTGCCAAAGTTGAGAAAGAACTTGACTGGACTCCCTCACTTGAATTCGATTTTTCTCACAAATAAAATTCGAGCTTGTCACTATGCCTTACATCTTGACTCCACAAGACCGGCGCACAACTACCAAAGTACCGACTACTAATCCAATTCGGGTTAACATTTTATTGGTGTGAATGACGGAGTGTAGGCAAAAGTGCTACTCATGAAACTGAATACGTGAAAAAAATGGAATAGAAAAATCATCGGGTGACCTGTAGTCGCGTGGTTAACAAACTCGTACCAAATGGACATCGTGTGCAAGATAATACTAATATTAATTGTTCGTTTTCGAATTATTTCCGCAACAGAATTTTTCTGCATTTTTCTTGGTTAATTTGAATGAAAGTCGGCAGTTATGCTCTTTCCTTTATTGGAAGTTTTGGTGCCTAATATGATATTTGTATACAACTTACCTAACCCATGGTCTAATATGAATGTAAAATTGTTAGTTCAACAATTGATTACATCATTTAGCACGGGTTGCATGTACTCGTACATTTTATATTGACGTTGGCACTTTGCCAGCTGTCACAACTGTTTTCTACTACCACAATGCGGCAATTTGTCTCAGTTGTAGAATATTTGTATTGTTAATTTGCGAGTTAAATATACGCCGCAATGTTAAACTTTAGCACCTTCTAGCACTGACTGTTTGCATTCATTTTCAGCATTTCGATGCTAGTAAAAAAAAAATTGGCGTTTAAAATATAGCGTCCGCCAAATAACTTTTTTTTTTGAAACAGGGCGCAAAACATCGAGTGTAGCTTCGGCTGTGTGGCACGTAGCGCCGTCCTGTTGAAACCAAATGTTGCCAATATCCTCCTCTTCAATTTTTGTGAACAAAAATTCGTTCAACATGGCCCGATAACGATCGCCATTGACTGTAACGGCCACTCCTTGCTCATTTAAAAAAAAAAATTAAAACTGACCCAATTATGCCGCAATATTTCCCAGCGTTGTTTAAGCGTATACACAACCATATTCGTTCAGCGGTATAGCGGTATATTATCTGTCAAATCAGACACGAGCTAAGTGTTACCATTCGCGAAATAAGCACTAGTTGAAAAAAAAAAACGTTAGATGGCGGACCCTATATAAAATGATACGCAAAACTGATAGGTCTCAGTTATGAACAATAGATATATTCAATATGCGACACAAAATAATGAACAGTTGCAAGTAAACAGTTACCCTACGTATAAATATCACACTGCAATAATCCTACTATTGTACTATTGTGGGCAGCGCTCCCACTTTGCTACGATCGTAGAAACACTACTACGCGATTGCCAAAAAGGTGAAATTTGCTACGCTGCTACACATCGCCACTAAACACTCCAAATTTGGTACTCTTTTTCGAAGTAGAGCTGTCAACCAAAACACATAAATATATTATGAAAATGAACGTATTTTCAAACTTCTTCACATGATTCATCAGCTGTTGTATTTTATTTATTTATTTATTTATTTTATTTATTTATTTATTTATTTATTTCAAAATCGCTTACAAAGTAAGACAAGAGTCTTATAAATTTTTGAAAGCCTTTAAATTAATTTAAGAATTTGAATTTAATTTATTTATTAAGCTATTTTCAGCATTATTATATGTTTATTGAAAAGAAATCTAAATTTAAAAAGAGAAAAGTTAATAAATTAATAGAAATTATCAATGATTTGCCAAATAGTTGAAAAGTAAACATTTGAATCTTCTTGTGCTCTTTACACTTCTCATACTTATGGGCAGGGAGTTCCAAAGGCGAATAACATGGACGAAGAATTGACGCTCAGTCAATATATATAACTATATAACTGTGAAATATTTTTCAAATCGTTATAAAATGAATACACCATATAGTTTAAACGAGTCTGTCCATAAATACTCTTTCATACCACTTGTCCTTAAAAATCCCCTTCTACACAAGTTTTATTTAACTAATTATTGTTATCCTTTTAAAGTTGTTTATTTTTAATAATGAATTAAGCATTTACATCAAATCAAAACAATCAATTCCTAATATAACGGTAAAGAGTTCATTAAATTACTTCAATGCAGTAAAAGATTTCAAAGAATGGCATTCCTATTGGCGCATTGTTTTATTGCTCCTATTTGCAATTTTCAGATATTTATTTAATATCGCATATTTCAACATATAAATGCCTTTTGACTTTACACATAAATTTTATACGATGTATTCTGAAATTCTTTACACAGAACGGAAACAGATAAACACCCCTACAGCAAACCGCAAATTGTTATCTTTATTTATTCGTAGTCTGCAAGCATAGACTCTGTATAATGAAATAATAATACTGTATTTCAGTATTATACTTCATGATAATTATTGGTAGGCAATAGGGAATTATTTCGGATGCTTTGATTGAGCCAGGGCAATAAATAGGCGATTTTTTTCACAGCTGCTAGACTTTTGTATGGTGGTTGTAAAATTTCTTTGATACAGTAGACCCTCGATACAGTGAACTAATGGGATAAGGACAAAATAACTGTGTTTTTTTTTTGACACACTTTTCCTAACCTAACATAACCTATTTCCCATTACCTGGATCGGGTATAAATCATCTTGTTTTTATAGACTGATAATTTTTTATCTGATAAATTTCATACAAAAATATTTACTAAGTCGGATATTTTTCTCTGCGTGTAAAATGGTGTTTGATAATGTCTGAGTAAAGCGCTCTAATTAGCTTACATGGAACTTGTTTACCAAATAACAATCTTGCGTGCTTTTCTCAAATGGTAATTACATTTAATTGTGGCAGTTAGAGTAACCAAATGTAAGAAGGTAACTCAATGTTGATAAAAAGGAAGAGAACAGACCCAACGTGACTAGCTTGTGGTACACCAACAAAATTAAGGATTTAATTAGATAAATTAGGTAGATCCAATTTAAACAAATTGTATCCGATTAATGAGATAATTGTTAAGCGATTTCAACACAAAAATCAAGAATCTGTCAACCAGTACTATCATCAAAGGTACACCCATCTTGCCGGATGTTTCTAACAGAGAATTGTTCAGAGGTTGGGCTCCTTTTAGTGGCGTTGGGTGTGAGACAGTCTTATTGACTTACAACACCACACGCCATCCTATCGATGGAACTACTAGTAACAGATAACCATTTGTGTAGACAATCAATCAGCATTTAAAGCAATCGACTTAAACATTGTAAACGCGACATGCGCAATAGATTGCCTTATGACACTTAGACACTTTTATTTTTTTCATCTTTTATTAGTTTTACACCTCCCTAACTGCAACCGAAATAACTCTGCAATTTGCAGCATATAAACTCAAGCAAACAGAGTGCATTCAGATCAAATTAAAGTCTAATGTCATTCGTCTTTTTAACCATGGCCTTAAAACAGTTGGAAAGCAGAAATAAAGAAACAGTTCATAGACTCCTTCAAGGTTTGAAAATGTCCCACACCTACAAAATTTACATAAAATCGATACCATTTGAATGACGACAATCAATTCGCAAGATTATTTAGGTTAGACCTCTACACATTTAGGCGTAACTTTGTGTCATTGTCCCATTTAAAACCTGTCGAAATGCAAAATTAAATCCGCAAAGGTCGGCCAGTGATTTGTGTATGTGTTTGTAAAAAAAAAATCAGCGGCCAGTTATCCGTTAGTAGCTCTATGCTTGCCAGTTAAAGATATGTATCTATCAATAAGTAAAATTTAAATAGAAACTTCAAATGTTAATGAAGCCAAACTTTCTGTCGTATTTAAATAAGCTCCAAAAATGGAGTAACATTTCTCTACTATGAACTGCTTTTCTCCTTTTGTCGAAAGAAAATTGAGAAGTGTAAATATCCATCAATGAAAAAGTACGTGTTGTTCAATCAACCAGAAATCGACAACAATTTTGCAATGGTTTTGATCGTTTTGCAGTTATTTTTTTATCAAGCTCCCAGTACGCGATCGAGTTTGTGTAATTTATCTAAATTTCCGTTTGCAAATGAAAACGCGAGCGGACCTAATGTGTAAGCTCTAGTTGCCTGGAATGTATTTATATCCATCCACCCACACACACTTTATATTATACCTATTTGAAAGAATGATTCATTGGAAACATTCCAAAGACTTAAGCATTGCGGGCATCGTCAGCGAACTTGATAAATTGCGTTTTTTCCAGCTTAAACCTACTGTAGGCACTCATTTGAAAGGAAATCCAATCACAGCGATTACCCAAATACTGTGCACATTCTAAAAATAAACTTCCAAAATTGTATACTCACCATTATCGCCTTGCTTTCTCCTCGCTGCTGTTGGACTACTGCCATTCTGAAAGGCGGGATTATCATGGCCTCGAACATCGCTGCCATTGGCAATACCTTCATGTTTCCGGCTTTCGATCAGAAACTGTTGTATCGTAACCGGTCCTTGGTAATAATTCTTTTGGCCAATTGTAATATCCGTGGAATTTGTGAACGCCATACTGGCGACTTGTGGGCCAGCAGAGGTTGATGGCGACAACGGGCCCATATTGGCCCCATCAACCCTTTGCTGAAGTAAAACAACTCCATCACCGCCGCCTATATTTGGTATATCAACACCGCCAGACACGTGCGACGTCTGCTGGCCAAGCTTCTTGATGGTGAAGTTTCCATTTGAGTCCTCGAATTCGTCACAGTCCGAATCGATCACGCTCGATACTGCATCGGACTGAATCGATGTTATCGATATGTTAGTGCTGCGTATCGAAAATGTTGGTGACGATTTACAACTGGTGGGGGTAGTAGCAGTCGTTGTCGTTGCTGTTGACGGTCTTTTCTTTTTCGGTCGAACATTTTTGGCCAAATTTAGAATATTGTCAATATTTATTTCGGTATCATTTATGGTTGTGCTGTTTTGGTCGCCATCGATGTTTGTCGTTATATCGATATTGCACGGAGTTGCTACTGACATGAATTTATCATCTGTAATAATCACTCCCGAATCCGATGAAGCGGCACTATCATTCGATTGGTTATCAATTTTATCATCTGTAGGCATTTTCACCGAAACAATTTTTTTAACACACACATAGCGCGATCGGCACTATAATATATGACACAATACTATGGCAAACTTGTGGAATGCATTTTTCTTTTAATCGTTTTGAGTGCTGTCAAGGTTCACTTTTTAACTTCGAATTGAACTGACTGACTGAGAGAAACAGGAAAGACTTGCGTGACAAGTAAACTTGACTCGTAATATTCTTCGAAAATAGATAAGGCCACGAATGCAGTTATAAGCACAGATTCACGCACACACAATAGACAACAGCTTTCTTGCGATTTCTTAAAATTGACTGATTTTGAAAATTTCATTAATTTTCCCCAAAAATAAATGGAAAATTCCAAAAAATAACCACCCCCAGAAAAACCGACGAAAAATAAATAAACAAAATGCTACGTTTTTTTTTTTGACAGATAAATCAATTACTTGACACTCGTTGCGCACTTAACGCGAATTTCCAGTAGCTTAAGCTTTTTACCACCTCCCAGAACCTACATAAAGCTTTTCACCCGATGTTTTGTTTACTTTTGGCGCTCTCTCTCTCTTATTAATAATAATAACAAAGAAAACAACAACAAATTTCAACGATATTGGTTCGTACAGACTACAAGCGAACGAGTTTTTGAAACTTCAGTACAAACTTAAGCCGCGCGTTTATTTTTAACAGAACCTCACGGATGACAACGATCAACTGATTTGAGAGCTTGTTCGTCGGTGGTGGTGGCGCAGATGGAGCTTGATCGAACTTTTTTTTCCCTCTTTTTCTGGCCCATCCATCGTTGGTAGGTGAAACTACCACATTTTAATATGTATTTGAGCGAATTGCGAATACACTTTTCGACTTTATCGACATGAACCTGTTTCGTGCTTTAAAATGTTAATATTATTATTATGCGATGAAGCATAAATGTTTAGGTTAAGTTAGTACGTTTATTGGGCTTAAATTCATTCCGTTTGTATGGAAGTGAAAAGCGTAGACAAACATAGACTTCAGACTGTGTTTTTTGCTGGTACGAACTACTCTCATATGGTTGCAAAGTTACAAGTTTTTACATTTCATGTTAATTTTGTAAGGAAATATTATGATTAATTTGCTGTGATTTGCATTTTAAAACGATTTGAGTGACTAAACAGAATGGCACTGCAATTTATTTGAATTAGGAAAACGTTCTTGAGATGCCATAACTTTTCTATTCATGAATTTCAATCGGTGGAATTGGAATTTTTGCACGAGGTAAAAAATAAACAGCACGTTTTAATTGTGAACGACGAATTTTCACGGCAGCGTTTTATTGCGCAGCAGGTGCAGTTAACAAAATTAATGCGACAACAAAAAATGTGCCTAAGGCTCAAATACAACCCGGGGATGCGAAATTGGTTACAATTGTAACTGTTTGGATACAATCACTTTTAAAAGTTACACAGTTACAATTCACGAGAAAAAGTTACAATCACCTTTTGGGTGCATCTACAATGATTCTTCTTCAGTAAGTGCAAATTTTCATTGCGAAGACAAAGCTATATTTCCCATAAAAGATAAACCGAGATTATAGCAAAAATATTAACGTTTCCACCGCAAAAAATGAGATTAATAGTCATAGGTCTCTATGCTTCTGGTTTTCAAATTTGAGCACTAAAAGTCCAACTTATGGTTGTCAAATGGCTTCCTCGCTCTCAATTTTCAGCAACCAACGACACTTTTGACATATCCAGGTATGGTAAATTAGTATTGAGCGTGTTCTTAAGCCGATTCTCACATGTAAACCTAGTTTTTTTCTATATTATTTTTTAATTTTTTACTTGTATTCGGCATATATCTTTTTTTAAATTGTATTAAAATAACAGAAACGAATCTTAAATGGTAGACACGCATTTCAAATAAATTTGTTCCCATATAAGCGTGGCTAAAATTTTATTTTATATTTCACTCCGTTCCAAAAAATGTTTTAGATTCCTACCAAAAGTTTTCATTCGAAAAAATTATATAGAAAAACTTTTAATTTATTTGGCTTCTTTTCTAAAATTCTTTTTAAAAATTCGACAGCTGATATAAAAGGTTATGTTTTGCAAATGTTCACAAGATGTGGGACGTTGTGGCTAACTTTTTTAAGATTCTACTGTAATTGAATATGGTTGTTGAAATTATCATAGGCTTTACCGGTGACAGACACCTTAAAAGGGTTTAAGCGTTTCAAAAAGAAAAAAATTGTAGCATTCGTAACGTGTTTCGCGCAAAAACGCAAACATTTGAAAATAACAAAACTTGTACACTTATGTAAGCAACATTTTATGCAATCGTTGTATCATGACATAATATATTTCATCAGATGAAAAGTTACATATCAATACCAAAAATTACAATTCATGTTTTACAAAAAAGTACAATTCGAAAATTTGATTTTACATTACTGGTACCTACCACCTGAAAGTCTGCCCACTCTTGCAAGGATCCAAGAGTATAAACTGTCATGTGAAGCTTGTCAAGCACGCAGTTGATGTAAATTGGTAAACCCATTCCTATTGCTCTAAATTTATATCTTCGTCCACCCTTCGTTGCAGAACCCAGACCCCCTTCGATTGCCATTGCCTTTTCTGTATAATGGAAAAATTATTATCGCACATTTACAGCTTCCTGGAGCTCTGTTGAGTTTGTTTGTAAGCGCAGTAAGGATGCGATCAGACGGTCATCCAAACTTGTCATCCGGATGACATGTTGACGTCAGAAAACTTGTTTTTTCAGACGGGATAAGCACTTTAGGATAAATTCTACGTCATAATGACATCAGGGTGTCATCTGGATGACAAGTTTGGATGACCGTCTGATCGCACCTTACGACCTTTCCCTTTATGGTTCGTTAATTCTCAAAACTTTTTAACAAATTTGTTGAAAAGAATGATGTTTCTTGTGTCGTTTCTTGTGTTGAGAATGCTGTCATGTTGCATTTGTTACAGTTGATGTTTTTTTTAAGAATTTCAAGTCTGCCTAATGTTCAGGGTTACCTCTGTTCTTTTCATTTAAATCTCTTAGCCTTTTCTTTAGAGATGTGCGCATCTTTTCACATACATTTTCTAATTCACAGAGCTCAAGTATCTAATGCTATGTTTCCACAGGTAGGTAGGTCGTAGTCTAACTAGTATGATTGTGCACGATGTATGAATTCACTCAGGAAGTCGGATAACTGACTTATTCGATTCAGATAAACTCCTTAAAGCCAACAAACTCAATTAGAATTTCAAGCCTACTGTAATGAGGTAACAGCAGAAGCTTGAGTTGTTCCGTCAGGGTAGCTTTCGAACTATATCAAAATATGTGATTTATGACAGAGACATGAAAAGTTTCGGAAAATGAACAGCCTCAGCTCTAGGGCTAACCAAAGGTAGATTACACTTGAGTCGCACAGAGCTTATGTATGCAGATGACGCACCGCAAAAGGAAATGCAACACAAGACAAACGGGGAACAAGTATCAAGCCCACAAAGGAAATGCAATTTCTCAGCTAAATTAAATCTTGGACAATAATGGTAGCTCTTCAACAGAAATACGGAATATAATGTAACAACAAAAAAAAGTTGTTAAAAATAATAAGACTTGAAAAAAAACCCTTATAACGTAGCATTAAATAAAGCAGCTATTTAAGGGACATCAGCCAGAGAAAGCATGCAACATACATCCTATGTGCAACCATCTCTGGAAGGTCACTGTACTTTAATCTCTATTCCTACATCCTTTTATAGGTTTAAAGAACTATATTTTGTTTCTTCATCTTATATTTGCGTACGATAGTAGCAATTATGTGCACAAGTACTCATTTTTTAAAAATAACGAACTCTGTTGTCGACACCTTTTGGTTTAAGCCATTTTGGTTAGAAAGCTTAGCATATCGAACCGATTGAAGACGGATGAAGTGCTTTGTACGCTTCTTAATAATTTTAGGCCTGTACGGTGATCGGATAGTAATCTTGAAACTCTTTTAACAAAGTGCACGTCAAAAAAGACGTGATAATGATACGGTTGCCTGAAAGTCAACAACCTAGGGCAATTTCAATATAAATGTGGCCTTAGCTACCCTGCAAAAGTAATGAATGCCTGCGTGTTGCCTTAGGAACACTAGGTTTTTATTGGCTGATCAACAACGAAGCAACCGTTGATAACGACATCAATCATCGTGTAAGCGTAGGTTGAATAAAGTGGCAGGAAAACTCTGCCATATTCTGTGACCGAAAAATGTCCCTAAGCTGAAAGGAAGGCTCTACACCGCAGTTGTGCATCCGGCGCTCACATACGGTTCACAATGCTGGACAATGTACAAATAGTATGAGGGCAAGTTGACAGCAGCTGAGATGAAGATGCTTCGCATGACAGCATTTGACTGGCCTCAATGATAAAGTAATATAAAATCGGGATGCCTGCAGATATTTTTTGAGGTCGAACCGGCGAACCCCACATGCGGACCAGTAGGAATGCAGTGAAGTGGGAAGGTTATGATCCATGTAATCCTGATCATAATCTCGTCGTTAAATGGAGAGAAGAAGAAGAAGTTATGATATGGTCGGCCGGTTTTACCTCAAAAAAAATCCGCTGGCCTCCCTATTTCGTTATGCTTCGTCACTGATGCCTATCAAATACTGGTGTTGTTTAGTTTATGTGATTGAAGATTTTTTATGTCTACTGTCATAAATTGCAACGTTGATTAACATTGCCTTTTTAAATATGACAATACCAACAGAGCCGGTCGAATTCCAATTTTTCCAGGAAGGGTTCTTGGACGTGATCTTTGAACTTATAATTCGATCAAGCTTCCACTTAGCTAATGAAAATTTGCAAAAAAAAACTTTTTTCGTTCAGTTACTCAATTATTGTTTTAATATGTGCTCAATTGAAACATTGACATATTGTGAGGCCGCCTCCGGGAACACATCACCGAACTGACATAATATTATTAATGTGAAGCCAATCAGTAGAGTGGTTTGCTTTGATGTAACACACATATGTACTGGAGATTCGACAGGGTGGTGTCACATTACGATTTCCTTTAATTTTTAATTTTAGAAAGGAGAACAGGTTTTCCAAAAAAATAAAATAGCTACCCTTGAGTCGGCCTACCTTCACCCCAACTCATGTTGTTGCCCGTTTACCTACCCCAAATGCTATGAATTAGAATATTTATCAAAAATCGCTTAATACATTTGTAAAATTCTGTTTTGATTTCAAAAGCCCGGCAAACGACTTACGCCTTAAGTAACATTTAAAAAAAAAACTACGTTTTCCAGATTTTTGTCTAAAATGCATTTTTCTCCCCATTTTGTAACTCCTCAAATAAACTGACTTAAGAATTGCTCTTTTTTTAAACGTGAAATGTTACAAATCGATTGCTTTTCCAAAATGATGAAAACCCTTAATAAACAGACTTAAACTAAGCTATAGCACTTTAAGAAAACACGTAAGAAACTTTAAAAATTGAGCGTTCTTTTAATTGTTTTGAACGTTATATCGGTTAAGTTGGATAGGTGGCGCTATGGTCGTCTATCTTCACAATGTCTTTAGGACCACTTTCTTGTATTTGCACATCTAAGCAAATTAGCAAATTAAAATAAGAGGCATTAACAACAAAATTTTCTGTCACTATCAGCTAGAAAGTCAAAGACCAGCAAAGGATCCATCAAAAAAATTCAATCACCTAAACAGAATCCCATTTACATTTCTAAACATATGTAGCGTTTTGTGAAATTCGTGTTGTAACGTGTCTCACGTGCCTAAGAGTTTAAAAAAAACGTAAAACGTATTTTGTCAAGTATCGACGCAGCGCTGACATTCGCCGCGATTAGATATCGAAATTTACTAATTTATAGATAAAACTGAATGCTTGATCAAGGAGCCAACTTTGCCATTGCGCCCTTATTTGACGAAAATAACTTATTCGATTTTTCAACCCTCGAACTTTTTCCTAACTTTGCTTCCAACAATGCTAGGAACATCAAATGTTCGTGATATATTTATAGACGCACCAACATTATGTATGAAATGAAAACGATAATTAGTTAAAACTTCATGTACGAAATTCTCCCATAGGTACCCCAAAGTTAATTTAATTGGGTCCTTTTTTGTTTCTGGCTTTACGCATGTACGTATGTCTATGTAATCGTATGAATTATTTACATGTAGTTATGTCTTTCATTGTTCAAAAGAAAAGTACTGACTTTTTTGAAGATGTCAAAAATAGGGATTTCCCAAAAACGCCACGGGAGGAGTGTTTTTTACACTTTCGTTTTGCTTTGAATTTCGTCACAATTTAAATCTTTTTCTTATACTAAAACTACATACCTTCATCCGATGGTTTCGGTACAATTTTTTGGGGTAAAAGCTGCTTGTCGAATGAAGCCTCAATTTCGGTTTCGGATTCAACGTGAATATTTTGGTTTATAACACTCACAAATGTACATTTTTTCTTAGAGATTGATTTATTCATATTAATAGTCTGTACAGGCACACTCTTTGTATCGATAAACTTTAGTATATTAAAAATAAAAAAACACTAATTTTTGTATTACTTCTTGGCACGATTGCGATATTTATGTTAGACGATTCAGCTTGTTTTACTACAACTGTTTTTAGAATGACTAACGTCATTTGTTCGTTTAAAGGTTTCTAATAATTGAATTTGAAGTATTTTTTTTTAATCAGTTGATTATGAATTTGAATTGGACTAAGGCTGGGTGCGCATAGTGTTGTGTTTCTTTTAAACTTTCTGGTAAACATTAGTATACTGAAGAGAAAGTCATTGCGAAAATTTCAAACTCAAACTGAGTATGAGAGATGATATTACGACTGTAGAGAAGACCAAAAAAGTGGGTCCCTCAAAGCCGTCCGTCGGTATCTCTGTCTGTAATTCCGGGCGCTGTATGGCGAAATGGTCCCACGGATTTGCTTCAAACTTCGTATACAAGGTCTTGTGTGTTGGAAGACCAGTTTGACATTAATGATACTTACATGACATTTGTTCCAAAATGGATTGCTGAACACAGTTCTACGCCTTTTTATGCAAATAACAAAGGGAGTGCATAATTACTCATCTCTGGCCGTCAAGCAATTTTTGTCAAACGCTGCCTGTAATTCCAAGCCCAACTCCTGAAAGCGTTGGCTTTATGGCATGCGAAACGAACATGCGAGTTGTTTTACGAAATATTCACTAACAGAATAAAAGAAATTTCATATTAATTAAATTAAAATTGAAAATAATTGACCGAATTACTTGAAGCAGCATTTGCATGATCGGCGGATTTTTAGGCGGATTGAAGTTCTCAAAGGCAGCTAGTTATAAATAAACTAAATTAAATCCCGATTGGCGTTTTTCTAAAGAACCATTATTGAATTTCTTAAGGAAAATAGTTTTGGAAGTGAATATTAAGAAAAATCTCATTTCTACCATTGTAAAGCCTTAAATTGAATTTGGCGTGGATTTATTCATTCAATAAAACATATTTTTTTTTTAAATTAGGAATGAAATCACACGAAATTTCACAGTTAAAGCATTTGAAGACCGAATAACTTTAACGGCATGCAACTTGAATTGGGGTTAGAGCAGATTCGCAAACTTCAAAAGTCACGGTATATTAAAGTTTACTTCATAAATAGGAAACTCAAAGGGAACATAATGATATGCCCATGCATACCATTATGTACGGAATAATAAATTGCAATTTCGAATGCCTTTTGCCTTATTAGATCCGGCTAAATTTGAGCGATGGCTTGGGATGTGTTGGCCTTAAAGGCATCGGTCAATTGCGGTTTATGTCCATAAATGCGGTAGGCTTAGATCTTTAAGGTCAACATATCCCATTCAAATGATTCATAAAAAATATCCATTGCGGCGCTCGCTGTGTGCCACTCGGCGCCGTTCTACTGGATTGTTCATGTGGATATCGTTCAAACCGGGCCAAAGGAAATTTATTATCCCTCATCTATAGCGCTCTGCTCGGATGTCGTTGACAGTGATGGCCTCACCAACTGCGAACATATGACGTTGTCTATGGTCATTAACTTTGAGTTTCTACGGGTGCAAGCGCAATGCGAAAATCGCAAAGTTGAAGTCTGCGAAAGGCCGAGTTCTTGTTCGCGGCGAGAAATCGACTGCATCTAGTTCTTCTGCACACTTTCATAGATAGCGGTGATATTCTCGGCCGATCTGGTGTTGCTTTGACGTTCGGGTGCTGGTTGATTGTCTCGAATTTGACCACCAATTTTTCGACTTCGAAAGGCCACTCCGTTTGCCACAAAATGACAGATTTTGTGACTGACTCCACCACCAAAGTTCGAGTCTCAAAAAGAAACAGCCAGCCTCAAAGAAAGCAACGAAATATTAAATAAGGACCAAGATCTGCTATCTAAGTACCTACTTAACCTACTGAGGGCAATTTCGTAGTTTCTGTAGAATTATTTAACATTTTGTTCGTAGATTTCAGTTGACTCCACTCTTCACACGTCAAAGGATCTTGGAATAATTGGATTGGGTTGTTTCAGTCACCTCAATCTGCTCACTTCACCCAGACAAATTTAGTCTGGAAATGTTTTATAGAACTCAAAATGTCGCAAAAATATTAAGGCCTAAAGTGTAGCTGTATTATACAAAACCCTTATCTAGCATTTTGTAGCCTTGCTATTTTTTTAAATGACTATTTAGCACATTGCTTGATTAAAGTCTAATTAAGTACACATTTTAAAATAAATCAACACGCTAAGAATGCATTTTTATTTGCATGTAAAAATAATTCCAATCTGAATATAAAAGGACAACTTTCACATATTCTGAACTTTTCTTTCATTAAAAATTCAAAGGTTACTCGGTCACTTTGGGTGGTGTGTTTCACGTTCCTTTCTCTTTTTATCAGTATTTCTGCATTTTTGTCGGTTCCCAATGCACCTTCATATCAGTAAGTATTACTCATTTCTCATTCGCTAAAAGGGAATCAATCTAGATAAGACACTGCAACATCGTGTGCTGATTGCTTAATGAGAAATGTATCTATTTGCTTCCAAAAATAAAGATGATGTTTCTTATTGCGAAATAGAGAGATGTGTTTATCGAAACCTACAAAAAATTCTATTCAAATGAAGTTAAGATTTTAGCATCACAATTCAAAAAATAAAGTCCAACTTGACAGTACAAAGCCACACACAATCATTTTAATAATTTATTATTTTCATCTACAATTGCATTCAATTATTTCCCAAAACCATCCGCATACAGATAAGAATTAATATTTTCGTGCAAATGTTATAAAAAAAAAATAAAACCAAATTGTTATCACTTCAACCCGACTCAATACAGAAATCAAACCACAACAACGTTAACATGAATCGTGACTGTTTTATTATTTGTTTTACATGTCGTTTGATATCAATTTGAATAGGAGGTGTAACAGGTTATACTCAACCCCATCAGGTGGAATTTTTCAAGTGGTCATCCGTATCATTCGTGTAGAATACCTTTCCCCAAAATAGAAAGATAATTATGGCAGAAATCCCCAATCCCCCTTTATGGACATTAGGTCCAAACGAATCATTTTCTATGTATCTACATTTTTTTTTTTTTGATTGAGTAGGTACAACAATACGAGTAATGATATAGGAGGTGAGCTTTGATTGTAGATAATTTGGAAATCCCGAGCTTTTGAAATACGTTTCGTTTTATAAAAAACATATCAAAGGCTTGTTGGTAGAATTTAAAAAAAAATTGAAACCAAACTTAAAAACAACAATGAAAGCTATTTTTAAATAGAATAAAATAAATTTAAGCCGGCACATGTCAACGAATTTTAGGGTAAATCTCTCATCGTTGTTCTAATTCGAAATTAATTGTTTTGAATGTTATTCTATCTGGGATTACACGATATAAGTAGATAGAATCTATATGGATGTACGTCGTTCATAGAGTCGGGAACCAATCGACCGATTTTGATGAAATTTTGGGTGTTTGGTCTTTATGGTGGGTTAAAGGTTCCTAGCATAGTTTGGTGCATTTATATTTTGTGGCAGACGTTCTTTTGCCCGTAAATATTTTTAACTTGTTCCGCGTTATATAATAATTTTTATTTAAATAATTTCATTGAAATTTATTTTAACTACGATAAGTGGCGTGGTACTCAAAATTATATTAAAGTTATTCCTGTTATTTTTTTTAAATAAAATTGTATTTTAATTTCAAAATAAAAACCAAATTTTAAAAAAAAAATGTAATGTACTTTAAATTTAAATATTTTGTTTATTAATATTGGTATGGACAGTATTTTTGATTTCCCTTAGTTTTAATTTATTTAGATATATAAATTTTGTTAATGACCATGCGAAAAACATGGATTTTTCAGTTCCAGACCTCAATATCTCATCGTTTGGCCTTACGACTTTTTGATCATGATGGAATAATTGGAAATTTTCCAAATTTGAACAGTTTGAAAGTCATTGTTTGCAAAATGTGACATCTCAAAATGAAAAGGTTGTGTCAGTATGATATGTCAACATTTTTGCGGAATTTCTCTTACTTCGGCCTTGTTATTCAATTGAGTTTTTAGAGACTTTAGAGTAGAATGCTCTTCGTTTTAATAACGTAGCTTTGGTATTTGGTTGTAAAATCTATTTGATAAGAGCAACATTCCCCCATAGTGTTCCATTTCAGTCCTTGGGTTCCAAGTAGTGTCCATAGCAGTGTTAAGGTAATTTTTTTAAGGGTGCCACCAAATGGCAGAAACAAATGTCGATCTGCTCAGTTGGACTTAAAATTCTCCAAGATATGCACAAAGTCTTTTGCTATTGGGAAGAACGTTTCAGATCGCATGATACGGTGAATTTGGAGGTACCAAATTTCAATTTCTAATTTCGAAACTATTTCGAAAAGTACGTCATGTTTAAGGACGATTTTTAAAAATCTATGTTTCTCAATTTTAATTTCAAAATATTTTATTTTCTTAAAGAATTTACATAAAATTCACTCCATCGATTGAAACCGATTACTTTTTTATTTAATAATATCTCTCGAATTGCTAATGATGCGATATCGAATGCAACATTTCACTGCGATCGGTTTTTGGCCAAAATCAGTGAAATTAAAAAAAAACTATGTTATAAGCTTAATCTCGACAGAGGTCACTTTCCAAACGTGAAATAAGGCTAATTTTTGAAAATCGGTGTTATTTAACTTCACCATATTTCGCGACACCGAAGTTTCCAATTGAAAAAGTGGCTCATTCTTCCAATTTTGTCAATTCTTCATTATTGAGCTCTGAAAAAATGAGCGACAAAAACTTCGGCTGGGCGGATTTTCAAATTTTTTTTAAACCATCTACAAATTGGGGATCCTTCCTTCTAATGAAAAAATTATAAAAATCAGGTCACACAAAAATTGATATTAGTTTTTATATATAGAGATTTTTTGTTCATCGCTTCCTTAAATTTGTCATAACTTTCGTAAATCTTAGGCAAAATATTACAAAATTGTTCAAAATGGTACACCAAATATTTTGAGCTATTACTTTCATTATTTTGTATGGTATTCTGCTTTGGATTGTTGGTGGGCGTGCAAGATAAACATAATTGTGTGATGAGCAAGTTTATGTGATGTACAGGGAATATAGGTACCCGCGGATTGAAATTAAAGTCGACAAAGTGTACCATATATAACCTTAAAGTTTGTATGTAGTACGATGTTTATTTTCTTACCGGCAGAATTCTGATTGCTGATACAGTGAGTGATATAATTTCTTGTTTTACTTTTTGCTTAATAATCCGGTTTCTATTTAAAAACCTCAAAAAGAAAGACGTGAAATATGGATTAATTTATTAATTTTTTGGTTGAAAATTTTATTTCATTATAAAGTTTGGACTTTGCCATTAAGTGTGAAAAACAATAATCATTAGGGATGACACCTTTCGATCAAAGAGCAGACCAAAGAGTCAGTTTGTCTGGATGCAACGACACCTCTTTGATCACTTATGGCCTTGTGGGTTTTTCGGGCCCTATATGTGGCAATTTTGTTTGTGATGCATCGCTGAAGAAAATATTGTTCGCAAAAATCGGTGTTTATTTTCTGTTGTTGGTCAGCAGGCTTCAATTGTTGGGTAATTTGAACTTTATAAGGATGGATATGCAAATCCAAATGCAAAATACTTCATAGTGAAGTGTACGACACTCTCAGTTGCTGCGAACGCCGGGAAATCGATAAATTCGGATCATCAGCAACACTTGCACTTGCAGCAGCAATATTTATGACTGAACGTGCATTCCGATGATGCACAGGCCTGACGACATCAGTAACGTTTCCACTCTATTCAAATTTGAGTAGTCGGTCTATTACGACGACCATAATCATCGTGTAATGCGTCAAAAGTGACTACGTTTAAAGCACCACTTTTGTAGTAAGAATTAATAATTTTAACACTTTTTTCGATTGCTAAACGATCAGTTGTCGTAAATGGCAAACATTCAAAAAATATTATGGAACTTCAAATAACAGCTGAGTTTGACAAGTATCAAATGCCAGCGCTACCAACTTGAAACCACGAAATGAATGACCATATATTATGTGACAAGGCTTGAAAGGACCTACATACATATGTACATAAGGTATATTGATTTAAATTTGTTAAAAATTAACAGATTTGTACAAGAAATAAATTTGATTTTGTGTCTAAAATACGAGCGGAGAAATCAGTGGTTCTGTGAATATTTGTTTTCGGCAAAACTATTTCTTGACTCTTTCTATTCTAAAGCGAGATAACCCTACTTTGTTTGAAATTTACTTTATTAAAATATGAGTAGGTATGACTCCGAGAAGACTTTAGGCCACGTGTTGTCACTTCGGAATTCAGAAATGTAGATTAACAGAAAAAGAGTGGTAGATTTGAAATTTAGATATATGAGCTATTTCAACCGTATAAACATTAAAATATCACTCAATTATTTATAAAAACTTAACTAAGGTCTACCACGAATTTTTGTTTCTTTGGTATTTATTTATATTCTTAAGTATGGTTAGATAACATGAACCAAATGATGTAAACGACAACCTCTGTTGCCCATTCTATCACATTTTCAAAAAACCTTTCGTTCGTGATACGATCTGGCCAAATCAGTAATAAAGGGTCCGCCATCTAACGTTTTTTTTCTTCAAATAGTGCTTATTTCGCAAATGGTAACACTTAGCTCATGTCTGATTTAACAGTTTTATCCTTCCGCTGAACGAATATGGTTGTGTATACGCTTGAACAATGCTGGGAAATATTGCGACATAGCGACATAGAGATGATGCCGATTTTGCCAAAAAAAATCATCTTTTCAGATGAAGCTCATTTTGATCTTGGCGGGTATGTAAACAAGCAAAATTGTCGCATTTGGGGCACAGAAAACCCGCACGCATACATTGAAAAGCCGATGTACCCAAAACGAGTCACTTTTTGGTGCGGATTTTGGTCCAGAGGCATAATTGGGCCATTTTTCTTCGAAAATGAGCAAGGAGTGGCCGTTACAGTCAATGGCGATCGTTATCGGTCCATGTTGAACGAATTTTTGTTCACAAAAATTGGGCAACATTTGGTTTCAAGAGGACGGCGCTACGTGCCACACAGCCGAAGCTACACTCGATGTTTTGCGCCCTGTTTTTGAAGATCGCATTATCAGCCGCAGAGCTGATGTCGTTTGGCCACCGCGGAGCTGCGATTTGACACCGTTGGACTATTATTTGTGGGGTGCCGTAAAAGATAAGTGTTACGCCGACATACCAGAGACAATTGACGCTTTAAAGGACAATATTCGTGAAGCCATTGGTGAAATACAGCTGCACACAATCGATAATGTGCTTAAATTTTTTTTTTTTTTGTTTTTTTTTTTTTTTTTTTTTTTTTTTTTTTTTTTTTTTTTTTTGGACCGATCGTATAGGCTACTGCATGGCCAGCCGAGGCAGCCATTTGAATGAAATTATTTTCCATTATTAACCGGAAGGATTGTACTTTCAAATAAAAAAAGAAATTTGAGAAAATTTCACTAGTTTATTTTTATTGCATTTTCAAAAAAAAAGTTATTTGGCGGACCCTATACTTTGGTAAACAAGCATTGAGGATGAAAAGGTCAACCCACGCTTGTGACTTTAAAAATCTTATATCGGGAGAACGTTTCATGCTACCCAGTTTTGAATTTTTATTTTTTGAATACCTAAACCATACCCTAACCATACCAATACCAGAAAAAAAATTTATTTGCAAGAATTCAAGTTTAAGGCTCTAAGCTTAAATTCCGTATAAAGCATAAATAAAACAAAGCTGTTTAAAGCAGACGACAAGGAAGACCGAACCTCCGTTTTAAGGACCAAGCCATCGATGCCAGAGCGCTTGGTCTGGACAACTGGAAGCAGCGTGCTCGGGATCGCAGAGGGTGGAAAGCTGCCGTATCTCAGGCAAAGACTCTTCACGGGTCGGGAGCTCGTTAAGTTAGTAAGTAAGTTTAAAGCAGAATGATGAATGGTGGTAGAATTTTCGAGCACAGTGGTAAATGTGGTAGATTGAACAAATATTCAGCTATAGTGATAGATTTACTACATTGTGGTAGAAGTGACAGTTGTTGTTCTGTTTTCACTGCCGATTAAGTTGCCATCACTCAAAAAATTATTAATTCATACAAAACAAAATGAAAGCCAACCGTCCCCGAAATATTTTAAGAATTCTGCTCTGCTGAAACCCTGTGATAAACTCAAAAGCTTCAATATTTACGTAATACAACAGACAAATATCAATATTTCTGATTTCCCATCCAGATGAGATGCAGTTAATAGCCCTAAAGAAATATTTATGTTTACACTCAAAAGTGTTAGACGCTCCTGAAAAAAAATATTTAGAATATTTTAAACTACGGGTCTTGAGTTATCGTGTTTCCCAAAAGAAAAAAAAGGAGGAAAAAATGTACGCTTCAAATTTCATAACGTCAGGTTAAGACAAACTATGTTGTAAGTACCCATAGGTAGCAGGAATAAAGAGAACGAAAGTTCGTTCTACACTTGACTCAAATAACTCGAATGCGACGATGTATGTTTGAGTGGAAATTACTTGCTGGTGGTATGAGCAACAATGATGAGTTTCTGCTCATGCAAAAGCCAGTGCAAGTGATCGGTATATAGGTAAATCTTTGGCCGTTTTCCATGGACTATGATGGAACTGTGGTGACGCAATTGCATTTTAATTTAAAGATTATTAAACACAAATTAGCTTTGAAAAAGAAACAAGAGCAAAAAATACAAGTGCTGGAGATAAAGATGCGGGCAAAGGGGGACCTCATCATTTACATTATTTTCCTGTAGTATAGATTAAGACAAGTAGTATCTTTGAGCCAAAATTGCCAATAATGAATGAGGTTAGGTTACGTGCGCGGGTTGGTCAAGGTGTATAATTTCTACTTTCTACTTTGGTTCACGCTAATAACTTTTTATTAAGCCTAATTTTATAGCCCCCGCCCCCTTTTTGGCGTTTTTCCACCGCATCGTTGTCCAATAACATCTGTCCATAGAGCTGTGAAATGTGTTCACGACCCACGGAGTCTCTGCCTAGGGCAAAGCAGCCTCTGAGATGCCGGTAACACTGGTAAAACAGACCTGGGGGCTGGGATTCAAATCACAGCAAAATGAGGGAGCAAGTTAAACTATTTTTCAAAAGGTTGGCTTATTTTAGAAAGTCAAAGGCAAATTTCAAATGAAGATCCGTTTAAACATAAAACTTAAGTGTCGCATGTAAGTATTGATTGTACAAGTTTGCAAACAGTTTTATAGAACTGCAAATATTTCAATAAACCTATATAGACGACAAAATACGATAAGGGAATAATCAAGTAGATATGTAACTTGCTTTTGAACAATGAACTGAGAACCTCCTATGTAAGCAACAGAACCCTACGAGTTGCCACGATCTCTTTGTTCGATTTGATGACTCAAAGTGAATGCACCCTACAAAAGAAGATAATTCGTAGTCATTATTGAATAATTACTTGTAAAAGCTTCTATCATACACATATATGATCTAAAACCCGTCCGACAGTTCAACTGTTTTGATTATATACGGAAATATATTTATATCTGGTACTGTGGTAATGTTTAAGTAGCTCGGCTTTTTTTTTTTGTAAATAAAAGCTGCGAGGTACATACACACACATAGAGACGACGTGGATGAATTTAAAAAAAATATTTCATCGCCAGACTGAGTGACGGACTGTCTGCCGCCCATATGCGACGAATGCCATTGTTATTTAAATACATATAATTGTTTTGTCGGCTCCACATTGCTCGTGAGGTTCTAGACTAGTAAATGTGACGCACATTCATGTCAGTTATATTGTTAAATGAACTGATTTTGACTGACAAAATGCGCTGTCATTGTTGATGTTGTTGCTCGCAGTTTATCTTATAAAAAATAAATAAATAAAGAGAGTCTGTGTAAGAAGGAAAGAAAAAAGAGTATGTATTGATTTTTAGTAGTGAGTAGTGAGTAACTACAATAGATCTAGATCTTCAAAAAATTGGCAGCATTGGTGGATCCATCCTCTGCATTTGACGCGCTTCTTGATTGACCGCCTCTAGTGGCGCAATTAAAGTTTAAAGTTAGTTGCAGTGTGTATGTAGTTGTCCTAGCTAGACGAATGATGTCCATTTTCTGGACTAGGTTAATACCCGCCGCCATTGCAAAGAAGTCCCAAAATCTGTGGGCGAATTAATCCTCTGTTAAATTGTTTCCCCTTTGAAAATGCAACGATTGCAGATTTGCATTTGTAATTAATTCGGAAGCTCACAGCCACAGTCACCGGTTAGACGGAATGAGAAAGTCGCCATTTTTTTTGTTACTTTAAGTGAACGATTCAAATTTTTGTGGTTGGTTTATGATTCACAGGCATTCATGGGTAGGGAAGAGAACAAATTAAGGAAATTTTTGGGTTCTGGGGCGGCTCATTGTGCTATGACCATCATGAGCAAAACTAGCACAATGAGGAACTAGTATAGGGCGTCCTTTTCATTTCAAAGTAATGAGAAATAAGCAACAGAAATTTCCGAAAATGCTCAGCTTCTGGATGGTGCAGTGAGTTGATGTATAGCTCAAGTAAATTGAGGGGCGTTGCCTAGTGTTTTATGTTTTTGTTTTGTATTGCATAGTGGGTGCAGTGGATAAGTGGTTAAGTGCGTTGGACTACTAAGCGTGAGATCACTGGTTCAAATCCTCACCTGTACCACCTGAATGTTTTTATTCGCTGCCCCACCTCTTGCGAACGTCTGACAAACATCCAAGAGTAACAACTGTCATGAGAAGCTTCCCGAAAATTAATTGCTGTTCGGAATTGGCATTAAACTGTAGGTCCCTTCCATTCCGTTCGGGAATCTAGGCTTTGGGTTCTGAATGGGCCGTTCAGGCCTAATATTTTCTAATTTTTTGTTGTATTGCTTTAAACCCAAAATAGTGATGGCAAATGAAATAAGTAAAAGTTTCGAAAAAAGTGAATTTTAATCAAAAACGCTTTAAAAAAAAATTGTATTATAAATTTTATAATAACTAAGCGAAGAGTACCGTTACCAGGTGCATTTAAATAAACGGGAGGAGAAGAACTTTCAGCGTAGAAAGAAAAGCAGTCTCCTAGCTCAAGGAGATCGAAGAGTCTCGCGATCGAAACAGCATCTTTTATAAGAAAGCCAAACAACTGGCTGCTGGCTTCAAGACTGGAACGCAGGCTCTGCGAAACAGCGAAAGAAACCTAGTCATCGACGCGCAGGGTATAGAAGACATATCTATGTAAGTAGCATAGTCATCATGTAGAGAGAGTAAAAGGACGAAAAGAGTTTGGTCTATAAACAAGCCAACAAGCGTCTACGAGCAAAAATATGGCAAAAAAATAGCCTAGAAAACCACTCCTACTTTGGTTTGGTGGAGCAAATGTGTTCAAAACTCCCGACTCGAAGGATAGAGCGCTTGGTCTATAAAGCCCTTATCATGCTAGTTCTTCTATATGGCACCAAGTGCTTGACGATAGCAGAGAAATAATTAATTTATTGCGAAGGATAAACTCTTCGACTGATATTTGAACGAACAGAGGAGAAGATACAACCGCGAACTTTATGAGCCGTACCAAGACATGCATGCAGTTCAAATAGCGAGCGGAATTCTATCTTCGAATTCCAGCCTCCATGTTCGAGACGACAAGGAAGATCGAACTTCCGATAACTGGAAGCATATTGAATGGGACCGTAGAGAATAAAAAGCGCTACCTTGTCTCCCGCAGCCATTTTTTGCGGTGCGTGATGCTTTCTAGTACTATCTCCCTCAACTTTTGAACGTATGGGCATTGGCCTCTTTACTGCTTGAGTAACAAGACGCCCTTACAGAATTTTGAAGTTGAATTTTACTATTTATCATATTGACAGCAGCATTCACGTCGAAATCGAGAAAACATTGCGACCAGTGAAAAATACTTATTTGGCTCTCTCGTACTGCCATATCGTTCTCTTAGAAGTTTGTTTTTTAACTTTGTGGTACGAGTACGAAAAAATCAACATAAAATTGTTTACTTCATCAAAGATCTTTCCTTCCAGTGTTGTCTGTCAAGAATTTCTAAGCCAACTCAAATCGATTTAGGTGCTAGGGTTATATCAAAAAATATTACCTATTGAACTAAAGCTTAGCTTATCGAACCGTTGTGTGCGCGAAAAAATATATTTTGACACAAAGTTTAATGCCGATTCCGAACGACAATTTATGTTCGCAAGAGATAGGGCAGCGGCTTTAGCACCCACTAAGTGGTAGGGTGGAGTGTTACAACTTGGGTGATGACAGCTCATTAAACAAAAATTTCTAAACAAAACAATAGTGCCAAACATTGTAGCCCGTATTTCGGTTAACGTTGGTAGGCTGAAACACTCAACCATTCTTAGCAAAATGAATGCAGTATAAAAGTGAATCTCTTGGAAATGTGACGAACTAATTACCTGCACATTATTCCATGTAACCAGATATACCCTCAATGAAATCAAATAAAAACTAAACAAATTAATATTCGCATATTCTATTTATATGTATATTTTACATTTATTTTTCAACATTTAAATTTTTAACATCGAAATTTAAATAACTTACATCCATAGGTATCACAAAAAAAGTAGTTTCTAATGTCTGCACAATTACTAGCTTCTATTGTATAAATGTAAATAACTAAATTTAATTTCACTTAATATGTAGTTAAATTTCTTAAAAAAAAATACGTGGCAAAATTTTACACAGCCGACCAATTTGGCCACTTAGTTATTATATTGTACAAAGCATCACCAGGCCCCTCAGATTGATCCAATTGTCTGCTGCCATAAAGTCTAAAATCCGGATCAAGTTTATTCAGTCTAACACCTTCGTTGAGCAGCCACTTGGTTGCGTTTATTTGATTCTCTGGCGGGGCATACCTATTGAAGGTTCCAATGAATGCTATGCCCACACTTTCGTCGTTATAGCCTTTTGTATGAGCACCGACTTTATCCCAACCGCGAGCGACGTATACATTCCCGTCGCCGCCTACCAGGAAATTATACTGAATGTCATCAAGTGATCTGGACTCTATGTCAAATGTTTGAATGAATCGCGTTCGAAAGATACACATCGCCTGTAAGGAAGAACATTTTCTTATTATTTTTATTTTGATTATCATTTTACGGGAAAACAACTTACCAGAGTGGAACAATTCTGTGTGGCTGTGTGTGTTATGACAACTCGTAAGGCTGGAGTTTCCAGATCATCTAATGGCAGATTGGGTGGCTGGGCCAGCCATTCATCTCTTGAGATCAATCGATAAATTTGTTCGCCATTTACATCTGAAGGAACAATTTAAATGATCAAATATAAAGAAAACACGAAAGAACTTACTATGCAACACACCATCCTTAAGGCAATAGAGCGATATGAAGGCAATCAGACCGATTAAAATTGTAAGTATAACAATTATGACTGTTATAATGGCGGTTTTATGATTGATAAGAGTTTTATACAACTGCGATGGAGTTGGATTGTCACCGTGGATACCTGGAATTTTAAATTTAAAGGTAAGTATGCGAGTTACTAAATAAATTTAAATGAAATCTGGTTTTCGAAGAAATGTGATACATTTAATGTATTAACAATAAATGTGGTTATCTAAGTAAAACAAACAAAAAAAACAATAAATCTGGTTTCGTGTTTTGTTAAGTGTTTGCCACTTAATATATCTAAAATATTTCTTATGCTACGTCTCCACCGAACACTAAACCGAGATTAAGCACAAAAGATTAAAAATTAATCTTTTAGCGTCTCCACCGAAAAAAAGGAGGTTAACATAGGGGTTTTCTCTCAATTCTCAGCAACCAACGTCACTTTTGACATATTCAGGTATGGTAAATTGGTATTTAGTGTGTTCACAAACCGATTCTTACATGCAAACCCAGTCCCTTTCAAGATTATGTTTTAATCGTGTGTTTAGCAAATTAAAATTTGTATGGTAAATCTTAAGATTTAAGGTAGATTAAGGGCAGATTAATCTTAATCTCGGTGGAGACGTAGCATTACTTGTGAGTTTTGTTTTAGACAAATTATGACAAATAAAAATTATCCAATTATGAAAGCCACATAACTCGTCCAAGTGGGACTTAAATATGCATTTTTTAATGAATAATTTCGCTTGACTTTTCAATTTCAAATAATCGCTTAACTAATAATTAAATGTATTAATTAAGTAAGGAAACAGTCATCAGCACTACATCACTTGTTATTGACGTAGATCTATTTATTTATTTATTCATTCAATCTACGATTTCATAATTATAATCTATAGACTTTGAAATAATTACTTAAGGGTAAAATATTAACATAAATCGTGTTCACAATTAATTTAGGTGCTACCATTTAAAACGGGCTCACGTAAACCATAAATATTGTTGGGAAAATGTTCCTCCATATAATAATAGCCAAGTCAATTTTCTGTCCACTGCTCTGTGTTTATGTATGACCCAACATTACTTGGAAACTGCGAGGTCAATCATGATAAAATTTGGAATATAGGTTAATTTAAAGGTATGACCTAAAAAGGCGCAGGAATACATATATATTTTTTCGAAGTTTCAAGGCTGATTCTACTTGTAAGCACTTTAATTTTACATCGCCATCTATATTGGAGAATGGATTACTCAAGAATCATAATAGTTACACATAGAATATAGGGCCACCTGGATTGCGGTAGATGATAGTTGATAGATAATTTATATTATAATAAATAACGAGACTTACTGAATAATAAAGAAAGTGCGAAAATATAGTTGCCCGCGCAATATTTACATTTTCTATGCAAAACAAGAGATTTGTCATTTCAATCCGATTGAAGATAGTGCCTTCCGTGTTGACACCTGCCCTGCGCACTATCTGCTCAAGAACAAAATTGAAGAAATCAGACGACAGCGCATCTCCTTGCCGAAATCCGGTGCATGTTTGAAAGAGTTCATATGAGCTGCTGCCAAACTGCACATTGCATCGCGTGTTATCTAGTGTCATGCGACACATCCGTGTCATGCGACGGGATCCCGAATTCGGCCATCGCCACAAAAAGCTCCTGACGATGAATGCTGTCTTATGCGGCTTTAAAGTCGATGAAGAGATGGTGCGTCACGACTTGAAACTCGTTGGTCTTTTCCAGGATTTGCCTTAGTGTGAAGATTTGGTCTACAGTTGATCTGCCGGGCCGGAAGCCACACTGGTACATGCCGATTAGTGTGTTGCAGAAAGGTTTGAGACGTTCACACAGTACTTTGGATAGGATCTTATATGCGACATTAAGCAGGGATATGCCTCGATAGTTCTTGCAAGACATAGGATCGCCTTTCTTGTAGATGGGACATATGGAGCTGATGGTCCAGTCATCGGGCATGCTTTCCTTCACCCAAACTTGGTTGATGATTTGGTGCATGCGCCCTACCATAACATCACCTCCGTATTTGAAAAGCTCTGCAGGTAGACCATTAGAGCCGGCAGCCTTGTTGTTCTTTAGACTTTTAATAGCTAAGCCAACCTCTTCTATACTGGGCGGAGGGACTGGTTCTTCATTGACTGGATGCGGGTTCTCTTTTTGCCCCATCACTCTCTCTACATGTTGTCCGTTTAGCAACTGCCGGAAATGCTGCTTAAATACATCTACTATTCCCTGCGCGTCGGTGACTAGGTTTCCATCGCTGTTACGAAGAGCCTGTGTTCAGGTCTTAAAGCCAGCAGCCAGTTGGCTTTCTTATAGAACTTCCGGATGTTGTTTCGGTCGCGGGACTCTTCGATCTCCTTGAGCTGGGAGACTGCGTGCTCTCTTTTCTTTCTACGCAGGATCTTCTTCTCCTCCCGTCTCCTGGCTCGGTACTCATCCCTTGTTGCCCTTGTTTTCCTCTGCAGCGTTCTAATGTGTGCATCTTCTGTCACCTTTTTCCGGTATACGCATACATCATCATACCACGGGCTTTTTCTCTGAGGTGGCTGGTATCCTAGGGTGGTTTCGGCAACCTCCTTGATGATGTCGCGATACTGAGACCACTGGTTGTTGGCGTCTGTGGTAGGTGAATGCACAGTACAATAAGGTAAGCCGTTGATTTTAAGTTGGATAGTAAAACTAATTTCTATTAACACGGAATAGGCCGGATAACAGACCCAAAATGGTCTAAGACAATAGAACATGATTACGCAAAATATTTTTAGGTTTCATTTTACTGACATGCAATTTAATCACATGATCATTTAAGTTATAGATTCTACTCTTGCGACTAATAGGTTCATATTCGTCCTATAATAAGGACTGAAGTTTTGAGCACCTCCACGAAAGTAAAAATGAATTGAAGATACGAATGATGATACGTTGACTGTAGGGGGGAAGGTCATACGGATCTTCGCATGGAAAAGAGAAAATCAAATAAAGCTACGTTGAATGACTTCAATTCGATTTGAGTGAATGTTGTACTACGGGTTTACAAACCCGTGAAGCATACTCAAGATGCGGACTGACGGAGCAATTGTACACTGCCTGAGTAATGTAGGGGTCATCAAATTCTTTGGTCCACCTCTTTATGAAAGCCTAGCATAGAATTTAACTTATTCACGATGAAATTGATATGTCCTATAAAGGTAAGTTTGGGGTCAAAATGTGGCTTAGTGATTAAGTGCGTTGAACCACTAAGCGAAAGGTCGCTGGTTCAAATCCCGACCTTACACCTGAATGTTTTTATTCGCTGCTCCACCTCTTGCGTAAGTCTGACAAATATCCAAAAGTAAGAAATGTCATGAGAAGCTTCTCAAAAATTATTTGCCGTTTGGAATCGGCATAAAACTGTAGGTCCCATCCATTCGTGTCAAAAAAATATATCTTCGCACACACAGTGGTTGGAGAAGCTAGGCTTTGGGTCCTGTATGGGCCGTTTACGCCTAATATATTTTATTTATTTATATTTTGGGGTCAAAATAAACTCCAAGGTCCTAAAAACTATCGAAATGCAAAGTATATGACGAGATAGAGAATAAGGAAAGCTAAAAGGAATGCGGTTTCTTGAAATTTTAACATGTTGACATTTAGATGGGTTAAGGATTTAACCGTTCATAGCACACCATGTAAAAAAAGAAAGATAAAATGTTCATATCATTAGCATTTATTAAAATATCTCTATGTTTGATGCATGATTTAACATCATAATTAGTATAAACAATATGGGTCCCAAATGACTTACTTGGGGAACACCTGACTGAGCAGAGAAAGATTCTGATAACGAACTTCTAAATTTGACTCTATTCGAGATTATACTCATGCGATCACTCTTAGGGCTAATTTGCAAATATTGAATTTCTTTCGACAAATTGTACTAAATAACTAAGTCTGCAGAATAGTCCACCCAGTTTCGGATGCAATAATTAACGAAAGGACAAATTTGCAGAATTTTAAAATGCATTCTCTATCACGCTAAATGAAAACCATTATTTTCTGCATACTGTTTCATCGTATCACATGTAGGTAGGTCATGTCCGCACTTCAAAGAGAATTAAAATCCCGTCAAGGATAAGTTCCATATAATACCAACTCGAGCATTTGTAAACAATATTCTCAGATAGCAGTTATTTATCAAAAACACGTACTTATCTATCCACTCAAATAAATTAATTAGTAATATAAAGTTACCCTCGTTTTCATCGTTGAACAATGAATGCTATTTTAGTTGCGATTTCTATTTTTGAAAATGCACAAAAATATAATGGAATCGCTTCTATGTAAACACGTAGTTCTAGGAAAATGGAATTATTTCATGAATCAAAATTAACTTGCCTTGAAGGTCAAATACCATATCACTTAGCAATTATCGTCAAGATCACAATTATCAACAATTTAGAGAAAACTGGGGACGTTTTATAGGGTTGAAAATCAGGTTTTAATTAATTTCTTAAAACGCTCTACTGATTCGAGGTCAATTAACATGAGACATTAGTAGGGAGCCATAATGAACTGGTACCGTTTTTTGCTCTACGGACTTAATTTTTTTGTTTTGATGATAAGCTGCTTTTGTAATAAACTAAAATATGTCGAAGGTTTCAAATGGGATTCAAGTTTTTTTGTTTGTGGAAATCGTATACCAAGTTAAGTAGGTTTAACTTGTTCTTAAAAAATAATATTATTAAGTATACGTTTTATTTGTTGTGCCGTAAATAGAAGAACTACAGATGAGTGATCAGTTATATTTTACAAGGTTTGAAGTTAATGCTTTCTTGTTGAACCATTTTAAACTGCTTATAAAACGTGAGAGACATTTTGGGTCGGTCAAGTTGAGATCGTCAAGAACACTGTAGAAGTAAGCTCCTAGATGGAGATTTCGCTTCTGAGAGAGAGCAAGGCATGTGCAAAGAAGGTGTGGAGTTGTCTATTCCTCCTCCTCATCTTAGAGTGTTTAAGATCCAACAAGTATCGGATTTAAGGTTATTTTTTTTGGGGATGCATAAGGAGCCTTTTTCAGGCAAGATTTAGAAGGAAGATCCAAGTTTGGCGAGTTTTTCGCCGCCACCCAGAACAGGTGAATGTTGAATTGCTCAGCCATCTCCTTTAGAGATGATCGGCAATCTAGGACTACTAAAGAGTTAATAGAGACCGTTTCCCGACACTTGATGGCCGCCTGGCTGTCCGAAAAGATTCGAATATCCTTTACGGATACCACGTAATTATTTAGCCAGGAAAATATATCCTTGATCGCCATAATTTCTGCTTGGAAAATACTATAATGATTGAGAAGATGGAAAGAGAGAGATATACTTAGATTTAGTCTATCTGAGAAGTTCGCTCCACCCAGCCCATAATTTTTTGTTTTTGACCTGTCTGTGTAGAAATGGATGCTCCTGATTTTATTCAACTGCTGTTGACGTATGATGAAGTCTATATTTCTAGGAGGGCTCCTGAGGGTGTTCAGAATTACGGAGTGGCCGGTTTCATTTTCGGTACATTGAGAGGTGGCTTTGAGGCGAATGGCCGTGGTAGTAGGTGCCTGTCTGCAAAAAATATTAATGTCCAATGCAGCTAAGTGCGAACTACTCCGCTTATGCATAAACAAGCTAATCTTCAGGTCTTGCTTAGTTTGTCGCGATTAATAGCTATTCACACATCCACAGCCTCAACGCTCATGATGATTTTCGACGAAAAGTTGTATCCCTCGAGGTTGAGACTCTGTATGGCATATGCTTAGGTTACACACGCTTGGCGGTTCAACAGCTTTTTAAGGGAGCATCTTCAAGTCATTCACGAAAATTCTCTGCAACGACGGATCAATAATCCGGAGTGTTGTCGCATATTATTCTAGGCTAGCGGCTAAATGTCGAGTATAGTGATTCATGCCTTGCTGACGTCTATTTTGCATCTGTTTACTTCACAAATGTCAAAGTAGAAATGACATTTGCCGCCATTTGCAAAAATTATGGCATCTTCCAACAGGTAGATGATTTTTGCGCGACCTTGTGGAAGCATTTGCAGTATGTATGTTAAAGTGGTCAGTTCGACTTTTCGAGAACAAGTCTCATGGTTGTGGTGAGCTGAAATTATTTCCCACAAATCAATTTGAATCACAAAAGTAAAGTTATTTACTCTAGTTGTACAAAAACAAAACTTTTTGTATGATACATTAATTCGGTGCACAATCTGTATTAAGTTTCTACATATTTTAAATAGACTACGCGTAGAATAGTCTCAATACGCATTACCAAGTTTACCAATCGATGTCTCTTAAGCGAAAATATAAAAATAAAACAAATACCAGCTCGTAGCTGATACTTTGCAATTCCTTATCGCTGAAGACTGCATGTATCTACCCCTAAACGGGGCTGTCCGATAACAAACAGCCTCGAAATCGCACTGATGGAGTGTTTCAGAGGCTTTGTGATAGCAGTTATTGGAAAAAATCTAACATACCGCAAAGGAAGCGATATCACTGCAAGACAATAGTAAACAACAGTCTGGCGGGATAGATAAAATCGACAGAATGTCGTCCGACAAATTATACAATCGGGGAAGAGCAGAAGGATTAATATCATAATTTTTTTGTATAAAGCAAACCTGTCGTTGGAACAAATTGACCTTACTACTGAGATTTAACCATTCAACCGCCGCATATCCGCCTAGCCAACTTGGAAATAAAAGTTCACAAAATTTGAAGACAATGAGGGTTTACCATAAATACATTTAGAATTGAGTTTAAAATAGTGATCCTGTTTTTGTAAATTTCATTATAGTCTCTTGGATGTTTTTCGTTAAGATATAAGGGGTCGACAGTTGTTATACTTGTCAAAGACAATATTGATCTTGAGAACTTCTACTGCTTAGGAAACTTAAAATTATGTAACATATATAAAAAATGTCTGTTTCTTTTGTTTAATTTCATTATAGACTACTTGTCCCGGCCGGTTTCGCTTGAATTAAAAAATATATTAATATTAATATAACAATATAGCAAATGTCATTGTTTAATTTATTGGCGTTTTTATTGAGTAACAATTTTAATTAAAGACTGGTTTCCTAATTTATGTGTTTAAATATGAAAAATGCCGCTGACCATACAATTCACTTTCCTGGCTGTTACTTTTATTTCGGGTTTATTAGAAGTTCCAGAATCCGAGAAAGCCTTCACGTCAAAAACCCATCTCGAAAAAATTGTCATGTTCAAAGCAGAGATCCTACGAACCCCGTCAAAAAGGCAATGGCAATCAACGTTTCCTTACAATACAGCGTAAGAGAGGCAGGCCTAAAAACTACTGGATCCGAGAAATTCAGAAATTTAATTGGCCTCAATGATGAAGTGATTCAAAATCGGGAGGCCTGCAGATATTTTTTGAGGTCGAACCGGCGAACCCCACAGGCGGACCAGTAGGAATGCAGTGAAGTGGGAGGGTAATGATCCTTGTAATCCTGATCATAATCTCGTCGTTAAATGGAGATAAGACATTTATTTCGGGTCTGAAACCTACTTCAAGAGTTAATGCATTCCCACAGAGCTCGCCTGTCGATTCAAACCGTATAAATCACCGGGACCGCATGGTATTTTTCCTGCTCAGCTTCAGAAGACTTTGGAAATTATACTGGTCCTAAGTGAAGGTGGTATTTATACATAAGCGATGCAAAGCCTCCGCACTCTAGCATTAACACTTTCAAAATTTTTGTTTTTATTAAAGAATTCAACTTAGTGACCTTTTTTTAGAGAAGAGAAGTTTACATATGCGAATCTGTCTACTCTCTTGTTGCAAACATACTCAGAAGAAAAGTAATAAAGTCTCGTATTTTCTCTTCTGCTCAGAAATCTTGTTCCACAGACAGTTGCCGATGTCCAGCACTCTCAACGTTAAACTGAACGAAACTTAAATGTCATCTGTAGTGGAAAGCATCAAGTCCCATGCCTGGCGATATCCACTTTAAGAGGATGAATTTTTATTTTCTCAAAATTTCCAGCAGTGAAAAACTGTCGAATATATATCTACGAGATAGCCAGATACGTAATTCTTCGTTGTAATTCGCTGAGTGGCACAAGGATGTTCCAGTGAGACGTAATTCTGATGAATTGGCTAGACGAGCCCTCTTCCGGTACAAAATGTATAAACATTGAAGACAGAGATGCAGTGGCGTTTACCGAAATCGGCTCGTATCACCTAAATGTTTTTGGAGGAGACAATTCAACGATGAACTCTACGAGCTGTACAGCGATATTGACCTAGTCAAAAAAAACTGTAAATTGGGCGTTTGAGATGAATGGAACAAGCACAGCGAACAGGTGTAAGAGGATCTCAAATTCAAGGACCAAGCTTATTGGAGAAGTTGTTGGTTGAGGTCCATACTGTACGCACCGGAACTGTAGCAGTGAGAACTAACTAACTATGAGAAATTGTTGATTAAATTAAAAATTTCAGCGCCAGTTATAGTAGGCGGTAACGACTTGGAGAAAAGCAGATCTGCCGAAAGGAAGGAAGGACTGAAGGTTTTGGTAGAGCAAAAATACAACTTAAATGGCAGACCCTGCAACATCCGTTGTAGCCCCTCAAAACCCCTTAAACTTCTTAAAGCCCAACAAACCTAAAAAGTTCCACAAAGTTTCAGAAGAACAAAATTAACTAGTCTGATAGATATTCTTCGTGGAGCAGCTTGATGCCTGCATCGCTGACATAAGCGGCAACTGTGTTGGGTGCGAGGACACTCTGGTATTGAAGGCAAAGATTAGGCGGATTAGCTTGCAAGAATAGAAGGGCTACTCAATAGTGGTGAAGTTGCTGACATGAAACCTCTCCTCTGCATAATCAGGGATTCTATTGACAAAATAACCCTAAGGACTGCCAACGAAAGGTGTTCAAGTCTTGGTGTCAAAATCTCTATAGCTATTTCTCGACTGCAAGAGTTCCAGGAAGTTTATAAAACTTAGCAGGGATATGCTTATTGTTAGAATATTAGTAGGCAAATCATGACACTGCATTGCCTCTTGCGACTGTTAGATACAGACATCTGCAGATTCTGTCGTGATCTGCAGGTTATTAAGGATATACCGCACAATTGATGAAATTAGTGAAATTGGGAAATAGACGGTGCAAACTTCAAAGGCCTTCTTGGATTTAGTGGAGTAATTGGATGCTTTTTTTGTCTACCGTTTGAGTACAAATTCAACCGGATCCGATGCTTAATGTTGTGTGATAACTCTTACATTACACCCCTGTCTTAACCTAACCTAACCTAGGAGCGGCATCACAATGAACATATCTTTCTTAGTCTATCTACCTCTTTCTGGCTCAACGGCTTCATTTCAAATAAAATTTATATGACAAAGTACAAAGACAGTCTCCAAAAATGCGTACGTGTGTTGGTACTGACAAGGAAGCGGTTCTATCTTTGGATTTCTCGCAAATGCTTAAGCGCATTAGAAATTGCTCTAACGCTTACAGGAGTTGAGCATTACATGTCTAATAAGCATGTAAGGAGGTTAAGGTTCCTCTAATTAAAAGTGATACGATAGCTCTTACTCCACAATGGTTTATATTAATTTTTACATTCATTTAGTCCACCATATTCAGAAATAAAGCATAGAAATGAAGGAATAGTGTTTACGTTGAAATAAGTTACAAACAAATTGGAACCATCATTTCGTAGCTTTCTTAGAAGAATCAAACAGAATACAAATTTGATTTTTAATATTAAATTGCTTGCTATAAATATAGAATATTAAATAATGGAAAATTTTCGGAAGCCATCTAAAAAGACGAATAATTCTAAATATTTTTTTTAGCTCATACTCTATTTTAAACTAATTTGTATAATTAAAATCGAGCTTAAAATGATAATTTAATTGCTACAGAATATTATTAGCATAATAGGTTTTTTTATGTAAAATTGAAATACATATAATAATGTCTCATAGGTTTTCTGCACACGTTGAATGAACCAAAATGTATGTAAATATCCATACTTCAAAAACTGAGTACAAATAAAAATTCCTCTTAACATTGTCTCGCTAATTTTACAAAGAATTTTGCTTGTACTGAATAAATTATTTTTTTTATCTTGACTTTCTTTCCCTTTAATGACGCTGTGGAATCGAATTGTAATGTCTCGCATCTCTTTTCTGCGAATAATAAAACTGAAAAGGTGCGCCTGCTTACAAAGAACTGGTTTCATTACGGAATACGAGTATCCTTAATGGAGTAGCTAAAAATAACTTAAGAACATAAAACGATTTTTGTTGATTCAAAGTGCATAAATTAAGTATTCTGATGGCGTAAATTGAAATGCATTATCTTATCTTTTCGTAGAAAACGTAAACTTAGCTTCGTACGTTTAAATAGCGAAAAAGATGCTTTCAGATTGGTGCTGCTGTAACTCTTAGGTTGATGTGAATTTTAAACTAAATTTTGCCCGATGATGGGATGCATTAAATGCGGACTAGTAGGACGAGCATAAATGATGTCAGTAAAAAGATAAAAAAGGTCAGTGAAAATACTGGATATGAAAATACTCAGATCTGATGTTTCATTACTGTCGAAAAGCTTAGGAGAATATTTTAAAACCAAATCACAATTGTGGCAGTAGTATACAACTGGTTAAACCTGAGTTATAAGAAGGAGCTACTACTATGCCAATGGCAGGTTAACGCGAGTTCATGGTGACATCAAGCGTGAGCATGACCTTATTAAAAGTGCGATCAGGCAGTCATCCGAACGTGTCACCCAGATGTCATGCTAACGTCAAAGAACTTGTGTAATTCGGTCATGTCTGCCAGATGACATCTGATCATACAGTGTCATCTGTTAGGTCATTCACGTGAACTTTCAACGATGCAAACGTGTCATGCGATGATAAATGACAGTGTAGATCGATGTCATCCGTCATGCTGGTCATCCAATCCCAATAGCGATTATACGTCCATTTGATTCGTCTTGCATGTCACCCAGTTGACACGTTCAACAACATACCGAATGACAGGCGATCACACGGGATGACCTTAGGATGACTTCAGAATAAATTCTACGTCATCAATTTTGACGTCATAATGTCATCCAGATGACATTTATTAAAAACCATGGAAAAGCGAAAGTACTCTTTCTAGAAAATGTTGATGAGCGGTTTTTTCCCCACGATTGCAACCAGATTTTAGTTACTTGTTGAATTAAGGAAAACAAAATCTGTTTGCATTCTTAACAATAAGTAGTGCGTGCATTTACAGGTTCTTCGTTCGAAGAAAAATGCCGTCATCAGAAATCTTATTATTCGTTGACTTCAGATAGTCTATAATATACCGTGGAACATTTGCTGCCGTTTTTTGTCGATCAACAGCTTCTATCAAGTATTTAAAGTTCTATCTCTCTCTTATAATTGGACAACCGCAAACTTAATTCTATCACTATATAGAGGAATAATATTCCTGTGGTTAGTTTATAAATTGATCTTAAAATTTTAAAGTGACCTGCGGTTTCAATTTATTTCTCTTGTGCATAATTATTCCCTACTCTCATTAGGCAACCTCTGCATCAGTAAGTTAATTTTTGACAATTCATACGCAGCAGATAAATCCTAAAAAATGATTATTAATGAGATTTTGAGTTTAGCTAATGAGTAAAAAAATTAGTTAAATCTTCACATTATTAATAAGGCTGTTGGCCTTTTCGGAATCAGTCCCAGATAAAAAAACAATTTTTAAATATTTTCTAAAGCCACGGGCATACTACGAATGGCAGAGTTTTACAAAAGTGGTCTATTACATTGTTTCCAAATAAATAATACTTTTCAGTTTCCTGAACATTTTTCTTTTACAGAAAACCAGTTGATTTTAGACGCTGTCATATGCAAAAATTGCGGTTATTTGTCTCAAAAAAAAATGGCGATTACTCTGTTATGGTCCAGTTGATTCATTACGTGGATTCGCATTTAGCCAGTAGATAAGTTTGTCTTTCGTTGGCGATCGGCTGCAAAATATCAACTTCAAACACAAAAAGGCGTTTTTCTTTCCGCATTGCTTTTGCTCCATATGTCTCTCACTGATGATTAGAAACTCGTCGATTTTAAATAGAACTGTTTTCTATAAATTAAATCTATCTACTGTCATTATGCAATAAAGTACACTGCTATCACCCCTATGACACATGAGTTACATTTTTATGAATATTTAAGTTACAAAACGTCAAGGCGATCGAACTCTCAGACGACTTGATTTGCAAATGTGAATGCGATAAGATTCTCAAAATCTAAATTTAGCTACAGTAAATACTCACCACATTGGGGTTGCTTTGTTTGGGCAGCCGAACTGGAACCACTGTGTGTCCCATCAAAGGAGGGATTACTCTTCCCATGATATGTTGGTTTCTCGATGAGAATCTGTTGAATTGTGACAGGACCTCGATGGTATTTCTTGTGACCAAATGTCACATCTGTGGAGTTGGTCAAGGACAAGCTGGCAATTTGTGGCCCATTTGTCGATGCAACATCCCTCTCGATTTGTTGTCCCAAAAGGACAGCTATTTCAGGACTTAGATTCGGTATTGTATTATTATCCACTGGATTGGCGGTCTGTTGTCCAAGTTTTTTAACCATACATCCCGTTTTGGGATCTTCAAATTCATCGATATCCGATTCGATGACACTCGAGGCGGCATCCGATTCAATAGATGATATTGATATAGCTGTACTACGAACGGAGGGATTAGGCGAGGCGGGATGATTTTTTGTCATTTCTGACATTGCAAAACCATCGCGCGTAATATTGATGACATTCTCTATGTTGACAGTTGTGCGATTGTTTGAATTTGATGTTTGTTCCGGCGGTGATGGGCTGTCAAATACAAGGTGGGGTCGTAATGGCACGTCATTGGTATGCATTTTTTTGTTTTTTTTTTTTTCTTTTTGATTGAAATAATAACTTAAAGCGCAATAATGCTCTGTCACATTTTACACAAACGAATTAAAATGTAAATATAAATGCCGCTCACTGTTTCGCACTCCAGGATGAACTGAAACTGATAACGAATGAAATGGCAAAGTAGGTATAGGTAGGTATCTATCGAATTAACAACACGCGCTGCGTCATAATAAATAAACAAATAACCTCTTGCGTTTGCGTTTGCTTTGGCAAATTAACACTTTTTCCTTAACGAAATTGGTTTTTGTTTTATTTTTAGTTTTCTCTCTCTCTCGTGTGTGATGGTGAACGAAAATTTTCAAGTTTTTCCACTTTTCACCAGAACGGCTCTGGGGAAAATCCCATTAATTTGTCAATGGGAATGGAGTATTTTAACCGCTTAACCGTACTGCTGCATAATTAATAAGATACTCATGAACTGGTAATGAGATCTGTGGGTTGTTGTAAAGCTTTTATTTTTTATTTCGAGCTTTATCGCTGATTCTGCGTAAATATGTTTCGTAGACGATACGAGTTTCTCTGTATACAAATGCACTAAAGTTTATTTGACGACGCACTGCAACGATCAACTAACGCAAGTGACTGAAGATAAAAGCATGTTCTCTTACTTGAGCAACACTTGTACTTGGAAGCTTAATGGAGCCCCCCCAAGGAACACGTTTATTTCTCAGAGCTTTTCGTTGAAATTATACATTTTTTTTGCATAAAGCAAACTAACAAAGTATCTTTTGATTTAGAATATATATTGGGCGTTCTAATGGCGATTATTGGTAGACACCATGCTGAGTTGAATCTTGTTAATTGGGAAATAATTAATATGCAAATCAGGTTTTTTTTTTCTCTCTCTGTTGTTAAAGAGATTTGAATATAGATAAAGTCTCTGTTCGGATGGGGATCTATAAGTGGGTACTCAATCTATTGAGAAATTGACATACGTATCGATATACTCATATCATATCGATCAATAATGTTATCGCGAGGTTTGTTTTTGCGATGTCATTTTGTATATTAGTAAAGTCGTTGACATTTATTGATTCGAATAACCGACGCTTGTTTGGGAATGGTTTATTGAAATTTATCACTCGAAGTAGTGTATAGACACTATCCGTTGTTATTACCCTTTTTTTACCACTTAACTGTGGTACCATCCCCTTGAAGGGGAGACCTCCCCGATAGTGTTCATTGAATGTATTCGAATTTTGAATGATGAGAGATCATCTCAAGCGCGGGATAGATGGGTATCGTGTATTTGTATCTATGAAAAGTTTATCGATCGTTCAAAAGGCAATAACAATTCCATCACGTGATTTTAGCATGATGATACAAAACCAGATTTTATCAATTCCTATTAAATTATTCATCCGATTGCGGTACAGTCAGATCTGTGAATTGTTAAAAAAAAAAAAGTTGTTCCACCAGATACGTAGTGCGTTTTTCATCACTTCCACGAAACCATGCTCTTTCATTGAAGTACCTTCGAGACCATGATTTCATAAGTAGGTGTGATTGGCCTTGAATTTCGCTCTAAATTCGAAAACAAATGCACAACCAATTAACCTTTCAGTACCTGCATATGCATACCCTTATGCGTTTTGACTTTACTTTTTCATTCCAAACCCTCTTGCTGAATACATTCATCCCATCATTTTGTTATTTGCCAGCGGATTAAAAAACAAACAACAACGCTATTTTACAACCATTAATAGTTTATGGTTTGCAAAACGTGACTTTTATTCAATAAAAAAAAGAAGGAATAAAAATACACAAGTGGACGTGCAACAAACGATTTTCACTTATACACAGTTTTTCTTTTTAGAACACAAACCATATTTATAACAGGTATTGTTTAAATGATGAATTGAACAAAAAAAAAATTGCTTCAAATCAACCGTTCTCAAACTTTATTTTTTCGCGTACCATGAATTTTAGTCGATTTATTCGATACCGACCTAGAGAGTACTCTAAATAAAAAACCAAACGCATTTCTTATGAAACATTGTGAGCACAACTTCAAGGAATGACGCAGTCATTCGCAACGTTCTTCAAAAACTAGCAAAAGTTTTGTCATCAATATCATCACGTTTTGCTCCAAGAAACCCATTGGTGATGGTTGACCGGGTTCAGTCACGGTAACAACCACGCTCTCTTTGTTTTTGGCCTAAGGATACGGGGTGCAGTGGCTAAGTGGTTTAGTGAGTTGGACTACTTAGCGAGTTAAAATCCGACTAGAATCTTGACAAACATCCAAGAGTAAGCTTCTAAAAAATAGATTTCCTTTCGAAACCGTCATTAAACTGTAGATCCCGCCATTCGTGTCAAAAAATATATCTTCGCACCCACAATGATTGGAAAATCGAGGCTTTAGGTCCTGTATGGGCCATTTACGCCTACATTAAAAGTTACATATTGCTGTTTTTAGAGGTTGGTTTTTCGACTAGAGATAAAACTGATATTTTGTGGTCAAATGTGGCAACTCTAATATCATTTATGTTCAGTTTTCGATTTTATGTTCAAATCGTTTTCGAAAATAATGGTTCAGTTCGCGAAGTTTACCGCAAGCTTATTGAGGCTCATTTTGGGTTAAATGGCTACGTCAACAAGCAAAATTGCCGCATTTGGAGTGAAGAGAATCCACATGAGACGCCTTGAAACGCCGTTTAATCCACAAAAAATTAATGTTTGGTGTGCTCTATGGGCTGGCGGAGTCATTGGACCACACTTCTTCCGTTAATGTAGACCGGTATAGAGCCATGATAACCGACTATTTTGTTCCCCAAATTGGATGGCATGAATGTGGATAAGATGTGGTTCCAACAAGACGGCGCTACATGCCACACAGCGCACGTAGCAATCGATTTATTGAAGGAAACATTCGATGAGCGCATAATTTCGCGGAATGCACCTGTCAATTGGCCACCAAGATGGTGTGATTTGACACCATTGGATTATTTTCTTTGGGGATATGTGAAGTCGCTCGCCTATGCCAACAAACCCGAAACGTTAGGGGACTTGGAAGCAACATTCGTGGCATTATTGCCGACATACAGCCCCAAATGCTTAAAAAAGTGGTTGAAAATTGGACCTCCAGACTTGTCTTTATTCGAACCAGCCGCGGCGACCACATGCCCGAAATCATATTTAGTACATTAAATTTCTGGCGGGAACCTCGTTCAGAGATTCTTTGCAATCTGGTAGCTTAGATCTTATTGTTGACGTTTTCAAGGGTTTGATCCCTGCATAATTCTCTATAAGGGTCTCGAATGTTTTATAATCACAAATTGTAAGCGAAAATTTGATGAGAGTAAAGGAAAGAACCTTCAATAAAATACAATAGACTTGTGCGGACCCGAAGAAGCCTTCACGTCAAAGAGCCCATCTCGAAAAAATTGGAGCACGACCGGAGGGATCCTACGAACCCCGTCAAAAAGGCAATGGCAATCAACGTTCCCTTACAATCGCGTAAGAGAGGCAGACATAAAAACTCCTTGATCACACAACAGAAACACCAGCATTTGATTGGCCTCAATGAAGAAGCGATCCAAAATCGGGATGCCTGCAGATATTTTTTGAGGTCGAACGGGGGAACCCCATTGGCGGGCCAATAGGAATGCAGTGCAGTGGAAGGGTTATGATCCCTGTAATCCTGATCATAATCTCGTCGTTAAATGGAGAGAAGAAGACTTGTGCGGACCCTTAAAAAATGCGAGTTATATCGATAAAAAATAGAAATCTTATTGAGTCCGATCTTCACTCGTGGCTTCAAAGGCGTATAGTAGAGTATGCCTGATCTAGGATCATGTCACAGCCATACAAAGTGTTTTTTTTTGAGAATAATGAACAAAAGTAGACCAGCATAAAATAAAAGGAAATCTGATGATCGGCAGTGGAAAGCCAATTTTTTATTTGTTATAAAATATTAATTTTTTACTTTGAATAATTATGGAAAGCAGCTCAAGTTACCATGACATGGCCTCCAAGATGGTCTTATACCTGAAGTCCCTACCTTTAGCCAGGTGGCAAGTCTAGTAAGGTTAGTTATCGTTTCGACCGACTTGGCGAACCAACCACTCTCAGCAGAGCAAATGGCTCTCATCCAGGAGTCGGTTATTGACAACTCAATTTGAGTTGAACGACTATGGCGTGTGGCACGTGCCCCAAGTTCTCGGGGTCCTACCTCAAATCGGGGTGGATTATCTTTGTCTGTTCAGACAGTGCAAAAGCAGGGTGGATGCGCTTAAACTTTGAGAGTATCAGACTCAAATGTGGTATAGACCTAAAGCTGGTGGAAGAGGGATCCTTCCCAAAGCCTAACATAGTCCGTGGTTTTTTCCCACAGAGCCTGAAACTCTCAAACAAGAAAGTGATTGCTAGGAGCGACAAGACGGCAGTGGTGACTGACGTCCAAGCTATTCGTGCAGGTAGTGATACTGCTGTTAGTCAGGTCACTCCCTCCGGATTTGGATGCGCTACTGAGGTAACAGTCATCAACACGTAGACGGAGGCATAGTCGCCCAAAGAATCGGGAGTTCTAAGGATAACCACCAAAACCCCTTTAAAGCTGCTACTGACACGCGGGAGAAAAGTATCAGACTTAGTGAAATGTTTTTTACCAATTAATGAAGGCAAAATATATAACATGTAACAACAAAGCAATTCCCATAAAGTAAGAAAGTAATTTATGAAAATTTGACCCCCTCCCAAATTTTGTCCTACATCCGCCCCTGATCATTAACAAAGCCTTAAAAATTCACGTGTTTTTCATCGCTCAAAATGATTTATCGAGATCATACATTTTGTTAATTTTAACAATTTCTACGAGTTCAAAGTCTGGCATTCAACTTTCCACTTGTTCATAAAATAACAATTCTAGCACCAAACGCGCCAATTTAAATCAGGTCCAAGTACGAACTTAAATCTCAAAATGGATATAGCTAATACTGAAAATAAGAGTTCTTTTGTATTTCAGTGGAACTCGCTGGTATTTTTGAACAAAGTACATACATGTCTCCAAAAATTATTCGTAAATTTATTTTACTTCAAAATATCCCTTTTTATGTGTAGGTATGGAGCACATCCGCATACCGCAGTACAAAAATAAAATCTTTTAGGACCGGATTTATTCGCGGTTATATTCGCATTCCCATTCAAGTTTTAAGCCTTCAAAGTGAAAATTGTCCGATTCCGATTTTGAGGTATAACTACTCTAAGTGATATAACTTTAGAAATATTCGGCTTGCGGAAGTACGGGAAGTTGATGACATGTCCTTCCATGTCCTAAGGTAGCTCATCTTAGTTTTATTTAGTTTTTTAAGTTATTTAGATTAGCTAGGGTGTTTCTGGGAGAAACCGGTTCGTCAACTTGGTGTGCTGTTTCTGAGAGTTGATTGATGCTTTCCGGCATTGGTCAACTTAAGGTCACGCATGTTTCTGCGTTGGCGAAAGTTGGGCTCCCATAATGCAATTGGGATGGTGACCACTCGGTGAATAAGCAACGAGTGCTCACCACCCTGATTATATTTATTATACTTGTAAATATTGTTAGTTAAGTAGAATAGGTAGTCTTAAGTTTTCTTTGTAAATATTTCTTTTCTTTTTCTTAGATATAAGTTTAATTTTAGTTATAGTTTCATCTAAAATAAAAATTATATATAGTTAAGTTTTATAAATACTTTTCTTAACAACACAATAAAAATTATAATTTAATTGAAAAATATTTATAGTTTATAGGCCGAAAGTCAAATAATATAAATAATATGTTTAAGTTTAGAGCGTCCGCCTGAGGACCAGTAAGCTAGTTGTAAGAAACCAATAACTTTAATTTAGATTTAATCATTTCTGTCTAGTTTGTATGAAAGTTTTTATTGAAAAAAAAAATTAATTTAAAATAAATTCGGAATAACTACAAAAAAATACAGAAAAATGTTAACAGCGTCGTGTGTTTTTTTAAAACTCAAAAAAAAAAAAATCATGTGAATGCCAAAATCGTCGAATATACGTTTGCTTATATCATTTTGAGGTACGCGTGCCACCATTTGAGAACCGTTGCTTTTGCTTCAAATAAAACACTTAATAGTCCGCCGCATTTTTGTTTTTTAAACCATTACAACAATGTATTTATTTAATTATCTTTACAAACTTGATTACTGGCATATCATTTGTCTGTGGATAGGTAGGTGTACATAAATAATAGAAGGTCACGGCGCAGTACCTGTGGATTATTCTGTGGAGTGGCGACTCGAATTGATTATAGATTTACTTGTGGAAATAATCAGATGTGTTTACATAAATCTGGAAATATGTAGGTATATTGAAGTATTTATTTATCATTAATTTTTTACTGCGACGCATTGTCATAAACTTAGGACGCTTGCAGCAACTTCAAGTCATAGAAATATATATTTTAGAAGATAATGTCGTAGATTTTATCAATGTAACCTCGTTAAGAAGCGTCATTACTTCAAAGTATCAATGTTCTGGAATGATCTGGTCTTCGGAAATTCGTCTTACCAGTTGGTTTGGGTAGTTAGCTGCGTCGTATAAGCCCCTACTTCTTACATGACATCTTCGGATTGGGTCATAGCGGAGGCAAGTTTTTTGAATACGATGATTTGCCTAATACGCTGCTTAAATAGAGCTGTAGCTTCGTCCCGGTGCTGAGTCAATTATACTTCTTAATGAGTGGGTAAATACGATGAGACTCTCGATGAGTCGAAACCTTTTGAAAGAGCTTTGAAGCGGAACCACTCATTGAAGTGGACTCTATGTTACTTCACAGTTTGATGTTGTAATTATAGAGTCATCCTGAAGATTAGAGTCATCGTGACGTCGCGTAGTGGTGAAACTTCATCAGAGGATGTAAGGTAGAATGCTTCTCGCGGAAGCCAAACTGTATATCGGGCAGGAGATTCAAAGTATTGGTAACCTGATTCAGTATCCGCAGCATGAGTCCCCCAACATTTACTCGCAATGCAGACCAGCGATGTTGTTCTGATTACTCTCCAATTGGTTACTCTTAAATTTCTTGACGTAGCTGTCAACCAGATCGGATATGTTCCAAACGACTTGGGGCACTTCTCGAGTTTTTTAAATGTCGGAGGCACATTCCGAGCGCGAAGTTGCAGCCAAGGTACGTCTATGGATATCTCAGATGACACAACAAGGGGGAAATACTGTCATACAGTAGCTTTCGAAATAAGCCACCAAGATGCGGAGAAGCTATTAGGAGCACTGGGAAATGCCAGGTTTGATCACGAAGAAAAACAGCATGTCTAGAAAGTGTCGCTGCACAAAAGGAGGAAAGCGGAAGAAAAGAGCATGAAAAGCATGCGATTGAGGAAGTGAAGAGCTGCTTCTCCAGGAAAAATGCTCCCGATGCACGACTACGAGTGACCTAAAGAGATAAACAAGTAAACATTGTAGAGATTCCTTAGTAAAAGGATGCACCAACTCATTTCCATGATTTGGTCGCAAGAAAGTGCTCCAGCATCGATTTCACAAGAAAGGTGACCCTGTAAACACCGTCAACTATAAAGGTAGCCGTCTTCCTAATATCTCGTATATGATATCATCTGCCGTATTGTGCGAGCGCCTGAAACATTTGTTTGGTAAGTCCACAATTGACCAAACATTCACACTACGGCAGGTCCTAGAGAAAACCCTAGAAGTTAAGTTCAATACTCACCATCCTTTTACAGATCTTAAAGCCGCATATGATAGCATCTTAGAGATAAGCTAAAATCTCGTCCGTTTGTGTAGAATCAAGCACAAAAAAAAGGATCCAGGTAAGGCGAAGCGCTGTCATGTTACTTCCTTAACATCATACTTAAAAGAATTATGAAAAACTCACGAGCCAGCAAACGAGGTAGAATCTTTCAAAAGTCTATAGTAACAGAAGCGACTAAAAGCGGCAGACGACGCCAAAATAATGTACATACATATGTTAATGCAGTCAATAAGAAGACACACCCAAGATCAGAACATTACAATAAAGAGCTTTGAGGTAGTAAAAGGCTTAAGCCTCTCGGCTGAAAACGACATTTCTGCAGAAATTAAACGAGCAAAAAACGTCTGTATTTCTTTGGGCGTAGTAGCGCAATCTCTCGTACATCTAAGGAAATTTTATGCAAGACCCAGACAATCCCATATGAATTTATCCTCGAATGTTTTGACAGAATAAATATATGTAAGATATTTAGTCCCGGGAGGAGGCGATTCATATTTGAATTCTTCGAGCTGTACATCGACTTCGATCTATGAAACTGCACATTGGGCGTATACATAATGATTTTCCTGTGCTTCTCACTCTTAGGCTGCTTGATCACCCGTTCCTTCTAAATCCTAATCGGGCAATAATTCTGTGCTGTTATTAAATACGACGTGGCTATGTTTTTAATCCTAATGGTTTACACTGTTAGCTGTTGAACTACGTACAACCTCCTTAACATCCTCGATGTCTTATGTTGATCCCAAAAGAATGAAATAAAACAGAAACTCACACGACTTTAACTAATAAAAATTCTTATACTTCAAGGCAGCTTAAAAACCCCTAGATCACATAAAAATATTACGAACAGCTTTGGATTGGCCTAAGTCAAAATGGGAGTCCTGACAAAATTTGTTTAAGTAAAATAAGAGTACCTACCGTACTGATCTGATCTAAAGAGATGCATTAAAAAAGTTAAAAGTGGAAACGATATTATAGAAAAGTTTAAAATGTCCTGAAAAGTCCGTATACACAAAATATAAACCACAGCGACAGGACAAGTCTCTCAACCAATAAGAGAATTAAATTTGAATCAATTTAAAAAAAAATAGAACTAGCTAGCAGCATGATACAAGCCTCAAGCCCCCAACCCATAGAATCCATTTCTGCGTGCATCCGTTTTTTTTTTTGCCTGACAGCAACATAGAATACACGTAAACTTATTGAAGGTGACCTATAAACAACGCATTGACGGTGACCCAGGAAATTATAGCCCAACATTCTACTATTTCATACTTTGACAGTCTGGCGAAAAGCATTCTGATTGGTTGAACAGCACGAACGAAAGCATTTTGCATTGCAGTTAGCATTGCCATATTGACATATTTATCGTAGCAAATTCTGTGGTAAATTATGTTTGTTTCAAATTAAAATTCATTTTTCAACTAAAACAGAACTATATTAGTATTTTGTTCATTATTATGGGTATCTATTTTTGTTTATACTGTATATATTTAAATGATTTATTCTAATTTAACATAAAATTATAAAACTAAACGAATTACTAAAAAAAAAAAATAAATATACTTTTTTGATATGGCAGTATTGACACGCATGGCAACCGACAGCTGCAATCGCCGATGAAAAAAAAAAACACAACAGTCAAAGTTCGAAGGGATTCTATGGGACGGCCCATGCATTCATTTAAAAGTTTTAACGAAAGCATGCAAGCGACGGATTCTATGGGTCGGGCCCTTCATGCTAACGTTTTTTTTCAACTAGTGCTTATTTCGCGAATGGTAACACTTAGCTCATGTCTGATTTGACAGATAATATACCGCTATACCGCTGAACGAATATGGTTGTGTATACGCTTGAACAACGCTGGGAAATATTGCGGCATAATTGGGCAATTTTTAATTTTTTTTTCTTAAACAAGCAAGGAGTGGCCGTTACAGTCAATGGCGATCGTTATCGGGCCATGTTGAACGAATTTTTGTTCACAAAAATTGAAGAGGAGGATATTGGCAACATTTGGTTTCAACAGGACGGCGCTACGTGCCACACAGCCGAAGCTACACTCGATGTTTTGCGCCCTGTTTAAAAAAAAAAGTTATTTGGCGGACCCTATATATGCGTCTAATTATTATAAATAGATTAATTGCTTACTCTTTTAAATGTTAAAAGCAAGAGCCGAATGTTGAGATTCCACTATTCTCTCTCTAAGAACATGTTGAGGACTCAAAAACCACTCCAGTTACAAATACGCATTATCAAATGTGGTGAATGTAAACAAAAGCCGCGTCTTTTTCTTCAATCTAAAAATGTTTACAAGGGTAAAAAGTTGCAAGACTGGCTATACTAATTGCATATAAAATAGGAGTTATTTTATGTGACGTGAAGCGAAGAGAGACAGTGGAAAGAGGAGTTTAGAAGAGAAGACGGAAATGCTTTCTCAACAAATCTTTCTCTTTGTTTTATTATAAGACTTGTTGTTTTATTTTCTTCTTTATTCTCTCTAAAGACAGTGTCTAAAATGTCTCTATGACGCAAAATGTCTCTGAGATCGTTTGGATTATGTTTAGCGAATCAACATCAGCGCTACAGTCCCGAATATTGTCTCTAATTTGGAGATACAACGCTGTAGAGAAAGGCCTCGCCTTATCTGGCGCATTGGCCAAAGACCATGCCCAAGTCCATAGTATATTGTACCTAAATGGTGACCTAAAAATTCCACATCTGTCTCTCTCTTCTTTAGTGACTCGGAGTTAGGTCTACAGACTTCCTAATAACTGGCATGTACCTATAGAATAAAGACTTAGGAAATGATTTACTGAAATAAAAACAGACAAAGAAAATAAAACAGTACAAATATTATTTTCTTCCATTCATCAATTCTATTTTATTTGATATTATATTTATGTATAACAATATCTTACACAAATTTAGAATCAGTCACTTTTATTTGTTAAATAATATCTCTTATATTTTTTAATATTATAAAATAATCAAAATATATTTTATATCAATTAAGACATTTAGTGTATAACTAAAAAAAAATAAAAACAAAACTACAGTGAACAAGTATAATTTGGGGCAGAGCTATTTAAAAAAAAAAACACATCACAACTTAAAGCACTAGATACCCACTACTTAAAAAAAAAATCATCTTAAATTATTTAGCATAATTAAATCTATAAATAGTATGTACACAAACTGCAGTCACGCACCGCACCTCAACAGCACATTCTACATATTGCCATCCCATTTCTCGGGCATACCCAGTTCACTGCCGCACGCTGGATTATCGTTCATTCCGCAGGGATACCAGTGTGGCCACTTGATGATCTCTTTGTATACATTGAAACCCGGACTTCGTGTAGTTTTCGTCTATTCAAATTAAGTTAGATACAATTTATTAGCCAGACTAACGTCAGCAATATGTCAGCTTTCTCTCTATAATTTACCTGATTTTGTGCCACCAATTTATAATCAATCGCCAGGTGCTTATTTGTTATTCCGTACGCAAGTAGATATTGTGCGGCCTCCAATTGAGTTTGGGCTGGCGAATGACGTATGTAATCGCCCATGAACGTTATTGCTAGTGTATTATTTGCATAGGTATTCGCATAGTCCCAGCCTCGGCCCACATAGACATTTCCATCGTCTCCAACCTAACAAGGACATAAAACAGGTTACATATTCTACTGAAAAAGTGGTAGGTAAATTTTCGTTGCATACATAAAAGTTGGACGAAATATCGGGCAAGTTTTTCTCGGCAATTGAAGAATCCTGAAGAGTTCGCATTTTAATCGAGCACTTGTAAATGTTGATGCATGGCTTGGACTGCACTCCCACATGGGAGATCAAAACATAAGGTATGGGATGACTTAGACGGATTGTTAGATTTTTAGCATGTTCGGCTGCACCCCACTGTTCTCGATCGACTACCAGATGACCGTTTCCTAAATTCGGAACTGAGATACTTGAAATAATTTTTTTTTATTTATTTATGCTAGTTTGAGCAAAGCGTTGAAAAGTATAGTAGCGATGGAAGCGCTAGGAGGTGGTTTTGTTTATGGTACTTACATGTTCCGGTTTCGTAGTTGTTCCCAAAGAGGATTTCACGTGGTGATTCTTTTTTATTGTACTGTCGTAGCTCCAGATATACGATTAATCCAACGATTATTAGAATAACTAACATTAATGCAATGGCTATCTTCGAAGTGGAAGACAGTTTATGAAATATGGTTGAACTGGTAGCTTGGCGGTTTTGGGTGATACCTAGGAAAAGAGAAATATTCAAAAATTAGTTTTATCAATTTATAATACAGGGTGTTTTTTCGAATAGAGATAAAACTGACAAGTCATTTATGTTCAGTTTGGTCTGCCATTTCATCATGAACAGGTTGACAAATGAACAACGCTTGCAAATCGTTTTGGAAAATAATGGTTCAGTTCGCGAAGTTTACCGCAAGCTTATTGAGGCTTGAGGCATTTTGGGTTGAATGGCTACGTCAACAAGCAAAATTGCCGCATTTGGAGTGAAGAGAATCCACATGAGACCCTTGAAACGCCATTAAATCCACAAAAAATTAATGTTTGGTGTGCTCTATGAGCTGGTGGAGTCATTGGGCCATACTTCTTCCGAAATGACGCTGGAGAGTCAGTTACCGTTAATGGAGACCGGTATAGAGCCATGATAACCGACTATTTTGTTCCCGAATTGGATGGCATGAATGTGGATGAGATGTGGTTCCAACAAGACGGCGCTACAAGCCACACAGCGCACGTTACAATCGATTTATTGAAGGAAACATTCGATGAGCGCATAATTTCGCGGAATGGACCTGTCAATTGGCCACCAAGATGGTGTTATTTGACACCGTTGGATTATTTTCTTTGGGGATATGTAAAGTCGCTCGCCTACCCCAACAAACCCGAAACGTTAGGGGACTTGGAAGGCAACCAGCCCAAAATGCTTGAAAAAGTGGTTGAAAATTGGACCTCTAGACTTGTCTTCATTCGAATCAGCCGCGGCGTAAATTATTCCAATAAATTATTATTTATGGACATTGAAACGATTTTCTTGTGTTTTATTTCAATTCAAAGTTCTATACCTCTAACAAAAAAACCCTTTACAAGAATGTTTCCTATATTCGGAAGGAGAATACATTTTGGTAGAACTGCAACTGATGCAGATACAAATTTCATTCATTTATTGTAATGGGGTTGGAATCCCTTCTACGGTTTTTACTCCTGATAAAACTTAACAAACAGCCGTCAAAAGGATGACAATTGCTTGGAGAAATGACGACTTTAGTTGCATTTGATATATTTTAACCTAAGATTTGTATACATACAAAATCGTTTGTATTTTATTTGTATCACACTTATTCGAAATGACTGTTCTTACAATATTAGATTCTTGAACATTAAGAATTTAATATTTCGAATATATGTATTTGGTATGTTGTTCTTCGTATTGTTGCGATTTACAAGCAAAATAATTTTCTTAAGTTCGTCCATCAGAATCGACATAACAAAATGTAAGGTCTCTTCATGCATGTCATCATCCATGTCATTATTTCGGTGAGACAGTGCGAAACTCCATTAGTAAACGAAAAGGGCGACAACAAAAAAAAATTAGTTGGTTTTAAATTCTATTTAACTTTGAATAAGACCTTACATGCGAAACCCTAACCACAATTCGTTACTTTCCGGAGAGAATTAATTTACGATTTACGCAAATGTATGGCTAAATATTCGCCAAATAAATATATTCACATGCAATATAAATGTAAACTGATAAAGTTATTTCTCCAAATAATAAAAGCCAAGACAATTTTCTGTCCTCTGCACTAAGTTTTAGTCGACCTTTGGTTTACATACGAACAAGTTCTACTGAACACTGTATGGTTCAGTCTCAGCCTCGCAGGATTTCAGTGTGTGATCTGAAATTTCGAAGGTCTTATTGCAGAATCTGCAGAGGCGGATTTTTCTTAGGTGTTCCCTGGGTTTACAATTCGTTGAAGCCTGACTCAAATCTTTAAAAACTACAGTCCTCCATGAATTTCTTGACTTATTTCAGACCTTGGAGATTCGCAAGTAACTTCTACAATTTGTTGTTATCTTTAGATAGTTTTGTCCGCCCTCTCTGAGATCATAAGGTGTAGAGGAGTGAATTCCAGCAGTAGGTACCTCCATAGCTGCAGTTGGGCATGTACTCATTGCACCCGTGATTAATAGGCACGGCAGGCTTCTCAACTCATTGAGAGATTCACTTGTTGGGAGCAAAAAGTCGCAGTAGTAAATAAAAATGTCCTCACATCTGATTTTACATCTATAACTTACAATATATAAGTGCCTGCATTTGCGAACTCACACACAATTGACACCAAATTCCCTTTTGCACTTATTGAACTAGTGTAGCTCAAGTTATTTATACAACATAGTCATGTAAAAAACACAGCCCGCAACATCATCAACCAAAAATCCAGATCTGTTAAGCAAGAAAGATCTATCTTAATACAATTTCTTTGGAACTTGGGACTTTCTTGCTTAACAAACATGAAATTTTCTAAAGTGTGAATAATTTGGTATGGGATTTTGAAGCACTTCTAGACACAACTATAAATTTCTGAAAACGCAAAAAAATAAGATCATAGATGTGCTCTTAACCAAAATCATAACTTTCGGCGCTTAGGTCAATCGATGCATTGACTTATGACGTGTGCCTGAAGGCTCTGTTCCACTGAGTAAACTAACTAGGTAAACAACTAATTGGGACTGCTTTAGAAAAAAGACTGTGGAAGTAAATTAACTTGAAGACGATAAAAAAATATTTTGCAAAGAAATATCCTTGGATAAAGGATCTAAATCACAAAATTTTACAAAAACAGAATTTTGATGAAAATCTATCTATTTAATCAGTCTCTGTAAACTCTATAGTAACCTTAGACTGCAGATCGTCTCTTCAGGAGATGTCGGAACAGGTCAACATTCAGTTTTGCTGGGTGCCGGAACTCGCCAAACTGGGAACCACGATATTTCTCTCACCTGTTAAAGAGAGTTGGGTATACCATTCGCTAGTTGTACTTGTAAGTTATCGCTACGGCAGGCTGCTATGGAGGAAACAAACTTTAGATGGACAAGTGGTATCAAATGGATTTTCCATTTCGGAGCCTTCTTCAAAGAAGACACATTTGATCTCACAAACATTGAAATCAAATGTCTACTTCGCTTCGTCAGAAGCTCCAATTGGTTCAACGAGTAGGTGGAAACTTTATCCTAGATTCCCGTGGTATAACAACGGACCAATACTAGTCTTAGTGAGTCGGTTCTTATTTTATGCCGACAGTCACTGCAACCTAACCTAAAATAACCTAACCTATCTCTGTAATAAATTCTGTTAATTATACATTGTCTATAAAAATTTAAAAATGATTTTTTTTTTTAATTTTATCTTAATATTTGAAGTTGTTTTCGTTTTCCCAACATAAATTTATGTATATCGCAATAACTTGGCCAATCGGTTCCATGGATTCACGGACATAATTCAATTATGGTTAAGTAACTTCATCAAGTTACGTTGATTGCGATACGGAACTTTGAAAAACTAATTAATTTTAATTTCTCCTTTTATAACTCTTTTTTGCAAAACTGAAGAGAATTTGTAAAATTATAAAACCGAAAGTGAGCAATGCAACTTAGAATGCCAAATTGTAGGTTAATAGAATTAAATCGAAACTACTTGATAGGATAAAGTTTACAATCTTCGTCCTAATAACGTCTCATGGAATATATTCCTACCTACCTTTGGTAAAAGTGATGTTCTGTAGGTGCAACGATTATACCTATACGGGTTTTCGACATTTTTTTATAATTTTTCTTGCTGAAAATGAATGGAATCGCCTGTCTCTTTATCGAAGTAGGAGATAATATATTTCCTAGAATAGTATTAGTATGGCTACTGAAAAGTAAATTTGTTTGTAATCTAATCAAAGTGCATTTAAGTCTTGAGCACTAAAGATTCTACCCTATAATTCTTAGAAAACGTTCAGTTGGCATTTTGTTTGCTTTTGCTTTTAAGTACCCACTGTACTTTGCACTTAAGTAGGTTGGGCACACTTTAATACGTATTGATTACTCATTTAAGACTTAGTTTTTTTTTTATCGATTTTAAACAGTTCTATTTGCCTTACACTAACACGAATACAAATGAATTTGGTTTCCAGCAATGTGGCCATAAAAAAATTTCTAGAGCTTGTCAAATATTCTTGACAGTTTTGAAAATTATTGAAATATATTAAAGGAATTGACACCTTTTTTCGGAAACCTAGCTAGCCTTAACAGTGAATCGGTTAAACTACAATTTGAGCACTGTGTAAAGAAACATTCGTAAATTTTGCCAACTATCTACATCAGAATATTTAGCTTTATGATGCGTTTATGTTTGTGCATGTTCACTGGTTGATGACTGGTGCGGCATAAACTGTTTTACGAGCTTTTTTAACCGCCGCTAGTTTCATGACAAACAATAGCTCATAATTGAATTTAATTAAAATCTAAATTTTTTGTTTCAACTTTAATCGAACTTGTTTTGTATTGAAAAAATGTTTAAGATTAATAAATTTTTACTTATGAACTTATCCACTCCGAACTGAAATCTGTGGTTTCACGGAAATACCTGAAATCACGATTTCAAAACCACGGTGTTGGGTGAGGTTTCAATGAAACCTTTTCAGAATCCAGTTGCAATGGTGAGGGGGCTTCTCGAAGCAAACGCACCATTGACAGATTTTCAACACTGTTACAAAACAGCAAGTACACTACTTGAACGATGATCACGCGACTTATTCGAATATATAGGCATTGCTGGCTTAAAGTGGACTTGCAGTGAACGGTTTGTAAATTGTGAACTCAGACTAGCACCCCGATGGGAACTTGAGTATTTCCGTACTTCGTAGAACTGAGTGGCAAAGTTCAATCCGAGTGCTTATTTCAAAATTTCACCTGCGGTAATAATATAATTTACTACTCATATTTATCAGGAGGGTGTCACCATAACAACGTTAAAATAATTTTAAAAATCGAGCAAGTAGCCTATTCCCTTTTTACCCCTCCTCCATTCCCCTAAAAGTAAAATAGCCAACAATATTAACAAAAACAAAATAGCACTCAAATCAGATAAAAGCCTTTCGAATTATGAAAGAAGAGAAAGACCGATAGGTACAATAACATTTTATGTCAAAAGTAGTTATATCCAAAAATCTGGAAAGGATGGAAAATCGTGGCCAGTATCATGTAACATTGGGCTACTTCCTGATGTAGGGACTGAATAAAAATAGCAGCAAAACCAAGAAGATCTGTTTCCATAATCAAGCATTGTGTGTTTGAGCGGACATTTTCAGGTCACAACGAAGTTCCAACTAAAATGTCTAACTTTACCCTTAAAAAGCCGAATCTTATATGCTGCATCTTGTTGCGGGCTCAAAGGAAAGGCGATGCCATTTTTATGCAAACAGTTCATCAATCCAGTGATTGATCTGATGTGACATCTGATTCGCCATTTCATTAACAACTATCGAGAAGATCTATTAATTCGAGAGGAAAATACTTGAATCTGCTCATGTAATAATAATACAAAGTAATAATTCTCCAACAATTGTCATCCAACTATCGATATCTCTTTCCTCTTGCTATCACCAATCAGGGGAGTAAAATTCAATTCTTTGGGGGAGTACTATATGCTGTTCTATTACACGAAAAAAATTGATAACAATCTTTGTCAAATTTCATTAAAAATTTTCCAGTCATTCGTGCAAACATTTCTTCTTTCACAAATGCATTCGATAGACAACCAAAAGATGGCGATAAGACAACTAGAGCTTTGTTGAATGAGAAAAAAGGCAAGGCAGAGCAGCACAAATTTGTGAGAAATGTCAGTTCAAAGGTCAAAAATTACAACTTAATTTTCGATTGTTGGATAATTATTTGAATTTACAAGTTTAGTATAAATCGGGAAATAAAAACAATAAAATAATGGAACTTAATTTGTTGGAACAAATGGTATAAGAGGCGATGGATTTAGAAAGTGACCATAGTTTTTAAAGTGATAGTTTAGAATTAAACACTTAATTTGTAATCACAGCTAATTTTGACATTTCTTGTTCTACCACAAAAGGAAATGCAGAAATTTTGCTCAGAGCAGAGTCCAGGGAGAGTCATTGAACAAAAAGCAAACATGACCTGGCATGAGCATTTTTTTTATTGAACACGAAAATCTGACTGAGCTGGACAGCCTCGTTGAATAAAGCTTAGGAGTTCTTGAAAGCAAGAGTTGCTGCCCTCTGCAATCACAAAAGGGTTCATAATCCAAGACGGTGTGCAACAAAGAACCATTCCAGTAATTTGCTTTTTATTGCAGTTCTAATTTATCTGTTTAAAGGAAAGTGGCGGACCGTAAAGTGGGTCAACTTTTCTTCAGTATAGCACGAATTTGCACATAGGAATACATTGATTGGATAGAAAAACTGTGGAAAAAGTAAATTCAAAATCTGAATGTGAGGAGACAGATATTTATAATAAAACTATTGATTTAAGATTTACACACTTTTAGCACTGAAATGACAGTAAAATATAGATGTATGGTTGTGTTCATCAAAATGCAGCTACTCTTACTTTGGTTTGTTTTGATATTTTTCACGCTTCTCTTTATTTCAGTGATACGGTAGCGAGGTTTATTTTTTGATTTTTGTTAGGAATTTTTTGATTACACCCGATTGATTTTAAAACTTAAATCCACTTTTTATTCATTATTTTGCTGTTGAAAAAGTAAAAATACTTTTTTTTTAAAGATTTAGGGTAATCTCCTCACTTCCACTTTTTGAATATGTTCTATTGACGACACAAAAAACCTCTTACAAAAAATTACCTTTCAAAGCCTGCTACCCTAAAGGAAAGTGGCCCACGTAAGGTACATCTGTTATTCCTCGAGGATAAAATTTCTCTGCAACGAGCACTTGATGTTTGGTTCAATATTTTGGAGGGGACCCGTCCATTTCCTGACCCACTTCGACCTATTCCAGATGTTTATTCGAATTGAAATGTTGAAATGGTTACTACAATCAACAGTGAATCGACCTTTAATGGCGAACATTAATTATCGTGTAAACGTATTAGTTTACAAGCTGGCAACTTACGATCCCCACAGGCGGACTGCAGGGATGTAGGGGTGCAGTGAAGTGGAAGGGAGGTAAAAGACGCTGTGAAGGCGATGTGATCCCAACTTGTTAAAAACACACTCAAACAATGAAGAAAACTGTAAAAGAATAGGTACTTAAAAAAACACCAGAAGCGTAAAAACTCCGGCGGTACATCCGTCATTTTATGTACCCCACCCGAAACCATCTTTTGCCATAACGTTGGCTTCAATAATGGAAAAAAAATCGAACAAAGTTAATTAGGTTTTACTGACGACAGTGACACAACAAAAAAATTAATTAAAATACAAGAGATTCGTTTTTGAGTCGCAACATAAATCGAAAATGAATGGTGAGAAATTTATTTAAATCGCTTTTTAGGTTTTAAAAAATTTGATTTTCTCAAAAACGGCAACTACGATTTTGTTGTAATCTCGCACATTGGACACCTATAACATAATTGTTTGAAATACAAAAAAATATAAAACGCGTTAGGGCCGTTTTTGAGAAAACTAATTTAATTTAAATTTAAGAAAATCGTTATATGAAAAAAAAATTTAAAAAAAAATCTAAGTATGTAGATTTCTTTGAGTTTATAGTATAAAAAAGTGTAAATTTTTTTGAAGTTCCCTTTATTGGTTTTCGAGATATTTGCCCGTTTTATAAATTACCGTTAATTGGATTTTCTCCCAAAAACTGAGTATGAAGAGTTTTTGACCCCAGCCTAAGCATACTTAGTACAAAAAAGGACCGAAATCCTTTGAACCACTTTCGAGAAAAACAGTTATAAGTGATTTTCACAAAAAAATTTGTATGGCAGGTGCCGTTATTTCAAAAGATAAAGCAAAAAATAAAAAGATGCCCCGAGATGTAACCCCAAGAACCTTATATTTGAACTTTGAAGCAAATCCGTCAAACCGTTTCGACATACGGCGCCCGGACAGACAGACCGACGGACGGCATTGGCGAAACCAGTTTGAGTTCGAAATTTCCGCATGATCGCAATAACTTTCTCTTTAGTATACGAATGTAAACGAGAAAGTTAAAAATGGAAGTGCGTGCAAATGTAAATGCATTTCAATTAGGCCAGAGGCAGCATTTGTATAGAACAAAAAAAAATACCAAGCGGAGAACATTTTAAGTTTAATTCTTCCCTCTGGGTTGAGGCATATAATCTGTCATTGTTGAGTACGGGAGATTCCGTGACATCATTTACAACTAAATTGAGTCACTTTATGTTTCCTACTTCATTCCCATAAAATTTAATTTGTAGTTCTTCAAGGAAGAACTAAGTTGTTCAGATGAAACTCAAAACGTATCCAAATAAAGAAAAATAAACAGTCGCTGCATATTCGACTCCGTTCAGTTTTGTTATCAATCACAAACAGAGAAACTGGCATACCGACTTTATGTCTATGCTATCACATTCTCGCTATTGTAAGTGCATACACATTCATACATACAAAATAATAATAAAGACTTATCAGACCATGCAAGCCTCCAATTTTCCACTCGTATCTGCGGTATGTCAGCGAGCAATATTTAAATAATCTACTTGACCGTTTTATCTTTGTGGTACGACGAGTACGCTAGTTTTGTTGTAATTAGAAATGTTTGCAAAAAAAAAATTAAATAAACTACATATTTCAGTAAGTTCCACTTCTTTATCTTTATGGCAGACGCAGAACTCATGATTAAAAAAAAACTCGCGCCAGTCACACTCCCCTCTGCGGCATTCGCGTTACCCGTGGTTACGTACCCTAGACGAATGCACGAAATCCTTTGAATTGAATTGCGTTTCTGCAGTTGTGTTCTGACTAATTTCGATATTTTTAGCTTTAAATTACATATAAATTGATTGATTCACGTACGTTTCGGTTCTGTCGTGGCTGGCGGCTGCGGATTCCAGTTGCGATGACGTTTCCGAGTTTTCTCCGAATTCACCTTGAGTAAGAGTTTCATCTTAGAACGCAAAGAATCTGCCAAAGTTCTCGTTCGTTGCAAATACGTTTAAATGTTTTATTAGCTTATAGATCACAACACCACATACACAGAGTCGCGGGCACGCCGCGGGAAAACAAATGTCGTTCTATAGCGCGCGAATCATACGAAATACATGTTTGCCCGTCCACACCCGGTTGCTCATTCTTTTATATCGATTTGATTACAGAGCACGAGAACCTGAAACCGGACGACGACAACGACTAACTACTACTTTACTGGCTTGACGCTTTGCACGAAACACGCTCGCAAAGATACGATCGGCCGGTGCGGTGTGTGGTGGCGTACCGGAGTACTAATAGCTAGAGCTACACATGTATGCAGTCTTTTTTTGACACAGTAACACGACGACGACGACGATGACGACGGCCGTGATGAGATATAGTTTCCAAAGAAAGTAATCACTGTGTTCTTAATTCACGTCACAATTGGGCTTAATTTGATAAAATGAGGTTGAATGACGCGACTTTGACTTGACGAAAGGAAGTCCAGTCCATCCTCGAAGTTTTGTCTACACTATAGGTATTGAGTCTACGTAAGCCAAGGTGTATATGGCGGCATGGCAACGGTTCACGGTGACTGTGAAATAAATAGACTGTGTAAAGTCACTTTGAGTCATGTCACAACCGAGCACATCTATCTATCTAATGAACGTGGTATTCCCGATAATAAAATGATGTATGCGCTACACAGCGCAGCGATATGTGTGCCGTAAACCTGATTCGTAGTCGTACTGCGAAATCGCAAGTGAGGTGAAGAATAATGCGCCTCGGAAAGCGGCGGCGGCGTAGAACTCGCACCAGCACCCGCACCCGCACACTTGACTGGAAGAGTTTGATGATCCATGGTGTGGTGATGATCGGGTGGACAGTGACGACATCTGTTACGTGACCTGACTGTCGAATTTTGTTGAACTTTTATTGCAATATTTAGCCTTAATGGTTGCTGAATTATTTTTGAATAAATGTTCGAGGGAGGTATATCACCATATATAGGGGAAGGGAGCAGTTTTTTTTGTTTTATTGGCTTGAAAACTGATTTCAATGAAAACGGGCGGATGTTGTGTGTAAGTATGTGAATGCATTTCGTTATTGTTGTTGATTTAGCATTGTTGGCTTAATTGCAAAGCTGAAAATGTCTGAATATATACAAAATTAACACCGATGTGAGGTCATATTACACATTTGCGATTTTGACCAAGAATATTGAAGGTTGAGGCGTCGTCGCACGTGGCATGTTGACAAAAACATTTAAAAAAAAACTTGAATATCCCACTCGGAGCCGAAAACTTAGCTGAAATAACGGTTCATGTAGATAAAAGCAATTTCGTATTTTATTTAAGTTTTTGCATTAAAATCAAATGGGCCAACTCACGCAAACTGCTCAGTGGCATCCATTTTGGAAAATAAGTGTCAAAGAAAAGTGATTAATGACAAACTGGGCTATAAAATCCACCGTTTTGACAGGCAAACAGCTCCGTCTTGAGAGAGAACTTTTAATGCTGAACTATAACTGTCGGTTTGTTACGTAAGTGCACTTAATTTACTGTGCGAACGCAAGCGTGTAGTTTTGCAATTTACCCATCTGTATAGTGACTTTTAAGTGATACACATACATATATTACAAAGCTTTAATTGTCGGACTGCCACGTACGATCGCGAACGTAACTATGCGAACACAAGCACTTTGTATCTTACGTCCATTATGACAGTTGGCTCCGTTCCGTTTACTTTTTCCCAGGTCGAAAAGACGCCATCCCAACCACACTTTCCTATTAAAATTTGACATTTTGTCGTGCGCATGAAACTAACTAACATTATTTTGAGAAACACATTGGGATCTTTATTTTATTGATTTTATCATTTTAGTTTTAAACAGCTATAAGCAGCCATTTGCAAAACTGTCTTTCGCATATTCTGAGCAGTATATAAGCTGTCAGTTATGTATGCGTTTTTTGTGTTCTGCTTACGATTGAAAATGTATATATTTTCTTTTCTGTTTAATTCTAAAGATGGATTGATACCAAAGATTTGTTTTAAGCCACTGACTGAGTGTTTGAACGATAACTCGAATTTCTTATTGGAATATCAGTCCAACAATGACAGATTCTTCCGTGCAATCTAAGCAATTGACAGCAATTTAGGTCTCTTTTTCGTTCGATTATGTCACAAACTTCCGATTGCTAACGATATGTATAGTTCAGCCCTTTGTTGGGACAGGCGTCAAGGGCGTGCTGTCAAATTCAAATCCGCTGAAACTTTTTATGGCAAGAAATCGTGGTACCAATATGAACTAACTTTATACCGACCGACGGACAAGTGCAACAAGTACAATCATTTTGATCTTTTATCTTGAGTTCGATACATCTTTTTAACGCAAATCAATTTAAACACTTACTAATTGATACCAATTGACATCAGTATTCAGACATCACCAATATAACCAGTAACCAGTAACCAGTAAATTATACAAGTCACCATATTGGGTGGGAGATACATACCTTCATATTTGTCGATACATTGAATTACTCTATTAAGAGATATTTACAATATGGAGAATAAAGTGTGCATACTGCAATCACCAGTAGCGACGTTTGGGTGGGCGTGATTGCACAGGGCGCCAGATATAAAAGGGCGCCGAAGGCAGAAATGAATTATTTACAACATCCCTAATCGCAAAAAACTAGTTATAAAAAGAGGAAAATCCAGTGTGTTTCAAAAAGAAAAAGGCAATAGTGATCAACTATTAATAATCACAATTTGACAAGCAAAATCGTAAATTTTTTGAGTTCCTTAACTTATGAAACATGAGATGTTTCAATTCTGTCGTGTATGGTTTCTACGCTTTAATTTTTTTTTATTACTTATTTATTATGGAGGAGTTGAAATTACATTTTCTCGCTTGGCGAACCACAGCGGTATCGTTAGTATTAGGTTCAAAGTGTATAGGGTATTACCGGCTTAATGTTCAATACTTTCAATGCAAAAATCGTTCTACAGTTAGGATCTACATCCAATGTATACCCCATCTACCGAGTATTTAAGGAAAGCCCTGCTTTGGTCCTCCTTGATCACAGATTCTACTGCGCATGCCTCAAAACCAAACAATAACTGTATCTGAATGTATGAAAAGTTTTGCAAATATTGATCACTAAACCGGTAAAGGTTACTTATTGATGATGAGTGTTTCTCAATGCCTTAGCTGATCAAAGAGAATCTGAAATCTCAATAAAAATTGACAAACTTGTAGCAACTTTGTTAATCGAAAATAAATAATTGTAATATTGTTGAAAAATGTATCTTAATAAGAGAGTTTGCCGATACAAAGGCCAGAAAAGTTAAATTTTATTCATTTTTTTATCTAGACAAATAGTTATTGATTTTAAGATAGCAGATAGGGGGCGCTGTAGAAATCTCGTCCAGGGCTTTGAAATTGCTAGAGGCGGCACTGGAAATCAGGCAGTGTTCAGGAAACACTAAACAATGTCACTTAATTTGCTGGAAATAGGAAGCTACACAGCATTTTCATACGAGCAGTCATATGCCCCCGGACGTGTGCACTTAAATTTAATTTAAAATAAAAGGAAAAAAAGATAAACAATGAAAAAATCATCATATGGGGGTGACATATCACAAAAGGCAATTGCAATGCCCATTTATATTAAGGTTACTGAACTTTCGTTGATTCTAGAGCACTGATGAAGTACAAGTAGCTGGTTGTACATATTTAAAGACGCAATAAAATTATTGAAAACGATGTCGTGTGTTGCGAAATGAATATAAAGATTTTTACATTGTTGATTGGTGATAGCTTTGCTTCGGCGATAATTAAAACAATTTGAAAGGGCTTGGCAATGATTCATGGAAATTAAATTCGCGCTGACAAATATAATACATTTATTAACATGGTAATTTGTTTTTTTTTTCAGATGTAAGCCAACCGGAAGTGGTATGACATTTTTTTGCTTTTCAAAATATTAATAACATATTGCTCATTTGCTTCAATACAACTGAATGTTTAAAGCGTATGTTTGAATTTTCTGGCACCTCAGACCTTCGCCATAAAATAAATTTACAGCTAACTTGGAGTTTTATAATTCTCAGGCATTAGGCTTCCGATGAAGATGGAACTGGACCTTAAAAGTAGGGATATTCCTCCTTTTTTTTTAACCACCAAATGATGTCATTTGGAAAGCCATTAGCATCATTTTATTGCGCCAATCTCAATTATTTTGCATTTCGACTAGTTCGCCCAATATCAGGACGAAAAGATCACTTGCTCTTAATGCACTTAATGAAACAATTCAATTACAGATGGGAGATAAGTTGCAATGAGATAGAGACTCAAAATCCAGTTCCATTACAAGTCCCCTGGCACTGAACTGGCTCCTCAAACGCGCAAAATATTTTACAAATAAATTTCTTTCTTATCCTTATCCATCAAGAACTAACATTTGCAAGAGACGTATTTTCAAAGTGAGTGCAATTCAGGTTCAGATTCAGACTCATGCGAGTTGACTATCTCATTGCATCTCATCTGTGCATACTACACACGCACACGCCTCCCTGCACTTCTGCAGGTGCGCCTTTGAAACATTTTTCTATTTAAAAATAATCGTTTTCTTTCTATCAACAGAGTTTTATGGCCTTTAACTTTTGTTAGAGTTAAACACACACATGTGCACAATGTTCACACCTGAATAGAAAACATTGGAACGTGATCGAAATTGACAGATGCACAAACCCATTCGACACTCGACTCCATCAGGCAAATATATGCGTAAAACAGAAAAGAAGAGAAATAGTTCGCTCTTGCTTTTGTATTACCCACACCACAGTATTTGTATTTGCTCTTAAAACATTACGAATAAACGTCGAAAGAAAACTATAAAAAGTAAACATCACTGAGATCAATTAGAAAATCTTGATCAATTAACGTGTTAATTGAAACGTTTTTAACGTTTATTAACACTGTTAATAATTTTTGATGTCTAGGGCTTAGTTTTAGCTGAATGCTGTTCGAACAGCTTAGGAAACTAAGGGTTCGGTGACTAAGCAAGGAAATTTGGGAATATTTAAACAGCTGCCAAAAGGACATTATGTAAAGCTGTCCAGTATAGAGAATTAAGAACCATTCTCGCCACCTTTCTAGCTATGAAAAAGCTTTAAAACAAAAAACACAGTCATCACCGGTGGAAGGCTGGATTATCATCTCCGTATCCAACGTACGTACTGTTTTCAAGCCATTTTACAATGTAGAAATCAAGAGCAGGTAAAATGTTCACACTAAGAAAAATCCTGGAAAAGATCAACGAATTTTTATTCGAGACAACGGCGTTCCCAAGTCTTTAAATTCGAGCTATACTTGGCAATGGCAAATTTCGAGAATTCAACGAAGCTTTTTCAACTACATATGTCCCAACACGCGATGCAATGTGCGGTTTGACAGCAGCTCATCAGAATTCTCCCAAGTCAACATGCACCGCATTTCGTCAATCTCATTTTTGAGCATATATTGCGCAGGGCAGGTGTTATCGTAAGAGCCACTATTTTTTACAGATTTATCCTGTTACTAAAGTATGCGAACGATATTGAGTTCATCAACCTCGTCCAGTGTGCCGTGAAAGAGGCTTTTACACAGGCGCACTTGTTGATCTTCGAAAAAGACTAACAAATAACTAAGCCTCAGTGCAATAATTTGCAAGGATTTTCCAGTTTCTCCGATTTAAACAAATAATATTTCTTTCAGCATTGAACATAAAAATTGATACGAGCTTTCCTCCTCTCGCTGGTCGCATAATGAACATATATTATTTCGATTTGCAAATATGGGCTATAGCATAGTTTCCCTAGCTGATATTTCCTTAGTTTTAAATTTAGTAGCATTAACAAAGTATCACTTTTGATGTACACCCAAAGTGAAATACGTAGAGTGAACTCGTCCAGAGCAATCATCTTGGTTTTCATAATTTCATCCAGTTTCACCACCCTAAGCTTCAGTGCGAAATAATTATTATCGTTCAAATTGGGGTACAGGGATCTGCGTATTAACCTAATTACCCAAAATGAACTTAAACAACATTGCGCAAATCAAGCAAACTGTAAAAAAATATTTATTCGAGCAAAATAAAGTGAGGTAGAGTAGAAATATAGGCTTAAGTTCTTGATGATTTTCTGTTGGTGTGAATCGTAAGCCCAATCAAGTTAACGAAAATTTGATGAAACTGAGCATAATGCTATTATAGTCATGTTGTACTGTTTTCGAGTATTAAGATATTTCATGAAGCTAGGTCAAGCTTCTGAAAGTCTATTATGGTTGGCCCTTAAGTCCTGTTTTAACTTGACACAATAAGTAGGCGAAAGTCTTTCAAATCCTCCAGTTTCACAACAGAGTGATGCCTTCCCGTTTTTCTTTTTTTTGCATAAGATTAAGAGCATATAAGTAGGGGTAGACTGAGTTAATGAAAAATGTTTTTTAGCAAAAAGCTTGATACCGATAGCCCAAGACCTGAGCCCCGTAGCTCATAATGGATCTCATGGCGGACTCGAAAACTTTGTATTTTAAGCTACAGGTTACTGATTTATAAATCTCTTTCAGGTGGATGAAAAAGATTGCACATAATATCTCTTTTAATTTTTCTTTTAAGTGCTTCTTTAAGGTAAGTTGAGGTGTGAGCATGATTCGTAGATATTTAAATTCAGAAACTATTTAAATACTCTCCGCAATCAAAAACCATCTTTCGTATCTACAGTAACGCCCTCTGCTTGCGCTAAAGATCATAACTTTAACCTTCCAGACATTGTCTACCAATTTCCATAAACTCTATAATATCGTCGATAAAGATAAAAAGCAATAGGGATAACAAACGCCCCTGGCGGACTCCACTTGTTGACCTAAACCAGTGCGATAAATTTTCTCTATCCCAGACTACAGAAGACGTATCAAACAATTTAGTGATTTTGACAAAATCCCTAATCCGTTCAGTTTGTAAAAGAGGGCTCTCTTCGATTGATGCTATTTTTTTTCTAAGTAAAAGTCAACGAAAATTTTAAGCTTGAAATTCACTAAGCAGCTTTTTAACTTTTACCCACACTTCTCTAAGCCCCTTAAGAAGAATGCCTTTGGAAACATCTTAGCTATAACAATCATAAAGGATGTTCCCCTGTAATTCTCGGCGTTGTACACATCACCTTTTTTGTTTGATTTGAGAACTTCCGAGGTAAGTTAGATCTTTGAATAAATTTGCGCTAGCTGGATTAAAAAGGCATGGAGTGCCTTATTATCCGGGGGCCTTATTATCCTTTACACGATCTAGTACCAACATTATTTCATTGACTAACTAGTTGGAGTTTCTATGCAATTTAAAGTGAAATTAGGAGATTTTCGAAATACTCGGGTAAGATGGAAGCATTTTTGTTTTTTCCTAACCTAAAGCTGTTCCATTCAAGTCCTTAGCTAGTTTTCAAAATTGCTCAGTGCCTTTCACTTTATGTAAATTACTAGCTAATAAAGTACTCTTTTACATAAATTTTGCACAGCTCCTTGTACCGAGCTTTATCTTAGATGAAGTTGTTGTCATGCACTCGAGCTAAATTAAGATGTGTTATTGTCACTATTAATAGCATCTACTCTAAGGTGGTTAAGAAGTTCAGACACTCGAGGTTAACATCAAATCCACGAATTAATTTCTTCAATCGCAAGATAAAATGTTTCTGCAGAACTTTTATCCTGCCAGTTCTGTTATACAGCGCCATCCGCTGGTCTATAAGCAGAAAGTCAAAGTTCGGCTTTAAAGTTTTGAGTACCTGTCTTAATACTTTGATTACTAAGGTTCAAAGTTGCAATCACAAATGCATGTTGCCCAACACTGCAGTGATATAACCTGCCAACCGTAAATAATAATTAACTGCACGTCCGCTCATTTCGATATTTAACTTTATCGCTTTTAACATTCAAAACTTTCTTAGCACTCCACAGAACTTAGTCTGAAAAAGCCGGTTTCAAGATGGAAAATCTGTAAAGCTCACACCAATCTAGCTTTTAACACTAGCTTTATCAATTTACTGCATGCAATATTGTCATATTCGAAATAAATTTATGAAAGTGGATGTTTTAGGCGAAGCACAAAGTTACGTAACTTCCGGGAAGATACTTTAAATTTTAATGATGTAACTGAAGAATAACTACGGGATTTCCACAATGAATCAGTGCAATTCAAAATTCTAGAACAATAACACTCACTGACACTTAAAGTTTGAAGATAAATTGGTGGCGGCCAGCAAGCTCTATGAAGTCTCTTCTCTTTTGTGTTTTCACTTTCAGCCGGTTACTTAACAGTATAGACAGTTGTACGTACCACCTTGCGCCTGCATCGATCTAGCTTCAACTGTTGCATCCATGTACTGGTAGATGGTGACAGGTCCTTGATATTGGGTCATCGGCCCAATAACAACATCACTCGAATTGGATAGATTGATAACACTGGACGGCTGAATGGATGGATTGGTGAATACATTTTGTGGTATTGTAGCTGCGGCCCCAGGTGCTGCCGAATTAGTGGCACTTCGACCTTGCAAGCTCATCAGAGCGTCACTGGCCGCTGTTGACAGCGGGTGCATAGTCTGGTCGTACATAATACGGCACTATTTACTAAATATAATTTCAATTAACGCGGTCTAATTACGAAAAGTTCAAGATAAAACTATGCGTGTTAAAGGAGAGAGGTATCGTCCGACTCGTTACAGATTTAGATACACACTGACACTGTTGTGTGAGCAAGCAATATGATCAACTTTATCGGGATTTCCAAACCAACTTGAATTGTAATTACACTTAGTCGTCTTGTTTGGATAAGAGCGATGGTGAGCTTTGTCGACTCGTATCGTAGTAGTCGACGGACGGGGGCTGTGGTGGAACTAAGTTGGCATAAGAAATTCTTATTTATTACTTGAGAGTTGTTTACAAGTGCAAACTCAAAGGCGAGGAGAGCATTTTGCGCAGAAACATAGGGCATTCCTAGGAATTTTGCGCTTTAACAGCTTCTAAAGGGTTATTATCGTTCCTATTTAGTTTCCATCATGTGATAACTGCCTAAATGTGTGTGTGTGTTATAATGGCGGTGATTATATTCAAAATGGCTGCCATTGAAAACATTTAAATGTGAGCATTCGTCTCGCGATGATAAATAAACATTTAAATGTGGCGGTGTTGATGGTGAGCAGTGGTCAGTATTTTTTGTTTGTTTTGTTTTGCTATCTTTTTGTTGAGGTTGGCAGTTGGGATAAATACGAACAGACATGCTGCGCGATCATGAAAATAATAATCGTTGAACTTTGACTATTTATTTGTAATATGTAATTTATTTTTGGCTTCGGATTCATCTGAAATCGAATAGAAATAGAATAATTTGAGGATACCTACCAATTTAGTTTTGTTTGTTCACTTTGATTTTGGTCATAATTGCGTCGAATGTTTATTCATACGCAAAATGGAGAGAACGCATTTTAAAACTGTGTATGTAGAGTTTCAAATGCTTAAGTCATCGCTGGAGTTTATTTTATATGGATATGGAAAAAATGTATGCAAACAGTTGCTTAAACCATCGAAGAAGTAAAACATAAAAGCCAAAGTGGCAGTAGGTTATGTATGGCCGACTTAAATATAGGGTCCGCCAAATAACTTTTTTTTTTTTAAAACAGGGCGCAAAACATCGAGTGTAGCTTCGCCTGTGTGGCACGTAGCGCCGTCCTGATGAAACCAAATGTTGCCAATATCCTCCTCTTCAATTTTTGTGAACAAAAATTCGTTCAACATGGCCCGATAACGATCGCCATTGACTGTAACGGCCACTCCTTGCTCATTTTCGAAGAAAAATGGCCCAATTATGCCGCAATATTTCCCTGCGTTGTTCAAGCGTATACACAACCATATTCGTTCAGCGGAAGGATAAAACTAATTATCTGTCGAATCAGACATGAGCTAAGTGTTACCATTCGAGAAATAAGCACTAGTTGGAAAAAAAACGTTAGATGGCGGACCCTTTAGATACCACGTGGATCTATGCTTCCCTATTCTGCGCTACTTGCGCTTAATGTAAGAATTTTGCTTAGGTAAGAAGAGAGAATGTAGCTCTTTTTCCTAATATAGCTTATCATACTATCTGTAGAAAAATTCCTTATATCATCAATCCTTATTTTCATAAGAAAATATTTCCTTCTGATAGCGTACACGGCCAGGCTTTGAATATTATGTGCTCAGGACATAGTCTTGATGTCCTTGATTCCGATGAGTCAACTAGGCGTTCTTTATGGAGGTGATTTCGAAGTCCTTGATGACCTGTTAGGTATCCAATTAGATTTTGTAATCTTTTGGCATCGTTTTTGAAAGGATTAGTGACCTTGTTGGTCAGTCTAAGATCTGGGACATTTTCCCAATATACACTTGTTGTGTTTCCAATTTTTTAAAACCAAATTTCCTATAAAGCGGATCTCAAAGCCTTTTCTGGCAAGTAAGTATGGGTTTTTCTTTAGCTTTTGGAAGGTGTCAATACTGTTGGCAGTACTGAATGGTGGATGAGCTAAGGGCATATATAACTGCTTGACTGATGACACTGCTCCTAGATGACCCTTACGTGATTGTAAAAAAGCAGGGGACGTGCACAGAAGGTTCAGGATTGTCTCCTCCAACTCATCCTTCTTATCCTATTTAAATCTAAAACGAAAATGACTGCTAAACCTGGAGACGACCTGTCTTAAACTGGACTATTTGAGGCTATGTAGCCCATTCCCTTAGAAGAACTCAACTTCCAAAAAAAAATATCTACCAGGCTTACATAAACTAGATACCGTAAGACTTCGAAGTATGCATCTTCACCCATTCTCTTCAAGCAGTTCAAAAATGGACTGTGGACTTATGGACTAAATATATCAACATTCCTTTCGCTTCCCCAACTCGTCTAGCGTCTTTCAGTCGGAGATACTGTCAATAAGGGAAGCCGGTAGCATACTTACATAAAATATATAACCAAATCTATATACCTATTAACAAAATATTGACGTATTAGAAGACAGCTAGGCTGCGAATAAGGCTCTTGATTTAACCACCACAACGTCAAAGTTAGTTGAGGACTGCAGGGAGACATTGGCTCGGGCTAGTCGTCGGTCAACATCACTCTCGTCTTAGTTCCTGGCCACAGGCACATTGATGGGAATGAGAAGGCAGTCAAACTGGTTCTTCTCTTTGCGAATAATCCGCAGAGGAAGTTTATCCACCGTAGGCTCTGTAAAGAGAAGTATGTTCCTGTACTTTACCTTCAAGGCGGAGATGAACTTCGTCATTTCCAGGAAATGCCCACATATAGCAAAAACAAAACACAGGGCATGAGTTGTCGTTTCAAAACGGCGCGCTTAAGCGCTAATCGGCCACCTAAGCTACCTAGTTCATAGTCTAAGAGGATACATATACCAGTTCGGAATAAAAGAATATAAGGAGCAAAGTCCAGGTTTCCTTCCAAATTTGTGCTGTGTTGGTAAAAACCCATCACGAATACGAGTTTTCTTGCATTCGACTTAATTTTTAACCAATTATAGAAGCAAAACTGTTTGATTGAAAAGGATTAAACACGCCCACTTTCCAATGGCAATGAGTATGTACAACATAATGACGGGCGGAGTTGATTTGTTTGATAACTCTACAAACAAAAATCTCAAGGGAATTCGAGGAATTGTCATGTATTTATCCAGCATTGGTGATGCATGATAGATACATTGCATTCGATACAAATTTGATTATTATATATATGTTTATTTCCTTGTTGCAATCGCAGTAAAATATTCAACCTGTGGTTCCAAGGAAAACAAACAGCAATGAAATGGTTCGTTTCGATGACATCAAGCATACAGTCATCAAAACACAAAAGCTAGTTCGATGTCCCAATTGTCGCCAAACCGTTTTTCCTGAAAGAAATGTAATATTCCGCTACATCATCCGCTATACTAAAACCCATTCTTTATAAACATAAATAGACATTATTTATATATACTTTCTTATGAATTTTTTCATTGATGATGTTCTTAACAATCTTTTCATTACTCAGCATTTATTTTATTTATTTCCAATGGCAAATGCAATTTGATTTGATAGCAATTTAAAAATTTACTCCTAAATCAGCTGAACAAAATGAAATAAAATATTTTAGTTAAGCGGGTAATAAAGAAAAGAACAACCTATTCTCTTCATGGAATCAGTGGCTCAAAAACCAATTGGAAGTAAACTGACAGATGACACTTGGATTGGTATTTGTTAAAGAGGAGCCTATAACTTTTTCGAAAATCGAAGATCTTCAAAACTGATTATCAGGAATAAAAAAAACGATTTGATTGTGCAGTACTATGGTTATATTGTTTGTGGACCGCGACAGGTTGCTTTCTAACACTGAGAAGATAAGACCTTAAGAAATTAACCGCCGTAACTATAAATTTGTGGAACTATTTTGTGGCTTATATACAAATGAGTGATCTTGAGTGAAAACCTTTGGGAAAATGTTGCACTATACTTTCATAAACTTCTGAAAGTAACGAGAGGACTTTTTAACATGGAAATAATTTTATAAAGTCTAAAAAATGATCTGTCCGAAACACTTTTGTTAAGCAAATGGATGAAATCCATCAATTACTACCGCATTGGATTTAATTGGAAAAACTCTCAACAGGTGCTATTAACTCAAGTGAGCTTAAAGAGTGCTTCCTGCATGTTTCGTAAATTGTGTTGTTGCACATGCGCATAAGTCCTGAGTGAAGAGATCCCAGATAATATTGGTAAAGGGAGTGAAACGAAAATTTGATTGAGTTCATTAATGCCCCAGTTATAACAATACCTTGACTACAACGTGGATGCCGCAGCCGATATGATTACAAATATAATTCACCCTAATAGGATAAAGAGTATCAAAACTAAGAAAAACGCGTGGTGGACTTGAGCTGTAAAGAGTAAGTTTTCGGTCATTTAAGGTCAACCCAACTGAGGAAACCCGATAAAAGTTTCAACGAGCCAGAAATTTATGCAATGCCCATTTTAATCATGTCGAATTGGCCCACGATCAAAAGTTGAGGCAAAAAATACTGCAAGTCGTACGGGCAGTAAACATTTTTTGTCGTTTGTCATGAATATTTAAAATTCAGCCCCATCATCTTCGACACTAAATTCCGACGACATTCTATTTGTCAGCTCATCGGATAAATCCAATCTGCTTGCTGCTCACCTTGCGGCCCCCAGATTGTGCTTTATCTCCCTCAGAAATCGAGCCTTAGAACCCAAATTCACTTCCGCACTCGTACTGTGAGTGCAAGAGCACATCAAGATCTTAACATACACAAATCTGATTGTTTATTCACTTATTTATTTATTTAACTACAGATATAGTGAAATATTTCTTCAACTTATTTATGAAGGCATAAAAACCCGTCAATTGCGCGAAAAATGTGTAACATACGAAGTAAATGCTGGTACTTTATATAATAATTCACTTCAAAAATAAATAACATACAAAAACCAATCACCAATTTCAATGCCACCCTTAAGAACATTACCAAACTTTCAAAATTCACTCTCAGGGGTCGCCTACAACAACTTTTATTTTCTTGTTGACATTTGCAAAGAGTACACAACACAGAAACAGAAACAGTAAAAGAAGAAAGAAAAACTGCAACAAGCAAAACCCTCAAAGCAATTTATTCCAATTAAAAGCAAAAAGAGTATAAATCTACCTCTATAAGTTCAGGGGAAGAAAAAACATGTCAGTAGGAGGCGAAGCATCAACATCATCCACCCAAGAACCAATGACCGTTGACGAACCATCCGAAAAGCCGGATGTCTTCAAGAAACAACAGTTTTCGCCTGTTCATAAATTAAACCAATACAACCGCACAAAAATAATGGAACACCTAATGGACCATGGATGCGATGCCAAAAGCTGCTCCAATGTTGTGCGCAAATTCAAAATCAATCCAGAAGACGCAGCAAGTGAGTATTTATCCACCAGCAAGCTGAATCCCTTAAATACGAAGTGCCTAATTATCTACCCGCAGAATTCGTTAATGAAAAAGCCGAAGCAGCTCAGGCAAATGTCCACGAAGAATGCGATTCGGTTTGCTATAAAAACATCAACAGCTGGCTGGACTTTTCCAAAGGAAAAAACTTCCACAACGAATCGAATTACGAGAGTGCTCTAATCATGATTGCCATCGCCGATATGGAACATCATCCCGATCCCAAGGAGACGGGAGGAGTGGATTTTCAGTAAGATTCTTCCATCATCACTAAGAGCGGGCGATGATTAAAGGAACTGTCTGTTTTTTTTGTAGGAAAATCTACAGATTCCTGGGCGATGTGATGCTGGGCAACCCAACAGCGGACTTGAATACCGAATCAAAAGCATTTCTGGGTCAAGAGTTCGAAGTGGGTTATTTTTTTGAAGCATTAAACTGCTTTCTACTAAGTTTTTTCTTTTAGAATCTCATCAGCATGGCAAACACGAACCAAGGCGATGAGGACACCAAACTGTTGCAGAAGACGATTGACGAGAAGTCAAGACAAATCTTCCCACAGATGCCAGCCGCTTACAAGAAACGTCGCAAGGAGTTCAGAAGTTTGGATCCCATGGGCATTGATAAGTTCATCAGCAGCACCAGGCGGGACAAGAAACCAAATTAGATGCGTCACGTCCCAAATTTTTTAGAGTTTAAGAGAATTTTTTCGGTTCAACTGTGAAGTTTTCGTAGAATAAAAAAGCGAACTACAATTAGGAGTCGTTTTTTATTGAAAAATTATTAATCGATTCTTATAAACTAAACAGCTAGAGCGTCGTTCTGTGTCTCGTGACTGAGCTGCGTCTGCAAGTTGGACAACTTGTTCTTTAGCACCTGAACGCCCATCACGACAATATTCTCTGGCTTTAGAGCTCCGGCCGATTCGACGTTGTAGAAGAATTTGTTCGGTTTTAGTTGCCAATTGTAGGGCGCTTCGAACTGGTCATCGTCCAGCTCGGTGTGTTCACTTTTTGGCCACTCATCGGGCTTGGGGAATAGAGTGTGCCTCATCGAGTTGTCTGGATCGTATTCGAAGCAAACTCCAGCTGTAGGGTTCCATTTGGCATGCTCCTTGCCGAATCCCTTCTTGGCGTACGCCCTCAGCTTGAGCTCTTGTCCTTTGCGCAGCTTGATTATCAGTATCTCATCAGTATTCTCGCCGTACTCGTTGTCTTCGTCGTTTTGCAAGCGCGAGGTGACCGGCAGCACCTTTGCGTTGCTGGATTTTAAGTCGGCAGTGGTAACGTGACGTGTCTGCTCTTCGGCGCACTTCACATCCAAGGTGAACTCCACACTGCATTCTGGACAGAAATCAAGGCAAACGCATTCGCGTGTGTATTGGAGTCGTTCGACCACTTCGTCGGATATTAGTGGAATTAGTCCGATGCGGTGAGCTAGAAATTCATCGGATAAGACTGTGGAATTTGCTTCCAACTGAACCCAATCTATGGCGAGAGTTGGGGTCTCTGCAATGAAGACACGACGCAAGCTGTTGGCCACGCTCAAATCAGTGTCTTCTACGATGAACTTTACATTGTCGTCTGTCAGCTCAGTAATAGTTACCGATGGAGTGTTGGCATAAGGCATGTTATTTTCTTATACTTTTTATTACTTGATTTTCAAAGAAACAAAATTATTGCTTATTTTTTTAATAATTTCTCCTTTTTGTTGGTTCAACAGATTTTACAACGCACTTTTCACTGGTAAGCCGGGCACTTGTCAGTGAAATGTCAAAACTAAAGAGTGCCTATTCAAATGACGCAGTACAGCTACACATTTGGCAGCGGACGAGTTCAGGCAGGTTTTTTTTTCTTCGGAAAACATCTTCAATTTTACATCATCCTCAGGTTGGGTAGAGGCTCATAAGCAGTGGCGTCAATTTTAACATTGAGTGCGATAACAAATTTGCAATTCCCCTATTGCTTTACTATATAAAGGAATGTAAAAAAAAATATGAAATAAAAGCAAGGACTTTATTTTGGCGAAGATGATACTCGTAGAGCTAACTTCTGTTTTGTTTTAATTGTTGGGCATTTAGTGTGGAAAAATCGTACTTGGTCTATTTGGGGTTAAATTAATTCATAAAGGCTGTCGTTTAAAAAACAACATATCGGACAATGAGACTAACCCGTTACACCGTCAATAGTCGAAGTAAAGTCAACTTTTCTAAGTAGCAAAGTTTCGTGAAGGCTTTGATTCATAGAATTTGCTGCGTTGCATATATAAAGGAAACACTTACGGCCTTCAACCTACACTCTGACTAATGCTATGTTACCATTTATTTTATGAGCAGAACATTATAAATAAATCTTGAAGCATTTATACCAAGCAAAAGCAAAAATAATACAGATTTTGTCACTCAAACCATTCTCTGGGTCTTAAATTTACACACAAAATGTCCAACAGCTGGTTATCAAAGTATTTTTTCGCTCTCAATTTTCTGCAACCAATGTCACTATTTAACGTTGATAAGGTGAGTTTGGTTGAAGTTCATTCTTAAAAATTTGTCTTTCTAGATTATTTTTTGAGTAAGATTGAGGGAAGTTTATTGTTAGTCGCGATTAAGTGATAAATGGGAATGTAGCGTAATGTTAAACTCGCAAATTAAGCTAAAATCGTTCATTAACGGGCATACAGGGAAAATGTTTTAGGTCAATTTAACTAACTGGATTCGTGTTACGTTGGATTAGATTGGCGTGCTGGTTAGATGCTCATGAACTCATTTTTATACCCTTCGGTGGCGTACATTGTTACACCATTCTTATGGTCTCTTTCTCTTTTCTCTATTTTTGCCATATGAACAAAATTTCTAACATTTTTTGGGCTTTTCCTAATTTACGACACATACTAAATCGCATTTTCTCACCTCTTACCTTCACTAGGCACCACGCGTACCACAACCGCTATTATCATCTCCAAGTTTTCTTATGGCTGGTTTACATGCCCAGGCATGTAATTTTTGCACGAGATTATGGAGAGAGATCGGTTTCAATGCTTTTTTAGAAGGAAGAGTGAGATCACAAATCAAACAGTATACATTATACTGCTACCACGCATATTAACATTACCGACCAAAATACGTGTCACGTATTTTTTCATGTTTGGTAGTGCTATCCCTTCCTTGCAGTAGAGTTTTTAGTATTGTGTATCCCACTTATCCTGAGTAGTAGGCTTGTGTGGTCATGTTAACCAGCCATTAGGCTAATTAACTTAGTCAGTACAATATGATGCTTTATTCTTCTTTGGAAGAGCTACAATATGCCATATTTGTAGGAGACATTGAACAGGTTCACTAATATGGATTTATTTTATTCATCTAACTTTTCTAAATCTTTTTTAAATCTTGCTGTCGCTATCCATGTACGAATGAATTTTCAGAACAATTTCTTCAAAGCAAGCTACCTTACTTTACAGTTTCCTCTAACACCTGCCAGAGAGCAACAACTAGACTGTCAATTTGAGGTTTTTGTTTTTGCGGTGACGTTTCTGACAACTAACTTTTGTTTACAAATGTGATAACGATGGAGAGTAAATTATTTCTGTTTGAAAAGCTTAAAAACTTCTCAGATAAACAATTTATAATTCATAGAATAGCTGAGACTAAAGAAAAGATATACAACTATAGTGAAATCATTAAAGAATCCCAAGCACTTCTTAAAGTCTTAAAGAAAATCAAAGTGGGAAAAACAAGAATAAGCATACAATGTCCTCATAGTCCCGAGCTATGTGTTATCTTGTTAAGGTATTTTGCAATCTACCTCTTTTGTTTACATAAAGGACAACCAATTTTTTTTAGTATCCTTAATGCTGAGTGCTCATTCTGTCCAATTTCGCAAGATGTCAGCGAAGATGATGTCATAGATACCATCAAAAAGTATGGTTCAATAGTCCTAATTTCCCTTAATTCTCTATCAAACAAAATACCGGCGGAATTAGTATGCAAGCACTTTACTTTGAATAGTGAAATTTATATCTATAAATTCAAGTCGAGAGAGGTCCAATTGCACAATGAATGCTATTCCATTCAAACCTCTGGGAGTACGGGTATCGCAAAAATTGTTCGTGTTCCTTATTCGTGTATTGCCCCAAATATAGATGGACTAAGGTTTGCTTATTTTCCTTTTGTTAATATATTAAAATGTCACACGATTCTTTTTTATAGCGAAATATTCGAAGTAACATCTAATGATCTCATATTCATGTCATCGCCAATAACATTTGATCCATTTGTTGTAGAATATTTCCTAGCGTTGAGGAATGGAGCCGCACTTCTCATTACAGATCCTTCTGTTAGATTTACAGCAAGCAGGCTTTCTGAGGTCTTACAACCAAAGTCTCAACGTGGTGCAACTATAGTACAAATGACACCGTCTTTGTTTCGCCTCTTCAGCTTAAGTGCTATCCAAGAGGAACTTTTGAGTCATCAAACATCGATCAGGTGAGGAGGCATGCTAGGAAAGGAAATGCATAATGATGTATATTTGATTTACAGAATCCTAGTTCTAGGTGGTGAACGTTTTCCTTCGATTGAAGAAATTTCACAATGGACAGCCGAAAACCATTGTCAGACAAGGATATTTAATATTTATGGAATAACTGAAGTATCATGCTGGAGTACTTTTTATGAACTAAAAAGACCACTTGTTGAAACACGCATTCCAATTGGTCTACCTATAGACAAAGAAACACAAATAAGACTAGTAGACGATATGAACCAAACTCTCCGTGAAGGATTCGGCAACATACAAATAGGAAGCGCTACTCGTAAATGCATAATCGACAATGATGAGACTGATGTTTCGTCAAGCGATGTTGTTTTTCGTTCAACTGGTGACATCGGTTCAATTTCCAATGGAAAGATATTCTATGAAGGTAGAAAAACGGAAACTATTAAGCGTTATGGTAATCGAGTTCATATGGGCAAAATAGATAGAATTATTCTCGCGGCAGATGGTGTCGTGAACGCTTGCTGCATTTTTAACGAAGAAAACATGAAGTTAATTTTTTTCATTCTTAAAAAAGAGCGCAAACCCGAAAAAGAAATTCTCAGAGAACTTGGCGCAGGATTAGAAAAATTCGAGCAACCTGATGACGTACAATTTGTGGACAGCTTTCCGATTACCTCGCATGGAAAAATATCAAAGCGAAAGCTTCTGTTGGATTATGAAAATCTCACACTCAAAACTCCTCCCATTAACATGTTTGAAAGATTTATTGAAAATGTTCTCGGACTAGACTTGGGCTATTCTTCCCAGTCTGTTCGAAGTAATAAAAAGCAAAGAAAACTTTCATTAGATCTTTCATTTCTGGACGCAGGTGGGACATCTTTTCAAGCGCTTACTTTGTCAACACAAATCCAAGAGGCATTGCAACGCTCTGAACCAGAACTTTTACTAATGATGCTCAATGGAGTTACCACAATTTTGACTATACTCGAATACATTACTAATATAAGTACATATCCTGCCTTCCCACCCTCTACGGCGAGTGACAATAGTTCAAATAATACAAAAGAAATGTTAAAAGTGAAATGGCAATATGATACTGGCAAATGTGTTGATGCCACTCCAAGATCTTATGGCGATGTCGTTTGTGTTGGTTCACACTCCCATCAGTTGATTACCTTAGACGCAAAGTCTGGACGGGAGGTATCCACGTGCATTTTGCCCGATCGAATAGAATGTCAAGTTAGTTTCATCGATGATCGACGACTTTTAGTCGGATGCTATGATGGAAACTTGTATTGCATAGATTACACACGCGGTGCAGTGGAATGGCAGTACAACTGTGAAGGAATTATTAAGGCGAAGCCCTTGATAAACGGCGAACTGGCAGTGATTGGAAATTATTCTTCAAACGGAAACCTAGTCTGCCTTCAGCTGAAGGTAAAATTATTACGATTCAAATGAGGATTTAACCAAATAAAACTTTTAGGAAAAAAGTGCTTTATGGAAAATGCAAATTGGTTCGAATGCTATATTTGCATCGCCTATACAAATCGATGCCGACTCTTTTTTGGTGTGCACTCTTTCTGGAGAAACGGTGCGAGTGTCATTCAGCAAGGGTTATATTGAATGGAAGGCAAAATTTGAAGGTCCGATTTTTTCCACACCAGCAATATTGGATGGAGATAAAGTATTAGTTGCTGAAGTCATTGGAATTGTGCACTGTCTTGATGTGTCCCTAGGAACGGAGGTAAATAATAGTTCGTAAGAAAAGTTTAGGTTTGATGTGTCAGCATGTACTTTTGGCTGTAGTTTGGTAATACGATGAGTTGCTTGCTAGTTTGGTGGCGGGAAATTCAAGTTGGCTGCTTGGGTTAACAGCCGATACTTATATTCAGTGGAATATTCGCTGGTATTCGCAATAACTTCGCTTTTGCACAATTGAAAGGGAAAGAGAAACGGTTCTTGGCAGTACCGAGGAGTACAGAAGAAAAAATCCTCCATATTACCTTGGAATTAGAGATTCTAACAAGAACTAACCGATTTGGTCGCTGGCTATGGTGAAAAACTAGTTACATCGCTCATTACTGTAATTGTTGGATTTAATGAGTAACTTAAATGAGTATACTAAGATTAATATGCCTAAAACTATGCAACGATTTTGACTCTAAATGATTTAAAGCATAAATGCAAAGAAAAGATTGCATAATATTTTGTGTCTTACATAATACAGTGAACACAAAAGTTCTGCAATCATAAAAGTACCGGAATGTTTGAGTAGATATTACGTCTGTTTGGTTACTTGTAAATTTTTACTCAAAGCCGTTCCTTAACTCGAACAAAATACTCACTACTTTTTAAGGGGAACTAGGGTAGATACTTTGCTTCTGTTTTCAAGCTTAATATCAGTCCCTAAAATCCGCCACCTAATGCGAGTAAAGGCGTAACTGCAGAGAAATTGTGCTGTGTCATCCTACTCACAGGACAGGTGGTGGTGTCGCTCAAGCCCAACACATTTGAGCTACAGCTTGGTGACCCGAAAGGACGCCTGCAGTCGATTCTGCTAAAAGAATGAAAGACGCAGACCTTTTGCAAATGTCCGGGCGGAGTAATTTGCTCTGTCTACGTCCATAGTAGTCTGTTCTACTATAGCTACTGTAGCTACTTCGGTTTGGCGACTTTTGCTGTATTATTTTGGAGATGAGGGCTCAAAACAGAACCAACCTCCGCCCGCACTCGTGGTATTTGATATTACTGGGCTCTCCGTTTGAACACCGGTAATTTCGACTAGGAATGCCGGGGTGGTCAACGCATTTCATACTGCCCCTGGGACGCAAACGTGATTTCAAGCATGCACAGAAGGGCGTTGACGTTCTCAACAAAAAGCGCAGCGACCGTGTCATGAAGAAGTTCCTACTCTGCCAAAAGTACGTTGTGGTCGAACAGGCCTTGCAAGGTCAGTTACGTCCTTGAAGGCAAAGAATTTGAATTCTACATTATGAAGTTGAAAGTTCTTTCGGTTCTGGAACTTTGTTCTACTGAATTTAACTAAGAGCTAACAGAGCTTCATGCCTTGTGGAGCTTGCCTTTTTAAAATTCATTTGGTGAAGTGCCTTAACATCGCAATTTAAAGTGGGAGAGTTCTTGGGCAAACATGACTGTGCTGGGTGAGCTATTTCACAACATAGTAGCAGTACGGCAATTGACTCTGAGACGGAGGGCAGACTTCTGAAGGGGAGGCACTTGTCCCCCGTAAACGAATAAGTACGTGCATCGACTGAAGTTGTAGAAAAAAATAAAAATAGGACAGTTCATGTGAGAGTAGGAACTATTACAACAATACACCGTCATATTTTTTAGTTAACAAAATGTTCCACATACGCCCTGTATACCATAATTCGATTAGATATGTATATTTTCCACTTAATATGTCAATTAATAATCAATATCAGCTAGGTTCCAAAAATCGAGTGAAATGAAATCGAAAGCGATAATGCAAATCGAGTGAAATCATTTTCAGTGTTCTATGTTTCGACTGGTTTGGTAACATCGAATTTTTTTCGAAATCACTATTGCGCGAAATCACAGCTGATATCTGTCATCTGACAAATTTTTGAAAGTGTTTTTATTTTGGGAAACTGTTTGCTGGTAAATTAATTGCCTGTTCAAGCATTTTAAAGTATAATTAATGAGTGCTGTGTTAATTGCTGTCTAGATACACACAAAAAAATAAAAGGACGAAGGCTGAGAGATACATATATCTAATCCCTTTGAAAGTGCAGAGGCTGCGCATGTTATAAGAGCCGAAAATGAAAGTTCAATATGTTATTAATTGTAAAATTAAATATTAATATACTACCGTCTACATAAATGATATTCACAATGGTTCTGCAAATTGTGGAACCTCACCTTGAGCAATCTTCAATTCCTGTCACGTTGTAGCGTCTTCTTGGAGAAGAAAATTTCCAAAGGTCAATCGGAAAAGATGCTAACGTCGTCGCCTTGGGGCGAAGCATTTTATCAAACAATTTGACGAAAGTGCTAACGATTTTGGAGAATCGAATTTGTTTTTTCCATCCACTCGGGTCCTTCTGTGGTGGACCATGCCTATTCACATCTTTTCATAAATTTTTCCACAAAACTTCTGTGACACTTGATCTCTTTTCCAAAAACCCCTTAGAAGGTCTTCAGATTCACCAGACTTCTTTAAAATTTAATTGCTTACTTTGTTTTCAACATTTCACATCGATCGTCACAGATCGATTTGACATCGGCAAAATCGAATTGTGGAACACAACAATTTCACTTTGATTCAATTTCGAAAAATTTTAAATCGAAATCGATTAAAGTGAAATGTAGAACACACAAATTCATTTTCGATCGATTTGGATTTCATTTCGAGTGAAAGTGAAATGTGGAACCTAGCTTTATGTGTCGATTTATTAAGAAATATAATTAATTAGTGAACAATTAAATATTGCATAATTTTACCCAGACAGTTACTTCTCGTCTTGTAAGACCGATACTAACATATGGAACGATTGTCTGGTGGACTGCCTTAGAGATAAATCGCGATAAACTAGGCAGGGTCCAGAGATCAGCATGTTTATGCATGGGTGGAGCGCTTCGCACCACTCCCTCAGCTGCACTGGACATTCTGTTCCATTTAATACCCCTTGACATTTTTAGCATACAGACGGCTGCTACCACGGCCACTCGCCTCAAAGCAACTTCTCAATGGACTTATAGTGAAATCGGACACTCTGCAATTCTGAACATACTCAGAATCCCTTCTAGGAATATAGACTACACCACACCCCAACTGCTGTTCGACAAAAACTTCTGATATCCATCCCCCCTAGATCCTTTTGGGAGGATGCCTTGCCGGAGGAAGAATCAATCCAATTTTATACGGACGGTTCAAAAACAAATGATGGGGTGGGTGGAGGTGTCTTCTCAGACAGACTAAATCTCAGTCTCTCCTTCCGTCTTCCTAATCATTGTAGTATTTTCCAGGCGGAAATTATGGCGATAAAGGAAGTCTTTTCCTGGCTAAACGTGGTATCCGTAAAGGATATTCGAATCTTTTTGGACAGTCAGGCCGCCATCAAGTGTCTGGACTCTGTCTCTATTAACTCTTTAGTAGCCCTAGATTGTCGATCATCTCTAAAGCAGATGGCTGAGCAGTTCAACATTCACCTTTGCTGGGTGCCGGGGCATAGAGACATTCCGGGTAACTGCAAGGCCGACGAACTCCCCTAACTTGGAACTACCCTCTTAATCTTGCCTGAAAAGGGCTCCTTAAGCATACCAGTTTCCACGTGCAAGCTCTTGTTTATTCTGGATGCAATAGAAAAAACTAACCACAGATGGACAAATGGTACTACTTGTCTGACAACGAAGCAGATTTGGCCTAGGCTGGATCTAAGACGCTCAAGGAGCTTGATTACCCTTAATCGGTCGCACATTGGTGCTACAATTGGTGTCATAACTGGACACTGTTTGTTAGGCAGGCATGCAACAAGGCTTGGTGCCTATTCCAACGACTTCTGTAGGAGCTGTATGGATGAGGAGGAGGAGGAGACTACTCTACACCTTCTTTGCGCATGCCCTGCTCTCTCCCGAAAGCAAAATCTCCATATGGGGATTCCTTCTTCTATAATGACACAACAGAAAGTATTAATTACAGATCCAACTTACTAACAGCCACCTTACCTAATGTAGTATTTATTAATAACATTTTTTCACACTTTCAGCTTTGGAACTTCCGAACAGATGGCAATATATTTTCCAGCATAAAAGTACATTGTACAAGTGCTGAAAAATATATACTCTTTGGTAACCATGACCACAATGTGTACTGTTTAAAGTCTTCGCAATCCAATCATCATCCTCCTTCTGTCAATTGGAAAAGTGCTTTGAATTCTGCTATTTTTTCGACTCCTGCAATTTTGAATTCATCAACAAATGTCCCTGCTGTGCTTTCATTTTCAACAAAGGGCGGCGTTTATATTCTGGATCTTCTCACTGGGTTAAAGCTCTTCACGATCAATATGGGCAATGAAATATTTTCCTCGCCCTGCATAGACGACAACAGAATATACATTGGATGCCGGGATAATAATTTAGTTTGTTTAGAATTGTGTACAGAGGAAGAAACAAATAAATAGAAAGGAAAAGGATAAATCTTGTTTTGATTCATCTGATAAGAATCGGGGGTTAATTTGAAATAATTTCATTTGTTAACTGAGTTGAAGCAGGTTAATGATTCTTAACTAAAGTATATTTAAGGAAACACTGTTCATTAGAATACTAAACAATATTAGTTGGAACTTTGGAAATCTTTATTTTAGGTCTTTTCACGATGTCGCGTAATTTAATAAGTACTTTGTTATAAAAGCAACAATCATCGATATGGATTGGGCCAGTAGAGTCGTTGTGAAAACTTATTGCGGGGAAGACGTGGGGGAGACATCTTTACACTCATCATAGTACAGTAGAAGTAAAAAGTGCTCCGAATAACGGTACTAAATCATCTGCTAAGATCAATACATGTGGGTTCACCCTGTGCCCAAATAAAATTTCACTGCACCCAATAACCAACAAACGTCAACGCGAACGAAGCGACGAGTAGTAATTGACCACCGGCCGAAGACGCTAGTTTAATATTTATTTTTTCCTTTATATTTCATTCATTGCATAAATTGTTTTTCGTTGTTAAATTGGGTTGAATGATTTGTCACTACAGTGATCAGCTTTTTTGCTGTCACTCTTAGATGAAAACAAATAAAAAACATAAGGAAAGGCTACAGTCCGCTTGGAGCGAACAGTATGATACCCTATCCCTATCCCTATATGCCCCAAAAAAAACCTTAAGAAGATGATGGATAGCATTTTATTTCATTCTATAAAATTTAGAAAAAAAAAAAACATTTTTTGAAAAAACGCCCCCAAAAAGTGGGCGTGGCCAAAAACTTTATATGGGCGATATATTGGAAAAAATATTGGCTAAATATCTTGTTAAACACTTTTTTTCGGCTTCTATGAAAATTATCGAAGAAAACAGCATTTTAGTGAAAAACGCCCACAAAAAGTAGGCGTGGCAAAAAACTTTATATGACAAACTTATAAAGGAGTGCCTACATATCTTGTGAAGGTTATAACCCTCTATCTGTCCATCTGTAGCTTTAAATCGGTTTTTTCTAAATTGTGGGCGTGGCAGTGGGCGTATTCCAAAAAATTTACACTTAACCATTTCGGAGCCCTAGGGAGTATGTGGTCCAAATTTCAGCTTTCTAGCTTGAATTTAAAGGCTTAAAAATTGCGTACGGACGGACGGACGGACATTGCTAGATAGTCTTAGGATTTGGTCCTGATCATAAATATATATACTTTTATGGGTCTACGACGAATATTAAGGGGTGTTACAAACTATGTGTCAAAATTAATATACCCTTAGGATAGGGTATAATAAGGTAGCCTACACTTTTAGGATCATTTATTAGACAAAATTTTAAAATTAATTTTATCAACACATTAGTAAATGAAACACTTTTCAGTGGGATGGGGCTGCAGTTAAGGACTGTTCACATGAGAGCGAACTGCGAATAGCGAACACATCAATTTTAATGTATTTATGAATAGAAAATTTCTATAACAAAAGCTTGATATTTAATTGATCTAATATCCTATCTAAAAAAAACTGAGTCCAAATTGATTTAGCAATATTTACAATCACAAAAATTTTCTCGCGAATTGAAAAATTCTTGCTGTGATCCACAAATCCGCGAATGAAAAATTCGTTCGAAAATAAGCTTAAAATTGACACATCTTGCTGCCTACATTTACAATTTAGATTCGCGGGTACCTGCGACCAATAAATGTTTTCATGTGAATGAAATGTCAGAATTTACGAATATTCGCTGAGTAGTCCTTTACCCGTCTCTGCGAGAGATGTTCCTTCCTAAATCTTAGGGAAATACTCGAACTCTGTAATTACACCCTACTCTTCATTTCTTATATTCGACATTCTGTGTCGTCGATCTTCTTTCTATTTGCCAATCAGAAAGGTATGACCATAACATTATACCACTTTTACTGGACCGCTGCTGGTTCAAGCTTAAAAAAAGATTTCGGCAGGTTTCCGATTCGGATGATTTACATTTGTGCGATCTTTCTTTAAGGACACCTTTAATCTCTATGCACACTTCCGGGGAAGCATTATGATTTGAAATGTCGTCGATGGTCGATAAACATAACAACGCGTCATTGGGCCAGCTAACCCTTGGCAATAACATCTTACATGTGGCTTAGGCAATGTAAGTAAGGCCTTAAAAAAAAAGTTTCTATTGGGGTAAGATCATTTTAGGTTAGTTTTAAGTAAGTTTAGGTTTGGCTTAGAATTATTCTCGACTTTAGAGATAGTTTAAAATAATCTCAGGCTAGTAAGGTTAGTTTTGGGTATTAACCAAAGTTCTTTGACATTTTGATTTTGAATACGTTTATTGAGCTGCTGGTATACAGTGAGGGGGCAAGAACTATCCGACAGGCATACGGCGTTCAACCAACATATACTGAAGTGGCTCCCAACAGGCTCAGCTCTCGTTTTAGATTATTCAGATAGTCGTCTTCCATACACCTTGCCCCCTAAAAGAAACAACAACAATTTAAAAATGACAGACAAAGTACGTGTGAACTATAGACACGGTCAAAATTGTGGACTTTGAAGCCCAGTTTGACATTAATGGCACCTACACACATTTTTTTTCTAAATGCATTGTCCATATTTCCAACGGAACAGCTATTCAGTTGTGTGCGTGTCTAAGGTGGCCCATTTAGAGGGGAAGAGGTTCCTCTCATTTTATTGAAAAAGCCGCATGCTCATTACACTTTTTAGAGAAAAATGAAAATCATCGAAGTTTAACACGTTTTTGTCACTATCAACAATTTTGCAAAGTTTTAGTCCTCTGGCAGTTTCCATTTTCTTACCATTCTCTTACTTTATTTAATTTTTTCCCATTTTCGTAGTATTCCATGGAGCTTGAAGCTTAAACAAAATTTCATTACAACTTTGTGCACGATTTGTGGCACTTTTTCTTGCAACTATGTGTATTTTATTTGCGTTCTTACCATGCGAATTGGTCACCACCTATACAGCTTACAACAAGATGTTAATTAGTTTTGTTCGCAATTTCTACGTTATCCGAAAGAATTTGAGAAGTTACTTGAAGACCTTAAGTGACAGACGAAATGTGTTTAAGAATGCCAACTAAATACACAATACCCTATCTCAATAAATGCAAAATAATACTCGATAAACACTTATTTCTGATACGGATACCCCATTGTGATTGCTGATAACACATATGAGGAGTTTGTTAATCGAACTTGGAATGACAAACAACAGGTGCAGTGTATACAATTAGTAATGGAAAAGAGACAACCTCCAGCCGTTAGTGCTCAGCCAGAAGTTCAACTTCAAGTATCGCAAAATGAACATTTGCATCCATCAGCTCGACCTACATCATTGTTTGACGGAAATAAGCCACAATGCAAAACCTTAGCAGCAGGTAGGTGCGTTTGTTATAATAAACTAAACTATTATTGTTGTCTCAAGATTCCCGAAAGTGACGTTTTTTTTTTATGACAGTAAACATTATTTAATATTATTAGTGAAATAGAGTAAATTTAAATCGTTTATAATTCCATTTAACTCTGTTGAATATTTTTAAAGGTTATGTGCATTTATTTACTGATTTTAAATTATAATTCAACCGAATTTATTATATTCAAGTGCCGCCAAATGTACGTGCAGCAATACATAGAGAACAAGATTAAATACACACTTCGGTATGCAATGCATATAGTGATATTGACAGATAAGATTGTGAATCTACAATCTGTCCAATTGTAAAGCATTGCCAAACTAATTTGGCTGGATTATTAAGTGATTAAACTCTTTAAAATTATTATTTATCTGCTTATCAAAACGGTTTGTTAAAGGCAAATCAACCATAACAAACAAAGAAGATGGAATAAAAGTTGATGTTGTTGCCAGAGACTTCAGCAAAGCATTTGACAACATCGCTCGCCCTCTAATAGTCCTTAAACTGAAATTGCTTGACTATCATTATATGTTTGTCACATGGATAAAATCATACTTGGAAAACCTGCAGCCCTTTTGAGATCCTCAGTACCTGATCCAATTAAAGCAAACTTCGGAGTTCCTCAAGGCAGTCATGTTGGACCAATTATCTTTAAACATATTCAGATTTTTCGTCGTCGATGGTGATGTGCGAATTTCTATAATTAATCACTTATCACTTATTATAAATAAGGAGGTTGGATGGAGGTTATGTACTAGGCTTTATCGAGCTGCCAGAGTTGCCATTATGCCTGTGAAACTTCTCCCCCATTTAAGTTAGTGGTCGAAATAATATGTTTAATGTCAAACATTTGGGTGATGTTCGGTAGCAAGTGGATCCTATTATAATTTTCAACTACAGTTGAAAAATTTTGTAATTCCGGAGTCTTCGCGCGAAGTAGGTCAGCTGTCTAGAAGCTATTGTTTTGCTCTCATTGCTAAAAATCATTATTAGAAAGACAGTTGCTAAATGCTCAGCTATAATACAAGTTTGAGCCAGACCCTGTGGGACAAATGTCCAGACCATGTTTTCAAGAATCCCCGAATAAATTTTTTTAATATTTTTTGAGGTAGACACCATTTTGAAGTGATATAACACGACGAAGAATAAATCTTGATTTTTAGAGAAATTTTATGGCAGCTTAGTTTTTATCTATGCATAGTGTTTGCGGAAACTTAGTACTTTTTGTAGGTTTTGAGAAGTTGTTATCACTCTAATGTAGTCTCATACCGTAAGAATCTTCGATGTCCACAAAATAATGCATTTTATTTCTGTTTGCAGCGGTTTTAATTTTCACTTCTGGTGGGATGAGTTTGGCTTTTGGGTTTGAATTCTCCCCTCAAAATTCCGACTTGAGCCCAGCTGTGCGAAGGCATATGGTATTTTCTTGGTTTGTAGCAGTTATAATTGGCGCATGCTTTGCTACAGCATTCATAGAAAGATTGGAGAAACGCATCTTTAATGTAAGTAATTTTTAGCAAACTATGAAACTTCTACTAATCATTTATTAATCATTTGCAGCTTTGGGCATCTGGCCTGGTCTTCATAAATGGAGTATTCTACCTTTCATCACCGGGAAGTCTGTTGGCCATAGTGTGTGCTCGTTATTTCGATGGGATTGCAGTTGGTTTGACCATCGTCAGTGCCATTGTCGGCGGTTCAGAGCAGGCGGTCAAACGATTCCGCGGACTTGCACTCTCTGTGGAATTCGTTGGCCTCTCAATTGGCATTATGTTGAAGACTATGTTCACAAGCTTCTGGAACATGGATTGGGACTTTAAAATTAATCAAATGCAGGGTATTTTGGCCATGACCGTTGGTGGCTTGGCCATGCTGTGTACATGTTTTCTGACAGTCGAATCAGCTGTTTTCTTTTTACGGCGAAACGAGCCAGTATTCGCATTAAACTCGCTTAGGAGACTCCAAGTGTCTAGTGATGACGATGAGAATGAAATTCATCGACTGCTTTGTGAGAACGAAAGTTTACTGAAAGAGGATACTGATAGAGGGCGCAAGGATAATATGAAACGTGGCTATGTGCCACTGATAAAGTTGTGTTTCTATCGAGCATTTGTTTCGATGTCATTCTCGCTGCCGCTTAATTGGGGTTTATTAGAAGCTGCCGCTCTCCTACGAGGCAACAACAATTGGTGGAACTATTACCTCTATGGAACTATGCGGCTGGCAGGAGTAATAATAGCTGCTTTTACTGCGGACTCAGCTGGAAGAAGAGATCCCACAGCAATTTCAATGCTTTGTGCTGGCGGGCTCCTTATGGGAATTGGATCAATTTTCAATTTGAACGATAACATGGTGCATCAAACTAAGCTGCAAACTATTCTAGCGCTACTGATTGTCTTTCAACTTTTATCAGGTATAGCAGCACCTGCAAGTACAGTGTACTTGGGGGAAGCGTTTTCGATTTCAGTAAAGCCGTTCTTCATTCTGGCAGCTGTTGTTTTTGAAAAAGTAATTCAAATCATTATCATCTGTACTTTTGAGTACAATGCAAAGTCGGTGGCCGATTATAGCTACATTTTGGGTGGATTGCAGATGCTATTTGCCATCGGTTTTGTTGTAATTATGCCGGAAACTAAGCGGACCACGTTGCGTGAGGCATTAACAAAGTTCGAAAGGAGAATACATGTTAGTTACTACCAATAGATGGTGGTAGTGTCTTGATTTTATTTATAAGCTATAAAGTGTATTGTTGTGATTTGTGACTTTGGAAATGGACTGAACTTTCAAATAAATAAATAAATTTAAATCGTTTATATAATTTAGTATTAAAATCTCTGTTTCATTGAGCTCCATTGACAGTTCTTCAGATTAAGGACGAAATATTTCACATTGGGCAGGAGGATATTACGATAATACCTACTTTGTTGATCGTCATTTAATTTTCCTAAGGCTTGGCATCTAAAATGTTAATGCCATCTATGCGCGATGGAGTGTATGTATATGAACAACCAATCTGCTTTAGAACGGTGATTCTCTTTTGGAATAGTTCAAAAATGTCTCTAAGAATCAAACAAGGTTGCGAGTTAAAACCGTTTTTCTTCAGCCTCTTTCTTTATTACCTTCTTTCTTTGCTGCTTGGAGGGATAGCACTAAATAACATGACCTTTAAAAACCGTTTGTTTACAGATCCCATTATTATGTTAGCCGAAAAACCAAACATGCCGAAACTAATGATTAAAATTATAGATGAATAGGTACTGCCACCATTCCATAACATACAGACAGATAACTCTGCAATCGCACTTTGCCCTGAAGTGCGCAATACGCTCTCAAATTCTCGGTCTGCTGTGAGGCTACCGAATACCGATCTTTCCATAGATACGCCATAAAAGAAAGGTTTACTAACAAGCGAGTCAGATCGGTAGATCAAACTCACCCCGCATCGGCCCCCACGAAGATTAAGAAAGTTTATATAACTGAAGTTATCACGTTTAACATGGTGACAAGCCTTGTAAGGTTAAGTATCGTTCCGACGGAATTGGCTAACCAACCCATTTCCGCAGAGCAAATGATTCTTATCGAAGAGTCAGTGGCGTGAGGAACAAATACCCAGGTTCTTACCTAAAACCGGGGTAGCTTATTTTTGTCTTTGAAGATAGAGTGACAGAGGGATGGGTGCGCTCTAACTTTGAGAGTATCAAACTCAAATGTTATTTTGACATGATGCTGCTGGAAGAGGGATCATTCCCAAAACCACGATTGACAACAACTACTTTCACGCATTTTGTATGTTTGAATTATTTTTAAGACTCAATGAGAATTTTTGCCTCTGTTGCTTATCTCTTCCTCTGTAAATTTTACGCATCTCGAAGGTCTTAAGGAATCCCAATTTAATTCAATTGAGACAGCAAAAGGCTAACATTTTATTCACATTCGAATAAACGTCAAAAAAGCAGCCCATGGCCAAAAAAGTGTCCATTGTTTAATCGTAACTGAGTAACAGATTTAATGCGTACACTTCTTAAAACGTACGGATCGAAGTATAATTTGTTCTTTATATATCCGGATAAATTTATGCCTAATTCGCTTAAAACTTATAGCGTTTTTCATTAGGAATCGTAAGAATCGCTTATGATTTCATAAATATGTTACACATCGCACCAAAAACAAAGTTCTACACGAAAATATTCCTAATCCTCGTTGAAGCATTCACACCGCATACCAACTGGAATTTGTTGGACGTTTCAATCAGTGGTCGAACAATTAATGGAAATTAACAATAGGAGTGATCAATTTGAAAGTCCACTGTAAGTTGTACATATTTATATTTTCGAAGAATTCACGTGATCATCTTTTCCCAGTCATATCCAAAGTTTTTGAGAGGATATTACTAAGGCGACTACAACCGGTTATAGAAGATAATAATCTCATCCCTGACCACCAGTTTGGGTTCAGAACCAAGCATTCGACGATTGACCAAGGGCATAGAATTACTGACGTAATCGAGAAAGCATTTGAAGAAAAAAAGATATGCTCAAGCGTATTCCTTGACGTCTCACAAGCCTTTGATAAGGTGTGGCACGACGGCTTAGAATTTAAATTACGACAAGATCTCCCCGTAAGTCTATATGATATTTTAGAATCATATCTCGGGAATAGGCTCTTCCGTGTTAGGCATGGAAACGAATACTCGGAGCTTAAAGAAATTTCGGCTGGCGTACGGCAAGGAAGCGTCCTTGGGCCGCTTCTCTATCGTTATATACTCGCGATATATCAAGAGAAGATGGCACTACCCTCGCTACGTTTGCCGACGACACCGCTATCCTTACAGTAGGTAATACGATCGAAGAAACTACTGCAAAACTGCAAACCGCACTGAATAAAGTAAATGAATTGACGAGGGACTGGCGGATCGCCCTCGACGAAACTAAATCTGTTCACGTGAATTTCACGTATAAGAAAACTAATGTCTTGCCAATTTTTCTAAACTTGGCCCGAATACCCTTTGCAAACGAGACCAAATACCTGGGAATGACACTCGACGCAAAGCTGAAATGGAATTCGCACGTGAAAATGAAACGTAAAGAACTCGATATCAAATTTAGAGAAATGTACTGGTTACTCGGAAAACATTCCCAGCTCAGTACCGAGAACAAACTGCTTTTATCGAAGCTGAAGCTGAAACTAGAAGCTTCGCGCGAAAGCATAGAAACCGATTAATCGGACATATCAACAGTGCGACAAATTTTGGATGAGAATAATTTATTGCGCCGACTACAAAGAACGAAACCTTTTGACTTGGCAAGATAATGATTAACCGCGTCCTCATTGCGGAACATGCAGGATCTTTCAGTGGAAGTAACCTGTCAAAATTTTTTTTTTTATTTCGTGATAGAAAAATTGCTTGATAAGTTATATCTTATTTGCAGTATCTAACATTCATAGAAGGGTGGTGTTTTTAGTCAGTAAAAATCTGACACTACTATGAGCAGGCGCTCGCTATCCTCATAGTGCCTTTGGAAGATTTTCACCTACCCTCAGGGGAAAAAAAAAATCTTTCAGCTAATCGGAGAGTTGACTTCCAATAGCCAATAGTAGAGTGCAGTAGAGTTAAAAGTATTCCAAATGTTTTCTGGAATTTGTAGAATATTGAATATTGTCTGCGGATTAAAGCAAGGCAGAACCTTGCACAGGAGCTCAGTAAGCATTATCTATTAGGTATCACAATAACAGATAGGTGTCCAATTCGATACAACTTCAGGCATAACTTCAAGGTTACATTCTCAGAATGATAGAACTGGGAATAGGATAAACCCACATTTGTGTTAAAAATTCACCGATCTTGTTCCTAAACATATGAAGGGGTAGGAGTTGGATTATACGGTAAGACCACAAAATCCCTCTGTGCTAGCATTAAAGGAAGCAACTCCGTATTTCAAGAGCTCTGCATCAGAGAAAATCTACCTAACAGCAAATCGTCACAACTTGCTATTAACGCCCTTGAAATTACAATCAAAGTTAGTTTGGGACTGGTTTAAGCTTCTTACAACACTGGTTTAGAAATAAAAAAATCTGATGAGCTGGCCAGGAAAGGATCTGCGGCAGTTAAGTATGCCAAGACAATTCTGTGAACATACAAGCGAAACAATTTATACTGTGTCCTTCTTCAAAAAACTAAGCAACTCCTTCAACTATACAGAGGGCAATTACACACAGCTACCGATTTCTTGACGGGACACTGGAGGGTTAAAAAAAAGCAGAGGCAATTACACACTATCTAAGACAACACCTTCGAACGCGCCACGAAGACGGGGAAACAGCAAAGCCCATAATGTGCCACTGTGAATGCCTAGCAAAAAACATCTACGGTTTCTAGGTAGACATAACCTTGAGGTCCTGCGTACACAAGATGAATTCCTCCCGGAGGAATATCGGTTTAATTCAAGCGTACACGTGATGAATTATTTTGGTGGAACAAAATGTATAGATGAACCCATTTTGCAGATCTCAAAATGAAGAAAGTTGTGTATGTAGTAGTTTTCTACTTATTTCTTCCACTCTAAGCATGGTGGAAGATTTTACTCCATTTCATACCGCACACTTCTCGTCGCTCTTCCAAAAAAACCAAACGAATTTCATCCGGAGGAATTCATCTCGTGTACTCAGGCCCAATGACATAACCGCCTCTTCACCCAAAGACTTAGCTGAATTTTTCCACAAATCCGTTATAAACGAGGTCATAACAACAAGCCCGATGTGGACGCGGTTTTATGGGTACTAAGTTCCATCTCCTTTTCTGTCTTATCTAATCTAATGGTGCTTACGCAAAAACTCAGGTTTCTTTGGAAAGTGAAAAGGGCAAAGACTTCTATTTTTTTTTTTTAAATTATTTTCTTAACTCTCTCTAGCCCCTAACATATCATACTCAGTCAAGAAAAACATATTAAGTAAATTGTACCTACGCTATTTTGCCACTGAAGATAAACAAAAATGAACAACAAATACAAAATTAAGAGACAGATAGATTTTCTTTATTTATAGTGAACTATTAAACCAAAAACGTGGTAAACGTTATCTAATCTAAGCATATTTTTTTTATTGATGACATCACAAGTACTTAATAAACAGATGGAAAGTATAAATTTGTATAAGGGGCTTTACAAATCCAACGGAGTGACTCAACAATTTACCATATCTCTAATGTCACGTTACTTTACGAATCTAATTATTATAATCTGATTATTGTTTGATTAGTATCAGTCAGGCAAGGTAGCTAATTAAAAAAAAATAAGCGAAATTGTTTTGAATAGTTTTTAATTTACTCCAAAAAGTAAGTCACAAAGTTATCGATATTTTTCTTCATTCATAAGCTAACTTGGCACGCAAAGATTGGCAGTGAACTCGAAACACCGATCTCGCGGGTTTAAATATGGGAAGTAAGGAGTGATAAAAGGTTGACGCTTGAAATACGTGCGGAAATTAATATTATATACCGGAATTTCGATAATATTTTATCGAAATTAATAAAAGTCATTATGGTCATTATGGCTTCAGTGAGCAGACGATTCGTACCGTGTAGAAGTTTGAGCGTAAGTACACTCTTTTGGTCCTTAAGCCATCAACCATGAGAGATTGATGTAAAATAAAAAAACAAAACATAGCCGCCGCAGTGGCTAGTACCGAAGATAACCCAGCAAGGTCGATTCGGCGCCTAATTGGGCATCGGCAGAAAGTCAACCCGTAAAGGGTGAGCGCGCCGTGAGTTCGCTAATTGAGCACTGGAAATGTTGGCCAGAGATTTGGATTTTGGCCAAAAATTCATATTTTCAGAGCTCGACAATATCTATATATATATATAGATATCCGAGCTGTGGTTTCAACAAAACGGAGCTACATGCAATTCAAGGCTCGCAATGCTCAAAGTTGTGAAGAAGAAATTTGACGACAGGGTTTTCTCACGACGAGCATTCATCTATTGGCCCCCGCGGTCATGCGACTCGACAACACTAGATTATATTCTCGGGGGCCACGTTAAGTCCTTAGAAGAGTTGCCTAAATGCAGTCCCAAACTAAAGGCTTAACTACATTCGGCAAAAAGTGAAGTACACACACGAAAATGTTTTTTCTCTTTCCACACCGTTTGCAATTTGTATTTTTCTCTCAACTTTTCACAAAGTGACTTTCTTGAAAGTAAGATGTACCTCTAACTTCCAAGTGACACACTTTGGGAAAGTTCGAAAAAACTAATACATTACACAAAAAAAAGCTGTCACTACTTACTGATCTTACGCTTAGATGACTCTGGATGCAAATGTTTCTTTCTTTCGTAGGCAAATTTTTCCTGTTTTTGTTTATTCTTTCTTAGAGCTTTTAAAAGTCAAAATAGATACTTAGTCCAGTTTCTGAATACGAGGGGCAGCAGCGTGTGTATGTGAGCTTTGAAAAAGTCACCTTTTGAACTTTTTGCCGAATGTAGTTAAGCTCTTAACTAAGAGATAAACTTATGAACAAGTTAGGAAACACTTTTGTATGGAACAATATTCTGATACTAAGATGCTTATTAACCACGGCTAAATAATGCAACAGACATGCAACAATAGAAAAAACAAACCCTGCCATCTTCATTCTATTTAGTTAAAAAGCGAAATTATAATCATCTGCTTAAGAAACTTTAAATTTCAAACCAAGGGCCTACGACCTTACACTTAACAGCTTCCCTATTCTTAATACAACCCCGCACGTATTTCCAAATCTTAGACCGACCACTTGAAGCACTGCCAGCAAAGCCGAAGACGCCATTTAAATCATAAAAAATAAATATTAGGCGTAAACTGCCCATACAGGACCTAAAGCCTAGCTTCTCCAACCATTGTGTGTGCGAAGTTATATTTTTGAAACGAATGGCGGGACCTACAGTTTAATGCCGATTCCGAACGGCAATTTATTTTTGAGAAGCTTCTCATGACATTTCTTACTCTTGGATGTTTGTCAGACTTTCGCAAGAGGTGGGGCAGCGAATAAAAACTTTCAGATGTTACAGGTCGTGATTTGAACCGGCGACCTCTCGCTTAGTGGTCCAACGCACTTAACCACCAAGCCACTGCACCCACTAAAAATTACATCATTTTAAACAAAGCTCTCGTCCTTTACTTGATTTTCAAATTTATCAATCAACTTCTTGGGTCGATGAATAAAGTTAGGAACTGTTTAAGATGATCTTTGTGAAATTGTTTTAAAGTATCATTTAGCTATAAAATAAATAAACATTAACTTATTGAACAAAAACATTCAATTAAGATAACAGGACCATATAACGTGCATTAAACCTTAAGGAGTACAACTGAAGTGGTTCAATAAACCAGTGAATAGTGTGAATGATCTAAAGATTATATAGATATATTGTTCGATTTTTCGAAATTAAACAAAGATAAGCTTCTAATACAGGAGCAATCAATCGGTGGGTGGGTTTTTACCTCGAAATCTTAAAAACTTTATCATACCTGCTTATCTATGAATGTCAAAATTGTTTCCGAAATATACTGACTTCATGGAGGCCTTGCCACGTGCGATAATAAGTTCTGATAACTACACTCAGAGAAAAGCCTATGTAAAATTAGTCTAAATTGCGATATAAGTCACCTAATTTCTAATGCCGTTTTGAACCTGGTCATTCCTAAATCCCTAAGGTTAATCGATACTAGATAAAGTTACATTATTTCTTATATAGGTGGAAAGTCAGGTTTCCTTATATTTCGAACACTTACGTTAGTTGGAAGCTAATTGGCTTTTTGCGTAGTTTTGCAAAACACAATTTTTATGACCCGTTAGTCCATTTATATTGAAATTTTGCAAACAGATGGAGAACAAAACAAAAATATTGGATATGTGATCGAGATTTTTATTCTTTTAGGATTACCCTTACCCTTTTAAGGGTCCGTAGCCAAAACTCCAAGTCCGCTTAACATAATAATTTGAAATTTTACCTGCAGATGGTGGAAAAATGATACATGGAGAATTTTTCATAGAACGAATCGTGGAATGGAATAGGACATGCATAGAGGACCTAAATCCTAGCTTCTCCAACCATTGTGTGTACAAAGATGAAGTACCAAAACGGGCCCATCGCGGTCTCTGGGAGAACCAACTTTAGAAGTCGTCAAAAATAAACTAACATCGAGACAAGCATCCTACAGCAGTTCTCCAAAGCTGTATTTCGGTTATTTCGGTACAAAAACTCAACAGTTAATTATCGCCGTAAATCTTCTACGTAGCTGAAAAAGTGAAGGAATATGTGCGCGATATCGTCTCAAGTCGTGGTCTATTTAGATTCAGAATGTCTTTAGATTTATTTTTATTGAAGTTGGGCCATATGGTTTTGGAAACCGAGTGACCCCCCACCTTTCTTATCATTGACCGACAGTCTTTAATGATTCCAGCACTGCCTGACTGTCTGATTGAAAGACACGCCAGCTTTTACCAAGCCGAAGGAAACGGGAAAATCTGCCACAGCAGAATTCATTCCGGATCCCGTGCCGTCAGTGGTCTTAGAACCATTTGTGAATACCAGGATACACCGTTGAGCGTGGTGTGTCAAAATCTAAGGAGAAAAACTCATCCGAAGGTTTATGATTTTCAACATCCGTCATTTTTTTAAGTAATAAAATCTCTCTTCGAAATTTATGACTAATGAACATGCCAAGACTGCCCTAACTTTACAAAACTACATTTAAACATTTGTTACTTATATTTCTCTATGTTCGAAATTAAGAACAAAAATAAACATGCCCTCAGACAAAGTGTATTGTTAGAAATACAAATAGTTATCTGATCCGAGTGTATAGTCAAGTGCTTTCCATTCTGATGAGTAATCGACTAAATTGTTATCAGTAAAAATAAAATATACTTAAACACTGATAAGAACCCAATTTATTAAGTACTAAAGAAATCAATCGATTTGCTCTTGTTAGTTTAACGAAGAGCTTCGAACGAGATGGAAAAGAATCAACCGCATTCTTATTCGGGAGAGCCATCAGCCCCAGTGACTGTTTCATATCCCCAAGGAGGATATCCGCAGCAAGGGGGATATCCACAGCCCGGTTTTCAACCACCAGGAGGGTATACCCAACAGGGTGGAGGATATCCAGTTTATCCACCTCAGTCTGGATATCAACCACCGCCAGAATATCAACATCAACCTGGATATCCTCCTCAGACAGGATATCCATATCAACCAGGATATCCACCTCAACCAGGTTACCCACCTCAGCAGGTGTATCCGCATCAACCAGGATACGTACCGCCACCACAGATTCAAAATCCACCACAACCGGGCCATCCACCAGAGTCAACTTTTGAGCCCACCAAATATGGTTGGTGGCGGGAAACGCAGAGGAATAAGCCACAAACTAATTCATTGGCAGCTGGTACGTAGACACAAAGAATGTAATGTCTTTTTTAATTAAGGAGTTTTGATGTGTTCGAGTACAATTCTCAAAACATTTTACTATCTGTACATAGTATATACTAATCGTACGCCAGATAAAATACGTTAAAAAAATAGCCACGAACGACAGTGTAGGTGTTTAATCGCGTCGAAATAATGGCAAACTTATTACAACATGGTAAACCAATCCTGCCCACAATACAGTGAAGCCCATAATAAATGGCATTTTATAAAAACTTATCCGAATTGCAAATATAGATGGAAAAAGAATTTTTTTCTTAATGCTTTTACTGCGTGATTAATTTCGTCTTCTCTCTGTTAGTTAAAGTTATGGGACAAGAACACTTGAAATATCGTTTCTTTAATTTTCAGTTTAGAATACAACTGTCAGTCACGGTTCGAATGATTTGCTTCAAAGTTCGTATACAAGCTTTTTGGGGTAACATCTCGCGATGTTTTTATATTTTTTGCTTTATGGTTTGAAGTAACGGTACCTGCCATACAATGTTTTTGGTGAAAATCACTTATAACTATTTTTCTCGAAAATGGTTCAAAGGATTTTGGATTTTTCTTTTTGCACTAAGGATTTTTGGGATGGGGCCAAAAATACTGCATACTCAGTTTTTTTTGCAAAAAAATTGAATAACGGTAATTTATAAAACCGCCAATATCTCAAAAACTAATAAAGGAAATTCTGAAAAATGTTTCTATTTTTTTATGGTGTTAATTTGAGCAAATATGCGTACTTCGTTTTTTTTTAAATTAAATTAAATTCGTTTTTTCAAGGCTCTAAAGATTTTGATAAATTTTTGTATTTTGAATAATTATGTAAAAAGTGTCCAATGTGTGAAGTTAGTGAGAAGTTTGGCAGCTCTCTCAAACTAAGATCAAGAAGAGGGTGGAGAGGTCCGCTAAATTTCTGAATAACGTCCTCACTCGTTTTTCGAACCATCGTTCTCAGTTACTAAAATCACCCGCAAAAAACCGGTACCTTGGTAGAATTCCATGAAATATTCTTAAAGAAAGGAGGAAGCTCCTTAATCGGCCCTTAAAAAATAACTTAGCAGAAGTTGTACCGGCAACGGCGGTCATCCTTGAACCGGCTAACAACACGCGGTATGGCTGGTATATTGCACCTGGAGTGGTATTGCACTGATGACACCAAGGGTTCTTTGGATATAATACTGCATTCTGCACTCATTTCCTGTTGTTTGTTATTTTTAAAGATGGCTCCAAAATGAGTCTGTAGTTGCATGCGAAAATATAAGACTTCACTATCTTTTGGGTAAAGATGCCTCTGTTTTTCAAGCGAAGGTATTCGCCATCCTAATGCTTACTTACTTACTTAACGGGCTCCCGACTCCTTTAATAGCCGTGAAAGCCTCTATCACGGCACGCTGGGATCGACCTATGATATCTATATCATCCGCATACCCCAGCAGTTGGACTGATCTGTTGAAGACAGTGCCGTGTTGATACCTGCCCTGCTCAAGAACAAGATTGAAGAAATCTCACGACAGCGCATCTCCTTGCCGAAATCCGGTGCATGTTCAGATGAGCTTCTGCCAAACTGCACATTGCATCGCGTGTTATTTAGTGTCATGCGACACATCTGGATCATTTTTGACGGCATCCCGAATTCGGCCATCGCCACAAAAAGCTCCTGACGATGAATGCTGTCATATGCGGCTTTAAAGTCGATGAAGAGATGGTGTGTCTCGACTTGAAATTCGTGGGTCTTTTCCAGGATTTGCCTTAGTGTGAAGATTTGGTCTATGCAAGCTATGGTAGGAAGGTTTAACACGGTGAATTTCGCCGGGTCCCAGGGCACACTGGTATCCAAGGAAATGAGATCTCTGATGAGCTTGCTAGGTAAATTTCAGAAGAAGTTTACTCAGCATCTGAAGTTATGTCTTCCATTGATACTAGGTTTCCTCGTGAACACACACACACACACACACACACACGTGAGGGATGCAGGCATTCCATACTAATGCGCCCGGACATTTGCAAAAAGTCAGCATCTTTCTTTCCATCACTCAAGAGAATCGACAACAGGCTGCTTGATGGCCGTCCTTTCGGACTATCGAGCTTAAATGTGTAGGTCTTGAACGACACCACCACCTACCTTGCTTATAGTGAGGAGGATGACACAGCGGAACACTTTTTCTATTCCCTTTCTACTTTCTTGTGTATACTAAATAAAATAAAACGATCGTCGTTATCGACGGGAAAAAATAAAAAGGACGGTTAACAATTTATCAAACTTCCTGACCAAATGAGTATAACCTTCTGATTGCTAGGGCTAATAACTACTTTAAATGCATTTCAGCAACATTTATTTTCATATCCGGTGGCATGAGTTTGGCGCAAAGCGCCGGCTTCGAAATAGCAAGATATCAGCATATAAGCCGATCTGCAGCTACACACTTGCAAATATGTTGGTTTGTTGCTGTCATTCTTGGATCCTTTTTTTCGACAATTTTAATTGAGAAACTTACCAAGCGCGTATTCAATGTAAGTATGACATTTTCTAAACAAACAAAAAACCGTGTTAAAATGTTTATTTTCTTTTTAGCTTTTAGCTGCGATTCTAGTGATCGCTAATGGTATTGTGTTTGTAACAGCACCGCGGAGTGCGTCAGGAATCACAATAGCCCGCTACTGCGATGGAATAGCATTTGGGTTAGCTTTAATCCCATCCATCGTTGCTGGCTCTGAGCAGTCCGTAAAGCGAATCAGAGGTCTCGTTCTTTCAGCTGAACAACTCGGCTTAGCCACTGGCATTGTGGTAAAGATCACCTATATTACCTGCTGGAGTCGACACTGGAACTATTACCCACATCAAATACATGGCATCGCGGCTCTGATTTGCGGAACTTTAGCGTTTTTGTTAAACTTGGTCCTTACAAGGGAGTCGCCAATATTTTATCTGCGAAAAAACAACGAACCCGAAGCTATGAATGCCCAAAGCCGACTACAAAGCCCACATACTGTCACCAGCGAGACGCAATACCTGCTGGACGAGAACAAGAGGCTGCTGGCCGAGGATACTGCTAGAGGTCGTGCCGAAAATTTCACATTGGGTCTTATGCCCATGGTCAAGGTGTGTTTATTCCGTGCCTACGTATCAATGTCGTTCACCATCCCACTTACACTGGCCATCAGCTTCGCTTCTGCTTACAATGGTTCTTCCTGGGCTCCGTATACTTATGGAGCAGTTCGCCTGCTTGGTGTCATTATTAGCACCTATACACTGGACAATGTGGGACGTAGGTTACTAAGTGCAGGGTCTTTGCTCATTGGCGGTGGAATGCTGATTGGTGTTGGAGCGATCTACTCGGGCAACATTTGGTTTATGCTGCGTTCCGAAAAACTGATGCAAATCATAATATTAATTCTGATTTATCAATTCCTGATTGGAATCGCAGCTCCTGCAAGTACATGCTATTTGGGTGAGGCATTTTCTATATCTGCAAAACCATACCTTATCCTCGTGGTGGTTATCATCGAAAATGTTCTTCAAATTATCATTTACTGTTCGTTTGACTCAACTCTTGGATCAATATCAGACTATGGCTATGCAGTGGGTGCTTTGCAAATTGCATTTGCGATTGCTTTCTTTCTTTTGATGCCTGAGACTAAGCAAACTACTTTGCGTCAGGCTCTGGCGAAGTTCAAGAAGAACCTTCAAATCGGAAGCAATTAAATGGAAGGATATGTATATAATTTATGTACTTTTAAAACATTCAATTAAAAAGTTGAGTTTATTTCAATAAAAAAAAGAGTAATTAATTAGTTTTTAAAATGTCCCTCCGATGAGTTTATAATAGTCTTAGTTTTATAAATCGAAGAAAACAAAGCAAATCATCAACAAGAGTTCAATCAGACTATCAAAAGTTACGGGACTATAGATTAGCAAATTGTTTAACCATTTTAAAGATATTCTAGGAGCTGAATTTGATGTCAAAGCAACAGAAACAGATGCTATGATTTCAAAAAAAAAATGATTTCAATACTAACGGGTGATCCAAGTAGAGATACTTTTTTCAATAGCCTTTTTTGACAGAGCATGTGTGAAGCGTGTCATGCTGTCATGTTATTTTTGTTTAGTATTGTTTGTCATTTTATAATGGAAAGACTTACGCGTGAACAACGTTTACAAATTGTTCAACTTTATTATGAAAATGCACGTTCTGTGAGGAATGTGTTTCGTGCACTTCGCTCAACTTATGGTCAACATAATCGGCTTACTGAGCGTACTATTCGCAAACACCATCACCCATTTGGAGACCCAGCATTCATTATTGGATAATATTCGACCGAAGTCAAGCACGCTGTGTAGAAAATATAGCGGCCGTAGCTGAGAGTGTACACGAAGACCGTAGAGAGTCGATTCGGCGCCGTTCGCAGCAACTCGGACTGACGTATGGAACGACTTGGCGCATTTTACGTCAAGATCTTAAATTGAAAGCGTACAAAATACAGCTTGTGCAACAACTGAAGCCGCTCGACCTTCCCAAGCGACATCGCTTCGCTCTATGGGCTCTTGAAAAGTTCCAAGAAGATCCGACGTTTTCGAGGCAAATTTTGTTTAGCGATGCGGCCCATTTCTGGCTCAATGGGTATGTAAACAAACAAAATTGCCGCATTTGGGACGAAGAGCAACCTGAAGAGATTGAAGAACTGCCACTTCATCCAGAAAAAACAACGGTTTGGTGTGGTTTGTGGGCCGGTGGAATCAGCGCCACTTCCCACAAATCGCATCAATCAATGGACTTATTGAGAGAACATTTCGGTGAGCACATAATTTCACGTTTTGGGCCGGTCGATTGGCCACCAAGATCGTGTGATATCACACCGTTAGACATTTTCCTGTGGGGATATGTAAAGTCAAAAGCTTATGCCGATAAACCCGCTTCGATTCAGGCCTTGGAGGAAAACATCACGCGTGTCATTCGCCAGTTACCAATCGAAATGCTCGAACGAGTGATCGAAAATTGGACTCAACGGATGGACCATCTGCGACGTAGCAACGGCCAACATTTGATAGACATAATCTTCAAAAAATAAATGCCAAAGAATGTTCTTTCAAATGATAATAAACATTCTCCATTAAATTTGAATTTTCTGTGTTTTTTTTTTAAAAAAAGTAGGGAACCTCGAAATGGATCACCCTTTAAAAATTAAATAGGGTATATCTGGACAGTTTATACGGCATAAAATTCCTTATAAAGAGTTAGAACCAGTACTAACTTCAGACAGTTAAATCTGTCAAATCAATTGTCTGCGTCAATTTTATTCAGTAGGCCTGGCAATTGCATTGTACTGGTATGCACGCTTTAAAAACGTTACAATCCAAAGTTTTGGAACAGATAGTCAACTGAGAGGATTTTCGTTTATTTTGCCATCGCTTTTTTATTTGCTTTAAAAAGGCTTAGAATTGTGACTGTATAAGTTTTTGCATGCAAACGAAATTGAACAAGCTCACGCACTCAATTGCAATACTGCGCCTAGGAATCCATTTTGTAACGAAAAATATAATCAAGTGGTGTCAAGTCGCATGATTACGACTGCCTAATGTCAGAGACCATTGACGGTAACGGTGTTTCGTTTCTCATTTCGAAAGAAATAAGCTCTGATAATGGATACGCTCAAGACGTTTTCTATGGTCGTCCGGCTTCAATCCCCGCCATTCCAATCTTATACGGAAACATAACAATTGGAAAAACTACCATTGCTATGTAAATATAAAATAAAACGTCAATATGTCTGTCATTTAGCCGATCTTCGTGATTCATCTTCATTTATTATGATTTCCAGTAAGTGCAAAAGGGGAGGAGTAACGAGGAATAGGAATATTGGCTATGTCTGGAATAACTCGGCCGAATTTGAATATTCTTTCAACGTTGTAATTGTGTCACCCTCTAGGTAAGTAAAGTATACTTATGGAGGGGGCGGAGGAAGCTGTAAAGTGGGTAGGGATAATTCGGAGGAGGGGCCTACAAACTGGAACTTTTTGGCCAATGCCAACAAATCTTTCATTTATAACTAGCGGGCGAGGAAGCGGTAGAGGGTAAAAGGGTCCATCTCTGGAACTCCCAAGCCAATTTGGTAACATCCCTTGGCGCAGTAGAAATTACTTAAGGATATTATTACACGCGAGCAGATCCGCGGGCATATCCGCATATCTATTTTGTTGTGGACCAGGGTCGAACAAAGAGTTGAGTTTGGTATAGATGAGGGGAAGATGCCCACCAAAGTTTTATCCATGCCATATGATAACAAAAAAAACAATAGTGGGGGAAGTAACTTTACATAGGTCCGGACAGAGAAAAACAAGTAAAAGGGTTCAAAATGAAAATATCCATGGACCAAGGCCAATACCCAAGAAAGAGGAAGGAAAGACATGGCGAAACTAACCTAACTAGCCTAAGCTTATACTAAACTAATACAAGCGGTCGATCTACCCACTCTGACTTAATTCTGACCTAAAACTATCTTACTCTAAACGAGGTGCACGTTCCCTAAGTCTATCCTTGGTACCGGTTCGTTAAAAACCCTCCACATGCCATATGTTGTTAGTAAGGGATAGCCAGCCCACACATATGTCTTTCGACACATAGCTATCACTCTGGCCAATGTTGCGAGTAATAGCACCTCGGCAGATCCCCAACAATCACTCAAAAATTATCTACAGAGAAACGTACATAATGTTGTCACGTTGTGTCGTAATAGTCAGTTCATCAATATAAAGCCGGCCTGGTCCACACACCACTTACGACGAATGATTTAGGCGCACATCTTCTTATGCACATAAAACCGAACAAATAAATATTATGCCGTAGGGGCATGCGAAATTTTATTAAAATTAAAAACAAATCGGATGACAGAAGCAAAAGTGAAAAAATGTAATGTAATAAGAAAAAAAATTGGCCTACTTGAAAGATAAATTCGACTCCAAAATTGAGACTTGAATTGAAAATTTAGCATGTCACATCTACCAATAACATTCATATGTAAAGGGTGGTTTGTTTTTAGAGGTATAGAACTTTGACATGGAATAAGACAAAGATGACTTTTGTAAATGGACATGAAATTTACTTTAATCGAAAGATATCTTCTGGCATTATAATTTAGCCACGTCTGGCTCGGATGTAGTATAATCTGGGGGCCCAATTTTCGATGACTTTTTCCAACATTTGTGGCCGTATATCGGCAATAACACGGTGAATGTTGTCCTCCAAGTTGTCAATCATTTCGGGCTTATCGGTGTAGACTAGCGACTTCACGTATCCCCACAGAAAATAGTCAAAACGCCGTTAAAGCGAACGATTTTGGAGGTCAAATCACGGGTCCGCAACGCGAAGCTATGCGGTTACCAAACGTTTCCTTCAAAAATCAAATACAGCACGAGCTGTGTGACATGTTGCGCCGTTTTGTTGATACCACAGCTGGTTGTTCAATTGATGAACGAAAAAGTCAGTAATTATGGCTCTATAGCGGTCATCATTCACTGTAACGTTCTGACCAGCATCGTTCTTAAAGAAGTACGGACCAATTATTCCACCAACCCATAAGGCACGCCAAACAGTCAGTTTTTGTGGATGTAAAGATGTCACAACATGGTTTATCATCACTCCAAATACAGCAGTTTTATTTATTGACGTATCCATAGTCAACCAAAAGTGAGCTTCATCGCTAAACTTTGCTAATGAAAATTGGGGTTTAACGTCAATCTTCTTTTGGGGTCATTCACCGAATTACGCCTTGCTAGGTAATCCTGTGGCTTCAATTCTTGCCTTCGATCAATTCTCTGACTTCGATTCGATTTGTAAGCATGCAACCCAAGATCTTACGGAAAAATCTTCCATAAAGTGGATAGACACATATCCAATTCCCGTGCACGATGGCGTTTATACTGATTCGGGTCTTCCTCTACGCCACGCTCTACAGCAGCAATTACTTTGTGGATAGGTATTATCATTTAGAGTAAACGTGGTACGAAAACGTTTCATAGTTAATCGAATTAATTGCTCCGATGGACGATTATGTTGATCGTTAAATGGACGTAGAACGCAATAACTTGGAACTTGGAAGCTTTGTTCAGGCGTCAGTCTATTCATTTTGAAATGCCAAACCAAACTAAAAATAAATCACTTGACAGCTGACAAAATGGCCGCCACTTAAAATAGTGTTGCCAACTTAAAGATCTATACCTCAAACACATCCTTTATGTTCCGTTGCCCCATCCGTAATCCATATAAAAAATTTAGCAGGCATTTATTTTTTGGGTGGAGAATATAAGTAAAGAAGAAGCTAGCATTTTTTGTGAACGCAGTTTTTGCTAAGTGCGTCCCGGTTCAAATCCGACCCTAACCACCTAAAAGTATGACAAATATCGAAGAGTAAGAACTGTCATGAGAAAATTTCTCGGAAATAAAACTGCATTAAACTGTTAGACCCTTCCAACCGTGTCAAAAAATTATATCTTTGCACACACAAAATAATTGGATTGATTGTACATATTTCTCTACTTAAAATCTATTTTACATAGAAACGTAAATCGAAAAGTAAAACATAGAAAAAACCCGATCGAATTTTACAAGTGTTTTCAACATACTTGTACTTGAAAGTAAAAAAAATTGTAAATTTTACCCAAAAACCACAAACAAATCAGACGAAAAGTAGTTTACCCGCTTCGTTTGTAATTCGTCACTCAATTTTCAATTGAATATCCCACCACGGAAGTATATGGTTTTCTCATCGGTTAACGTGAAAAAAAAAACACATAATAAATCTGCCCCGTAAATAATCTATCCAAAACGTTATCAATCGATAGCAATTTTCAACAGATAAACACATGTTCATTGTATTAAATCAAAGACTACTTGTGAGTGTTTAGTCATTTTATAAACGAACTTTGGGTGAAAACGAACTACTGCGCGAGTAAATATTCTCTTTAAAGAATGGAAAAAGCTCAGCCCCATCAGTACAGCGGCGGACCGTCAGCTCCAGACACAAATTACCCACAAGGGGGATATGTTCAAAGTGGATCCCAGCCACCAGGTCCATATCCACCGCAGGAAGGTGGAGGATATTCTGGCTATATGCCACATCAGCCGCCGACACATAATTCACAACCAGAATATGTTCAGTCGCCTGGATCTCACCCGCAGCCGGGATTTTCATATCAGCCGGGATATCCACCACAACAGGGTTATCCCCCACAACAGGGATATCCACCACAACAGGGTTATCCTCCACAACAGGGATATCCACCACAACAGGGATATCCACCACAACAGGGTTATCCACCACAACAGGGCTATCCGCCCCAGCCAGGATATCCACCCCAGCCAGGATACCCAACACAGCCAAATTTTCCACAAGAATATGGCTGGTTTAGAGACTCACAACGAAATAAGCCCCAGTCAAATTCATTAGCAGCAGGTATGTATGCATTGAGTGTATAATTACGTGTGGGAGGTAATTGTAGTTGTTTCATTAAGTTGCAACCGGCCGGCGACAGTCCATTTATTTGTAATTGCGTAGAACAAAGTTAGAGGAAGGTTAAAAATTGCGCCTGTAGGGTGAAGTGGCAAAATTGATAGAAAATTTAGCTGGGCACTACCGTGCCCCTTGATAAGCACTATCGCATTTCCATTGATACTCTTATCAAAAGTCATTTGACCAAATGAGGTAAACGATTTAAGTAGAACTTGTTATTCAATTCCTATTCGCGGGTACTAACTTGTTGCAAATGATAAATGACATTTTCGTAGAACTGGATATCTACACTTTTTAGTATCTATTTATTTTTATAGATGTTGAATATATGATATTGAATGGGACAGCACACTCTGTTCTGCATCTAACTTGGCTTCATTTAGAGATCATAAAAATTGCTGGCAACAGTGCGATACGACTCACTAATTTGAGTCACTCCAATAGCGTAAGTTTCGGATATTTTATGGTCCTAGCGGAGCTCCTGCCAGTCAATCCAAATATAACAGACAAAATCCCTTCTTTGGTTAACTTAGACATTCCGTATGGTGTAACATATCCGAAAAGGGCGACTGGACAAAGACTGTGACTACTGAACACATGTAGTGTCTTCCAGTCAGAGGTTCTGTATGTCCTCAAAGCGGCTGAACTAAAGCAAATGAAATCAGTATCCATTTACATCGATAGCCAGGCCGCACTCATGGCAGTTGAATCAACCAATAAGTCAGGAGCTGTCGTACAATTTGCAAGGCATTATGCTGTCAGAACCGAGTGAGACTGTGCTGGGTGCCATGATACTGCGGTATTAAGGGAACGCGTGGGTGAGCAGGGCAACTAGTTAATAGTGAGCTTGCTGACATCAAACCCCTCCTCGGCACATTTTGAGGAAAAAAAACATCCGCGAATCTCAGATGGTCACATGGTATCTAAGGCCTCTTTTAGACAGTAGATCTAGAGACACGTTAAAATCAAGGCTTAGAACAATAATAGGAATCCTGATAGGGCACTGTCTTCTGCGGAAACAAACAGGAGACTCGAAATACCTTTTTTGGAACCTTAGAGATGGCACAAACAAATGCCTTCTAGGCTTTTGCAAAGAAATTGGTTACTTTACCTGGGAAATTGTTTATATTTTTTTCTGACATTTTGAATGCAAATTCATCGCGATGGGTCCATTTTACTGCAAAATGCTGTGTGAGGACTTTATTTCACCACACCCCTGCTTAACGTAACCTAACTAATTGTATGCATCAAATTTATCGCCGCAACTTATAGACCTACTGAGGCAGCGCTCATCAACCTAGTCCAATTACATATTTACTAGATTCCCTCTGTCATTGTTATATTTTTTACTTGAATTCTCTCTCATTTCTTGGATATTTGACAGTTCTCATTTTTCTTTGGGCAAAAGTAGGCGAATAGACCTATTGGCTTCTTTTTGTTATAGTCCCTCGCACAATTGGGTGATACCTTTTTCAATCAATTGTAACAAGTAAGATGTGTTATCCTAAAAAAGAAAATTCCTTAACTCTGCCGACGAACGAAAACTTTTTTTGGAAGAGCTGAACACAAAGGATGTGTAAGAAGTTGGGTAATCTAGACAGAACATATATACATTAAGTCTCTGGACAGAGTTTAATTTTGTTGACGATATTTCAGCTTCCTAATGTTCTCCTTACTTAATAACAAGATTTCCTTGTATGGCTTGATTAATCTTATAGATTGTCTTATACCTGATATACTGTTCCAGTGGTTTAGAAGAAGTCGCCTTTAAGCAGCAGCCCAGTTGACTCTCTAATAAAGTTCTGGTAGTTAGAACGAAGCTACTGATCCAGCTCTAGCCAGGTCTTTTGCAGAATCGATGCCTGCAATCGCTTGGTGTTCAGGTAGCCATCCATGTTTGATCTTGTTACGCTTGGCTAGGCTTTGCAAAGCATCGTAGAAGCCCTTTTCTGTAGCGCTTCTTGACAAGTCAGATATTCTGGCGCCTTTAATTCCCGTTTTAGAATGGGTTCTAGAGCAAACGTCTTTTAACAAAGATCTGTGGAGTTGAAAGCACAGCAAGACAATCTCTAGCAAGAACAAAGAGTATGCAGTCTCTAAGATATAGAAGAGTTCCGCAATTGTTACAACATCCGAAGCCTTTCTAAGAAACCAACTGGCTTCTGGCTTAAAGACAGGACTGTGTAGACTCTGTGAAAGAAAATTAGGTCCTAAGGCCTAGTTTCTCCCACTATTGTGTGTGTGCAGCGTATTTAAATTTAAACTGCCGCTGTCCCTATCGCACGAAAGGCACCATCTTCAACAGTTACGTCCAGCTTCTTGAAACTGCAGACGATATTGACATCATCGAAAGTTTCCACCGTGGCGTGATAGAGGCTTTAACGGCTATTAAAGAACACGTGACGTTAGTTGATCTTGATGAACTGTGTTTGAGGTCAGTCAGTAAGTGGCTAGGGCCAACTAATTATTAATTTTTTTTTTTAAATAAAATAAATTGAAATATTTATTCTCTTTCGATTGCAGCTACCTTAATTTTTATATCCGGTGGCATGAGTTTCGCCCAGAGTGTCGGCTTAGCGGCAAAACTCCCCTATCAATCCTTAGCCTCTTATAATCACATGCAAGTATGTTGGTTTGTTGCCGTCATTATAGGATCTATTATTTCCACAGTCCTAGTCGATAAACTTAGAAAGCGAGTATTCAATGTAAGTACAGCGCGGCACAACTTCAATATTGCGTCGACGACAACTAACTAACGATCTTCCATTTACAGCTTATCTCAGCGTTCCTTGTCATTATCAATGGAGTACTATTCCTTTCGGCTCCGCGCAGTGTGGCAGCTATCGCTATTGCCCGCTATTGCGATGGCATCGCATTTGGATTGACCTTGATTCCAGCAATTGTAGCAGGCTCTGAGGAATCAGTAAAATGCTTCAGGGGCCTCGTTCTTAGCGTGGAGCAAGTTGGCCTCAGCACGGGCATTATGCTGCAGATAATCTATAGCAACTTTTGGGGTTTCAATTGGGACTTTAACACCAATCAAATGCATGGGATCCTCGCCGTCATTTATGGTGCCTTAGCTCTCATCTTTTGCTTCATTTTTACAATTGAGTCACCCGTCTTTTACTTACGCAAGGATAACGAAAGCGAAGCAACCGAGTGCCTCCGTCGGCTACAAAAACCACCGATTTGCACCGCCGAGACTTATGCTTTGTTGTACGAGAATAAGCATCTCGTGGCGGAGGATTCTGCCAGGGGACGTAGTGAAAACTTTACGAATGGTATCGTGCCTCTGATAAAGCTATGCCTTTTTCGGGCCATCGTGTCAATGTCATTTTCCCTTCCACTGACAGTGGCGTTTATCCTAGCTGCAGCTTTAAATAATGTCGGGTGGAGCCCTTATATGTATGCAGTGATGCGAGTTATCGGTTGCACCATCGCTATATTCACATTGGATACCGTAGGACGCAAATTATCAAGTTCCATTTCGATTATAATTTCCGGTGGAATGCTTATTGGTGTTGGAGCTACATATTCTGCCATGGGTAGGTTTCCAAGCCCTGATCAATGCAATATAGTTATCGCCCTTATGATGATGCTACAAGTTTTTGCTGGCATTGCAGCTCCTGCGAGTACCTGTTATTTGGGAGAAGCTTATTCGATATCTGTGAAGCCAGTGTATATTCTGGTTTCGGTTATTGTGGAAAACGTCATTCAAATTATTATTAACTGTGCATTCGTAATTACTACGAATTCCATAATTTCGTATGGATATGCTGCGGGTTGCTGTTCGGTAGTGTTCGGAATACTCATGCTTTTCACAATGCCAGAGACGAAGAAAACCACTTTGCGTGAGGCTTTGGCCAAGTTCAAGGAGACACTTCATATTGGAATATGAGTTGTTAAAAAAAACAATTGCAGTTTTATTTTTCACTGTTCAATTAAAAAAATCATCAACAAAATTTTTAAATGTTTATTAAATAATACATATTTTAAAAATTCTAAGCCTTAATAAAATATCACCTCGAGCAGGACAATTATTTTGTGTTGTATTTTTAACACCTTTCTTGTGATGGCGAGCAACCGCGTAGTTGTTTGACCAATAAAACATATTAAGTCCAGGTCTGATCGGATTGGATCAAAAGTCATTCAAACATGTCACCCAGATGACATGCTGACGTCAGAGAACTTGTCTATTTCGGTTGTCATCTGCATGTCATCTGTTAGTTGACACATGATCACACAGTGTCATCTGTTAGGTCATCCGAGTGTAAGTGTTTTCATATGAACTTTCAACGATGCAAATGTGCAAATGTCAGGCAGAACGAACTGTTTAATATTGAAAATGAACTGCGTCTACTTGACCAAAATGAGTTGAGAATAGCAATAACTAAATTAAAGTCCAACAAATCTGCTGGCAGGTAGAATGATAAACCATGTAAGGTAGTAGTAGAGCATACAGAAAGTTTACTGAATGAATCGATCCTCAGCAGCAGAACGAAGGTTGCAGATGCGGATTGCGGCTGATATGTTATGACAGGTGTCAAACGCCAAGGAGACGTTTTCTTTGCGAAGTTATGGTGGACGGTGGTCGACTCTCGCAGGCTTAGCGCATGTTTGAGTGACGTTTAACACGATCGACGACTGGTGTAGTACTGGAAGTGGACTCTCGGTGAATCGTCTGAGAACCGAGGTTGTTCTCTTTACGAGAAGGAGGAATTTGGCGGATTTGTCTCTTCTGAAACTGATGCGCAGCTTGGAGTTACCCTCGGTATCGACTTCTCTGGTCCAAGCATATTGAGACGAAGACACCAAATGCATTGTCGGCTTTCTTGCAAGGAAATGAATAGGGTTTGTCATCCAAAAGAGTCTTATAGATCTACACGACAATGACTAGGCCAATGCTATCATATGCGTCGATTGTACTGGAATTACAGGAAATAACAGCTCCGGCGAACATGCTCGTCACGGTTTGTGTTTGGTCTGCCGATTTTGATGCCTGTGTCTTCCTTAGGCACAATATTCGACGGCACGATTCTTCGGCTGAATGTCTATGAGAAGTCTGCATTTTTTTTTTTACAAAAACTGCGGGCATCTAGTAGGCATTCTGACGGACCACCACGTACAAGGCTTAGGTGATACAACTTTCTGCGACGCTTGTGAAGAATGTGAAGTCACCGCGAAGTGAATGTCCTGCCATTGGTCAAACCAGGCTTTAACGTACGATCAGACGGTCATCCAAACTTGTCATCCGGACGACACCCTGACGTCACTGTGACGTAGAATTTATTCTAAAGTGGTCATCCCATCTGCACTAAACAAGTTTTCTGACGTCAGCATGTCATCCGGATGACAAGTTTGGATGACCGTCTGATCGTACCTTTAGGTGCTGAACATCTAAGCTCCGTATCGCACTGTAGCGCCTTATTGTGTTTCTGAAAAAAGTGGGGTAAATTATCAATGAAAAGGAACAATGGATCAGTCTCTTGCCTGAGTGCTTTAGCAGGTGTACAAAACTTCCGACAAAAAAAAGCGGAAAAAACAGTAAAAAGAACGAAATTTTGTATTCAGTCGATCAGCAGCTTTGAATGGGTGCATGATACAAGACCATTTCAGTATTTTCTATGGTTCATTCGTTTTGTGGACCTATGACCAGCACCCCATGGATTCGTTTGCCAACAAAGGCTGATAATGAGCCCAGCTTGGCAAGTGCATTAGCTCTTTCATAATACCCGTATGATCGCTTTACCCGCTTTACTTTTAAAAAGACTTTGAAAGACTTAGATTTTTCAACCTAGCGATTTAGATTTAGTAAACTCCAGCTCCAAAGAGACGCTTCTATACACACGATGACATCACTCAGAATACCGCTTTTATATACCAGGCGTCCCGAATGAGGACTCAGAAATCTGTATTCGGTGCTGAACCTGGGTCTATTCGCCGATATTGATCTGCCGTCCAAGAGTTTTTCTGGCTTCACTCACAACAAAAACCTGCAAGGGAGGTAAACAGAGCAAAGCCTCCAAAGCAGCGGTAGAATTTCATCTCATCCTAAGACCCCAGGTTCTGCTGAACATCCTACACCACTGCCAGAGAACGTTTGTGACCCTAACGGTTCTAGCCTCTATGTGTTATGCAAATGAAAGTTTCGGGTCAAGAGTGATGCCCAAATACTTCATTCTGCTGGCATAAAATAATAAGTGGGTTTTTTTGTATAATCACTTCCTTTTTAAGAACTCGATACTCGGTACCAAGTTTGCTATCTTTCAAAAATCATTGTTTCTGTTTGTTGTTCTGCTAGTGTGTGTAATGTACATGTGGACTGAAGCGCCGATCAGCATCCAGGTACAACATTAGATAAGACAGATAACTGTTAGTTAGCACAAAGTTATTTTTAGTTTTAAATCGCCTTTCATTTTCCGAATATATTAATTTTTACCGTACCACTTATTAGGGGAGCAACTTTTAGCTGGACTATTGAACTATTTCACAGCGAAAAATATTTTTAGTTGGGATTTCCTTGAAACTTGGAAAGAAATAGAAAATGTATTATTTAATTTCGATGAATTTAATCAGTCAGGGATTTCAAGGTCCCATTTTAGTGTGGATAGAGTTTAAAAGTGGTCGAACACGTTTTCGATGGTTAAAAAACGCCCTTTGGCAAATGCACGGTTATTGGAAATTTAAAAGACCCTACAAAAGTTTTCATTTTGCTTTAACCTTAGAACCGTGTATCCTCAAAACAACCTATTTCCATGTTGTACTCCCCAAGAAAATTTATTTGAAAAGTAAGCAATAAGGATAAGTCTTAGACTCAAATTAAACATTTTTGGGGAATAGAATACCAAATTGTGTTTCCATTTATCTGACCGGTAATATGGTAAGTCGGCATCAACATTTGTGCATGTTGTATCGGTAAAATATCGAACACTACATTTGTGAGACTAGTCACTATGCGCCCTTGATGAGCAGATACGATCTGTGAACGGAACCCATTTCATTCCGGCAGTCCTACTTTGATCCAAAGTCCTACGCGTCGACTTTTAAATCAGTCTTATTTTGGCCATTGTGTTTTTGACTAGGATTTGCCTCAACTACCAGTTCTAGCACTAAATAAAGATCGGCAAGATTACATATCTTCAGCGATCTCTGTCAAGGCATTTCCTATAGAGGTTCAAAACTACATATGATTCATCTTCAATGGGGTCATCGCTATCGAAATAAAAAGTTGGATCGTTGTCAGACGAAAAATTATTAGTACCATCAACAGCAGCAGATAATGAAGGTATTGGATGATATCCTTCATCAATTCAATCTATTGCACTTTTTAGCGATATCTCTATCAAAATATTCAGCAAGCTCCTACAGTTCCTTATATGTTTATATATTAGGAGTTAACGGCCCATACGGGACCTAAAGCCTGGAGAAGCTATGTGTTGCGAAGATGTATTTATATATTTATATTTCTTTTTTGACACGAAAGCTGTTCTTTACTTGAAATGAAACCTAAACTAAAAACTGAAATGGAACCAATTTCAATAGAAAGTAGAAAATTTCTGACGAGATATCGCTAAAAAATTCAATAGATTAAATTGATGAAGGATATCATCCAATACCTTCATTATCTGCTGTCTGACAACGATCCAACATTTCATCAAACAAATACATTATTTAGGAGTACAACACCCCGAAGTACTAAGGTAGTATTTCAATAAAATTAAAGTTATTCAATTCCGAGTTAAATTCAAATAATGGCAACTGACTACTGGAATTTCCGTTAGCGCCTCTAAAAAAAAGTACACAAATCTACACCACGGGCCTTAAGCTAATTATCATGAAACATACATTTATCGTATATCTATATAATATATTTTATTTTTTAATTCTTCCACCATTGAATGTGAATCAACGAGGGGGTTTTTCGTTTTACTGTTGGTCGTCTAACGAAGTCACGAACTTTCTTATAGATTACTGCTCAAGAACCTAGTTGTTCAAATTGCCAATGTTATGACTTAAATATTTTCGGAAACTCGTTAACACATTACGTAGTCCATGTAACGTACATTTATACAATATCTCTAATTGTTTGGTTTTCAATTATAATTCTTGCCGTGTCTATAGAATGCTAGACGGTGGTTATCTATAACTGAACTGATACTGACTGACTGACTGGCTTATCGAATTGATACCCACATTAATACGCAGCCGAAAGGAAATTCCTAGAAATAAGTTCCATTTTTGAAGAGTTAATTTAAATACAATCACATAAAAGAACACATTGTGTACATGCGCTTAAATCAAATCATTAACCTTTGCACACTCAACTGTATATTGAGAGGAATGTTACTGCAACCTTAGAAAAATGCAAGCCAGGCTACCCACGAACAGGAAACCAAGCTTAGGAAATTCGTTCGCCGAATTCAAGACAAATCCTTTTGGATGACAACAAAAATTTTAAGCAAGAAGCCGCAATATTGTAAGTGACTTTCAAACGAAGAATTTCTCTCAGCCACTCCTATCTATAAAGAAGCAACCGACGAAGAAGTTGCGAAAAGGCCAAATACTCCCAAAAATCAAAAATCTGAAAGGCAGTTAAAAAAGATAACAGACATCGGGTACAGACGGGCTCATGATTCTCATCTCGAGCACGTTGAGATATCTCAAATCCACTGGCAAGGAAACAGTTCTGGCGAACAGTTGTTCTTCAATATATGAAAAGTACCCGCAATAAATATTTAATGTAAAGAATGACAAAATTTGCATCTTCACAACATCTGACATTGACAATGCACGCGAATTAATTATCATGTGCCTAGTGCATTGTATTCGATTCAAATTACAACTGACAAGCGTTTTATCTGACGTTCGAATGTTTGTTCATTTCATATTATTTGGAAAACTAAATTCATTTAATCCTCAAATGATTAATTAACATTAAATTTTATCAGGAAAAACATTGACTCATAGATTGATAAAAGAAATTCATAATTTTTAATTAAATAAATGGAAAATAGCGTTTTCTTAGTCATTTTAATAGCAAACCTCAGTTGAAAACGAACCGGATAACGCGCGCGCATATTCCTCTAGTTATGGAAAATCCTCAACGAAATTCATATAACAGTTCGCAGATAATAGAAATAAATTTTACACAAGAAGAATTTCAACCAACGCAGCACGTGGCATGTGAACAGAATTGCCGAAAATCTCCCAATGGATATCTACCAGAGAAGTTGGAATATTCAGGCCCTATACCACCGCCGCCATATGAATTACAGCCGGACTATCTTTCGCCACCAGAATATGCAGCGCAACCGGAATATACCGAAAGGCCAGGAAACCCAACACATCCGGGAGAACCAGAACAGCCTTACGAACCAATAAAATACGCCTTGTGGCCAGATATCAAACGAAATAGACCACAATCGCGCGCATTGACCGCAGGTATGAAATTGCTAATAGTTTTAAGGGGACATTCGGATGGAGGGGTTTTTTTTAATGTGAGTCCTTAGAACTTGACATTGAGTCAACTAAACTATGGAGAAGAATGTCGTAGAGTTTAGAGAAATGTAAACACTAAGCGCGACGCATGAGTGCTGTTTTTGTTTCTCAGATTTTTTAGAAAATCTAGTGTTTTTGACTAACTGCAAGGATATTACCATAGACCTACTTCAGCAAAGTGGCCTATGTTACGTTTTTCCTCTTAGTTATGATTCGGCGTAAACTTATTCTTCCTACTTATTCAGACTGGAAACTGCTAACTTGCATTTTTACATCAAAATAAGCAGCATTTCTCACTAATTTGGTAGAAATTAAAAGGCATGGGAGCTCTTTAGTTAGATTATGTTGAACTGATTCATTTGTGTGCCTTTTATACACACTCAGTGTCATAATTAAATAATGCTAATAGTGAGAGAATAAAATACATTTTACATATTTTCTGAGCTTGTTGAAATTCGCACAAAAAATCCGCTTTTCCCACGAGATGACGAAAGTCCTCTCACATCTCTCACTTACTAATGGCTTTTGATGATTTTCAAACACAAACAAAAACATAAGGAAAGGCTACAGTCCGCTGGGGGCGAACAGTATGATACCCTATCCTTATCCCTATGTACCCCAAAGAAAAAATTCGTAAGGAAGATGATAGATAGCATTTTATTTCATTCTATGAAATTTATAGAAAAAAAAATATTTTTTTGAAAAAACGAACCCAAAAAGTAGGCGTGGCCAAAAACTTTGTACGGGCGATATATTGGAAAAAATATTGGCTAAATATATTGTTAAACATTTTTTTTCGATTTCTATGAAAATTTTCAAAGAAAACAGCATTTTAGTAAAAAACGCCCACAAAAAGTAGGCGTGGCAAAAAACTTTATATGACAAATTTATAAAGGTAGGCAGTACCTACATATCTTGTGAAGGTTTTACAACTTTATCTCTCTAACTTAAGCCTTAAAACGGTTTTTTCTAAATTGTGGGCGTGGCAGTGGGCGGATTTAAAAAATTTTAACACTTTACCATTTCGGGACCCTAGGGAATATATGCTCCAAATTTCAGCCTCTTAGCATAACTTTAAAGGCCTCAAAAGTTGATACGGACGGACGGACGGACGGACATTGCTAAATAGTCTTAGATTTTGGTGCTGATCATAAATATATATACTTTTATGGGTCTACGACGAATATTAAGGGGTGTTACAAACTATGTGTCAAAATTAATATACCCTTAGGATAGGGTATAAAAATTAGTACAGATTAGTACTTGGCGTAAGAACTTACTTTTGGTAGACAAATTTTGTACCCATGGACGAAATAACAAAAGCCAAAAACACACCTGCTGCTGCAATAAATGAATTTGCAATTTTCTTTCTGCTTTCAGCTACAAAAAAGAAAATTGCTTTCCAGGTTTCCCAGTGATGCAAAGTTCTTACATTACTGAACGTGTGGCATGGCTGTACCAGCAAGAATCGGTTGTCATAGTCACTCAGCGTTGGGTTATTCTTCTTTCTTGGTTATAACTGTGTTATTTGGGGAACCGTACGTCTGTAAGATTGCCCAAAAGAACGCTCATCGCCGTTTTTTTGACATTCAGTGATAATGGGATTATTGCCATCATGTAGTGCAAGAAAATTCCTACTTGTATTTATTTGATGCATATAGGATAAGTGGTTAAAAAATTGTATGTGTTTTAATATACACTGCTGAACCAATTATCCGTTTGAGTTTGAATTCATAATATTCAGTACCGATTATCTCGCCCCACAGTGTTGAAATAAAATGATAAAATAATTTTATTGATATTCAAACCAATTTCAATTTTTATGTCATTTTTTTGACTTTTCATAAGAATTCATCGCAAAAGTTCACTGGAATATTTTAAAATGGAATTTGGAAGCACTGATGCAGAAATTCTGAATGCATTGAAGCGCGAAGTACATCAAGCAAGACACACGAGCTGAACTTCTGTTTGACGTCAATGCAGTGAATTCTGTCATACATTTACCTGAATTTATTTCTTTGACCTTCAGCCGGTGGCATTGTTATTAAAAAATCAAAAGAGATTTCAAATAAACTTAAGAACTCAGTGATGCCAAATTTCAAATGTATACTATTTTGCTTTTGTGTTGTGGTAGCATTGTCGGTTGGAGTGGATTTAGAAATACAATTGAAATGTGTGTTTCATTTCTATTTAAACTGCTTTTGCATATTTGTTTTGAGCATAAGGTACTTCGCGGCAATAACTACCCCCGCTAAAGTTAGCATATATGGCTATGTTTTTGTTGTAATTAACAAACAAACTGGAAATAAACGTACTTATATAATGTATGCTTATCCCAAAAAACCCTCTCTTAATGATCAGAATTAGGGATCATAACCTTCCTTCCCACTTTACTGCATCCCTATCGCTTCGCATGTGAGGTTCTCCGTAAAGTCTTAAAATCAGAAAACAAAATCCACAAACGTCTTTGGCTTTTAATTTCTTTTAAAAGTTCGCAGATCCAATTTGTTTAGTTTAAACAGAATGTGAAGTCAATTGATTGCTCTACCACACATATTCCCTGAGACAAACAAAAGGATACAGAGACAATGGTAAAGATCTACTACAAAGTCGTCCACAAATACTATACGTAAAAAACAAACCGCTTCTATCGCATCTTAATAATTATTGAACACGAGCTGTAAAATCGAAAAATCGATAAATACAATCTAAACGCCTTTTTTTGTAAGAACTGTTATCTTTTTAGCTCGTGCTATACCTTTCCATGGAAATGGAAGTTTCCCCTTAATTAATATTAATGAAAAAGTAAAGTTCGTTTCACGTGTAATTAGGCATAGCATATAATTAATTCTATTTACTGATTAAAGATTAGAAATCTGAATATGTTGCAAATTTTTTGGTGGCAGTCGTTTAGTCACAAGAACAGAAATAGTATTTGTACTTTGATTGGGGTCTCCTGAGCAAACGAAGACTTAGACCAAGTGATTCATTGTTTTTTTGGCTGCCCAAATTATTCACAGACGTACTTGTTCATATCGGAGCCCAGATCATTGAACATACTTACTTACTGTCTGCGACACGGCAGACTTCCATCCTCTGTGATCTTGAGCACGCAGCTTCCAGTTATCCAGACCGAGCGCTCTGGCATCCATAGTGGATAGGTTTTAAAATGCAAGGCCTCACAGTTCCTTAGATACAGTCCTTCAAAATATTTCGCAAGCTGTTGAACAAATTTAGAGAGCACAGTCTTAAAGCTAAAGTTGATGGAATTTAGGGTTATGATACTTAAAACATATAAAGGCCACATCTACTTTTTGTGTGCGTTTTTTATTTTAACACATAAAAACCTTTGAAAACAGAAAACTTTATGTAACAAAAAGTTAATACAAAATCCACCCCAACACTTTACCACTACAATGTTTTCGGTCACTTTTTGAAGGCGAAGGTGGTTGTTCAATTGATGAACAAAAAGTCAGTAATCATGGCTCTATAGCGGTCACCATTGACTATAACGTTCCTGCCAGCATCGTTTTTAAAGAAGTACGGACCAATTATTCCACCAACCCATAAAGCACGCCAAACAGTCAGTTTTTGTAGATGTAAAAAAATTCGCTTATGAAAATTGGATGTATAAAATAAATTTGCACAATTTGGAAGCTTTGTTCAGGCGTCAGTCTATTCATGTTGAAATGCCAAACAATAAATCAACTATCAACTTGACAGCTAACAAAATGGCCGCCAGTTGAAATAGTGTTGCCAACTTAAAGTGAGGGCTTTTACCGAGAGGAACAGTTTGCCCCCCGCGGACTGTGGACTCTTCTTATGTTTTCGTCTAGAAAATCAAACTGCCTAAAAAACCATAACAAGTGTAGAGAGCTCTTTAATTAGTTTATTTCTTGCTCTGCTTAGAATATAAACCTTCTAACGTAACCTCAAAGTGAGGACGTAAATGTTTTTTGATAAACGGCCAACCATAATCGATCGACATTTACCTTTACCAAGAAGGTGCCTATTTCTCATAATTTGTGCAACCAAAACATAACCTTTTTCCATTTTTCCATTTTTCCATTTTTTTTTTCCAGCAACATTAATATTTTCATCGGGTGGCATGAGCTTTGCCCAAAGTGTTGGGTTTTTGCCGGTCCTCAACTATACAACGCAAGCCTCTTATATTCATATGGAAATATGTTGGTTTGTCGCTGTCATTATTGGAGCCATTATCTCGACCATTTTCATTCAAAAAGTTAGCAAACGTGTATTCAATGTAAGTCTAACTAACTATTCGCTAAGACTGCAAGCCCACTAACCAAGATTTTCTTTTCCTATTTCAGCTAATATCTGCAAACCTGGTCATGTTTAATGGAATTCTATTCACGGCGGCTTCCAGTAATGTAGCTGCAATAGCTGTAGCTCGCTATTGCGATGGAATCGCATTTGGCTTGACTGTAGTCCCGGTAATAGTCGGAGGCTCTGAGCTGTCAGTGAAAAGGTTCCGAGGTGTTGTCCTCACCGTGGAACAACTCGGTCTAGCCAATGGTATTACTATGAATCTAATCTATCGAAATTTTTGGTTATCCAAATGGGAGTTCAACGTTAATCAAATGCATGGAATAATAGCCCTCCTCTATGGCGTTCTAGCGTTTGGACTAACCTTCTTCTTGACACTGGAATCGCCGATCTTTTACCTTCGCCGAAACAATGAAACTGAAGCAATTAATGCTTTACGACGGCTACAAAGGCCACAAATTGTCACTGGCGAAACGTACGACCTGCTCTACGAGCATAAGCTATTGTTGAAAGAGGATAACGCCAGAGGATGGGCTAGTAATTTTAAGGGTGGTATACTGCCAATTATCAAGATATGTATATATCGTGCCCTTGTAACGATGTCGTTCTCACTTCCCCTTACATGGATATTCATCACGGCCTCCGACATATCAGACACGCAGTGGAGTGTCTACACATACTCGGTGATGCGAGCTCTTGGAGTCCTTCTTACATTATTCACTGTAGACAGTTCGGGTCGTAAATTATTTAGTTCATGTTCGATATTTGTTGGCGGTGCCTTGCTAATAACGGTTGGAGCAATATGTTTGAATATTCCTAATTCCAACGATGCGGAAAATTATGATGCAATTGTCGGACTAACGCTGACCTATCAGGTGTTTGCCGGGATTGCAGCGCCTGCAAGTACGAGCTATTTGGGAGAGGCATTTTCGGTGTCTGTGAAGCCGTACTTCATTCTAGTTGCTATTGTCTTCGAAAATGTCATTCAAATAATCATTTGCTGTACATTTGACAAAACAACCGAGTCTATGGCAGGCTTTGGTTTGGCCTTGGGTATCTTACAGGTTGTATTTGGTATTGTCTTTCTTTTCGTGATGCCAGAAACTAAGAAAACAACGTTACGAGAGGCACTGGCCATGTTCAAGAAGGCTCTACATATTGTAAAGATTCTATGAAGTTGGTCGAACTGCGGAAAGAAGAAGAGGGCGAACGTATAGCTCTACCACTGGAAACGCTTAGCAGATTAATCTGCATTTACTTTACTGTAGGTATCTCTGTGGACGAAATTTTAATCAAAATAAAATAAATTAAACCTCAACATTGTTAATTAAATATTCATTTATTTTAAGAATTATTATTTGTGGCTTATCAAACGACTATTTTTGTACTCTAAATAAAAAGAAACTCATTTAATGGTTTTGAAATTGGAGCTAAATGCGTTTGAATGTGACAATGGAATATCTTTATCAACTTTTAAATATTACGGTTATTCGAAATTTTTGCAAAACACTGATGGGATATACATTCGAACATATTTGAAGTTTATAAAAAAAAAAAAGAGAAGAACAAAATACAAAAACTATAAAACTATAAGGGAAAAATTGAATAAAAAGTTAAAACAAATAAATGAAACTATAAATGATATTATTTTAACATTATTACTATTATAAATTTAAGTTAAGTTAAATTACGATGAGAAAAAACATCAATGGAGAGCACTGAAATATGTAAAGACATAAGACAAAAAATTCCTGTGCTTGACTTTGGTTCTTATACTAAGGGGAAGTTGATTAAAGAGTCGAATGGCGTGAATGAAAAATTGCCTACGTGAAATCGTGCAAGTATAAACATTAGGTCTGATACAACAAGAACGAAGAGACTGGGAGAAAATTACTTTACTATATAGATAAATTGGTAGTTTTGCGTTTAAAATTTTAACCATCATTGCGCAAGTTTTAAAATCTAAAAATTGCTCCAGAATGCATCCTAGTATTTGTCGAGAGTGGCTCGACACATGATCGTATCTACGTAGATTGTATAGGAATCTTGCAATTGAGTTGAAAGCTACATTCAGCTTACGCTTGGAGTTGGTATCTGTGCTTGCGAACAACTCACATCCATACATGATTAATGGTACGATCAAAGCCTTTACCAGTTTTAATTTAACCGTAGTAGGTAATGTGTCGCGACATACTGACAGACCCCGCAAAGCACCATAGATTTTGGATATCACAGAGTGAATGTGGTCATGTTGACAATAATACCTAGGTTTTTTTTATCCTAGACACCATTTCTACCTGAACACCATTTAATAAAATTGGAGGAAGGTGAGATGATAATAAGTGTTTGTAAATTTGGATGGCTTTTGTTTTTGAAGGATTAATGAGAAGTCTATTATCATAAGACCACCTAGCGATTAAAGCGAGGTACTCATTCATTCCTTCAACAGCGTCGTCCATCAAACCAATAGGAAAATTAATATAAATTTGTACATCGTCAGCATAGATATGACATCGGCAATTATGTATCACAAGTGGTAGGTCATTAATGAACATGGAGAATAACAAAGGACCGATTATTGAGCCTTGGGGCACACCACAATGAACAGGTAAGGCAGACGATAGGGACTCTTTTAGTTAAGTAAGACAATATTAATTTTACAGAAAGGTGTGAAAAATTGAAATAAGGCACAAGTTCATTACAAAGTATATCAGGACGAACGGAATCAAATGCTTTTGAGAAATCGACTAAGGTTAAGAGAGTTACTTCGTCCTGGTCAATAGCTTCCCGTATGTCATCAGTGACTTTAAGTAAAGCAGTTACACAGCTATGACCAGAACGGAAACCGGACTGCATAGAAGATAACAGTTTTTTAGACTCAATATAAGCTTTAATTTGAGCACTAATTATTGATTCAAATGCTTTAGATAGAAAAGGTAGGATTGCAATGGGTCGATATTCTGTTCCTTTTTTATTTTTGGGAATTGGAATTACTTTAGCTTGTTTCCAAAGATGCGGGTAGGTGGAAGACATAAGAATGCTGTTGAAAATAAACGTTATATATTTAAGGATATAGGGTCGAATTATTTTGAGGAATTTTGGGTGAATGTTGTCCATGCCCATGCTGTCAGATTTTATAGACAGAATCGCCTTACTAACGGTAAATGAATCAACTATATCAAACAGAAAAGCGTTGTCAGATGTATTCTCAATAACATTTTCAGATGGAGAAGCGGGTATATCAGGTAACAGTGGCATTTTAGTAAACGTCCTATTAAGTTCTTCAATATCGATATCACTATTGGATTGCATATTGTTGTTATTGCACACCCCAATTTTTTTAATCTGTTTCCACAGAAAAGACGAAGATCGGTTTAAATTAAATTTGTTGTTATAATACAATGCCTTAGCTGTTTCAATCATTAAATTTACTTTATTTCTCATCCTTTTAAAATCGGCAAACATTTGAGGTATTTGAAATCGTCTCCATCGCCGATAGAGATTATCTCTAACACTCATCGCGGCTTTAATTTCCACAGAAAGCCAAGGACACGGACTTTGTTTTGAAACAAACGATTTAATGGGTACATACTTAGAAAACAGATAGGTGATACATTTATTTAGGATCTCAACTTGGTTGTTAACATCTGCTGAACGTAAGACACAGTCCCAATTGAGAGACATACATTCACTTAAAAGGGCCACAGTATCAATTCTTTTAAAATCATAAAACTGTATGGTTTCTTGATTATTGGTGAGGTTAATTGGTATGTCAAGAGTGGCAAATACAAGGTCATGATGGGAAAAAACAGGAAAAGACAACTGAGAATAATGTTTTAGCATATTAGCATCACTTACTAGTAAAACATCTATCAACGAGGGGACTTTGTTACGCATGAGACACATTAGCAAAAGACATATTAAACTAGTTAACAATTTCCATTAAAGTCGGACGCGAAACATTATTAAGGAGATTTATATTTATGTCACCACAAATAATACATTTAGGAGCAAGCGAACATATATCATCTAATAAAACACTAACTATACTGTGGTGAGCAAAATTAGGTGGGATATAAATTGATCCGATTATGCACCTATTTATACCAGTTAAAACTTCCAAGAATATATATTCAAATTTGTCAGACGACAAGGAGCACCTTACAATTTTGGCTTTCAAATTCTTTTTTATATATATTGTAACCCCTCCACCAACTCGATTATGGCGATCAGACCTAAATAAGTTATAGCCACCAAGCGCAAAATATGCACTGGTTAGACTTGAATTCAGCCAAGTTTCTGATATACATATAATGTCCATTTTACCATTCTCAAATAAAAACATAAGTTCATAAATTTTTCTCACTATGCTTTGGCCATTAAAATGACATATGTGAAGACCAGTGCTCTGTTTGCACAAAATATTTAGCATCGTGCGCAAACTTTCACTCCTACCATTCGAATTCCCATTGTTAGAGGTACTGTTCATAACACATTAAAGAAAAAAAGAACGAAATCAAGCACAGGAAAAAATAGTCAAAAAGAGAATTAGCAATAAGAAAACAATAAACGATCATTAATGTTCCATCCACATAAAGACAAAAAAAAGAAATTAAAGAATAAAATAAAACAAACATTTAGATAGAAATAATAAAGTAGAATAAAAGAAAAATAAAAAAAAAATAAATAAGTATGTAACAATAATATATCAAAATAAAAGAAAATAATTTAAAATAAATCAATCAAAATCAATAAGAACCAGGATAAAATGAGTTGATGATGAGTGATGATCAGGTACTTGTTATCGTCATGGGCATAGCAGCTGTAGCATATAAACTTTCGACTGTCTCTATTTTCATTCCTCTTTCAGTTGCATTTCTTTTGACGTAAAGAGAGCCAGAAATCGTAAACACTGAGAACAATTTTTGTTGTTTCTTTAATTGAACTGCTTGTTTTAGAAGAGAACGATTTTTATTTGTTAAGCTCTCAGTTAGATATACCGCACTTGTTGAATTAGAATTAGGTAGAATGTCTTTTAATAAAAGGGAATATGGAATTTCTCTCTTGAGACGAGTTGAATTTAATGATGATGGGTGCATTATCAGGTCTCGGGTGTTTAGGGCGGAAAATGTCTCTTAAAGGAGGAGCATTAGTGTTCATTTTAAGGCACAGTAGGCTAAACAAATCATTTAGATTTTCGTCTGGTAGTACTGGTACCCCAAACAAAACAGCATCAGCGGCAAGCTCCTTTCTTTCCATTTGATCAACTCGTTGTTGCAATGCGTTTGCTTCACACTTTACATTAGGAGATTCATTTGACATTTTTTCAGCAACATCAACTCTGTCGGAGATGTTTTTTATTTGTTTTTGGATATCATCAAACCTTTCGTTCCATGTTCGCTCCAGTGTGTCCATTTTAGCTGAGAGATCGTTTCGTATACCATTTATATCGGAACTTAACTTGCCGTAAAATTTTTCTAGGCGCACTTCCAATAGTGCCACGGTTAAGATTCGTGGACTACGACTAGAGGTCGGGGTCAGGCATGGGGTACACGGTTTTAATCTCTTATTACTCTGAGTTTGAGCATTCGACATGTTTATTTATTGCAGCGGAATATAGCGAGAGAGAAACACAAGAAATATCAAATGTCTATTTAATATGGATTTACAAAAACTATTTTATAAGTTATCACTTCGCACTCAATAAATTTGAAGTTTGATAATTTGGCAACAAGTGGTGTATGTGCATTTATTTTGTGGTTTCAGCGTTTGGGGTGGTCAATAATATACACGAAAATTAATGTTTTGCCGGACGACTAGACTGGACGTGTTAATCGCGCTGATACCTCGTTGGGTATTCGAAATACAAAAAAAAACTGCTTGGAACCACTTTAGAGAAAATGAGTGGTTTAATACCATCACAGAACATAACACTACATTCTCTAAGTGCAAGCTCTCAGTATAGCGACTAAAGGGCCAACCATAATAGACTTAAGTGGGTCGAAACCAAACGAAAAGTCCACTCAATTTCTTTCAAAAGTTGTAGTTAGCCATAATGCACTTAAACAAAATTACGCAAATCAATCAAACTGTCAAAAAAATTTTATTCGCGCAAAGCAAAACATGTGGAAAATTTACTTTTAAACTACCATAATTCTTTCTTACAATGCATTTAAAAAATAAAGTGACATTAAAAATTGATTTAATGTAAATATATATTCATAAGTTCTTGTTTTTTTTTTCTGTGGTGTCAGTTGTCAAATTTCCTTACTGAACGTCACATTTAATTGAAACTTTTTGGGAACTGGTAAAATATGAAATGGAAAGTTGAAGATATTGTCGAAACGGGCTTTAGGGATAACATCAGTGCATCAGTTGTTCTCAGTTTAACAAGATTGTATTGGGACATTGCGGATGAATTATTAATTTTCGAAACAGGATCGGTGGGTGTTGATGAGCCTTGTGACAGCACTTCTGGTTTGGAATATACGTAAAGTAAAGGGCATTCTCATTTGGCATGCCATGCCCATTATGCGTCTTTCATTCTGCTCCATATCCTATTCAGCTTAGATCCTATAAAAAATTCTTTTCAATCGACAAAACACAATACACATGTCACTTTTGCTTAAAAAAAGGGTTTTCCCCTAATTGCCACCGATACGCGAAAGCAGACAGCCTACTTTCAGAGTTCTGACCTTACTTAATACAGAAATATAGCGGGAACCCATTTTACCCCGGATGCCTGTTATGCCCCGACTTCCCCTATTACATCCGGGCCAGGGGTGCTAATTACATTTAATTTTTCTACCGCGTTTATTAAATCCTTATCCGAGAATTTTAACACACGTATGTCTTAAACTTCAGAAATCAAAACGTAATGATTTGATAAGATAACTGTACATGCGACTTATTGTACACAGACTCAAAGAAATCAGCGAACAAATTACATATGCTTTTAAAATCGGTTGAGCTTACATCTTCGAATTCCATTACCTTATGCAAGCCTGTTGTATTTCTTTTCTTTTCTTTTTTTGTACACGAGACGATCCTACCAGAATTAATCTGAAGTTAAAGGAAGCAAAGTTTAAAGTTTTGAGTTGAAAAAATCACTTTTTGGTCATATTTCGAAATTTTTTTTGGTGAACCCAAATTAAGCTTAGAATCGTATTTAAACGCGTCTTTACGGAGATATCGCTGTTTAAAGTTTTGAGTTGAAAAAATCGCTTTTTGGTCATTATTCGAAATTTTTTTGGTGATCCCAAATTAAGCTTAGAATCGTATTTAAACGCGTATTTACGGAGATAACGCTGTTTAAAGTTTTGAGTTGAAAAAATCACTTTTAGGGCAATTTTTCGAAATTTTTTTTTGTGATCCCAAATTAAGCTTAGAATCGTATTTAAACGCGTATTTACGGAGATATCGCTGTTTAAAGTTTTGAGTTGAAAAAAATCACTTTTTGGGTCATTTTTCGAAATATTTTTGGTGATCCCAATTTAAGCTTTGAATCGTATTTAAACGCGTATTTACGGAGACATCGCTGTTTAAAGTTTTGAGTTAAAAAAATCACTTTTTGGGTAATTTTTCGAAATTTTTTTTGGTGATCCCAAATTAAGCTTAGAATCGTATTTAAACGCGTATTTACGGAGATATCGCTGTTTAAAGTTTTGAGTTGAAAAAATCGCTTTTTGGTCATTATTCGAAATTTTTTTGGTGATCCCAAATTAAGCTTAGAATCGTATTTAAGTTTTGTTTAAAGTTTTGAGTTGAAAAAATCACTTTTTGGGTCATTTTTCGAAATTTTTTTGGTGATCCCAAATTAAGCTTAGAATCGTATTTAAACGCGTATTTACGGAGATATCGCTGTTTAAAGTTTTGAGTTGAAAAAATCACTTTTTGGGTAATTTTTCGAAATTATTTTTGGTGATCCCAAATTAAGCTTAGAATCGTATTTAAACGCGTATTTACGGAGATATCGCTGTTTAAAGTTTATTTATTTATTTGAGTTGAAAAAATCACTTTTTGGGTCATTTTTCGAAATTTTTTTGGTGATCCCAAATTAAGCTTAGAATCGTATTTAAACGCGTATTTACGGAGATATCGCTGTTTAAAGTTTTGAGTTGAAAAAATCACTTTTTGATTCATTTTACGAAATTTTTTTTGGTGATCCCAAATTAAGCTTAGAATCGTATTTAAACGCGTATTTATGGAGATATCCCTGTTTAAAGTTTTGAGTTGAAAAAATCACTTTTTGAGTCATTTTTCGAATTTTTTTTTGGTGATCCCAAATTAGAATCGTATTTAAACGCGTATTTACGGAGATATCGCTGTTTAAAGTTTTAAGTTGAAAAAATCACTTTTTGGGTCATTTTTCGAAATTTTTGTTGGTGATCCCAAATTAAGCTTAGAATCGTATTTAAACGCGTATTTACGGAGATATCCCTGTTTAAAGTTTTGAGTTGAAAAAATCACTTTTTGAGTCATTTTTCGAATTTTTTTTTGGTGATCCCAAATTAAGCTTAGAATCGTATTTAAGTTTTGTTTAAAGTTTTGAGTTGAAAAAATCACTTTTTGGGTCATTTTTCGAAATTTTTTTGGTGATCCCAAATTAAGCTTAGAATCGTATTTAAACGCGTATTTACGGAGATATCGCTGTTTAAAGTTTTGAGTTGAAAAAATCACTTTTTGGGTAATTTTTCGAAATTTTTTTTGGTGATCCCAAATTAAGCTTAGAATCGTATTTAAACGCGTATTTACGGAGATATCCCTGTTTAAAGTTTTGAGTTGAAAAAATCACTTTTTGGGTCATTTTTCGAAATTTTTTTGGTAATCCCAAATTAAGCTTAGAGTCGTATTTAAACGCGTATTTACGGAGATATCGCTGTTAAAACTTTTGAGTTGAAAAAATCACTTTTTGGGCCATTTTTTTAAATTTTTTTTGGTGATCCTAAATTAAACTTTGAATCGTATTTAAACGCGTATTTACGGAGATATCGTTGTTTAAAGTTTTGAGTTGAAAAAATCACTTTTTGGGTCATTTTTCGAAATTTTTGTTGGTGATCCCAAATTAAGCTTAGAATCGTATTTAAACGCGTATTTACGGAGATATCCCGGTTTAAAGTTTTGAGTTGAAAAAATCACTTTTTGGGTAATTTTTCGAAATTTTTTTTGGTGATCCCAAATTAAACTTATAATCGTATTTAAACGCGTATTTACGGAGATATCCCTGTTTAAAGTTTTGAGTTGAAAAAATCACTTTTTGGGTCATTTTTCGAAATTTTTTTGGTGATCCCAAATTAAGCTTAGAATCGTATTTAAACGCGTATTTACGGAGATATCGCTGTTTAAAGTTTTGAGTTGAAAAAATCACTTTTTGGGTAATTTTTCGAAATTTTTTTTGGTGATCCCAAATTAAGCTTATAATCGTATTTAAACGCGTATTTACGGAGATATCGCAGTTTACAGTTTTGACCTTAAAAAAAAACACTTTTTGGGTCATTTTTCGAAATTTTTTTTGGCGATCCCAAATTAAGCTTAGAATCGTATTTAAACGCGTATTTACGGAGTTATCGCTGTTTAAAGTTTTGAGTTGAAAAAATCACTTTTTGGGCCATTTTTCGAATTTTTTTTGGTGATCCGAAATTAGAATCGTATTTAAACGCGTATTTACGGAGATATCGCTGTTTATAGTATTGAGTTGAAAAAATCACTTTTTGGGACATTTTTCGAAATTTTTTTTGGTGATCCCAAATTAAGCTTAGAATCGTATTTAAACGCGTATTTCCGGAGATATCGCTGTTTAAAGTTTTGAGTTGAAAAAATCACTTCTTGTGCCATTTTTTGAAATTTTTTTTGGTGATCCCAAATTAAGCTTAGAATCGTATTTGAACGCGTATTTACGGAGATATCGCTGTTTAAAGTTTTGAGTTGAAAAAATCACTTTTTGGGTCATTTTTCGAAATTTTTTTTGGTGATCCCAAATTAAGCTTAGAATCGTATTTAAACGCGTATTTACGAGATATCGCTGTTTAAAGTTTTGAGATGAAAAAATCACTTTTTGGGTCATTTTTCGAAATTTTTTTTGGTGATCCCAAATTAAGCTTAGAATCGTATTTAAACGCGTATTTACGGAGATATCGCTGTTTAAAGTTTTGAGTTGAAAAAATCACTTTTTGGGTCATTTTTCGAAATTTATTTGGTGATCCCAAATTAAGCTTAGAATCGTATTTAAACGCGTATTTACGGAGATATCGCTGTTTAAAGTTTTGAGTTGAAAAAAATCTCTTTTTGGGTAATTTTTCGAAATTTTTTTGGTGATCCCAAATTAAGCTTAGAATCGTATTTAAACGCGTATTTACGGAGATATCGCTGTTTAACGTTTTGAGTTGAAAAAATCACTTTTTGGGTCATTTTTCGAAATTTTTTTTGGTGATCCCAAATTAAGCTTAGAATCGTATTTAAACGCGTATTTACGGAGATATCGCTGTTTAAAGTTTTGAGTTGAAAAAATCACTTTTTGAGTCATTTTTCGAAATTTTTTTTGGTGATCCCAAATTAAGCTTAGAATCGTATTTAAACGCGTATTTATGGAGATATCCCTGTTTAAAGTTTTGAGTTGAAAAATTCACTTTTTGAGTCATTTTTCGAAATTTTTTTGGTAATCCCAAATTAAGCTTAGAATCGTATTTAAACGCGTATATACGGAGATATCGCTGTTTAAAGTTTTAAGTTGAAAAAATCACTTTTTGGGTCATTTTTCGAAATTTTTTTTGGTGATCCCAAATTAAGCTTAGAATCGTATTTACGGAGATATCCCTGTTTAAAGTTTTGAGTTGAAATAATCACTTTTTGAGTCATTTTTCGAAATTTTTTTGGTGATCCCAAATTAAGCTTAGAATCGTATTTAAACGCGTATATACGGAGATATCGCTGTTTAAAGTTTTAAGTTGAAAAAATCACTTTTTGGGTCATTTTTCGAAATTTTTTTTGGTGATCCCAAATTAAGCTTAGAATCGTATTTAAACGCGTATTTAAGTTTTATCGCTGATATCGCTGATATCGCTGTTTAAAGTTTTGAGTTGAAAAAATCACTTTTTGGGTAATTTTTCGAAATTTTTTTTGGTGATCCCAAATTAACCTTAGAATCGTATTTACGGAGATATCCCTGTTTAAAGTTTTGAGTTGAAATAATCACTTTTTGAGTCATTTTTCGAATTTTTTTTTGGTGATCCCAAATTAAGCTTAGAATCGTATTTTAGTTTTGTTTAAAGTTTTGAGTTGAAAAAATCACTTTTTGGGTCATTTTTCGAAATTTTTTTGGTGATCCCAAATTAAGCTTAGAATCGTATTTAAACGCGTATTTACGGAGATATCCCTGTTTAAAGTTTTGAGTTGAAAAAATCACTTTTTGGGTCATTTTTCGAAATTTTTTTGGTAATCCCAAATTAAGCTTAGAATCGTATTTAAACGCGTATTTACGGAGATATCGCTGTTTAAAGTTTTGAGTTGAAAAAATCACTTTTTGAGTCATTTTTCGAATTTTTTTTTGGTGATCCCAAATTAAGCTTAGAGTCGTATTTAAACGCGTATTTACGGAGATATCGCTGTTTAATGTTTTGAGTTGAAAAAATCACTTTTTGAGTCATTTTTCGAATTTTTTTTGGTGATCCCAAATTAAGCTTAGAGTCGTATTTAAACGCGTATTTACGGAGATATCGCTGTTAAAACTTTTGAGTTGAAAAAATCACTTTTTGGGCCATTTTTTGAAATTTTTTTTGGTGATCCTAAATTAAACTTAGAATCGTATTTAAACGCGTATTTACGGAGATATCGTTGTTTAAAGTTTTGAGTTGAAAAAATCACTTTTTGGGTCATTTTTCGAAATTTTTGTTGGTGATCCCAAATTAAGCTTAGAATCGTATTTAAACGCGTATTTACGGAGATATCCCGGTTTAAAGTTTTGAGTTGAAAAAATCACTTTTTGGGTAATTTTTCGAAATTTTTTTTGGTGATCCCAAATTAAACTTATAATCGTATTTAAACGCGTATTTACGGAGATATCCCTGTTTAAAGTTTTGAGTTGAAAAAATCACTTTTTGGGTCATTTTTCGAAATTTTTTTGGTGATCCCAAATTAAGCTTAGAATCGTATTTAAACGCGTATTTACGGAGTTATCGCTGTTTAAAGTTTTGAGTTGAAAAAATCACTTTTTGGGCCATTTTTCGAATTTTTTTTGGTGATCCCAAATTAGAATCGTATTTAAACGCGTATTTACGGAGATATCGCTGTTTATAGTTTTGAGTTGAAAAAATCACTTTTTGGGCAATTTTTTGAAATTTTTTTTGGTGATCCCAAATTAAGCTTAGAATCGTATTTAAACGCGTATTTACGGAGATATCGCAGTTTACAGTTTTGACCTTAAAAAAAAACACTTTTTGGGTCATTTTTCGAAATTTTTTTTGGCGATCCCAAATTAAGCTTAGAATCGTATTTAAACGCGTATTTACGGAGTTATCGCTGTTTAAAGTTTTGAGTTGAAAAAATCACTTTTTGGGCCATTTTTCGAATTTTTTTTGGTGATCCCAAATTAGAATCGTATTTAAACGCGTATTTACGGAGATATCGCTGTTTATAGTATTGAGTTGAAAAAATCACTTTTTGGGACATTTTTCGAAATTTTTTTTGGTGATCCCAAATTAAGCTTAGAATCGTATTTAAACGCGTATTTCCGGAGATATCGCTGTTTAAAGTTTTGAGTTGAAAAAATCACTTCTTGTGCCATTTTTTGAAATTTTTTTTGGTGATCCCAAATTAAGCTTAGAATCGTATTTGAACGCGTATTTACGGAGATATCGCTGTTTAAAGTTTTGAGTTGAAAAAATCACTTTTTGGGTCATTTTTCGAAATTTTTTTTGGTGATCCCAAATTAAGCTTAGAATCGTATTTAAACGCGTATTTACGAGATATCGCTGTTTAAAGTTTTGAGATGAAAAAATCACTTTTTGGGTCATTTTTCGAAATTTTTTTTGGTGATCCCAAATTAAGCTTAGAATCGTATTTAAACGCGTATCTACGGAGATATCGCTGTTTAAAGTTTTGAGTTGAAAAAAATCTCTTTTTGGGTAATTTTTCGAAATTTTTTTGGTGATCCCAAATTAAGCTTAGAATCGTATTTAAACGCGTATTTACGGAGATATCGCTGTTTAACGTTTTGAGTTGAAAAAATCACTTCTTGTGCCATTTTTTGAAATTTTTTTTGGTGATCCCAAATTAAGCTTAGAATCGTATTTGAACGCGTATTTACGGAGATATCGCTGTTTAAAGTTTTGAGTTGAAAAAATCACTTCTTGTGCCATTTTTTGAAATTTTTTTTGGTGATCCCAAATTAAGCTTAGAATCGTATTTGAACGCGTATTTACGGAGATATCGCTGTTTAAAGTTTTGAGTTGAAAAAATCACTTTTTGGGTCATTTTTCGAAATTTTTTTTGGTGATCCCAAATTAAGCTTAGAATCGTATTTAAACGCGTATTTACGAGATATCGCTGTTTAAAGTTTTGAGATGAAAAAATCACTTTTTGGGTCATTTTTCGAAATTTTTTTTGGTGATCCCAAATTAAGCTTAGAATCGTATTTAAACGCGTATCTACGGAGATATCGCTGTTTAAAGTTTTGAGTTGAAAAAAATCTCTTTTTGGGTAATTTTTCGAAATTTTTTTGGTGATCCCAAATTAAGCTTAGAATCGTATTTAAACGCGTATTTACGGAGATATCGCTGTTTAACGTTTTGAGTTGAAAAAATCACTTTTTGGGTCATTTTTCGAAATTTTTTTTGGTGATCCCAAATTAAGCTTAGAATCGTATTCAAACGCGTATTTACGGAGATATCGCTGTTTAAAGTTTTGAGTTGAAAAAATCACTTTTTGAGTCATTTTTCGAAATTTTTTTTGGTGATCCCAAATTAAGCTTAGAATCGTATTTAAACGCGTATTTATGGAGATATCCCTGTTTAAAGTTTTGAGTTGAAAAAATCACTTTTTGAGTCATTTTTCGAAATTTTTTTGGTGATCCCAAATTAAGCTTAGAATCGTATTTAAACGCGTATATACGGAGATATCGCTGTTTAAAGTTTTAAGTTGAAAAAATCACTTTTTGGGTCATTTTTCGAAATTTTTTTTGGTGATCCCAAATTAAGCTTAGAATCGTATTTACGGAGATATCCCTGTTTAAAGTTTTGAGTTGAAATAATCACTTTTTGAGTCATTTTTCGAAATTTTTTTGGTGATCCCAAATTAAGCTTAGAATCGTATTTAAACGCGTATATACGGAGATATCGCTGTTTAAAGTTTTAAGTTGAAAAAATCACTTTTTGGGTCATTTTTCGAAATTTTTTTTGGTGATCCCAAATTAAGCTTAGAATCGTATTTAAACGCGTATTTAAGTTTTATCGCTGATATCGCTGTTTAAAGTTTTGAGTTGAAAAAATCACTTTTTGGGTAATTTTTCGAAATTTTTTTTGGTGATCCCAAATTAACCTTAGAATCGTATTTACGGAGATATCCCTGTTTAAAGTTTTGAGTTGAAATAATCACTTTTTGAGTCATTTTTCGAAATTTTTTTGGTGATCCCAAATTAAGCTTAGAATCGTATTTAAACGCGTATTTACGGAGATATCCCTGTTTAAAGTTTTGAGTTGAAAAAATCACTTTTTGGGTCATTTTTCGAAATTTTTTTGGTAATCCCAAATTAAGCTTAGAATCGTATTTAAACGCGTATTTACGGAGATATCGCTGTTAAAACTTTTGAGTTGAAAAAATCACTTTTTGGGCCATTTTTTGAAATTTTTTTTGGTGATCCTAAATTAAACTTAGAATCGTATTTAAACGCGTATTTACGGAGATATCGTTGTTTAAAGTCTTGAGTTGAAAAAATCACTTTTTGGGTCATTTTTCGAAATTTTTGTTGGTGATCCCAAATTAAGCTTAGAATCGTATTTAAACGCGTATTTACGGAGATATCCCGGTTTAAAGTTTTGAGTTGAAAAAATCACTTTTTGGGTCATTTTTCGAAATTTTTTTGGTGATCCCAAATTAAGCTTAGAATCGTATTTAAACGCGTATTTACGGAGATATCCCTGTTTAAAGTTTTGAGTTGAAAAAATCACTTTTTGGGTCATTTTTCGAAATTTTTTTGGTAATCCCAAATTAAGCTTAGAATCGTATTTAAACGCGTATTTACGGAGATATCGCTGTTTAAAGTTTTGGGTTGAAAAAATCACTTTTTGAGTCATTTTTCGAATTTTTTTTTGGTGATCCCAAATTAAGCTTAGAGTCGTATTTAAACGCGTATTTACGGAGATATCGCTGTTTAAAGTTTTGAGTTGAAAAAATCACTTTTTGAGTAATTTTTCGAATTTTTTTTGGTGATCCCAAATTAAGCTTAGAGTCGTATTTAAACGCGTATTTACGGAGATATCGCTGTTAAAACTTTTGAGTTGAAAAAATCACTTTTTGGGCCATTTTTTGAAATTTTTTTTGGTGATCCTAAATTAAACTTAGAATCGTATTTAAACGCGTATTTACGGAGATATCGTTGTTTAAAGTTTTGAGTTGAAAAAATCACTTTTTGGGTCATTTTTCGAAATTTTTGTTGGTGATCCCAAATTAAGCTTAGAATCGTATTTAAACGCGTATTTACGGAGATATCCCGGTTTAAAGTTTTGAGTTGAAAAAATCACTTTTTGGGTCATTTTTCGAAATTTTTTTTGGTGATCCCAAATTAAGCTTAGAATCGTATTTAAACGCGTATTTACGGAGATATCGCTGTTTAAAGTTTTGAGTTGAAAAAATCACTTTTTGGGTCATTTTTCGAAATTTATTTGGTGATCCCAAATTAAGCTTAGAATCGTATTTAAACGCGTATTTACGGAGATATCGCTGTTTAAAGTTTTGAGTTGAAAAAAATCTCTTTTTGGGTAATTTTTCGAATTTTTTTTTGGTGATCCCAAATTAAGCTTATAATCGTATTTAAACGCGTATTTACGGAGATATCCCTGTTTAAAGTTTTGAGTTGAAAAAATCACTTTTTGGGTAATTTTTCGAAATTTTTTTTGGTGATCCCAAATTAAGCTTAGAATCGTATTTAAACGCGTATTTACGGAGATATCCCTGTTTAAAGTTTTGAGTTGAAAAAATCACTTTTTGGGTCATTTTTCGAAATTTTTTTGGTGATCCCAAATTAAGCTTAGAATCGTATTTAAACGCGTATTTACGGAGATATCGCAGTTTAAAGTTTTGAGTTGAAAAAAATCTCTTTTTGGGTAATTTTTCGAAAATTTTTTTGGTGATCCCAAATTAAGCTTATAATCGTATTTACGGAGATATCGCTGTTTAAAGTTTTGATTTGAAAAAATCACTTTTTGGGCAATTTTTTGAAATTTTTTTTGGTGATCCCAAATTAAGCTTAGAATCGTATTTAAACGCGTATTTACGGAGTTATCGCTGTTTAAAGTTTTGAGTTGAAAAAATCACTTTTTGGGCCATTTTTCGAATTTTTTTTGGTGATCCCAAATTAGAATCGTATTTAAACGCGTATTTACGGAGATATCGCTGTTTATAGTTTTGAGTTGAAAAAATCACTTTTTGGGACATTTTTTGAAATTTTTTTTGGTGATCCCAAATTAAGCTTAGAATCGTATTTAAGCGCGTATTTACGGAGATATCGCAGTTTAAAGTTTTGACCTTAAAAAATCACCTTTTGAGTCATTTTTCGAAATTTTTTTTGGTGATCCCAAATTAAGCTTATAATCGTATTTAAACGCGTATTTACGGAGATATCGCTGTTTAAAGTTTTGAGTTGAAAAAATCACTTTTTGGGCAATTTTTTGAAATTTTTTTTGGTGATCCCAAATTAAGCTTAGAATCGTATTTAAACGCGTATTTACGGAGATATCGCAGTTTACAGTTTTGACCTTAAAAAAAAACACTTTTTGGGTCATTTTTCGAAATTTTTTTTGGCGATCCCAAATTAAGCTTAGAATCGTATTTACGGAGATATCGCTGTTTATAGTTTTGAGTTGAAAAAATCACTTTTTGGGACATTTTTCGAAATTTTTTTTGGTGATCCCAAATTAAGCTTAGAATCGTATTTAAACGCGTATTTACGAGATATCGCTGTTTAAAGTTTTGAGTTGAAAAAATCACTTTTTGGGTCATTTTTCGAAATTTTTTTTGGTGATCCCAAATTAAGCTTAGAATCGTATTTAAACGCGTATTTACGAGATATCGCTGTTTAAAGTTTTGAGTTGAAAAAATCACTTTTTGGGTCATTTTTCGAAATTTTTTTTGGTGATCCCAAATTAAGCTTAGAATCGTATTTAAACGCGTATTTACGGAGATATCGCTGTTTAAAGTTTTGAGTTGAAAAAATCACTTTTTGGGTCATTTTTCGAAATTTATTTGGTGATCCCAAATTAAGCTTAGAATCGTATTTAAACGCGTATTTACGGAGATATCGCTGTTTAAAGTTTTGAGTTGAAAAAAATCTCTTTTTGGGTAATTTTTCGAAATTTTTTTGGTGATCCCAAATTAAGCTTAGAATCGTATTTAAACGCGTATTTCAGGAGATATCACTGTTTAAAGTTTTGAGTTGAAAAAATCACTTTTTGGGTCATTTTTCGAAATTTTTTTGGTGATCCCAAATTAAGCTTAGAATCGTATTTAAACGCGTATTTACGGAGATATCGCAGTTTAAAGTTTTGACCTTAAAAAAAATCACTTTTTGGGTTATTTTTCGAAATTTTTTTGGTGATCCCAAATTAAGCTTAGAATCGTATTTAAACGCGTATTTCCGGAGATATCACTGTTTAAAGTGAAACAAACTTTTTGGGTCATTTTTCGAAATTTTTTTGCTGATCCCAAGCTTAGAATCGTATTTAAACGCGTATTTACGGAGATATCGCTGTTTAACGTTTTGAGTTGAAAAAATCACTTTTTGGGTCATTTTTCGAAATTTTTTTTGGTGATCCCAAATTAAGCTTAGAATCGTATTTAAACGCGTATTTACGGAGATATCGCTGTTTAAAGTTTTGAGTTGAAAAAATCACTTTTTGAGTCATTTTTCGAAATTTTTTTTGGTGATCCCAAATTAAGCTTAGAATCGTATTTAAACGCGTATTTACGGAGATATCGCTGTTTGAAAAAATCACTTTTTGGGTCAGTTTTCGAAATTTTTTTGGTGATCCCAAATTAAGCTTAGAATCGTATTTAAACGCGTATTTATGGAGATATCCCTGTTTAAAGTTTTGAGTTGAAAAAATCACTTTTTGGGTCATTTTTCGAAATTTTTTTTGGTGATCCCAAATTAAGCTTAGAATCGTATTTAAACGCGTATTTACGGAGATATCCCTGTTTAAAGTTTTGAGTTGAAAAAATCACTTTTTGAGTCATTTTTCGAATTTTTTTTTGGTGATCCCATATTAAGCTTAGAATCGTATTTAAACGCGTATTTAAGTTTTGTTTAAAGTTTTGAGTTGAAAAAATCACTTTTTGGGTCATTTTTCGAAATTTTTTTTGGTGATCCCAAATTAAGCTTAGAATCGTATTTAAACGCGTATTTACGGAGATATCGCTGTTTAAAGTTTTGAGTTGAAAAAATCACTTTTTGGGTCATTTTTCGAAATTTTTTTTGGTGATCCCAAATTAAGCTTAGAATCGTATTTAAACGCGTATTTACGGAGATATCCCTGTTTAAAGTTTTGAGTTGAAAAAATCACTTTTTGAGTCATTTTTAGAATTTTTTTTTTGGTGATCCCAAATTAAGCTTAGAATCGTATTTAAACGCGTATTTAAGTTTTTTTTAAAGTTTTGAGTTGAAAAAATCACTTTTTGGGTCATTTTTCGAAATATTAGATTTATTAAATTAAGCTTAGAATCGTATTTAAACGCGTATTTACGGAGATATCGCTGTTTAAAGTTTTGAGTTGAAAAAATCACTTTTTGAGTCATTTTTCGATTTTTTTTTTGGTGATCCCAAATTAAGCTTAGAGTCGTATTTAAACGCGTATTTACGGAGATATCGCTGTTAAAAGTTTTGAATTGAAAAAATCACTTTTGGGTCATTTTTCGAAATTTTTTTGGTGATCCCAAATTAAGCTTAGAATCGTATTTAAACGCGTATTTACGGAGATATCGCTGTTCAAAGTTTTGAGTTGAAAAAATCACTTTTTGGGTAATTTTTCGAAATTTTTTTTGGTGATCCCAAATTAAGCTTAGAATTGTATTTAAACGCGTATTTACGGAGATATCGCTGTTTAAAGTTTTGAGTTGAAAAAATCACTTTTTGCGTAATTTTTCGAAATTTTTTTTGGTGATCCCAAATTAAGCTTAGTATCGTATTTAAACGCGTATTTACGGAGATATCCCTGTTTAAAGTTTTGAGTTGAAAAAATCACTTTTTGGGTCATTTTTCGAATTTTTTTTTGGTGATCCCAAATTAAGCTTAGAATCGTATTTAAACGCGTATTTACGGAGATATCACTGTTTAAAGTTTTGAGTTGAAAAAATCACTTTTTGGGCTAACTTTGGAAATTTTTTTTTTGTGATCCTAAATTAAGCTTAGAATCGTATTTAAACGCGTATTTACGGAGATATCGCTGTTTAAAGTTTTGAGTTGAAAAAATCACTTTTTGGGTCATTTTTCGAAATTTTTTTGGTGATCCCAAATTAAGCTTAGAATCGTATTTAAACGCGTATTTACGGAGATATCGCTGTTCAAAGTTTTGAGTTGAAAAAATCACTTTTTGGGTAATTTTTCGAAATTTTTTTTGGTGATCCCAAATTAAGCTTAGAATCGTATTTAAACGCGTATTTACGGAGATATCACTGTTTAAAGTTTTGAGTTGAAAAAATCACTTTTTGAGTAATTTTTCGAATTTTTTTTTTTGGTGATCCCAAATTAAGCTTAGAGTCGTATTTAAACGCGTATTTACGGAGATATCGCTGTTTAAAGTTTTGAGTTGAAAAAATCACTTTTTGGGCTAATTTTGAAAATTTTTTTTTTGTGATCCTAAATTAAGCTTAGAATCGTATTTAAACGCGTATTTACGGAGATATCGCTGTTTAAAGTTTTGAGTTGAAAAAATCACTTTTTGGGTCATTTTTCGAAATTTTTTTGGTGATCCCAAATTAAGCTTAGAATCGTATTTAAACGCGTATTTACGGAGATATCGCTGTTCAAAGTTTTGAGTTGAAAAAATCACTTTTTGGGTAATTTTTCGAAATTTTTTTTGGTGATCCCAAATTAAGCTTAGAATCGTATTTAAACGCGTATTTACGGAGATATCGCTGTTTAAAGTTTTGAGTTGAAAAAATCACTTTTTGGGTCATTTTTCGAAATTTTTTTTGGTGATCCCAAATTAAGCCTAGAATCGTATTTAAACGCGTATTTAAGTTTTGTTTAAAGTTTTGAGTTGAAAAAATCACTTTTTGGGTCATTTTTCGAAATATTAGATTTATTAAATTAAGCTTAGAATCGTATTTAAACGCGTATTTACGGAGATATCGCTGTTTAAAGTTTTGAGTTGAAAAAATCACTTTTTGAGTCATTTTTCGAATTTTTTTTTGGTGATCCCAAATTAAGCTTAGAGTCGTATTTAAACGCGTATTTACGGAGATATCGCTGTTAAAAGTTTTGAGTTGAAAAAATCACTTTTGGGCCATTTTTTGAAATTTTTTTGGTGATCCTAAATTAAGCTTAGAATCGTATTTAAACGCGTATTTACGGAGATATCGCTGTTTAAAGTTTTGAGTTGAAAAAGTCACTTTTTGAGCTAGTTTTGGAAATTTTTTTTGGTGATCCTAAATTAAGCTTAGAATCGTATTTAAACGCGTATTTACGGAGATATCGCTGTTTAAAGTTTTGAGTTGAAAAAATCACTTTTTGAGCTAATTTTGGGAATTTTTTTGGTGATCCCAAATTAAGCTTAGAATCGTATTTAAACGCGTATTTACGGATATGTCGCTGTTTAAAGTTTTGAGTTGAAAAAATCACTTTTGGGCCATTTTTTGAAATTGTTTTTTGGTGATCCTAAATTAAGCTTAGAATCGTATTTAAACGCGTATTTACGGAGATATCGCTGTTTAAAGTTTTGAGTTGAAAAAATCACTTTTTGAGTAATTTTTCGAATTTTTTTTTTGGTGATCCCAAATTAAGCTTAGAGTCGTATTTAAACGCGTATTTACGGAGATATCGCTGTTTAAAGTTTTGAGTTGAAAAAATCAAAATCACTTTTTGGGTAATTTTTCGAAATTTTTTTGGTAATCCCAAATTAAGCTTAGAATCGTATTTAAACGCGTATTTACGGAGATATCGCTGTTTAAAATTTTGAGTTGAAAAAATCACTTTTTGGGTAATTTTTCGAAATTTTTTTTGGTGATCCCAAATTAAGCTTAGAATCGTATTTAAACGCGTATTTACGGAGATATCGCTGTTTAAAGTTTTGAGTTGAAAAAATCACTTTTTGAGTCATTTTTCGAATTTTTTTTTTTGGTGATCCCAAATTAAGCTTAGAGTCGTATTTAAACGCGTATTTACGGAGATATCGCTGTTTAAAGTTTTGAGTTGAAAAAATCACTTTTTGAGTCATTTTTCGAATTTTTTTTTGGTGATCCCAAATTAAGCTTAGAATCGTATTTAAACGCGTATTTACGGAGATATCGCTGTTCAAAGTTTTGAGTTGAAAAAATCACTTTTTGGGTCATTTTTCGAAATTTTTTTTGGTGATCCCAAATTAAGCTTAGAATCGTATTTAAACGCGTATTTACGGAGATATCGCTGTTTAAAGTTTTGAGTTGAAAAAAACAATTTTTGGGTCATTTTTCGAAATTTTTTTTGGCGATCCCAAATTAAGCTTAGAATCGTATTTAAACGCGTATTTAGGGAGATATCCCTGTTTAAAGTTTTGAGTTGAAAAAATCACTTTTTGGGTCATTTTTCGAAAATTTTTTGGTGATCCCAAATTAAGCTTAGAATCGTATTTAAACGCGTATTTACTTAGATATCGCTGTTTAAAGTTTTGAGTTGAAAAAATCACTTTTTGGGTCATTTTTTGAAATTTTTTTTGGTGATCCTAAATTAAACTTAGAATCGTATTTAAACGCGTATTTACGGAGATATCCCTGTTTAAAGTTTTGAGTTGAAAAAACACTTTTTGGGTCATTTTTCGAAATTTTTTTTGGTGATCCCAAATTAAGCTTAGAATCGTATTTAAACGCGTATTTACGGAGATATCGCTGTTTAAAGTTTTGAGTTGAAAAAATCACTTTTTGGGTCATTTTTCGAAATTTTTTTGGTGATCCCAAATTAAGCTTAGAATCGTATTTAAACGCGTATTTACGGAGATATCGCTGTTTAAAGTTTTGAGTTGAAAAAAATCACTTTTTGGGTCATTTTTCGAAATTTTTTTTGGTGATCCCAAATTAAGCTTATAATCGTATTTAAACGCGTATTTACGGAGATATCGCTGTTTAAAGTTTTGAGTTGAAAAAATCACTTTTTGGGTCATTTTTCGAAATTTTTTTGGTGATCCCAAATTAAGCTTAGAATCGTATTTAAACGCGTATTTACGGAGATATCCCTATTTAAAGTTTTGAGTTGAAAAAAATCTCTTTTTGGGTAATTTTTCGAAATTTTTTTTGGTGATCCCAAATTAAGCTTATAATCGTCTTTAAACGCGTATTTACGGAGATATCGCTGTTTAAAGTTTTGAGTTGAAAAAATCACTTTTTGGGTCATTTTTCGAAATTTTTTTGGTGATCCCGAATTAAGCTTAGAATCGTATTTAAACGCGTATTTACGGAGATATCCCTGTTTAAAGTTTTGAGTTGAAAAAATCACTTTTTGGGTCATTTTTCGAAATTTTTTTTGGTGATCCAAATTAAGCTTAGAATCGTATTTAAACGCGTATTTACGGAGATATCGTTGTTTAAAGTTTTGAGTTGAAAAAATCACTTTTTGGGTCATTTTTCGAAATTTTTTTGGTGATCCCAAATTAAGCTTAGAATCGTATTTAAACGCGTATTTACGGAGATATCCCTATTTAAAGTTTTGAGTTGAAAAAAATCTCTTTTTGGGTAATTTTTCGAAATTTTTTTTGGTGATCCCAAATTAAGCTTATAATCGTATTTAAACGCGTATTTACGGAGATATCGCAGTTTAAAGTTTTGACCTTAAAAAAAACAATTTTTGGGTCATTTTTCGAAATTTTTTTTGGCGATCCCAAATTAAGCTTAGAATCGTATTTAAACGCGTATTTACGGAGTTATCGCTGTTTAAAGTTTTGAGTTGAAAAAAACAATTTTTGGGTCATTTTTCGAAATTTTTTTTGGCGATCCCAAATTAAGCTTAGAATCGTATTTAAACGCGTATTTAGGGAGATATCGCTGTTTAAAGTTTTGAGTTGAAAAAATCACTTTTTGGGACATTTTTTTAAATTTTTTTTGGTGATCCCAAATTAAGCTTAGAATCGTATTTAAGCGCGTATTTACGGAGATATCGCAGTTTAAAGTTTTGAGTTTAAAAAATCACTTTTTGGGTAATTTTTCGAAATTTTTTTTGGTGATCCCAAATTAAGCTTAGAATCGTATTTAAACGCGTATTTACGGAGATATCGCTGTTTAAAGTTTTGAGTTGAAAAAATCACTTTTTGGGTAATTTTTCGAAATTTTTTTTGGTGATCCCAAATTAAGCTTAGAATCGTATTTAAACGCGTATTTACGAAGATATCGCTGTTTAAAGTTTTGAGTTGAAAAAATCACTTTTTGGGTCATTTTTCGAAATTTTTTTTTGGTGATCCCAAATTAAGCTTAGAATCGTATTTAAACGCGTATTTACGAAGATATCGCTGTCTAAAGTTTTGAGTTGAAAAAAACACTTTTTGGGTCATTTTTCGAAATTTTTTTGGTGATCCCAAATTAAGCTTAGAATCGTATTTAAACGCGTATTTACGGAGATATCGCTGTCTAAAGTTTTGAGTTGAAAAAATCACTTTTTGGGTAATTTTTCGAAATTTTTTTTGGTGATCCCAAATTAAGCTTAGAATTGTATTTAAACGCGTATTTACGGAGATATCGCTGTTTAAAGTTTTGAGTTGAAAAAATCACTTTTTGGGTAATTTTTCGAAATTTTTTTGGTGATCCCAAATTAAGCTTAGAATCGTATTTAAACGCGTATTTACGGAGATATCGCTGTCTAAAGTTTTGACCTTAAAAAAATCACTTTTTGGGTTATTTTTCGAAATTTGTTTTGGTGATCCCAAATTAAGCTTAGAATCGTATTTAAACGCGTATTTACGAAGATATCGCTGTTTAAAGTTTTGAGTTGAAAAAATCACTTTTTGGGTCATTTTTCGAAATTTTTTTTTGGTGATCCCAAATTAAGCTTAGAATCGTATTTAAACGCGTATTTACGAAGATATCGCTGTCTAAAGTTTTGAGTTGAAAAAATCACTTTTTGGGTCATTTTTCGAAATTTTTTTTGGTGATCCCAAATTAAGCTTAGAATCGTATTTAAACGCGTATTTACGGAGATATCGCTGTTTAAAGTTTTGAGTTGAAAAAATAACTTTTTGGGTCATTTTTCGAAATTTTTTTTGGTGATCCCAAATTAAGCTTAGAATCGTATTTAAACGCGTATTTACGGAGATATCGCTGTTTAAAGTTTTGAGTTGAAAAAATCACTTTTTGGGTCATTTTTCGAAATTTTTTTTGGTGATCCCAAATTAAGCTTAGAATCGTATTTAAACGCGTATTTACGGAGATATCGCTGTTTAAAGTTTTGAGTTGAAAAAATCACTTTTTGGGCCATTTTTCGAAATTTTTTTTGGTGATCCCAAATTAAGCTTAGAATCGTATTTAAACGCGTATTTACGGAGATATCGCTGTTTAAAGTTTTGAGTTGAAAAAATCACTATTTGAGTCATTTTTCGAAATTTTTTTTTCGTGATCCCAAATTAAGCTTAGAATCGTATTTAAACGCGTATTTACGGAGATATCGCTGTTTAAAGTTTTGAGTTGAAAAAATCACTTTTTGGGTCATTTTTCGAAATTTTTTTTTCGTGATCCCAAATTAAGCTTAGAATCGTATTTAAACGCGTATTTACGGAGATATCGCTGTTTAAAGTTTTGAGTTGAAAAAATCACTCTTTGGGTCATTTTTCGAAATTTTTTTTGGTGATCCCAAATTAAGCTTAGAATCGTATTTAAACGCGTATTTACGAAGATATCGCTGTCTAAAGTTTTGAGTTGAAAAAATCACTTTTTGGGTCATTTTTCGAAATTTTTTTTGGTGATCCCAAATTAAGCTTAGAATCGTATTTAAACGCGTATTTACGGAGATATCGCTGTTTAAAGTTTTGAGTTGAAAAAATAACTTTTTGGGTCATTTTTCGAAATTTTTTTTGGTGATCCCAAATTAAGCTTAGAATCGTATTTAAACGCGTATTTACGGAGATATCGCTGTTTAAAGTTTTGAGTTGAAAAAATCACTTTTTGGGTCATTTTTCGAAATTTTTTTTGGTGATCCCAAATTAAGCTTAGAATCGTATTTAAACGCGTATTTACGGAGATATCGCTGTTTAAAGTTTTGAGTTGAAAAAATCACTATTTGAGTCATTTTTCGAAATTTTTTTTGGTGATCCCAAATTAAGCTTAGAATCGTATTTAAACGCGTATTTACGGAGATATCGCTGTTTAAAGTTTTGAGTTGAAAAAATCACTTTTTGGGTCATTTTTCGAAATTTTTTTTGGTGATCCCAAATTAAGCTTAGAATCGTATTTAAACGCGTATTTACGGAGATATCGCTGTTTAAAGTTTTGAGTTGAAAAAATCACTCTTTGGGTCATTTTTCGAAATTTTTTTTGGTGATCCCAAATTAAGCTTAGAATCGTATTTAAACGCGTATTTACGGAGATATCGCTGTTTAAAGTTTTGAGTTGAAAAAATCACTTTTTGGGTCATTTTTCGAAATTTTTTTTGGTGATCCCAAATTAAGCTTAGAATCGTATTTAAACGCGTATTTACGGAGATATCGCTGTTTAAAGTTTTGAGTTGAAAAAATTACTTTTTGATCCATTTTTGGAAATTTTTTTTGGTGATCCCAAATTAAGCTTAGAATCGTAATTAAACGCGTATTTACGGAGATATCGCTGTTTAAAGTTTTGAGTTGAAAAAAACACTTTTTGGGTCATTTTTCGAAATTTTTTTGGTGATCCCAAATTAAGCTTGGAATCGTATTTAAACGCGTATTTACGGAGATATCGCTGTTTAAAGTTTTGAGTTGAAAAAATCACTATTTGAGTCATTTTTCGAAATTTGTTTTGGTGATCCCAAATTAAGCTTAGAATCGTATTTAAACGCGTATTTACGGAGATATCGCTGTTTAAAGTTTTGAGTTGAAAAAATCACTATTGATTCATTTTTCGAAATTTTTTTTGGTGATCCCAAATTAAGCTTAGAATCGTATTTAAACGCGTATTTACGGAGATATCGCTGTTTATAGTTTTGAGTTGAAAAAATCACTATTTGAGTCATTTTTCGAAATTTTTTTTTCGTGATCCCAAATTAAGCTTAGAATCGTATTTAAACGCGTATTTACGGAGATATCGCTGTTTAAAGTTTTGAGTTGAAAAAATCACTTTTTGGGCCATTTTTCGAAATTTTTTTTGGTGATCCCAAATTAAGCTTAGAATCGTATTTAAACGCGTATTTACGGAGATATCGCTGTTTAAAGTTTTGAGTTGAAAAAATCACTATTTGAGTCATTTTTCGAAATTTGTTTTGGTGATCCCAAATTAAGCTTAGAATCGTATTTAAACGCGTATTTACGGAGATATCGCTGTTTAAAGTTTTGAGTTGAAAAAATCACTTTTTGGGCCATTTTTCGAAATTTTTTTTGGTGATCCCAAATTAAGCTTAGAATCGTATTTAAACGCGTATTTACGGAGATATCGCTGTTTAAAGTTTTGAGTTGAAAAAATCACTATTTGAGTCATTTTTCGAAATTTTTTTTTCGTGATCCCAAATTAAGCTTAGAATCGTATTTAAACGCGTATTTACGGAGATATCGCTGTTTAAAGTTTTGAGTTGAAAAAATCACTTTTTGGGTCATTTTTCGAAATTTTTTTTTCGTGATCCCAAATTAAGCTTAGAATCGTATTTAAACGCGTATTTACGGAGATATCGCTGTTTAAAGTTTTGAGTTGAAAAAATCACTCTTTGGGTCATTTTTCGAAATTTTTTTTGGTGATCCCAAATTAAGCTTAGAATCGTATTTAAACGCGTATTTACGAAGATATCGCTGTCTAAAGTTTTGAGTTGAAAAAATCACTTTTTGGGTCATTTTTCGAAATTTTTTTTGGTGATCCCAAATTAAGCTTAGAATCCGTATTTAAAACGCGTATTTACGGAGATATCGCTGTTTAAAAGTTTTGAGTTGAAAAAATAACTTTTTGGGTCATTTTTCGAAATTTTTTTTGGTGATCCCAAATTAAGCTTAGAATCGTATTTAAACGCGTATTTTACGGAGATATCGCTGTTTAAAGTTTTGAGTTGAAAAAATCACTATTTGAGTCATTTTTCGAATTTTTTTTGGTGATCCCAAATTAAGCTTAGAATCGTATTTAAACGCGTATTTACGGAGATATCGCTGTTTAAAGTTTTGAGTTGAAAAAATCACTTTTTGGGTCATTTTTCGAAATTTTTTTTGGCGATCCCAAATTAAGCTTAGAATCGTATTTAAACGCGTATTTAGGGAGATATCGCTGTTAAAGTTTTGAGTTGAAAAATCACTTTTTGGGACATTTTTTTAAATTTTTTTGGTGATCCCAAATTAAGCTTAGAATCGTATTTAAGCGCGTATTTACGGAGATATCGCAGTTTAAAGTTTTGAGTGAAAAAATCACTTTTTGGGTAATTTTTCGAAATTTTTTTTGGTGATCCCAAATTAAGCTTAGAATCGTATTTAAACGCGTATTTACGGAGATATTGCTGTTTAAAATTTTGAGTTGAAAAAATCACTTTTGGTAATTTTTCGAAATTTTTTTTGGTGATCCCAAATTAAGCTTAGAATCGTATTTAAACGCGTATTTACGAAGATATCGCTGTTTAAAGTTTTGAGTTGAAAAAATCACTTTTTGGGTCATTTTTCGAAATTTTTTTTTGGTGATCCCAAATTAAGCTTAGAATCGTATTTAAACGCGTATTTTACGAAGATATCGCTGTCTAAAGTTTTGAGTTGAAAAAATCACTTTTTGGGGTCATTTTTCGAAATTTTTTTTGGTGATCCCAAATTAAGCTTAGAATCGTATTTAAACGCGTATTTACGGAGATATCGCTGTTTAAAGTTTTGAGTTGAAAAAATCACTTTTTGGGTCATTTTCGAAATTTCTGTTTACAAGTTTTGAGTTGAAAAAATCACTTTTTGGGTAATTTTTCGAATTTTTTTGGGTGATCCCAAATTAAAGCTTTAGAATCGTATTTAAACGCGTATTTACGAAGATATCGCTGTCTAAAGTTTTGAGTTGAAAAAAACACTTTTTGGGTCATTTTTCGAAATTTTTTGGTGATCCCAAATTAAGCTTAGAATCGTATTTAAACGCGTATTTACGGAGATATCGCTGTCTAAAGTTTTGAGTTGAAAAAATCACTTTTTGGGTAATTTTTCGAAATTTTTTTGGTGATCCCAAATTAAGCTTAGAATTGTATTTAAACGCGTATTTACGGAGATATCGCTGTTTAAAGTTTTGAGTTGAAAAAATCACTTTTTGGGTAATTTTTCGAAATTTTTTTGGTGATCCCAAATTAAGCTTAGAATCGTATTTAAACGCGTATTTACGGAGATATCGCTGTCTAAAGTTTTGACCTTAAAAAAATCACTTTTTGGGTTATTTTTTCGAAATTTGTTTTGGTGATCCCAAATTAAGCTTAGAATCGTATTTAAACGCGTATTACGAAGATATCGCTGTTTAAAGTTTTGAGTTGAAAAAATCACTTTTTGGGTCATTTTTCGAAATTTTTTTTTGGTGATCCCAAATTAAGCTTAGAATCGTATTTAAACGCGTATTTACGAAGATATCGCTGTCTAAAGTTTTGAGTTGAAAAAATCACTTTTTGGGTCATTTTTCGAAATTTTTTTTGGTGATCCCAAATTAAGCTTAGAATCGTATTTAAACGCGTATTTACGGAGATATCGCTGTTTAAAGTTTTGAGTTGAAAAAATAACTTTTTGGGTCATTTTTCGAAATTTTTTTTGGTGATCCCAAATTAAGCTTAGAATCGTATTTAAACGCGTATTTACGGAGATATCGCTGTTTAAAGTTTTGAGTTGAAAAAATCACTTTTTGGGCCATTTTTCGAAATTTTTTTTGGTGATCCCAAATTAAGCTTAGAATCGTATTTTAAAACGCGTATTTACGGAGATATCGCTGTTTAAAGTTTTGAGTTGAAAAAATCACTATTTGAGTCATTTTTCGAAATTTTTTTTTCGTGATCCCAAATTAAGCTTAGAATCGTATTTAAACGCGTATTTACGGAGATATCGCTGTTTAAAGTTTTGAGTTGAAAAAATCACTTTTTGGGTCATTTTTCGAAATTTTTTTTTCGTGATCCCAAATTAAGCTTAGAATCGTATTTAAACGCGTATTTACGGAGATATCGCTGTTTAAAGTTTTGAGTTGAAAAAATCACTCTTTGGGTCATTTTTCGAAATTTTTTTTGGTGATCCCAAATTAAGCTTAGAATCGTATTTAACGCGTATTTACGAAGATATCGCTGTCTAAAGTTTTGAGTTGAAAAAATCACTTTTTGGGTCATTTTTCGAAATTTTTTGGTGATCCCAAATTAAGCTTAGAATCGTATTTAAACGCGTATTTACGGAGATATCGCTGTTTAAAGTTTTGAGTTGAAAAAATAACTTTTTGGGTCATTTTTCGAAATTTTTTTTGGTGATCCCAAATTAAGCTTAGAATCGTATTTAAACGCGTATTTACGGAGATATCGCTGTTTAAAAGTTTTGAGTTGAAAAAATAACTTTTGGGTCATTTTTCGAAATTTTTTTTGGTGATCCCAAATTAAGCTTAGAATCGTATTTAAACGCGTATTTACGGAGATATCGCTGTTTAAAGTTTTGAGTTGAAAAAATCACTATTTGAGTCATTTTTCGAAATTTTTTTTGGTGATCCCAAATTAAGCTAGAATCGTATTTAAACGCGTATTTACGGAGATATCGCTGTTTAAAGTTTTGAGTTGAAAAAATCACTTTTAGGGTCATTTTTCGAAATTTTTTTTGGTGATCCCAAATTAAGCTTAGAATCGTATTTAAACGCGTATTTACGGAGATATCGCTGTTTAAAGTTTTGAGTTGAAAAAATAACTTTTTGGGTCATTTTTCGAAATTTTTTTGGTGATCCAAATTAAGCTTAGAATCGTATTTAAACGCGTATTTACGGAGATATCGCTGTTTAAAGTTGTTGAGTTGAAAAAATCACTATTTGAGTCATTTTTCGAAATTTTTTTTGGTGATCCCCAAATTAAGCTTAGAATCGTATTTAAACGCGTATTTACGGAGATATCGGCTGTTTAAAGTTTTGAGTTGAAAAAATCACTTTTTGGGTCATTTTTCGAAATTTTTTTTGGCGATCCCAAATTAAGCTTAGAATCGTATTTAAACGCGTATTTAGGGAGATATCGCTGTTTAAAGTTTTGAGTTGAAAAAATCACTTTTTGGGACATTTTTTTAAATTTTTTTTGGTGATCCCAAATTAAGCTTAGAATCGTATTTAAGCGCGTATTTACGGAGATATCGCAGTTTAAAGTTTTGAGTTGAAAAATCACTTTTTGGGTAATTTTTCGAAATTTTTTTTGGTGATCCCAAATTAAGCTTAGAATCGTATTTAAACGCGTATTTACGGAGATATCGCTGTTTAAAATTTTGAGTTGAAAAAATCACTTTTTGGGTAATTTTTTCGAAATTTTTTTTGGTGATCCCAAATTAAGCTTAGAATCGTATTTAAACGCGTATTTACGAAGATATCGCTGTTTAAAGTTTTGAGTTGAAAAAATCACTTTTTGGGTCATTTTTCGAAATTTTTTTTTGGTGATCCCAAATTAAGCTTAGAATCGTATTAAAACGCGTATTTACGAAGATATCGCTGTCTTAAAGTTTTGAGTTGAAAAAATCACTTTTTGGGTCATTTTTCGAAATTTTTTTTGGTGATCCCAAATTAAGCTTAGAATCGTATTTAAACGCGTATTTACGGAGATATCGCTGTTTAAAGTTTGAGTTGAAAAAATCACTTTTGGGTCATTTTTCGAAATTTCTGTTTACAAGTTTTGAGTTGAAAAAATCACTTTTTGGGTAATTTTTCGAGTTTTTTTGGGTGATCCCAAATTAAGCTTAGAATCGTATTTAAACGCGTATTTACGAGATATCGCTGTCTAAAGTTTTGAGTTGAAAAAACACTTTTTGGGTCATTTTTCGAAATTTTTTTGGTGATCCCAAATTAAGCTTAGAATCGTATTTAAACGCGTATTTACGGAGATATCGCTGTCTAAAGTTTTGAGTTGAAAAAATCACTTTTTGGGTAATTTTTCGAAATTTTTTTTGGTGATCCCAAATTAGCTTAGAATTGTATTTAAACGCGTATTTACGGAGATATCGCTGTTTAAAGTTTTGAGTTGAAAAAATCACTTTTTGGGTAATTTTTCGAAATTTTTTGGTGATCCCAAATTAAGCTTAGAATCGTATTTAAACGCGTATTTACGGAGATATCGCTGTCTAAAGTTTTGACCTTAAAAAAATCACTTTTTGGGTTATTTTTTCGAAATTTGTTTTGGTGATCCCAAATTAAGCTTAGAATCGTATTTAAACGCGTATTTACGAAGATATCGCTGTTAAAGTTTTGAGTTGAAAAAATCACTTTTTGGGTCATTTTTCGAAATTTTTTTTTGGTGATCCCAAATTAAGCTTAGAATCGTATTTAAACGCGTATTTACGAAGATATCGCTGTCTAAAGTTTTGAGTTGAAAAAATCACTTTTTGGGTCATTTTTCGAAATTTTTTTTGGTGATCCCAAATTAAGCTTAGAATCGTATTTAAACGCGTATTTACGGAGATATCGCTGTTTAAAGTTTTGAGTTGAAAAAATAACTTTTTGGGTCATTTTTCGAAATTTTTTTTGGTGATCCCAAATTAAGCTTAGAATCGTATTTAAACGCGTATTTACGGAGATATCGCAGTTTAAAGTTTTGAGTTGAAAAAATCACTTTTTGGGTCATTTTTCGAAATTTTTTTTGGTGATCCCAAATTAAGCTTAGAATCGTATTTAAACGCGTATTTACGGAGATATCGCTGTTTAAAGTTTTGAGTTGAAAAAATCACTTTTTGGGTCATTTTTCGAAATTTTTTTTGGTGATCCCAAATTAAGCTTAGAATCGTATTTAAACGCGTATTTACGGAGATATCGCCGTTTAAAGTTTTGAGTCGAAAAAAATCACTTTTTGGGTAATTTTTCGAAATTTTTTTGGTGATCACAAATTAAGCTTAGAATCGTATTTAAACGCGTATTTACGGAGATATCGCAGTTTAAAGTTTTGAGTTGAAAAAAATCACTTTTTGGGTCATTTTTCGAAATTTTTTTGGTGATCCCAAATTAAGCTTAGAATCGTATTTAAACGCGTATTTTCGGAGATATCGCAGTTTAAAGTTTTGAGTTGAAAAAAATCACTTTTTGGGTCATTTTTCGAAATTTTTTTGGTGATCCCAAATTAAGCTTAGAATCGTATTTAAACGCGTATTTACGGAGATATCGCCTTTTAAAGTTTTGACCTTAAAAAAATCACTTTTTGGGTCATTTTTCGAAATTTTTTTGATGATCCCAAATTAAGCTTAGAATCGTATTTAAACGCGTATTTACGGAGATATCGCAGTTTAAAGTTTTGAGTTGAAAAAATCACTTTTTGGGTAATTTTTCCAAATTTTTGGTGATCACAAATTAAGCTTAGAATCATATTTAAACGCGTATTTACGGAGATATCGCTGTTTAAAGTTTTGAGTTGAAAAAAATCACTTTTTGGGTAAATTTTAGAAATTTTTGGTGATCCCAAATTAAGCTTAGAGTCGTATTTAAACGCGTATTTACGGAGATATCGCTGTTTAAAGTTTTGAGTTGAAAAAAATCACTTTTTGGGTAATTTTTCGAAATTTTTTTGGTGATCACAGCTTAGAGTCGTATTTAAACGCGTATTTACGGAGATATCGCTGTTTAAAGTTTTGAGTTGAAAAAAATCACTTTTTGGGTCATTTTTCGAAATTTTTTTTGGTGATCCCAAATTAAGCTTAGAATCGGATTTAAAGTCTTGACCTTAAAAAATCACTTTTTGGGTCATTTTTCGAAATTTTTTTGGTGATCACAAATTAAGCTTAGAATCGTATTTAAACGCGTATTTACGGAGATGTCGCTGTTTAAAGTTTTGAGTTGAAAAAAATCACTTTTTGGGTAATTTTTCGAAATTTTTTTGGTGATCACAAATCAAGCTTAGAATCGTATTTAAACGCGTATTTACGGAGATATCGCTGTTTAAAGTTTTGAGTTGAAAAAAATCACTTTTTGGGTAATTTTTCGAAATTTTTTTGGTGATCACAAATTAAGCTTAGAGTCGTATTTAAACGCGTATTTACGGAGATATCGCTGTTTAAAGTTTTGAGTTGAAAAAATCACTTTTTGGGTCATTTTTCGAAATTTTTTCTGGTGATCCCAAATTAAGCTTAGAATCGTATTTAAACGCGTATTTACGGAGATATCGCTGTTTAAAGTTTTGAGTTGAAAAAAATCATTTTTGGGTAATTTTTCGAAATTTTTTTGATGATCACAAATTAAGCTTAGAGTCGTATTTAAACGCGTATTTACGGAGATATCGCTGTTTAAAGTTTTGAGTTGAAAAAATCACTTTTTGGGTCATTTTTCGAAATTTTTTTTGGTGATCCCAAATTAAGCTTAGAATCGTATTTAAACGCGTATTTACGGAGATGTCGCTGTTTAAAGTTTTGGGTTGAAAAAAATCACTTTTTGGGTAATTTTTCGAAATTTTTTTGGTGATCACAAATTAGGCTTAGAGTCGTATTTAAACGCGTATTTACGGAGATATCGCTGTTTAAAGTTTTGAGTTGAAAAATCACTTTTTGGGTCATTTTTCGAAATTTTTTTTGGTGATCCCAAATTAAGCTTAGAATCGTATTTAAACGCGTATTTACGGAGATATCGCCGTTTAAAGTTTTGAGTTGAAAAAAATCACTTTTTGGGTAATTTTTCGAAATTTTTTTGGTGATCACAAATTAAGCTTAGAGTCGTATTTAAACGCGTATTTACAGAGATATCGCTGTTTAAAGTTTTGAGTTGAAAAAATCACTTTTTGGGTCATTTTTAGAAATTTTTTTTGGTGATCCCAAATTAAGCTTAGAATCGTATTTAAACGCGTATTTACGGAGATATCGCCGTTTAAAGTTTTGACCTTAAAAAAATCACTTTTTTTATCATTTTTCGAAATTTTTTTGGTGATCCCAAATTAAGCTTAGAATCGTAGTTAAACGCGTATTTACAGAGATATCGCTGTTTAAAGTTTTGAGTTGAAAAAAATCACTTTTTGGGTCATTTTTCTAAATTTTTTTGGTGATCCCAAATTAAGCTTAGAATCGTATTTAAACGCGTATTTACGGAGATATCGCTTTTTAAAGTTTTGAGTTGAAAAAAATCACTTTTTGGGTAAATTTTCGAAATTTTTGGTGATCCCAAATTAAGCTTAGAATCGTATTTAAACGCGTATATCGCTGTTTAAAGTTTTGAGTTGAAAAAAATCACTTTTTGGGTAATTTTTTGAAATTTTTTTGGTGATCACAAATTAAGCTTAGAGTCGTATTTAAACGCGTATTTACGGAGATATCGCTGTTTAAAGTTTTGAGTTGAAAAAAATCACTTTTTGGGTCATTTTTCGAAATTTTTTTTGGTGATCCCAAATTAAGCTTAGAATCGTATTTAAACGCGTATTTACGGAGATATCGCCGTTTAAAGTTTTGAGTTGAAAAAAATCACTTTTTGGGTAATTTTTCGAAATTTTTTTGGTGATCACAAATTAAGCTTAGAATCGTATTTAAACGCGTATTTACGGAGATGTCGCTGTTTATAGTTTTGAGTTGAAAAAAATCACTTTTTGGGTCATTTTTCGAAATTTTTTTGGTGATCACAAATTAAGCTTAGAGTCGTATTTAAACGCGTATTTACGGAGATATCGCTGTTTAAAGTTTTGAGTTGAAAAATCACTTTTTGGGTCATTTTTCGAAATTTTTTTTGGTGATCCCAAATTAAGCTTAGAATCGTATTTAAACGCGTATTTACGGAGATATCGCCGTTTAAGTTGAAAAAAATCACTTTCTGGGTAATTTTTCGAAATTTTTTTGGTGATCACAAATTAAGCTTAGAGTCGTATTTAAACGCGTATTTACAGAGATATCGCTGTTTAAAGTTTTGAGTTGAAAAAATCACTTTTTGGGTCATTTTTAGAAATTTTGTTTGGTGATCCCAAATTAAGCTTAGAATCGTATTTAAACGCGTATTTACGGAGATATCGCTGTTTGGGTAATTTTTCGAAATTTTTTTGGTGATCACAAATTAAGCTTAGAGTCGTATTTAAACGCGTATTTACGGAGATATCGCTGTTTAAAGTTTTGAGTTGAAAAAATCACTTTTTGGGTCATTTTTCGAAATTTTTTCTGGTGATCCCAAATTAAGCTTAGAATCGTATTTAAACGCGTATTTACAGAGATATCGCTGTTTAAAGTTTTGAGTTGAAAAAAATCACTTTTTGGGTCATTTTTCGAAATTTTTTTGGTGATCACAAATTAAGCTTAGAGTCGTATTTAAACGCGTATTTACGGAGATATCGCTGTTTAAAGTTTTGAGTTGAAAAATCACTTTTTGGGTCATTTTTCGAAATTTTTTTTGGTGATCCCAAATTAAGCTTAGAATCGTATTTAAACGCGTATTTACGGAGATATCGCCGTTTAAAGTTTTAAGTTGAAAAAAATCACTTTCTGGGTAATTTTTCGAAATTTTTTTGGTGATCACAAATTAAGCTTAGAGTCGTATTTAAACGCGTATTTACAGAGATATCGCTGTTTAAAGTTTTGAGTTGAAAAAATCACTTTTTGGGTCATTTTTAGAAATTTTGTTTGGTGATCCCAAATTAAGCTTAGAATCGTATTTAAACGCGCATTTACGGAGATATCCCTGTTTAAAGTTTTGAGTTGAAAAAATCACTTTTTGGGTCATTTTTCGAAATTTTTTCTGGTGATCCCAAATTAAGCTTAGAATCGTATTTAAACCCGTATTTACAGAGATATCGCTGTTTAAAGTTTTGAGTTGAAAAAAATCACTTTTTGGGTCATTTTTCGAAATTTTTTTGGTGATCCCAAATTAAGCTTAGAATCGTATTTAAACGCGTATTTACGGAGATATCGCTGTTTAAAGTTTTGAGTTGAAAAAAATCACTTTTTGGGTAAATTTTCGAAATTTTTGGTGATCCCAAATTAAGCTTAGAATCGTATTTAAACGCGTATTTACAGAGATATCGCTGTTTAAAGTTTTGAGTTGAAAAAAATCACTTTTTGGGTAAATTTTCGAAATTTTTGGTGATCACAAATTAAGCTTAGAATCATATTTAAACGCGTATTTACGGAGATATCGCTGTTTAAAGTTTTGAGTTGAAAAAAATCACTTTTTGGGTAAATTTTCGAAATTTTTGGTGATCCCAAATTAAGCTTAGAATCGTATTTAAACGCGTATTTACAGAGATATCGCTGTTTAAAGTTTTGAGTTGAAAAAAATCACTTTTTGGGTAAATTTTCGAAATTTTTGGTGATCACAAATTAAGCTTAGAGTCGTATTTAAACGCGTATTTACGGAGATATCGCCGTTTAAAGTTTTGAGTTGTAAAAAATCTCAATCTTTTTCGAAATTTTTGGTGATCACAAATTAAGCTTAGAATCATATTTAAACGCGTATTTACGGATATATCGCTGTTTAAAGTTTTGAGTTGAAAAAAATCACTTTTTGGGTAAATTTTCGAAATTTTTGGTGATCCCAAATTAAGCTTAGAATCGTATTTAAACGCGTATATCGCTGTTTAAAGTTTTGAGTTGAAAAAAATCACTTTTTGGGTAATTTTTTGAAATTTTTTTGGTGATCACAAATTAAGCTTAGAGGCGTATTTAAACGCGTATTTACGGAGATATCGCTGTTTAAAGTTTTGAGTTGAAAAAAATCACTTTTTGGGTCAGTTTTCGAAATTTTTTTTGGTGATCCCAAATTAAGCTTAGAATCGTATTTAAACGCGTATTTACGGAGATATCGCCGTTTAAAGTCTTGACCTTAAAAAAATCACTTTTTGGGTCATTTTTCGAAATTTTTTTGGTGATCACAAATTAAGCTTAGAATCGTATTTAAACGCGTATTTACGGAGATGTCGCTGTTTAAAGTTTTGAGTTGAAAAAAATCACTTTTTGGGTCATTTTTCGAAATTTTTTTGGTGATCACAAATTAAGCTTAGAGTCGTATTTAAACGCGTATTTACGGAGATATCGCTGTTTAAAGTTTTGAGTTGAAAAATCACTTTTTGGGTCATTTTTCGAAATTTTTTTTGGTGATCCCAAATTAAGCTTAGAATCGTATTTAAACGCGTATTTACGGAGATATCGCCGTTTAAAGTTTTAAGTTGAAAAAAATCACTTTCTGGGTAATTTTTCGAAATTTTTTTGGTGATCACAAATTAAGCTTAGAGTCGTATTTAAACGCGTATTTACAGAGATATCGCTGGTTAAAGTTTTGAGTTGAAAAAATCACTTTTTGGGTCATTTTTAGAAATTTTGTTTGGTGATCCCAAATTAAGCTTAGAATCGTATTTAAACGCGTATTTACGGAGATATCGCCGTTTAAAGTTTTAAGTTGAAAAAAATCACTTTCTGGGTAATTTTTCGAAATTTTTTTGGTGATCACAAATTAAGCTTAGAGTCGTATTTAAACGCGTATTTACAGAGATATCGCTGGTTAAAGTTTTGAGTTGAAAAAATCACTTTTTGGGTCATTTTTAGAAATTTTGTTTGGTGATCCCAAATTAAGCTTAGAATCGTATTTAAACGCGTATTTACGGAGATATCGCTGTTTAAAGTTTTGAGTTGAAAAAAATCACTTTTTGGGTAATTTTTCGAAATTTTTTTGGTGATCAAAAATTAAGCTTAGAGTCGTATTTAAACGCGTATTTACGGAGATATCGCTGTTTAAAGTTTTGAGTTGAAAAAATCACTTTTTGGGTCATTTTTCGAAATATTTTCTGGTGATCCCAAATTAAGCTTAGAATCGTATTTAAACGCGTATTTACGGAGATATCGCTGTTTAAAGTTTTGAGTTGAAAAAATCACTTTTTGGGTCATTTTTCGAAATTTTTTCTGGTGATCCCAAATTAAGCTTAGAATCGTATTTAAACGCGTATTTACGGAGATATCGCTGTTTAAAGTTTTGAGTTGAAAAAAATCATTTTTGGGTAATTTTTCGAAATTTTTTTGGTGATCACAAATTAAGCTTAGAGTCGTATTTAAACGCGTATTTACGGAGATATCGCTGTTTAAAGTTTTGAGTTGAAAAAATCACTTTTTGGGTAATTTTTCGAAATTTTTTTGGTGATCACAAATTAAGCTTAGAGTCGTATTTAAACGCGTATTTACGGAGATATCGCTGTTTAAAGTTTTGAGTTGAAAAAATCACTTTTTGGGTCATTTTTCGAAATTTTTTTTGGTAATCCAAAATTAAGCTTAGAATCGTATTTAAACGCGTATTTACGGAGATATCGCCGTTTAAAGTTTTGACCTTAAAAAAATCACTTTGTTGATCATTTTTCGGTTTTTTTTTGGTGATCCCAAATTAAGCTTAGAATCGTATTTAAACGCGTATTTACGGAGATATCGCTGTTTAAAGTTTTGACCTTAAAAAAGTCACTTTTTTGACCATTTTTCGAAATTTTTTTGGTGATCCCAAATTAAGCTTAGAATCGTATTTAAACGCGTATTTACGGAGATATCGCTGTTTAAAGTTTTGAGTTGAAAAAAATCACTTTTTGGGTAAATTTTCGAAATTTTTGGTGATCCCAAATTAAGCTTAGAATCGTATTTAAACGCGTATATCGCTGTTTAAAGTTTTGAGTTGAAAAAAATCACTTTTTGGGTAATTTTTTGAAATTTTTTTGGTGATCACAAATTAAGCTTAGAGTCGTATTTAAACGCGTATTTACGGAGATATCGCTGTTTAAAGTTTTGAGTTGAAAAAAATCACTTTTTGGGTCATTTTTCGAAATTTTTTTTGGTGATCCCAAATTAAGCTTAGAATCGTATTTAAACGCGTATTTACGGAGATATCGCCGTTTAAAGTCTTGACCTTAAAAAAATCACTTTTTGGGTCATTTTTCGAAATTTTTTTGGTGATCACAAATTAAGCTTAGAATCGTATTTAAACGCGTATTTACGGAGATGTCGCTGTTTAAAGTTTTGAGTTGAAAAAAATCACTTTTTGGGTCATTTTTCGAAATTTATTTAGGTGATCCCAAATTAAGCTTAGAATCGTATTTAAACGCGTATTTACGGAGATATCGCCGTTTAAAGTTTTGACCTTAAAAAAATCACTTTGTTGATCATTTTTCGGTTTTTTTTTGGTGATCCCAAATTAAGCTTAGAATCGTATTTAGACGCGTATTTACGGAGATATCGCTGTTTAAAGTTTTGACCTTAAAAAAGTCACTTTTTTGACCATTTTTCGAAATTTTTTTGGTGATCCCAAATTAAGCTTAGAATCGTATTTAAACGCGTATTTACGGAGATATCGCTGTTTAAAGTTTTGAGTTGAAAAAAATCACTTTTTGGGTAAATTTTCGAAATTTTTGGTGATCCCAAATTAAGCTTAGAATCGTATTTAAACGCGTATTTACGGAGATATTGCCGTTTAAAGTTTTGACCTTAAAAAAGTCACTTTTTTGATCATTTTTCGAAATTTTTTTGGTGATCACAAATTAAGCTTAGAGTCGTATTTAAACGTGTATTTACGGAGATATCGCCGTTTAAAGTTTTGAGTTGAAAAAATCTCAATCTTTTTCGAAATTTTTGGTGATCACAAATTAAGCTTAGAATCATATTTAAACGCGTATTTACGGAGATATCGCTGTTTAAAGTTTTGAGTTGAAAAAAATCAATTTTTGGGTAAATTTTCGAAATTTTTGGTGATCCCAAATTAAGCTTAGAATCGTATTTAAACGCGTATATCGCTGTTTAAAGTTTTGAGTTGAAAAAAATCACTTTTTGGGTAATTTTTTGAAATTTTTTTGGTGATCACAAATTAAGCTTAGAGTCGTATTTAAACGCGTATTTACGGAGATATCGCTGTTTAAAGTTTTGAGTTGAAAAAAATCACTTTTTGGGTCATTTTTCGAAATTTTTTTAGGTGATCCCAAATTAAGCTTAGAATCGTATTTAAACGCGTATTTACGGAGATATCGCCGTTTAAAGTCTTGACCTTAAAAAAATCACTTTTTGGGTCATTTTTCGAAATTTTTTTGGTGATCACAAATTAAGCTTAGAATCGTATTTAAACGCGTATTTACGGAGATGTCGCTGTTTAAAGTTTTGAGTTGAAAAAAATCACTTTTTGGGTCATTTTTCGAAATTTTTTTAGGTGATCCCAAATTAAGCTTAGAATCGTATTTAAACGCGTATTTACGGAGATATCGCCGTTTAAAGTTTTAAGTTGAAAAAAATCACTTTCTGGGTAATTTTTCGAAATTTTTTTGGTGATCACAAATTAAGCTTAGAGTCGTATTTAAACGCGTATTTACAGAGATATCGCTGTTTAAAGTTTTGAGTTGAAAAAATCACTTTTTGGGTCATTTTTAGAAATTTTGTTTGGTGATCCCAAATTAAGCTTAGAATCGTATTTAAACGCGTATTTACGGAGATATCGCTGTTTAAAGTTTTGAGTTGAAAAAAATCACTTTTTGGGTAATTTTTCGAAATTTTTTTGGTGATCACAAATTAAGCTTAGAGTCGTATTTAAACGCGTATTTACGGAGATATCGCTGTTTAAAGTTTTGAGTTGAAAAAATCACTTTTTGGGTCATTTTTCGAAATTTTTTCTGGTGATCCCAAATTAAGCTTAGAATCGTATTTAAACGCGTATTTACGGAGATATCGCTGTTTAAAGTTTTGAGTTGAAAAAAATCATTTTTGGGTAATTTTTCGAAATTTTTTTGGTGATCACAAATTAAGCTTAGAGTCGTATTTAAACGCGTATTTACGGAGATATCGCTGTTTAAAGTTTTGAGTTGAAAAAATCACTTTTTGGGTAATTTTTCGAAATTTTTTTGGTGATCACAAATTAAGCTTAGAGTCGTATTTAAACGCGTATTCACGGAGATATCGCTGTTTAAAGTTTTGAGTTGAAAAAATCACTTTTTGGGTCATTTTTCGAAATTTTTTTTGGTGATCCAAAATTAAGCTTAGAATCGTATTTAAACGCGTATTTACGGAGATATCGCCGTTTAAAGTTTTGACCTTAAAAAAATCACTTTGTTGATCATTTTTCGGTTTTTTTTTGGTGATCCCAAATTAAGCTTAGAATCGTATTTAAACGCGTATTTACGGAGATATCGCCGTTTAAAGTTTTGACCTTAAAAAAGTCACTTTTTTTACCATTTTTCGAAATTTTTTGGTGATCCCAAATTAAGCTTAGAATCGTATTTAAACGCGTATTTACGGAGATATCGCCGTTTAAAGTTTTGACCTTAAAAAAATCACTTTGTTGATCGTTTTTCGGTTTTTTTTTGGTGATCCCAAATTAAGCTTAGAATCGTATTTAAACGCGTATTTACGGAGATATCGCTGTTTAAAGTTTTGACCTTAAAAAAGTCACTTTTTTGACCATTTTTCGAAATTTTTTTGGTGATCCCAAATTAAGCTTAGAATCGTATTTAAACGCGTATTTACGGAGATATCGCTGTTTAAAGTTTTGACCTTAAAAAAGTCACTTTTTTGACCATTTTTCGAAATTTTTTTGGTGATCCCAAACTAAGCTTAGAATCGTATTTAAACGCGTATTTACGGAGATGTCGCCGTTTAAAGTTTTGACCTTAAAAAAATCACTTTTTTGATCACAAATTAAGCTTAGAATCGTATTTAAACCCGTATTTACTGAGATATCGCTGTTTAAAGTTTTGAATTGAAAAAAATCACTTTTTGGGTCATTTTTCGAAATTTTTTTTGGTGATCCCAAATTAAGCTTAGAATCGTATTTAAACGCGTATTTACGGAGATATCGCTGTTTAAAGTTTTGACCTTAAAAAAGTCACTTTTTTGACCATTTTTCGAAATTTTTTTGGTGATCCCAAATTAAGCTTAGAATCGTATTTAAACGCGTATTTACGGAGATATCGCTGTTTAAAGTTTTGACCTTAAAAAAGTCACTTTTTTGACCATTTTTCGAAATTTTTTTGGTGATCCCAAATTAAGCTTAGAATCGTATTTAAACGCGTATTTACGGAGATGTCGCCGTTTAAAGTTTTGACCTTAAAAAAATCACTTTTTTGATCACAAATTAAGCTTAGAATCGTATTTAAACCCGTATTTACGGAGATATCGCCGTTTAAAGTTTTGACCTTAAAAAAATCACTTTGTTGATCATTTTTCGGTTTTTTTTTGGCGATCCCAAATTAAGCTTAGAATCGTATTTAAACGCTTATTTACGGAGATATCGCTGTTTAAAGTTTTGAGTTGAAAAAATCACTTTTTGGGTCATTTTTCGAAATTTTTTTTGGTGATCCCAAATTAAGCTTAGAATCGTATTTAAACGCGTATTTACGGAGATGTCGCCGTTTAAAGTTTTGACCTTAAAAAAATCACTTTTTTGATCACAAATTAAGCTTAGAATCGTATTTAAACCCGTATTTACGGAGATATCGCTGTTTAAAGTTTTGAGTTGAAAAAAATCACTTTTTGGGTCATTTTTCGAAATTTTTTTGGTGATCCCAAATTAAGCTTAGAATTGTATTTAAACGCGTATTTACGGAGATGTCGCCGTTTAAAGTTTTGACCTTAAAAAAGTCACTTTTTTGACCATTTTTCGAAATTTTTTTGGTGATCCCAAATTAAGCTTAGAATCGTATTTAAACGCGTATTTACGGAGATATCGCTGTTTAAAGTTTTGAGTTGAAAAAAATCACTTTTTGGGTCATTTTTCGAAATTTTTTTGGTGATCCCAAATTAAGCTTAGAATTGTATTTAAACGCGTATTTACGGAGATGTCGCCGTTTAAAGTTTTGACCTTAAAAAAATCACTTTTTTGATCACAAATTAAGCTTAGAATCGTATTTAAACGCGTATTTACGGAGATATCGCTGTTTAAAGTTTTGAGTTGAAAAAAATCACTTTTTGGGTAATTTTTCGAAATTTTTGGTGATCACAAATTAAGCTTAGAATCGTATTTAAACGCGTATTTACGGAGATATCGCTGTTTAAAGTTTTGAGTTGAAAAAATCACTTTTTGGGTAATTTTTCGAAATTTTTTTGGTGATCACAAATTAAGCTTAGAGTCGTATTTAAACGCGTATTTACGGAGATATCGCTGTTTAAAGTTTTGAGTTGAAAAAAATCACTTTTTGGGTAATTTTTCGAAATTTTTGGTGATCACAAATTAAGCTTAGAATCGTATTTAAACGCGTATTTACGGAGATATAGCCATTTAAAGTTTTGACCTTAAAAAAGTCACTTTTTTGATCATTTTTCGAAATTTTTTTGGTGATCACAAATTAAGCTTAGAATCGTATTTAAACGCGTATTTACGGAGATATCGCCGTTTAAAGTTTTGACCTTAAAAAAATCACTTTTTGTGTCATTTTTCGAAATTTTTTTAATGATCACAAATTAAGCTTAGAATCGTATTTAAACGCGTATTTACGGAGATGTCGCTGTTTAAAGTTTTGAGTTGAAAAAAATCACTTTTTGGGTAATTTTTCGAAATTTTTTTGGTGATCACAAATTAAGCTTAGAGTCGTATTTAAACGCGTATTTACGGAGATATCGCTGTTTAAAGTTTTGAGTTGAAAAAAATCAATTTTTGGGTAATTTTTCGAAATTTTTTTGGTGATCCCAAATTAAGCTTAGAATCGTATTTAAACGCGTATTTACGGAGATATCGCTGTTTAAAGTTTTGAGTTGAAAAAAATCACTTTTTGGGTCATTTTTCGAAATTTTTTTGGTGATCCCAAATTAAGCTTAGAATTGTATTTAAACGCGTATTTACGGAGATGTCGCCGTTTAAAGTTTTGACCTTAAAAAAATCACTTTTTTGATCACAAATTAAGCTTAGAATCGTATTTAAACGCGTATTTACGGAGATATCGCTGTTTAAAGTTTTGAGTTGAAAAAAATCACTTTTTGGGTAATTTTTCGAAATTTTTGGTGATCACAAATTAAGCTTAGAATCGTATTTAAACGCGTATTTACGGAGATATCGCTGTTTAAAGTTTTGAGTTGAAAAAATCACTTTTTGGGTAATTTTTCGAAATTTTTTGGTGATCCCAAATTAAGCTTAGAGTCGTATTTAAACGCGTATTTACGGAGATATCGCTGTTTAAAGTTTTGAGTTGAAAAAAATCACTTTTTGGGTAATTTTTCGAAATTTTTGGTGATCACAAATTAAGCTTAGAATCGTATTTAAACGCGTATTTACGGAGATATAGCCATTTAAAGTTTTGACCTTAAAAAAGTCACTTTTTTGATCATTTTTCGAAATTTTTTTGGTGATCACAAATTAAGCTTAGAATCGTATTTAAACGCGTATTTACGGAGATATCGCCGTTTAAAGTTTTGACCTTAAAAAAATCACTTTTTGTGTCATTTTTCGAAATTTTTTTAATGATCACAAATTAAGCTTAGAATCGTATTTAAACGCGTATTTACGGAGATGTCGCTGTTTAAAGTTTTGAGTTGAAAAAAATCACTTTTTTTTAATGATCACAAATTAAGCTTAGAATCGTATTTAAACGCGTATTTACGGAGATGTCGCTGTTTAAAGTTTTGAGTTGAAAAAAATCACTTTTTGGGTAATTTTTCGAAATTTTTTTGGTGATCACAAATTAAGCTTAGAGTCGTATTTAAACGCGTATTTACGGAGATATCGCTGTTTAAAGTTTTGAGTTGAAAAAAATCAATTTTTGGGTAATTTTTCGAAATTTTTTTGGTGATCCCAAATTAAGCTTAGAATCGTATTTAAACGCGTATTTACGGAGATATCGCCGTTTAAAGTTTTGACCTTAAAAAAATCACTTTTTGTGTCATTTTTCGAAATTTTTTTAATGATCACAAATTAAGCTTAGAATCGTATTTAAACGCGTATTTACGGAGATGTCGCTGTTTAAAGTTTTGAGTTGAAAAAAATCACTTTTTGGGTAATTTTTCGAAATTTTTTTGGTGATCCCAAATTAAGCTTAGAATCGTATTTAAACGCGTATTTACGGAGATATAGCCATTTAAAGTTTTGACCATAAAAAAATCACTTTTTTGATCATTTTTCGAAATTTTTTTGGTGATCACAAATTAAGCTTAGAGTCGTATTTAAACGCGTATTTACGGAGATATCGCGGTTTAAAGTTTTGAGTTGAAAAAAAATAACTTTTTGGGTAATTTTTCGAAATTTTTTTGGTGATCACAAATTAAGCTTAGAATCGTATTTAAACGCGTATTTACGGAGATATCGCGGTTTAAAGTTTTGTGTTGAAAAAAATCACTTTTTGGGTCATTTTTCGAAATTTTTTTGGTGATCCCAAATTAAGCTAAGAATCGTATTTAAACGCGTATTTACGGAGATATCGCCGTTTAAAGTTTTGACCTTTTTGGGTCATTTCGAAATTTTTTTGGTGATCCCAAATTAAGCTTAGAATCGTATTTAAACGCGTATTTACGGAGATATCGCCGTTTAAAGTTTAAAGTTTTGACCTTAAAAAAATCACTTTTTTGACCATTTTTCGAAATTTTTTTGGTGATCCCAAATTAAGCTAAGAATCGTATTTAAACGCGTATTTACGGAGATATAGCCATTTATCACCTTAAAAAATCACTTTTTGGGTCATTTTTCGAAATTTTTTTGGTGATCCCAAATTAAGCTAAGAATCGTATTTAAACGCGTATTTACGGAGATATCGCGGTTTAAAGTTTTGACCTTTTTGGGTCATTTCGAAATTTTTTTGGTGATCCCAAATTAAGCTTAGAATCGTATTTAAACGCGTATTTACGGAGATATCGCCGTTTAAAGTTTAAAGTTTTGACCTTAAAAAAATCACTTTTTTGACCATTTTTCGAAATTTTTTTGGTGATCCCAAATTAAGCTAAGAATCGTATTTAAACGCGTATTTACGGAGATATAGCCATTTATCACCTTAAAAAATCACTTTTTGGGTCATTTTTCGAAATTTTTTTGGTGATCCCAAATTAAGCTTAGAATCGTATTTAAACGCGTATTTACGGAGATATCACCGTTTAAAGTTTTGACCTTAAAAAAATCACTTTTTGTGTCATTTTTCGAAATTTTTTTAATGATCACAAATTAAGCTTAGAATCGTATTTACACGCGTATTTACGGAGATGTCGCTGTTTAAAGTTTTGAGTTGAAAAAAATCACTTTTTGGGTAATTTTTCGAAATTTTTTTGGTGATCCCAAATTAAGCTTAGAATCGTATTTAAACGCGTATTTACGGAGATATAGCCATTTAAAGTTTTGACCTTAAAAAAATCACTTTTTTGATCATTTTTCGAAATTTTTTTGGTGATCACAAATTAAGCTTAGATTCGTATTTAAACGCGTATTTACGGAGATATAGCCATTTAAAGTTTAAAGTTTTGACCTTAAAAAAATCACTTTTTTGATCATTTTTCGAAATTTTGTTGGTGATCCCAAATTAAGCTTAGAATCGTATTTAAACGCGTATTACGGAGATATCGCCGTTTAAAGTTTTGACCTTAAAAAAAGAAATTTTTTTGGTGATCCCAAATTAAGCTTAGAAACGTATTTGAACGCGTATTTACGGAGATATCGCTATTTTGACCTTAAAAAAATCACTTTTTTGACCATGTTTCGAAATTTTTTTGGTGATCCCAAATTAAGCTTAGAATCGTATTTAAACGCGTATTACGGAGATATCGCCGTTTAAAGTTTTGACCTTAAAAAAAGAAATTTTTTTGGTGATCCCAAATTAAGCTTAGAATCGTATTTGAACGCGTATTTACGGAGATATCGCCGTTTAAAGTTTTGAGTTGAAAAAAATCACTTTTTGGGTCATTTTTCGAAATTTTTTTGGTGATCCCAAATTAAGCTTAGAATCGTATTTAAACGCGTATTTACGGAGATATCGCGGTTTAAAGTTTTGAGTTGAAAAAAATCACTTTTTGGGTCATTTTTCGAAATTTTTTTGGTGATCCCAAATTAAGCTTAGAATCGTATTTAAACGCGTATTTACGGAGATATAGCCATTTAAAATTTTTACCTTAAAAAAATCACTTTTATGATCATTTTTCGAAATTTTTTTGGTGATCACAAATTAAGCTTAGAATCGTATTTAAACGCGTATTTACGGAGATATAGCCATTTAAAGCTTAAAGTTTTGACCTTAAAAAAATCACTTTTTTGACCATTTTTCGAAATTTTTTTGGTGATCACAAATTAAGCTTAGAATCGTATTTAAACGCGTATTTACGGAGATATCGCAGTTTAAAGTTTTGAGTTGAAAAAAATCACTTTTTGGGTCATTTTTCGAAATTTTTTTGGTGATCACAAATTAAGCTTAGAATCGTATTTAAACGCGTATTTATGGAGATATCGCCGTTTAAAGTTTTGACCTTAAAAAAATCACTTTTTGGGTTATTTTTCGAAATTTTTTTGGTGATCACAAATTAAGCTTAGAATCGTATTTAAACGCGTATTTACGGAGATATCGCGGTTTAAAGTTTTGAGTTGAAAAAAATCACTTTTTGGGTCATTTCGAAATTTTTTTGGTGATCCCAAATTAAGCTTAGAATCGTATTTAAACGCGTATTTACGGAGATATCGCCGTTTAAAGTTTTGACCTTAAAAAAATCACTTTTTGGGTAATTTTTCGAAATTTTTTTGGTGATCCCAAATTAAGCTAAGAATCGTATTTAAACGCGTATTTACGGAGATATCGCCGTTTAAAGTTTTGAGTTGAAAAAAATCACTTTTTGGGTCATTTTTCGAAATTTTTTTGGTGATCACAAATTAAGCTTAGAATCGTATTTAAACGCGTATTTACGGAGATATCGCGGTTTAAAGTTTTGACCTTAAAAAAATCACTTTTATGATCATTTTTCGAAATTTTTTTGGTGATCACAAATTAAGCTTAGAATCGTATTTAAAAGCGTATTTACGGAGATATCGCCGTTTAAAGTTTTGACCTTAAAAAAATCACTTTTTGGGTAATTTTTCGAAATTTTTTTGGTGATCCCAAATTAAGCTAAGAATCGTATTTAAACGCGTATTTACGGAGATATCGCCGTTTAAAGTTTTGAGTTGAAAAAAATCACTTTTTGGGTCATTTTTCGAAATTTTTTTGGTGATCACAAATTAAGCTTAGAATCGTATTTAAACGCGTATTTACGGAGATATCGCGGTTTAAAGTTTTGACCTTAAAAAAATCACTTTTATGATCATTTTTCGAAATTTTTTTGGTGATCACAAATTAAGCTTAGAATCGTATTTAAAAGCGTATTTACGGAGATATCGCCGTTTAAAGTTTTGACCTTAAAAAAATCACTTTTTGGGTCATTTTTCGAAATTTTTTTGGAGATCACAAATTAAGCTTAGAATCGTATTTAAACGCGTATTTACGGAGATATCGCCGTTTAAAGTTTTGACCTTAAAAAAAATCACTTTTTGGGTCATTTTTCGAAATTTTTTTGGTGATCACAAATTAAGCTTAGAATCGTATTTAAACGCGTATTTACGGAGATATCGCGGTTTAAAGTTTTGAGTTGAAAAAAATCACTTTTTGGGTAATTTTTCGAAATTTTTTTGGTGATCCCAAATTAAGCTAAGAATCGTATTTAAACGCGTATTTACGGAGATATCGCCGTTTAAAGTTTTGACCTTAAAAAAAATCACTTTTTGGGTCATTTTTCGAAATTTTTTTGGTGATCACAAATTAAGCTTAGAATCGTATTTAAACGCGTATTTACGGAGATATCGCGGTTTAAAGTTTTGACCTTAAAAAAATCACTTTTATGATCATTTTTCGAAATTTTTTTGGTGATCACAAATTAAGCTTAGAATCGTATTTAAAAGCGTATTTACGGAGATATAGCCATTTAAAGTTTAAAGTTTTGACCTTAAAAAAATCACTTTTTTGATCATTTTTCGAAATTTTGTTGGTGATCCCAAATTAAGCTTAGAATCGTATTTAAACGCGTATTACGGAGATATCGCCGTTTAAAGTTTTGACCTTAAAAAAAGAAATTTTTTTGGTGATCCCAAATTAAGCTTAGAAACGTATTTGAACGCGTATTTACGGAGATATCGCTATTTTGACCTTAAAAAAATCACTTTTTTGACCATTTTTCGAAATTTTTTTGGTGATCCCAAATTAAGCTTAGAATCGTATTTAAACGCGTATTACGGAGATATCGCCGTTTAAAGTTTTTACCTTAAAAAAAGAAATTTTTTTGGTGATCCCAAATTAAGCTTAGAATCGTATTTGAACGCGTATTTACGGAGATATCGCCGTTTAAAGTTTTGAGTTGAAAAAAATCACTTTTTGGGTCATTTTTCGAAATTTTTTTGGTGATCCCAAATTAAGCTTAGAATCGTATTTAAACGCGTATTTACGGAGATATCGCGGTTTAAAGTTTTGAGTTGAAAAAAATCACTTTTTGGGTCATTTTTCGAAATTTTTTTGGTGATCCCAAATTAAGCTTAGAATCGTATTTAAACGCGTATTTACGGAGATATAGCCATTTAAAATTTTTACCTTAAAAAAATCACTTTTATGATCATTTTTCGAAATTTTTTTGGTGATCACAAATTAAGCTTAGAATCGTATTTAAACGCGTATTTACGGAGATATAGCCATTTAAAGTTTAAAGTTTTGACCTTAAAAAAATCACTTTTTTGACCATTTTTCGAAATTTTTTTGGTGATCACAAATTAAGCTTAGAATCGTATTTAAACGCGTATTTACGGAGATATAGCCATTTATCACCTTAAAAAATCACTTTTTGGGTCATTTTTCGAAATTTTTTTGGTGATCCCAAATTAAGCTTAGAATCGTATTTAAACGCGTATTTACGGAGATATAGCCATTTAAAATTTTTACCTTAAAAAAATCACTTTTATGATCATTTTTCGAAATTTTTTTGGTGATCACAAATTAAGCTTAGAATCGTATTTAAACGCGTATTTACGGAGATATAGCCATTTAAAGTTTAAAGTTTTGACCTTAAAAAAATCACTTTTTTGACCATTTTTCGAAATTTTTTTGGTGATCACAAATTAAGCTTAGAATCGTATTTAAACGCGTATTTACGGAGATATAGCCATTTAAAGTTTAAAGTTTTGACCTTAAAAAAATCACTTTTTTGACCATTTTTCGAAATTTTTTTGGTGATCACAAATTAAGCTTAGAATCGTATTTAAACGCGTATTTACGGAGATATAGCCATTTAAAGTTTAAAGTTTTGACCTTAAAAAAATCACTTTTTTGACCATTTTTCGAAATTTTTTTGGTGATCCCAAATTAAGCTTAGAATCGTATTTAAACGCGTATTTACGGAGATATCGCCGTTTAAAGTTTTGACCTTAAAAAAATCACTTTTTGGGTCATTTTTCGAAATTTTTTTGGTGATCACAAATTAAGCTTAGAATCGTATTTAAACGCGTATTTACGGAGATATCGCGGTTTAAAGTTTTGAGTTGAAAAAAATCACTTTTTGGGTCATTTCGAAATTTTTTTGGTGATCCCAAATTAAGCTTAGAATCGTATTTAAACGCGTATTTACGGAGATATCGCGGTTTAAAGTTTTGAGTTGAAAAAAATCACTTTTTGGGTCATTTTTCGAAATTTTTTTGGTGATCCCAAATTAAGCTAAGAATCGTATTTAAACGCGTATTTACGGAGATATCGCGGTTTAAAGTTTTGAGTTGAAAAAAATCACTTTTTGGGTCATTTTTCGAAATTTTTTTGGTGATCCCAAATTAAGCTAAGAATCGTATTTAAACGCGTATTTACGGAGATATCGCCGTTTAAAGTTTTGACCTTAAAAAAATCACTTTTTGGGTCATTTTTCGAAATTTTTTTGGTGATCACAAATTAAGCTTAGAATCGTATTTAAACGCGTATTTACGGAGATATCGCCGTTTAAAGTTTTGACCTTAAAAAAAATCACTTTTTGGGTTTGGGTTTTTCGAAATTTTTTTGGTGATCACAAATTAAGCTTAGAATCGTATTTAAACGCGTATTTACGGAGATATCGCCGTTTAAAGTTTTGACCTTAAAAAAATCACTTTTTGGGTCATTTTTCGAAATTTTTTTGGTGATCACAAATTAAGCTTAGAATCGTATTTAAACGCGTATTTACGGAGATATCGCGGTTTAAAGTTTTGAGTTGAAAAAAATCACTTTTTGGGTCATTTCGAAATTTTTTTGGTGATCCCAAATTAAGCTTAGAATCGTATTTAAACGCGTATTTACGGAGATATAGCCATTTAAAGTTTAAAGTTTTGACCTTAAAAAAATCACTTTTTTGATCATTTTTCGAAATTTTGTTGGTGATCCCAAATTAAGCTTAGAATCGTATTTAAACGCGTATTACGGAGATATCGCCGTTTAAAGTTTTGAGTTGAAAAAAATCACTTTTTGGGTCATTTTTCGAAATTTTTTTGGTGATCCCAAATTAAGCTTAGAATCGTATTTAAACGCGTATTTACGGAGATATCGCGGTTTAAAGTTTTGAGTTGAAAAAAATCACTTTTTGGGTCATTTTTCGAAATTTTTTTCGTGATCCCAAATTAAGCTAAGAATCGTATTTAAACGCGTATTTACGGAGATATCGCGGTTTAAAGTTTTGAGTTGAAAAAAATCACTTTTTGGGTAATTTTTCGAAATTTTTTTGGTGATCCCAAATTAAGCTAAGAATCGTATTTAAACGCGTATTTACGGAGATATCGCCGTTTAAAGTTTTGACCTTAAAAAAATCACTTTTTGGGTCATTTTTCGAAATTTTTTTGGTGATCACAAATTAAGCTTAGAATCGTATTTAAACGCGTATTACGGAGATATCGCCGTTTAAAGTTTCGACCTTAAAAAAAGAAATTTTTTTGGTGATCCCAAATTAAGCTTAGAATCGTATTTGAACGCGTATTTACGGAGATATCGCCGTTTAAAGTTTTGAGTTGAAAAAAATCACTTTTTGGGTCATTTTTCGAAATTTTTTTGGTGATCCCAAATTAAGCTTAGAATCGTATTTAAACGCGTATTTACGGAGATATAGCCATTTAAAATTTTTACCTTAAAAAAATCACTTTTATGATCATTTTTCGAAATTTTTTTGGTGATCACAAATTAAGCTTAGAATCGTATTTAAACGCGTATTTACGGAGATATAGCCATTTAAAGTTTAAAGTTTTGACCTTAAAAAAATCACTTTTTTGACCATTTTTCGAAATTTTTTTGGTGATCACAAATTAAGCTTAGAATCGTATTTAAACGCGTATTTACGGAGATATAGCCATTTATCACCTTAAAAAATCACTTTTTGGGTCATTTTTCGAAATTTTTTTGGTGATCCCAAATTAAGCTTAGAATCGTATTTAAACGCGTATTTACGGAGATATAGCCATTTAAAATTTTTACCTTAAAAAAATCACTTTTATGATCATTTTTCGAAATTTTTTTGGTGATCACAAATTAAGCTTAGAATCGTATTTAAACGCGTATTTACGGAGATATAGCCATTTAAAGTTTAAAGTTTTGACCTTAAAAAAATCACTTTTTTGACCATTTTTCGAAATTTTTTTGGTGATCACAAATTAAGCTTAGAATCGTATTTAAACGCGTATTTACGGAGATATAGCCATTTAAAGTTTAAAGTTTTGACCTTAAAAAAATCACTTTTTTGACCATTTTTCGAAATTTTTTTGGTGATCACAAATTAAGCTTAGAATCGTATTTAAACGCGTATTTACGGAGATATAGCCATTTAAAGTTTAAAGTTTTGACCTTAAAAAAATCACTTTTTTGACCATTTTTCGAAATTTTTTTGGTGATCCCAAATTAAGCTTAGAATCGTATTTAAACGCGTATTTACGGAGATATCGCCGTTTAAAGTTTTGACCTTAAAAAAATCACTTTTTGGGTCATTTTTCGAAATTTTTTTGGTGATCACAAATTAAGCTTAGAATCGTATTTAAACGCGTATTTACGGAGATATCGCGGTTTAAAGTTTTGAGTTGAAAAAAATCACTTTTTGGGTCATTTCGAAATTTTTTTGGTGATCCCAAATTAAGCTTAGAATCGTATTTAAACGCGTATTTACGGAGATATCGCGGTTTAAAGTTTTGAGTTGAAAAAAATCACTTTTTGGGTCATTTTTCGAAATTTTTTTGGTGATCCCAAATTAAGCTAAGAATCGTATTTAAACGCGTATTTACGGAGATATCGCGGTTTAAAGTTTTGAGTTGAAAAAAATCACTTTTTGGGTCATTTTTCGAAATTTTTTTGGTGATCCCAAATTAAGCTAAGAATCGTATTTAAACGCGTATTTACGGAGATATCGCGGTTTAAAGTTTTGAGTTGAAAAAAATCACTTTTTGGGTAATTTTTCGAAATTTTTTTGGTGATCCCAAATTAAGCTAAGAATCGTATTTAAACGCGTATTTACGGAGATATCGCCGTTTAAAGTTTTGACCTTAAAAAAATCACTTTTTGGGTCATTTTTCGAAATTTTTTTGGTGATCACAAATTAAGCTTAGAATCGTATTTAAACGCGTATTTACGGAGATATCGCCGTTTAAAGTTTTGACCTTAAAAAAAATCACTTTTTGGGTTTGGGTTTTTCGAAATTTTTTTGGTGATCACAAATTAAGCTTAGAATCGTATTTAAACGCGTATTTACGGAGATATCGCCGTTTAAAGTTTTGACCTTAAAAAAATCACTTTTTGGGTCATTTTTCGAAATTTTTTTGGTGATCACAAATTAAGCTTAGAATCGTATTTAAACGCGTATTTACGGAGATATCGCGGTTTAAAGTTTTGAGTTGAAAAAAATCACTTTTTGGGTCATTTCGAAATTTTTTTGGTGATCCCAAATTAAGCTTAGAATCGTATTTAAACGCGTATTTACGGAGATATAGCCATTTAAAGTTTAAAGTTTTGACCTTAAAAAAATCACTTTTTTGATCATTTTTCGAAATTTTGTTGGTGATCCCAAATTAAGCTTAGAATCGTATTTAAACGCGTATTACGGAGATATCGCCGTTTAAAGTTTTGAGTTGAAAAAAATCACTTTTTGGGTCATTTTTCGAAATTTTTTTGGTGATCCCAAATTAAGCTTAGAATCGTATTTAAACGCGTATTTACGGACATATCGCGGTTTAAAGTTTTGAGTTGAAAAAAATCACTTTTTGGGTCATTTTTCGAAATTTTTTTGGTGATCCCAAATTAAGCTTAGAATCGTATTTAAACGCGTATTTACGGAGATATAGCCATTTAAAATTTTTACCTTAAAAAAATCACTTTTATGATCATTTTTCGAAATTTTTTTGGTGATCACAAATTAAGCTTAGAATCGTATTTAAACGCGTATTTACGGAGATATAGCCATTTAAAGTTTAAAGTTTTGACCTTAAAAAAATCACTTTTTTGACCATTTTTCGAAATTTTTTTGGTGATCACAAATTAAGCTTAGAATCGTATTTAAACGCGTATTTACGGAGATATAGCCATTTAAAATTTTTACCTTAAAAAAATTACTTTTTTGACCATTTTTCGAAATTTTTTTGGTGATCACAAATTAAGCTTAGAATCGTATTTAAACGCGTATTTACGGAGATATAGCCATTTATCACCTTAAAAAATCACTTTTTGGGTCATTTTTCGAAATTTTTTTGGTGATCCCAAATTAAGCTTAGAATCGTATTTAAACGCGTATTTTCGGAGATATCGCAGTTTAAAGTTTTGAGTTGAAAAAAATCACTTTTTGGGTCATTTTTCGAAATTTTTTTGGTGATCCCAAATTAAGCTTAGAATCGTATTTAAACGCGTATTTACGGAGATATCGCCGTTTAAAGTTTTTACCTTAAAAAAATCACTTTTTGGTTCATTTTTCGAAATTTTTATGGTGATCACAAATTAAGCTTAGAATCGTATTTAAACGCGTATTTACGGAGATATCGCGGTTTAAAGTTTTGAGTTGAAAAAAATCACTTTTTGGGTCATTTCGAAATTTTTTTGGTGATCCCAAATTAAGCTTAGAATCGTATTTAAACGCGTATTTACGGAGATATCGCGGTTTAAAGTTTTGAGTTGAAAAAAATCACTTTTTGGGTCATTTTTCGAAATTTTTTTGGTGATCCCAAATTAAGCTAAGAATCGTATTTAAACGCGTATTTACGGAGATATCGCGGTTTAAAGTTTTGAGTTGAAAAAAATCACTTTTTGGGTCATTTTTCGAAATTTTTTTCGTGATCCCAAATTAAGCTAAGAATCGTATTTAAACGCGTATTTACGGAGATATCGCGGTTTAAAGTTTTGAGTTGAAAAAAATCACTTTTTGGGTAATTTTTCGAAATTTTTTTGGTGATCCCAAATTAAGCTAAGAATCGTATTTAAACGCGTATTTACGGAGATATCGCCGTTTAAAGTTTTGACCTTAAAAAAATCACTTTTTGGGTCATTTTTCGAAATTTTTTTGGTGATCACAAATTAAGCTTAGAATCGTATTTAAACGCGTATTTACGGAGATATCGCCGTTTAAAGTTTTGACCTTAAAAAAAATCACTTTTTGGGTTTGGGTTTTTCGAAATTTTTTTGGTGATCACAAATTAAGCTTAGAATCGTATTTAAACGCGTATTTACGGAGATATCGCCGTTTAAAGTTTTGACCTTAAAAAAATCACTTTTTGGGTCATTTTTCGAAATTTTTTTGGTGATCACAAATTAAGCTTAGAATCGTATTTAAACGCGAATTTACGGAGATATCGCGGTTTAAAGTTTTGAGTTGAAAAAAATCACTTTTTGGGTCATTTCGAAATTTTTTTGGTGATCCCAAATTAAGCTTAGAATCGTATTTAAACGCGTATTTACGGAGATATAGCCATTTAAAGTTTAAAGTTTTGACCTTAAAAAAATCACTTTTTTGATCATTTTTCGAAATTTTGTTGGTGATCCCAAATTAAGCTTAGAATCGTATTTAAACGCGTATTACGGAGATATCGCCGTTTAAAGTTTTGACCTTAAAAAAGAAATTTTTTTGGTGATCCCAAATTAAGCTTAGAAACGTATTTGAACGCGTATTTACGGAGATATCGCTATTTTGACCTTAAAAAAATCACTTTTTTGACCATTTTTCGAAATTTTTTTGGTGATCCCAAATTAAGCTTAGAATCGTATTTAAACGCGTATTACGGAGATATCGCCGTTTAAAGTTTTGACCTTAAAAAAAGAAATTTTTTTGGTGATCCCAAATTAAGCTTAGAATCGTATTTGAACGCGTATTTACGGAGATATCGCCGTTTAAAGTTTTGAGTTGAAAAAAATCACTTTTTGGGTCATTTTTCGAAATTTTTTTGGTGATCCCAAATTAAGCTTAGAATCGTATTTAAACGCGTATTTACGGAGATATCGCGGTTTAAAGTTTTGAGTTGAAAAAAATCACTTTTTGGGTCATTTTTCGAAATTTTTTTGGTGATCCCAAATTAAGCTTAGAATCGTATTTAAACGCGTATTTACGGAGATATAGCCTTTAAAATTTTTACCTTAAAAAAATCACTTTTATGATCATTTTTCGAAATTTTTTTGGTGATCACAAATTAAGCTTAGAATCGTATTTAAACGCGTATTTACGGAGATATAGCCATTTAAAGTTTAAAGTTTTGACCTTAAAAAAATCACTTTTTTGACCATTTTTCGAAATTTTTTTGGTGATCACAAATTAAGCTTAGAATCGTATTTAAACGCGTATTTACGGAGATATCGCAGTTTAAAGTTTTGAGTTGAAAAAAATCACTTTTTGGGTCATTTTTCGAAATTTTTTTGGTGATCCCAAATTAAGCTTAGAATCGTATTTAAACGCGTATTTACGGAGATATCGCCGTTTAAAGTTTTGACCTTAAAAAAATCACTTTTTGGGTCATTTTTCGAAATTTTTTTGGTGATCACAAATTAAGCTTAGAATCGTATTTAAACGCGTATTTACGGAGATATAGCCATTTAAAATTTTTACCTTAAAAAAATCTCTTTTATGATCATTTTTCGAAATTTTTTTGGTGATCACAAATTAAGCTTAGAATCGTATTTAAACGCGTATTTACGGAGATATAGCCATTTAAAGTTTAAAGTTTTGACCTTAAAAAAATCACTTTTTTGACCATTTTTCGAAATTTTTTTGGTGATCACAAATTAAGCTTAGAATCGTATTTAAACGCGTATTTACGGAGATATAGCCATTTATCACCTTAAAAAATCACTTTTTGGGTCATTTTTCGAAATTTTTTTGGTGATCCCAAATTAAGCTTAGAATCGTATTTAAACGCGTATTTACGGAGATATAGCCATTTAAAATTTTTACCTTAAAAAAATCACTTTTATGATCATTTTTCGAAATTTTTTTGGTGATCACAAATTAAGCTTAGAATCGTATTTAAACGCGTATTTACGGAGATATAGCCATTTAAAGTTTAAAGTTTTGACCTTAAAAAAATCACTTTTTTGACCATTTTTCGAAATTTTTTTGGTGATCACAAATTAAGCTTAGAATCGTATTTAAACGCGTATTTACGGAGATATAGCCATTTAAAATTTTTACCTTAAAAAAATCACTTTTATGATCATTTTTCGAAATTTTTTTGGTGATCACAAATTAAGCTTAGAATCGTATTTAAACGCGTATTTACGGAGATATAGCCATTTAAAGTTTAAAGTTTTGACCTTAAAAAAATCACTTTTTTGACCATTTTTCGAAATTTTTTTGGTGATCACAAATTAAGCTTAGAATCGTATTTAAACGCGTATTTACGGAGATATAGCCATTTATCACCTTAAAAAATCACTTTTTGGGTCATTTTTCGAAATTTTTTTGGTGATCCCAAATTAAGCTTAGAATCGTATTTAAACGCGTATTTTCGGAGATATCGCAGTTTAAAGTTTTGAGTTGAAAAAAATCACTTTTTGGGTCATTTTTCGAAATTTTTTTGGTGATCCCAAATTAAGCTTAGAATCGTATTTAAACGCGTATTAACGGAGATATAGCCATTTAAAATTTTTACCTTAAAAAAATCACTTTTATGATCATTTTTCGAAATTTTTTTGGTGATCACAAATTAAGCTTAGAATCGTATTTAAACGCGTATTTACGGAGATATAGCCATTTAAAGTTTAAAGTTTTGACCTTAAAAAAATTACTTTTTTGACCATTTTTCGAAATTTTTTTGGTGATCACAAATTAAGCTTAGAATCGTATTTAAACGCGTATTTTCGGAGATATCGCAGTTTAAAGTTTTGAGTTGAAAAAAATCACTTTTTGGGTCATTTTTCGAAATTTTTTTGGTGATCCCAAATTAAGCTTAGAATCGTATTTAAACGCGTATTTACGGAGATATCGCCGTTTAAAGTTTTTACCTTAAAAAAATCACTTTTTGGTTCATTTTTCGAAATTTTTATGGTGATCACAAATTAAGCTTAGAATCGTATTTAAACGCGTATTTACGGAGATATCGCGGTTTAAAGTTTTGAGTTGAAAAAAATCACTTTTTGGGTCATTTCGAAATTTTTTTGGTGATCCCAAATTAAGCTTAGAATCGTATTTAAACGCGTATTTACGGAGATATCGCGGTTTAAAGTTTTGAGTTGAAAAAAATCACTTTTTGGGTCATTTTTCGAAATTTTTTTGGTGATCCCAAATTAAGCTAAGAATCGTATTTAAACGCGTATTTACGGAGATATCGCGGTTTAAAGTTTTGAGTTGAAAAAAATCACTTTTTGGGTCATTTTTCGAAATTTTTTTCGTGATCCCAAATTAAGCTAAGAATCGTATTTAAACGCGTATTTACGGAGATATCGCGGTTTAAAGTTTTGAGTTGAAAAAAATCACTTTTTGGGTAATTTTTCGAAATTTTTTTGGTGATCCCAAATTAAGCTAAGAATCGTATTTAAACGCGTATTTACGGAGATATCGCCGTTTAAAGTTTTGACCTTAAAAAAATCACTTTTTGGGTCATTTTTCGAAATTTTTTTGGTGATCACAAATTAAGCTTAGAATCGTATTTAAACGCGTATTTACGGAGATATCGCCGTTTAAAGTTTTGACCTTAAAAAAAATCACTTTTTGGGTTTGGGTTTTTCGAAATTTTTTTGGTGATCACAAATTAAGCTTAGAATCGTATTTAAACGCGTATTTACGGAGATATCGCCGTTTAAAGTTTTGACCTTAAAAAAATCACTTTTTGGGTCATTTTTCGAAATTTTTTTGGTGATCACAAATTAAGCTTAGAATCGTATTTAAACGCGAATTTACGGAGATATCGCGGTTTAAAGTTTTGAGTTGAAAAAAATCACTTTTTGGGTCATTTCGAAATTTTTTTGGTGATCCCAAATTAAGCTTAGAATCGTATTTAAACGCGTATTTACGGAGATATAGCCATTTAAAGTTTAAAGTTTTGACCTTAAAAAAATCACTTTTTTGATCATTTTTCGAAATTTTGTTGGTGATCCCAAATTAAGCTTAGAATCGTATTTAAACGCGTATTACGGAGATATCGCCGTTTAAAGTTTTGACCTTAAAAAAGAAATTTTTTTGGTGATCCCAAATTAAGCTTAGAAACGTATTTGAACGCGTATTTACGGAGATATCGCTATTTTGACCTTAAAAAAATCACTTTTTTGACCATTTTTCGAAATTTTTTTGGTGATCCCAAATTAAGCTTAGAATCGTATTTAAACGCGTATTACGGAGATATCGCCGTTTAAAGTTTTGACCTTAAAAAAAGAAATTTTTTTGGTGATCCCAAATTAAGCTTAGAATCGTATTTGAACGCGTATTTACGGAGATATCGCCGTTTAAAGTTTTGAGTTGAAAAAAATCACTTTTTGGGTCATTTTTCGAAATTTTTTTGGTGATCCCAAATTAAGCTTAGAATCGTATTTAAACGCGTATTTACGGAGATATCGCGGTTTAAAGTTTTGAGTTGAAAAAAATCACTTTTTGGGTCATTTTTCGAAATTTTTTTGGTGATCCCAAATTAAGCTTAGAATCGTATTTAAACGCGTATTTACGGAGATATAGCCCTTAAAATTTTTACCTTAAAAAAATCACTTTTATGATCATTTTTCGAAATTTTTTTGGTGATCACAAATTAAGCTTAGAATCGTATTTAAACGCGTATTTACGGAGATATAGCCATTTAAAGTTTAAAGTTTTGACCTTAAAAAAATCACTTTTTTGACCATTTTTCGAAATTTTTTTGGTGATCACAAATTAAGCTTAGAATCGTATTTAAACGCGTATTTACGGAGATATCGCAGTTTAAAGTTTTGAGTTGAAAAAAATCACTTTTTGGGTCATTTTTCGAAATTTTTTTGGTGATCCCAAATTAAGCTTAGAATCGTATTTAAACGCGTATTTACGGAGATATCGCCGTTTAAAGTTTTGACCTTAAAAAAATCACTTTTTGGGTCATTTTTCGAAATTTTTTTGGTGATCACAAATTAAGCTTAGAATCGTATTTAAACGCGTATTTACGGAGATATCGCGGTTTAAAGTTTTGAGTTGAAAAAAATCACTTTTTGGGTCATTTCGAAATTTTTTTGGTGATCCCAAATTAAGCTTAGAATCGTATTTAAACGCGTATTTACGGAGATATCGCGGTTTAAAGTTTTGACCTTAAAAAAATCACTTTTTTGATCATTTTTCGAAATTTTGTTGGTGATCCCAAATTAAGCTTAGAATCGTATTTAAACGCGTATTACGGAGATATCGCCGTTTAAAGTTTTGACCTTAAAAAAAGAAATTTTTTTGGTGATCCCAAATTAAGCTTAGAAACGTATTTGAACGCGTATTTACGGAGATATCGCTATTTTGACCTTAAAAAAATCACTTTTTTGACCATTTTTCGAAATTTTGTTGGTGATCCCAAATTAAGCTTAGAACGCGTATTACGGAGATATCGCCGTTTAAAGTTTTGACCTTAAAAAAAGAAATTTTTTTGGTGATCCCAAATTAAGCTTAGAAACGTATTTGAACGCGTATTTACGGAGATATCGCTATTTTGACCTTAAAAAAATCACTTTTTTGACCATTTTTCGAAATTTTTTTGGTGATCCCAAATTAAGCTTAGAATCGTATTTGAACGCGTATTTACGGAGATATCGCCGTTTAAAGTTTTGAGTTGAAAAAAATCACTTTTTGGGTCATTTTTCGAAATTTTTTTGGTGATCCCAAATTAAGCTTAGAATCGTATTTAAACGCGTATTTACGGAGATATAGCCTTTAAAATTTTTACCTTAAAAAAATCACTTTTATGATCATTTTTCGAAATTTTTTGGTGATCACAAATTAAGCTTAGAATCGTATTTAAACGCGTATTTACGGAGATATAGCCATTTAAAGTTTAAAGTTTTGACCTTAAAAAAATCACTTTTTTGACCATTTTTCGAAATTTTTTTGGTGATCACAAATTAAGCTTAGAATCGTATTTAAACGCGTATTTACGGAGATATCGCGGTTTAAAGTTTTGAGTTGAAAAAAATCACTTTTTGGGTCATTTCGAAATTTTTTTGGTGATCCCAAATTAAGCTTAGAATCGTATTTAAACGCGTATTTACGGAGATATCGCGGTTTAAAGTTTTGAGTTGAAAAAAATCACTTTTTGGGTAATTTTTCGAAATTTTTTGGTGATCCCAAATTAAGCTAAGAATCGTATTTAAACGCGTATTTACGGAGATATCGCCGTTTTAAAGTTTTGACCTTAAAAAAATCACTTTTTGGGTCATTTTTCGAAATTTTTTTGGTGATCACAAATTAAGCTTAGAATCGTATTTAAACGCGTATTTACGGAGATATCGCCGTTTAAAGTTTTGACCTTAAAAAAAATCACTTTTTGGGTCATTTTTCGAAATTTTTTTGGTGATCACAAATTAAGCTTAGAATCGTATTTAAACGCGTATTTACGGAGATATCGCGGTTAAAGTTTTGAGTTGAAAAAAATCACTTTTTGAGTAATTTTTCGAAATTTTTTTGGTGATCCCAAATTAAGCTAAGAATCGTATTTAAACGCGTATTTACGGAGAAATCGCCGTTTAAAGTTTTGACCTTAAAAAAATCACTTTTATGATCATTTTTCGAAATTTTTTTGGTGATCACAAATTAAGCTTACAATCGTATTTAAAAGCGTATTTACGGAGATATAGCCATTTAAAGTTTAAAGTTTTGACCTTAAAAAAATCACTTTTTTGATCATTTTTCGAAATTTTGTTGGTGATCCCAAATTAAGCTTAGAATCGTATTTAAACGCGTATTACGGAGATATCGCCATTTAAAGTTTTGACCTTAAAAAAAGAAATTTTTTTGGTAATCCCAAATTAAGCTTAGAAACGTATTTGAACGCGTATTTACGGAGATATCGCTATTTTGACCTTAAAAAAATCACTTTTTTGACCATTTTTCGAATTTTTTTGGTGATCCCAAATTAAGCTTAGAATCGTATTTAAACGCGTATTACGGAGATATCGCCGTTTAAAGTTTTGACCTTAAAAAAAGAAATTTTTTGGTGATCCCAAATTAAGCTTAGAATCGTATTTAAACGCCGTATTTACGGAGATATCGCGGTTTAAAGTTTTGAGTTGAAAAAAATCACTTTTTGGGTAATTTTTCGAAATTTTTTGGTGATCCCAAATTAAGCTTAGAATCGTATTTAAACGCGTATTTACGGAGATATCGCGGTTTAAAGTTTTGAGTTGAAAAAAATCACTTTTTGGGTAATTTTTCGAAATTTTTTTGGTGATCCCAAATTAAGCTAAGAATCGTATTTAAACGCGTATTTACGGAGATATCGCCGTTTAAAGTTTTGACCTTAAAAAAATCACTTTTTGGGTCATTTTTCGAAATTTTTTTGGTGATCACAAATTAAGCTTAGAATCGTATTTAAACGCGTATTTACGGAGATATCGCCGTTTAAAGTTTTGACCTTAAAAAAAAATCACTTTTTGGGTCATTTTTCGAAATTTTTTTGGTGATCACAAATTAAGCTTAGAATCGTATTTAAACGCGTATTTACGGAGATATCGCGGTTTAAAGTTTTGAGTTGAAAAAAATCACTTTTTGGGTAATTTTTCGAAATTTTTTGGTGATCCCAAATTAAGCTAAGAATCGTATTTAAACGCGTATTTACGGAGATATCGCCGTTTAAAGTTTTGACCTTAAAAAAATCACTTTTTATGATCATTTTTCGAAATTTTTTTGGTGATCACAAATTAAGCTTAGAATCGTATTTAAAAGCGTATTTACGGAGATATAGCCATTTAAAGTTTAAAGTTTTGACCTTAAAAAAATCACTTTTTTGATCATTTTCGAAATTTTGTTGGTGATCCCAAATTAAGCTTAGAATCGTATTTAAACGCGTATTACGGAGATATCGCCGTTTAAAGTTTTGACCTTAAAAAAAGAAATTTTTTTGGTGATCCCAAATTAAGCTTAGAAACGTATTTGAACGCGTATTTACGGAGATATCGCTATTTTGACCTTAAAAAAATCACTTTTTTGACCATTTTTCGAAATTTTTTTGGTGATCCCAAATTAAGCTTAGAATCGTATTTAAACGCGTATTACGGAGATATCGCCGTTTAAAGTTTTGACCTTAAAAAAAGAAATTTTTTTGGTGATCCCAAATTAAGCTTAGAATCGTATTTGAACGCGTATTTACGGAGATATCGCCGTTTAAAGTTTTGAGTTGAAAAAAATCACTTTTTGGGTCATTTTTCGAAATTTTTTTGGTGATCCCAAATTCAGCTTAGAATCGTATTTAAACGCGTATTTACGGAGATATAGCCATTTAAAATTTTTACCTTAAAAAAATCACTTTTATGATCATTTTTCGAAATTTTTTTGGTGATCACAAATTAAGCTTAGAATCGTATTTAAACGCGTATTTACGGAGATATAGCCATTTAAAGTTTAAAGTTTTGACCTTAAAAAAATCACTTTTTTGACCATTTTTCGAAATTTTTTTGGTGATCACAAATTAAGCTTAGAATCGTCTTTAAACGCGTATTTACGGAGATATCGCGGTTTAAAGTTTTGACCTTAAAAAAAGAAATTTTTTTGGTGATCCCAAATTAAGCTTAGAATCGTATTTGAACGCGTATTTACGGAGATATCGCTATTTTGACCTTAAAAAATCACTTTTTTGACCATTTTTCGAAATTTTTTTTGGTGATCCCAAATTAAGCTTAGAATCGTATTTAAACGCGTATTTACGGAGATATCGCAGTTTAAAGTTTTGAGTTGAAAAAAATCACTTTTTGGGTCATTTTTCGAAATTTTTTTGGTGATCCCAAATTAAGCTTAGAATCGTATTTAAACGCGTATTACGGAGATATCGCCGTTTAAAGTTTTGACCTTAAAAAAAGAAATTTTTTTGGTGATCCCAAATTAAGCTTAGAATCGTATTTGAACGCGTATTTACGGAGATATCGCTATTTTGACCTTAAAAAAATCACTTTTTTGACCATTTTTCGAATTTTTTTTGGTGATCCCAAATTAAGCTTAGAATCGTATTTAACGGAGATATCGCCAATTAAAGTTTTGACCTTAAAAAAATCACTTTTTGGGTCATTTTTCGAAATTTTTTTGGTGATCCCAAATTAAGCTTAGAATCGTATTTAAACGCGGATTTACGTAGATATAGCCATTTAAAGTTTTGACCTTAAAAAAAATCACTTATTTGATCATTTTTCGAAAATTTTTTGGTGATCTCAAATTAAGCTTAGAATCGTATTTAAACGCGTATTTACGGAGATATCGCCGTTTAAAGTTTTGACCTTAAAAAAATCACTTTTTGGGTCATTTTTCGAAATTTTTTTGGTGATCCCAAATTAAGCTTAGAATCGTATTTAACGGAGATATCGCCAATTAAAGTTTTGACCTTAAAAAAATCACTTTTTGGGTCATTTTTCGAAAATTTTTTGGTGATCCCAAATTAAGCTTAGAATCGTATTTAAACGCGGATTTACGTAGATATAGCCATTTAAAGTTTTGACCTTAAAAAAAATCACTTTTTGGGTCATTTTTCGAAATTTTTTTGGGTGATCCCAAATTAAGCTTAGAATCGTATTTAACGGAGATATCGCCAATTAAAGTTTTGACCTTAAAAAAAATCACTTTTTGGGTCATTTTTCGAAATTTTTTTGGTGATCCCAAATTAAGCTTAGAATCGTATTTAACGGAGATATCGCCAATTAAAGTTTTGACCTTAAAAAAATCACTTTTTGGGTCATTTTTCGAAAATTTTTTGGTGATCCCAAATTAAGCTTAGAATCGTATTTAAACGCGGATTTACGTAGATATAGCCATTTAAAGTTTTGACCTTAAAAAAATCACTTTTTGGGTCATTTTTCGAAATTTTTTTGGTGATCCCAAATTAAGCTTAGAATCGTATTTAACGGAGATATCGCCAATTAAAGTTTTGACCTTAAAAAAAATCACTTTTTGGGTCATTTTTCGAAATTTTTTTGGTGATCCCAAATTAAGCTTAGAATCGTATTTAAACGCGGATTTACGTAGATATAGCCATTTAAAGTTTTGACCTTAAAAAAAATCACTTATTTGATCATTTTTCGAAAATTTTTTGGTGATCCCAAATTAAGCTTAGAATCGTATTTAAACGCGTATTACGGAGATATCGCCGCTTAAAGTTTTGACCTTAAAAAAAGAAATTTTTTTGGTGATCCCCAAATTAAGCTTAGAATCGTATTTGAACGCGTATTTACGGAGATATCGCTATTTTGACCTTAAAAAAAATCACTTTTTTGACCATTTTTCGAAATTTTTTTGGTGATCCCAAATTAAGCTTAGAATCGTATTTAAACGCGGATTTACGTAGATATAGCCATTTAAAGTTTTGACCTTAAAAAAATCACTTATTTGATCATTTTTCGAAAATTTTTTGGTGATCTCAAATTAAGCTTAGAATCGTATTTAAACGCGTATTTACGGAGATATCGCCGTTTAAAGTTTTGACCTTAAAAAAAATCACTTTTTGGGTCATTTTTCGAAATTTTTTTGGTGATCCCAAATTAAGCTTAGAATCGTATTTAACGGAGATATCGCCAATTAAAGTTTTGACCTTAAAAAAATCACTTTTTGGGTCATTTTTCGAAAATTTGTTGGTGATCCCAAATTAAGCTTAGAATCGTATTTAAAACGCGGATTTACGTAGATATAGCCATTTAAAGTTTTGACCTTAAAAAAATCACTTTTTGGGTCATTTTTCGAAATTTTTTTGGTGATTCCCAAATTAAGCTTAGAATCGTATTTAACGGAGATATCGCCAATTAAAGTTTTGACCTTAAAAAAATCACTTTTTGGGTCATTTTTCGAAATTTTTTTGGTGATCCCCAAATTAAGCTTAGAATCGTATTTAACGGAGATATCGCCAATTAAAGTTTTGACCTTAAAAAAATCACTTTTTGGGTCATTTTTCGAAAATTTTTTGGTGATCCCAAATTAAGCTTAGAATCGTATTTAAACGCGGATTTACGTAGATATAGCCATTTAAAGTTTTGACCTTAAAAAATCACTTTTTGGGTCATTTTTCGAAATTTTTTTGGTGATCCCAAATTAAGCTTAGAATCGTATTTAACGGAGATATCGCCAATTAAAGTTTTGACCTTAAAAAAATCACTTTTTGGGTCATTTTTCGAAATTTTTTTTGGTGATCCCAAATTAAGCTTAGAATCGTATTTAAACGCGGATTTACGTAGATATAGCCATTTAAAGTTTTGACCTTAAAAAAATCACTTATTTGATCATTTTTCGAAAATTTTTTGGTGATCCCAAATTAAGCTTAGAATCGTATTTAACGGAGATATCGCCAATTAAAGTTTTGACCTTAAAAAAATCACTTTTTGGGTCATTTTTCGAAAATTTTTTTGGTGATCCCAAATTAAGCTTAGAATCGTATTTAAACGCGTATTTACGGAGATATCGCCGTTTAAAGTTTTGACCTTAAAAAAATCACTTTTTGGGTCATTTTTCGAAATTTTTTTGGTGATCCCAAATTAAGCTTAGAATCGTATTTAACGGAGATATCGCCAATTAAAGTTTTGACCTTAAAAAAATCACTTTTTTGGGTCATTTTTTCGAAAATTTTTTGGTGATCCCAAATTAAGCTTAGAATCGTATTTAAACGCGTATTTACGGAGATATCGCCGTTTAAAGTTTTGACCTTAAAAAAATCACTTTTTGGGTCATTTTTCGAAATTTTTTTGGTGATCCCAAATTAAGCTTAGAATCGTATTTAACGGAGATATCGCCAATTAAAGTTTTGACCTTAAAAAAATCACCTTTTTGGGTCATTTTTCGAAAATTTTTTGGTGATCCCAAATAAAGCTTAGAATCGTATTTAAACGCGGATTTACGTAGATATAGCCATTTAAAGTTTTGACCTTAAAAAAATCACTTTTTGGGTCATTTTTCGAAATTTTTTTGGTGATCCCAAATTAAGCTTAGAATCGTATTTAACGGAGATATCGCCAATTAAAGTTTTGACCTTAAAAAAATCACTTTTTGGGTCATTTTTCGAAATTTTTTTGGTGATCCCAAATTAAGCTTAGAATCGTATTTAAACGCGGATTTACGTAGATATAGCCATTTAAAGTTTTGACCTTAAAAAAATCACTTATTTGATCATTTTTCGAAAATTTTTTGGTGATCTCAAATTAAGCTTAGAATCGTATTTAAACGCGTATTTACGGAGATATCGCCGTTTAAAGTTTTGACCTTAAAAAAATCACTTTTTGGGTCATTTTTCGAAATTTTTTTGGTGATCCCAAATTAAGCTTAGAATCGTATTTAAACGCGTATTTACGGAGATATCGCCGTTTAAAGTTTTGACCTTAAAAAAATCACTTTTTGGGTCATTTTTCGAAATTTTTTTGGTGATCACAAATTAAGCTTAGAATCGTATTTAAACGCGTATTTACGGAGATATCGCCGTTTAAAGTTTTGACCTTAAAAAAAATCACTTTTTGGGTCATTTTTCGAAATTTTTTTGGTGATCACAAATTAAGCTTAGAATCGTATTTAAACGCGTATTTACGGAGATATCGCGGTTTAAAGTTTTGAGTTGAAAAAAATCACTTTTTGGGTCATTTCGAAATTTTTTTGGTGATCCCAAATTAAGCTTAGAATCGTATTTAAACGCGTATTTACGGAGATATCGCGGTTTAAAGTTTTGAGTTGAAAAAAATCACTTTTTGGGTAATTTTTCGAAATTTTTTTTGGTGATCCCAAATTAAGCTAAGAATCGTATTTAAACGCGTATTTACGGAGATATCGCCGTTTAAAGTTTTGACCTTAAAAAAATCACTTTTTGGGTCATTTTTCGAAATTTTTTTGGTGATCACAAATTAAGCTTAGAATCGTATTTAAACGCGTATTTACGGAGATATCGCGGTTTAAAGTTTTTGAGTTGAAAAAAAATCACTTTTTGGGTAATTTTTCGAAATTTTTTTGGTGATCCCAAATTAAGCTAAGAATCGTATTTAAACGCGTATTTACGGAGATATAGCCATTTAAAGTTTAAAGTTTTGACCTTAAAAAAATCACTTTTATGATCATTTTTCGAAATTTTTTTGGTGATCACAAATTAAGCTTAGAATCGTATTTAAAAAGCGTATTTACGGAGATATAGCCATTTAAAGTTTAAAGTTTTGACCTTAAAAAAATCACTTTTTTGATCATTTTTCGAAATTTTGTTGGTGATCCCAAATTAAGCTTAGAATCGTATTTAAACGCGTATTACGGAGATATCGCCGTTTAAAGTTTTGACCTTAAAAAAAGAAATTTTTTTGGTGATCCCAAATTAAGCTTAGAAACGTATTTGAACGCGTATTTACGGAGATATCGCTATTTTGACCTTAAAAAAATCACTTTTTTGACCATTTTTCGAAATTTTTTTGGTGATCCCAAATTAAGCTTAGAATCGTATTTAAACGCGTATTACGGAGATATCGCCGTTTAAAGTTTTGACCTCAAAAAAAGAAATTTTTTTGGTGATCCCAAATTAAGCTTAGAATCGTATTTGAACGCGTATTTACGGAGATATCGCGGTCTAAAGTTTTGAGTTGAAAAAAATCACTTTTTGGGTCATTTTTCGAAATTTTTTTGGTGATCCCAAATTAAGCTTAGAATCGTATTTAAACGCGTATTACGGAGATATCGCCGTTTAAAGTTTTGACCTTAAAAAAATCACTTTTTGGGGTCATTTTTCGAAATTTTTTTGGTGATCACAAATTAAGCTTAGAATCGTATTTAAACGCGTATTTACGGAGATATCGCCGTTTAAAGTTTTGACCTTAAAAAAAATCACTTTTTTGGGTCATTTTTCGAAATTTTTTTGGTGATCCCAAATTAAAGCTTAGAATCGTATTTAACGGAGATATCGCCAATTAAAGTTTGGACCCTTAAAAAAAATCACTTTTTGGGTCATTTTTCGAAATTTTTTTTGGTGATCCCAAATTAAGCTTAGAATCGTATTTAAACGCGGATTTACGTAGATATAGCCATTTAAAGTTTTGACCTTAAAAAAATCACTTATTTGATCATTTTTCGAAAATTTTTGGTGATCTCAAATTAAGCTTAGAATCGTATTTAAACGCGTATTTACGGAGATATCGCCGTTTAAAGTTTTGACCTTAAAAAAAATCACTTTTTGGGTCATTTTCGAAATTTTTTTGGTGATCCCAAATTAAGCTTAGAATCGTATTTAAACGCGTATTTACGGAGATATCGCCGTTTAAAGTTTTGACCTTAAAAAAATCACTTTTTGGGTCATTTTTCGAAATTTTTTTGGTGATCACAAATTAAGCTTAGAATCGTATTTAAACGCGTATTTACGGAGATATCGCCGTTTAAAGTTTTGACCTTAAAAAAATCACTTTTTGGGTAATTTTTCGAAATTTTTTTGGTGATCCCAAATTAAGATAAGAATCGTATTTAAAACGCGTATTTACGGAGATATCGCCGTTTAAAGTTTTGACCTTAAAAAAAATCACTTTTTGGGTCATTTTTCGAAATTTTTTTGGTGATCACAAATTAAGCTTAGAATCGTATTTAAACGCGTATTTACGGAGATATCGCGGTTTAAAGTTTTGAGTTGAAAAAAATCACTTTTTGGGTAATTTTTCGAAATTTTTTTGGTGATCCCAAATTAAGCTAAGAATCGTATTTAAACGCGTATTTACGGAGATATCGCCGTTTAAAGTTTTGACCTTAAAAAAATCACTTTTATGATCATTTTTCGAAATTTTTTTGGTGATCACAAATTAAGCTTAGAATCGTATTTAAAAGCATATTTACGGAGATATAGCCATTTAAAGTTTAAAGTTTTGACCTTAAAAAAATCACTTTTTTGACCATTTTTCGAAATTTTTTTGGTGATCCCAAATTAAGCTTAGAATCGTATTTAAACGCGTATTACGGAGATATCGCCGTTTAAAGTTTTGACCTTAAAAAAAAGAAATTTTTTTGGTGATCCCAAATTAAGCTTAGAATCGTATTTAAAACGCGTATTTACGGAGATATCGCGGTTTAAAGTTTTGAGTTGAAAAAAAATCACTTTTTGGGGTCATTTTTCGAAATTTTTTTGGTGATCCCAAATTAAGCTTAGAATCGTATTTAAACGCGTATTTACGGAGATATCGCGGTTTAAAGTTTTGAGTTGAAAAAAATCACTTTTTGGGTCATTTTTCGAAATTTTTTTGGTGATCCCAAATTAAGCTTAGAATCGTATTTAAACGCGTATTTACGGAGATATAGCCATTTAAAGTTTAAAGTTTTGACCTTAAAAAAATCACTTTTTTGACCATTTTTCGAAATTTTTTTTTGGTGATCCCAAATTAAGCTTAGAATCGTATTTAAACGCGTATTACGGAGATATCGCCGTTTAAAGTTTTGACCTTAAAAAAAGAAATTTTTTTGGTGATCCCAAATTAAGCTTAGAATCGTATTTGAACGCGTATTTACGGAGATTATCGCTATTTTGACCTTAAAAAAATCACTTTTTTGACCATTTTTCGAATTTTTTTTTGGTGATACCAAATTAAGCTTAGAATCGTATTTAACGGAGATATCGCCAATTAAAGTTTTGACCTTAAAAAAATCACTTTTTGGGTCATTTTTCGAAAAATTTTTGGTGATCTCAAATTAAGCTTAGAATCGTATTTAAACGCGTATTTACGGAGATATCGCAGTTTAAAGTTTTGAGTTGAAAAAAAATCACTTTTTGGGTCATTTTTCGAAATTTTTTTGGTGATCCCAAATTAAGCTTAGAATCGTATTTAAAACGCGTATTACGGAGATATCGCCGTTTAAAGTTTTGACCTTAAAAAAAGAAATTTTTTTGGTGATCCCAAATTAAGCTTAGAATCGTATTTGAACGCGTATTTACGGAGATATCGCTATTTTGACCTTAAAAAAAATCACTTTTTTGACCATTTTTTCGAATTTTTTTTGGTGATCCCAAATTAAGCTTAGAATCGTATTTAACGGAGATATCGCCAATTAAAGTTTTGACCTTAAAAAAATCACTTTTTGGGTCATTTTTCGAAATTTTTTTGGTGATCCCAAATTAAGCTTAGAATCGTATTTAAACGCGGATTTACGTAGATATAGCCATTTAAAGTTTTGACCTTAAAAAAATCACTTATTTGATCATTTTTCGAAAATTTTTTGGTGATCTCAAATTAAGCTTAGAATCGTATTTAAACGCGTATTTACGGAGATATCGCCGTTTAAAGTTTTGACCTTAAAAAAATCACTTTTTGGGTCATTTTTCGAAATTTTTTTGGTGATCCCAAATTAAGCCTTAGAATCGTATTTAACGGAGATATCGCCAATTAAAGTTTTGACCTTAAAAAAATCACTTTTTGGGTCATTTTTCGAAAATTTGTTGGTGATCCAAATTAAGCTTAGAATCGTATTTAAACGCGGATTTACGTAGATATAGCCATTTAAAGTTTTGACCTTAAAAAAAATCAATTTTTGGGTCATTTTTCGAAATTTTTTTGGTGATCCCAAATTAAGCTTAGAATCGTATTTAACGGAGATATCGCCAATTAAAGTTTTGACCTTAAAAAAATCACTTTTTGGGTCATTTTTCGAAAATTTTTTGGTGATCCCAAATTAAGCTTAGAATCGTATTTAAAACGCGGATTTACGTAGATATAGCCATTTAAAGTTTTGACCTTAAAAAAAATCACTTATTTGATCATTTTTCGAAAATTTTTTGGTGATCTCAAATTAAGCTTAGAATCGTATTTAAACGCGTATTTA